>OU015462.1:18599560-19242060 GCA_907164805.1 Brachyptera putata | reverse complement strand
ATTTTGTATTTTTGTTCGCGCTCCACAAGTCAAACGAATACACAAATTTTGATGAAACTCAATACAGCTCGACACTGCATGTACAGTTCTGAGGCGCAATCGGTTCAACCACTTTTTCGAAAACTCATTTCGAAATTTTGAATAGGGGCCTACCCCCATAAGAATAATCCAGAGGGATAAATTTTAAAAACTCATTTTCTTTTAATATCTTCATATTTTTACGGAATTCAAGCACAAGATTGGTGCACACTATTCCCAAGGCTTGGAGCCGGTTTTACCAACTGATGATTGATAGATTAACAAATTAAGTTGTTATCAGTTATCACCGTTTTTAGTATGTTATTTTCGTAACTTATTCTAAATTGATTGTTACTTCATTATCCCTTGGTAAAACGGCCTCTTATATAAATTGGATCAGCCGTTCAAAAGGAGAAGAGTTTTTTTTTTGCAAAAATTAAAGGCTATTGAAACCGTTAAAGCAGCAACGCATGTGTGGCGTTTACCAAATAATAATAATAATTCATTTTATTCCAAATGACATTACATTTTCAAGTTAAGGTGACAAAAAATTATTTTAATGATTCATCATGTAATATATTTGGAATTTAATCCAGTTCCTAGTGATCTGTAGTGTAGTTCAAAGTAGCGTCCATCGAGTCATATGTATACGTTCTCTGTGAACTGAATGCATAAGCAATTCATCTCGAGATAGTAACGCCTGAAGACGCAACTTCTCTTACATGACGGTAACTACGGTTGCCTATCAGTTATATCAATTTATTCATAAAATCATAGTTATTTTGCAATGATTTTTGATAATTGCGTGGTGGCTTGTAGTAATTCTGAATAATGTTGTTTTGACGAGCCCTGACCACTAAGCAGGAAAGTATAAAGACACTGGTGGACGAATTAGACCAGTATCACACAGTGACGAATCAGCCGAAACTAGAAAGGGCTAAAGATTCATACACCAATCAAATTTAACTTTTCTATTAGGATTTTTTTAGCAAACGTATGTTATGATACTGTGTAGCCCTACAGCAGTTTCCTCAGTTTCCATAACAAAACATCTTATGCAATTCTCTGGAAAGAAATTGTTTTAATTATTGTTGCATGGAGTATGAATGAATGAATTTATAAATGAAGGAAATAGGAAAAACTACAACAGCGTTATTATCAACACTTTATTTATAAACTTAACTTACTCACATGACAGGTACAGTCTAATATCAGCCTTACATTCTAATTTAAAGTGGCACAAAAAACACAACTTTTTTCATTCTAGTCACAATTCTAACACAATTCTCCCATAAGTATTAGCCTCAATGGCACTGTGTTGCATTTTTAAGCTACCATACCTACGAGGAGCACAAAGCGATAAACCAAACTAAAAAATTATCAACATAGTCACAATGCAGAGTTCTAACAGTAATATAATACACTACTGAATATTTAACCATAAACAGAATAAAATGTGAACGGGGTAAATTACGACTATGTCGCAGTTTTCTTCGACAACCGCCACACAAACACATTAGCAATTAACAGACCCAATCAAAAAGCTACACAATAAATGGTCACGTAAAGGAGGCAGTTTACTTTTTGAGGCTGCTATTTGTAGATCATATCTTAATTAAATGATATTCAGGTATCTCAGCTGAAATGAAATGAAACTTGGAGTTCCAATTACTTAAAAGCATTTGATTAAGGTACAAAAATTTTCTCTAGGCCCTAGCACAGATATTTCAAGACATTGCCAGTGTAGTAATCATGTCACACCACATTATTTTAATAATGGTATCGGACCTGTTTCTGGTTCAAAGCAAATGCTTTAGATCATTTTAAAAGTGAAACATTTCTTTTCAAAGTTCATTCTAGTATCTGAACATTAAACACTTGTTTACAGTATACTTGTACCTAAACCTAACACTGAACACTTTTCACAAAGTTAGAATAAAGAACTGTAAAGAACAATTTTTAAAAATCTAAAAAACTGAATACTGTAACTAATTATATGGTTATTATAACAAATATATATAATTATGAACATGTTCTAGAAATTTAATTCAATTTCCAACATAAGTACCAGTTTGTGTTGCACTGTTATTTTACCATCATGAGAAACTAGAAATTGACCATTGAAAATAAGCACTAGGGTTGCCACCAAAATCTGATTATACTCTGATTGATTTGATCAAACTTGTTTCAATTTGTTTCATCAGATAAGTGATATTGTGTAATTCTTTATTCCAACACCTGAATTGTTAGTGCTAGGTACATAAAACCAAATTGTTTTTCATCAATAGATTTTCTATTCTATCACTTAATATTTCTAGCTGTGACATATTTTGTTGTTGATTAAAGTCATACATGATCCTCCAGTTGAACGATATGATGATATACATGATGTCATAAATTGACAAACAAAAATTAAAATAAATATGGTACTGCACTTTGTCAAAACTCAAACTGTGTTTACTTTGTCAATCTTTCTTTTAATTTATTTTTGTACAGGTTATGGTATGGTATGGTGCCTGATATGGTAGGTGATATGCTCTCTCTCTCTCTCTCTAAAGTATTTCCAAGGGATTTATGTTTTCCAAGCTTATATTGAGAGGCAACCCTAGTAAAAAGTAAAAACACCTAATTTCTCATATCTTCATTTCTGGCACTTGCTGCATTTTAGCTGTATTGCTTCAGTACGGGTTATTTCTTATTGCTATTAGTACATAAACATTCTGTTTTATTAAGACACGGCAACTTTCAGTCATTTGAAAATTACGTGCTCTCAAATTTCTAGATGGTTAAGTAGGGTATAGTTATCAAATAAAGCAGTATTTACCAGTTTTAAGCTTTGCCCGCTGATTTAACGCTCGGCTCATCTATTCACTAACACTCATTTTGAAGCCTTCTATAAAAATAAAACATAACTTATAATCAAAAACTTACAACCAGATGAGAAAAAAAAACATTTTTGAGCAAAATACACGGTACATTTTTAATGTAATATAATATAATATGTACCGGTTCAAATAATAGAATAAGGCTATAGCCAGCAATCAAATTATTAAAGATTACCAATGCTAATCATTTATCAACATTACTATAATAAGATACATGTCTGCGATACAGTGAAACCTGAATGCATCGTTTCTGCATCAATCGTTGTTCTCGTTGCTTTTCCCCCACCAAAGTCGATACAACTATGTTACATTTTCCTGCATGGATATCAGGAAAGTATTTTCATACTGCATAGTACTTTCCTGATCCCTTGAAAAACGTTACATAGAGGTTTCACTGTACATTAATCAAAGTTGTGATTTCTCATTATTGAAATAAATGACCCTCTTTGGTCCAATTCAAAAATAAATTTTATTCTCGAATCATTATGTGAAATGAAAAGCAAATGCTCTTGCAGGCAAAAAAATGTTGGACTAATTTTATCATAAAAAGATTAAATCTTCAACCGGTAGGCCTATATTAAAACATTTTATTATATTTTAATTTTGACAATAAGCTTATTTGAAGCCAGAGTGTATGACGACTTATTATGTAGGCACTATATATTAATATTCAATCAAATAGAATTATTTTTTGGAGGCAAGAGTGATAATTTTGTGCATAAATAGTGTCATCAACATTTGAAGTGAAGACTACAATTGCTTACGCGCGAATACGGCAATTCGGGCAACTGCGGTCCTAAAATAAAACAAAGTAGATCACACATACGGTATATTACTTGAAAAATAAACAGTTTTTCACTAGCAAGTAAATTCATGAAAATAATCCTACTGTTAAGAGATTACTGCCTGAATTACAATGCTAGATTACTAAAACCCAATGCGTGGTTGGCTCTAATGACAATGTGTTTTCGTATCTAAACTACTACAAACTAACTAGAACTTGACTAACTATACACAAGGATCTAGATATTCATTTGGAACAAATTATAACAAATGGCTCTTTTCCAAGCATGGCCTGGCTCTTGATCAAGAGTGTCAGCTCTGACATTGGATATTGCACAACAAGTTCACTAAAATGCTGAAGACAAAATAAATAATGTAATATTATGTGTAGTAAATAACTGATTTATATTTTAATTCTGAGTAAATTAGATATGAGAATGGTATTATGTTTAATAGTAGGCCTACAAATAATACAGACATCCATCATTATGTAACTACAAATAACAGTACGGTAGCAAATATATTCTTCACATTTTAAACAAATAGACTCAATGGTTTTTTACCTCTGTAAGATATTAATATTAGAATCACTTACAAAATAAAATCGGCAGTAAATACCTAAGTGCAGTGTGACACTTGAAGAAAACCTCAGAATAAACAGTAACCTAATGAATGCTATAATTTATCTTACAATACAATTTAATACAATTTCCTCACAACTGCAAACAAGAAATATCCCGAAACGTACAGTACGTATATATATATATATATATATATATATATATAGAGAGAGAGAGAGAGAGAGAGAGGCTATGTTTTGTAACCATGAAATGCAAGAAAATAAACCTCTATCTATCAATCTATATCACAAGTACTATTGAGTACGGCCTATACCCATACTGGTATGCCACTATATCATTAAGACACAATACAACCTACCCGCAAGTCAAATTAACAGTAACGCCAATAGATCTTAGTTGTCACTACAATGCGTTGTTAACCCAATATAAAATTAAATTAACAGTAACAAACTATAATCGGGTTAGATGTTCAAGAAACATTCTCAATGGAAGGAACTGCTGAGTATACAAACTCAAACTTATCCATCAACATGTCTCTAAAAATAAACTCTGGTAGAGAACTAGAACCATAATAACAAGAATATCTTACCTCTTGAAACCATTTCATTATACATGCCGCATGAAAACGGTGGCTGCATTTAAGGACTTGAGCCGTGTCCTGAGGAAAGATGGATTCCAGGCAGATGGCACAATTTCCTCCCGCACCCACGCTTCGGTTCGACTCTCGACGATTCAGGGTTGAAGGATTAGGTCTAAACAAAAATCGTGAGAATCGTCCATAAATTATTCTAGATATGAATTGTAAATGGTGAGCACATGATGAGAAACTGAAGAGATATATTGGTAACTATTATTTAGAAAGCTACAGGACAGTAGGGCCTACCTCTTTCATCTTGTGAACAGATTTCGTGAATGGGTGATGAAATTTACAGTCAGTGTCACAAAACATACAATTAGAAAATAAAATGGAGAAAAAAGGTTAGGTTGAAATGCCCTTTCCAACATTTCTAAATAAATCTTGAAATATCAAAAAATTCCCTCCACAAGACTTTTAGGCAGGTCTTCCCTTCTATGCCCAAATTGTGGGTCAGCAAACTTTTTATCTATTGGTATATACTGGAATTAACTAGTGACACACCCTGCCACTAATTATCAATTATCAAAGAGCATAATGTAGTCAACTAATTCCTAGCGCCTAGACTGTTTCTCGTTAGCTTCAAAGTGTTCAATAGACTGAAACTGAATTCTTTTGCATCTATTGCTATTGATTGGAAAAATCTTGTGATCAGAAGGTTGTGACGTTTTTCAAGTCTGATTAAACGATAGTTTCGATAATCGAAAATATAATATCGTAGAAACTGAATCGACTTTCTCATCGTTTGAAAAAATATTGATCGTAATCGATCTGATTATTGTTCGCAACCCTATTATTATTAATAGGCCTGAGCTAGTGGTCTTTACATCTAGCCCTATAGGCATAAATGAAACACAATTGAAAGTGCGGGATTTGGCAAGGCCGTTCTTTTCAAAACGATTTGTTCAGTATCGTCATTGATATTGTGCAAGCAGCTACAATGATGAAAATATATAATTGTTATTTGTCTCACTCATCATCAGGGAAATCCCAATAGTTCGAAGGCCCAGGACTGTCAATACGTCTCTGTCCATAGGTATTTCTTCTTCTATTTTCTCTTTCTTCTTGGAAGAGCACGAATAAAAGACCTGCAATACCTACGCCTATCCCTATCATTACTGCCCATGGATAAACCATCTAGAAGCTAGGCCTAGGCCCTAGTACTTTGATCAACTCCTTTTGAGCAATGAGATGTAGGCCTAACCACTAAATTTTCCAGTCTAACCCTCCTACACGTACACAATATGCCTAATCAACATGTGGTAGGACTAGGCCTAATAACACAGAAACAGTCCAACAGATAATAAACCTGATGACAACTTTTTATAGTTTTAAATATGAACAGCAGGCTCTGCTGCTCAAGCAGTTGTACCTAAACGTCAAAGTCCAAATATGTCAAAGTTGTGAACTTGCAAAGGCTGTGGATTTGAAGCGGATGAAACGTTTCGCGGACGACTGTGAAGTTAGCCCTCTTTCTCAGCCCCTCAAGGGCGTTAGGCTAGCAGCAAGGTATGACGTGGTGAAAGAACACCAACACGACAAAATACCGCTAGCTTTGCCCCTGTGTACTATGCATAACAAACAGCATGCCTGTTCTTACGGATGCCTAAACATTTATAAATAATCTTTAGAACTTTGCTTCTTTAAGTTGCATGAAATTAGTTGATGACTATAGATTCTGTATAAATAATGGCAAATTAGTTGATGAATTAAGGAGCATTTTTTATATTTTTTTAAATGTAGGTCCAATAGCTTATTATTATTACCTATGACAACATCATCTCTTAAATGTCGGGTAGAAAATAAATGTATAGATATTGACTCATTATTCCGTGTTTTAAAGAAACAAACAAGTGGTACCGACAGGGGGTGTCGCACGTGTAAGCCACTATAGACACTGTAGCAAGAAAATACCAAATTGGAATTCAGTTATTGACTGATATTGATCAGAATCGTTTGCCCTGAGATGATTGTAATTAATTACCTGATTGATAACACTAATTAATTCGCAGGAGTCGAAATTGGGGTAGGTGATTTTTTCCAATCGCGGAAATAAATCATCTACCACTTGAGGAACGACAATCCGTGGTCAAATCTGTTTGCCCTAAATCCTAAACGTGCTAATTACTAATTACAAAGGTTAATTAATTCACAGGAAACGTAATTGACGTTGGAAAATTTTCAAATCAACAATGTCTGGCTCTTTTCACTCGAGGAACGATAATCCGTAGTCGAATCTGTTTGCCCTAAATCGCAAGTAGGCCATACCGATGCTGTGAAGTTAGCCCCTAATTAGCATAATCCATTCGAGAATTAAATTCAATAACTAGGCACGCCAGAAACGTTCCGAAAAGTGTTTCCAAAAATATTTCCCCACCCGGGTAACATATTGTATTGATCAGAATCGTTTGCCCTGAGATGATTGTAATTAATTACCTGATTGATAACACTAATTAATTCGCAGGAGTCGAAATTGGGGTGGATAATTTTTTCCAATCGCGGAAACGTATCAACTACCACTCGAGGAACGACAATCCGTGGTCAAATCTGTTTGCCCTAAATCCTAAACGTGCTAATTACTAATTACAAAGGTTAATTAATTCACAGGAAACGTAATTGACGTTGGAAAATTTTCAAATCAACAATTTTTGGCTCTTTTCACTCGAGGAACGATAATCCGTAGTCGAATCTGTTTGCCCTAAATCGCAAGTAGGCCATACCGATGCTGTGAAGTTAGCCCCTAATTAGCATAATCCATTCGAGAATTAAATTCAATAACTAGGCACGCCAGAAACGTTCCGAAAAGTGTTTCCAAAATATTTCCCCACCCGGGTAACATATTGTATTGATCAGAATCGTTTGCCCTGAGATGATTGTAATTAATTACCTGATTGATAACACTAATTAATTCGCAGGGGTCGAAATTGGGGTGGATAATTTTTTCCAATCGCGGAAACGTATCAACTACCACTCGAGGAACGACAATCCGTGGTCAAATATGTTTGCCCTAAATCCTAAACGTGCTAATTACTAATTACAAAGGTTAATTAATTCACGGGAAACGTAATTGACGTTGGAAAATTTTCAAATCAACAATGTCTGGCTCTTTTCACTCGAGGAACGATAATCCGTAGTCGAATCTGTTTGCCCTAAATCGCAAGTAGGCCATACCGATGCTGTGAAGTTAGCCCCTAATTAGCATAATCCATTCGAGAATTAAATTCAATAACTAGGCACGCCAGAAACGTTCCGAAAAGTGTTTCCAAAAATATTTCCCCACCCGGGCAACATATTGTATTGATCAGAATCGTTTGCCCTGAGATGATTGTAATTAATTACCTGATTGATAACACTAATTAATTCGCAGGGGTCGAAATTGGGGTGGATAATTTTTCCAATCGCGGAAACGTATCAACTACCACTCGAGGAACGACAATCCGTGGTCAAATATGTTTGCCCTAAATCCTAAACGTGCTAATTACTAATTACAAAGGTTAATTAATTCACAGGAAACGTAATTGACGTTGGAAAATTTTCAAATCAACAATTTTTGGCTCTTTTCACTCGAGGAACGATAATCCGTAGTCGAATCTGTTTGCCCTAAATCGCAAGTAGGCCATACCGATGCTGTGAAGTTAGCCCCTAATTAGCATAATCCATTCGAGAATTAAATTCAATAACTAGGCACGCCAGAAACGTTCCGAAAAGTGTTTCCAAAAATATTTCCCCACCCGGGCAACATATTGTATTGATCAGAATCGTTTGCCCTGAGATGATTGTAATTAATTACCTGATTGATAACACTAATTAATTCGCAGGGGTCAAAATTGGGGCAGGTAATTTTTTCCAATCGCGGAAACGTATCAACTACCACTCGAGGAACGACAATCCGTGGTCAAATATGTTTGCCCTAAATCCTAAACGTGCTAATTACTAATTACAAAGGTTAATTAATTCACAGGAAGCGTAATTGACGTTGGAAAATTTTCAAATCAACAATTTTTAACTCTTTTCACTCGAGGAACGATAATCCGTAGTCGAATCTGTTTGCCCTAAATCGCAAGTAGGCCATACCGTCGCTGTGAAGTTAGCCCCTAATTAGCATAATCCATTCGAGAATTAAATTCAATAACTAGGCACGCCAGAAACGTTCCGAAAAGTGTTTCCAAAAATATTTCCCCACCCGGGCAACATATTGTATTGATCAGAATCGTTTGCCCTGAGATGATTGTAATTAATTACCTGATTGATAACACTAATTAATTCGCAGGGGTCGAAATTGGGGTGGATAATTTTTTCCAATCGCGGAAACGTATCAACTACCACTCGAGGAACGACAATCCGTGGTCAAATATGTTTGCCCTAAATCCTAAACGTGCTAATTACTAATTACAAAGGTTAATTAATTCACAGGAAACGTAATTGACGTTGGAAAATTTTCAAATCAACAATTTTTGGCTCTTTTCACTCGAGGAACGATAATCCGTAGTCGAATCTGTTTGCCCTAAATCGCAAGTAGGCCATACCGATGCTGTGAAGTTAGCCCCTAATTAGCATAATCCATTCGAGAATTAAATTCAATAACTAAATTCAATCATCTCAGGGCAAACGATTCTGATCAATACAATATGTTGCCCGGGTGAGGAAATATTTTCGGGAACACTTTTCGGAACGTTTCTGGCGTGCCTAGTTATTGAATTATATTCTCGAATGGATTATGCTAATTAGGGGCTAACTTCACAGCATCGGTATGGCCTACTTGCGATTTAGGGCAAACAGATTCGACTACGGATTATCGTTCCTCGAGTGAAAAGAGCCAAAAATTGTCGATTTGAAAATTTTCCAGCGTCAATTACGTTTCCTGTGAATTAATTAACCTTTGTAATTAGTAATTAGCACGTTTAGGATTTAGGGCAAACAGATTTGACCACGGATTGTCGTTCCTCAAGTGGTAGATGATTTATTTCCGCGATTGGAAAAAATCACCTACCCCAATTTCGACTCCTGCGAATTAATTAGTGTTATCAATCAGGTAATTAATTACAATCATCTCAGGGCAAACGATTCTGATCAATACAATATGTTGCCCGGGTGGGGAAATATTTTTGGAAACACTTTTCGGAACGTTTCTGGCGTGCCTAGTTATTGAATTTAATTCTCGAATGGATTATGCTAATTAGGGGCTAACTTCACAGCATCGGTATGGCCTACTTGCGATTTAGGGCAAACAGATTCGACTACGGATTATCGTTCCTCGAGTGAAAAGAGCCAAAAATTGTTGATTTGAAAATTTTCCAACGTCAATTACGCTTCCTGTGAATTAGTTAACCTTTGTAATAGGTAATTAGCACGTTTAGGATTTAGGGCAAACAGATTTGACCACGGATTGTCGTTCCTCGAGTGGTAGATGATACGTTTCCGCGATTGGAAAAAATTACCTGCCCCAATTTTGACCCCTGCGAATTAATTAGTGTTATCAATCAGGTAATTAATTACAATCATCTCAGGGCAAACGATTCTGATCAATACAATATGTTGCCCGGGTGGGGAAATATTTTTGGAAACACTTTTCGGAACGTTTCTGGCGTGCCTAGTTATTGAATTTAATTCTCGAATGGATTATGCTAATTAGGGGCTAACTTCACAGCATCGGTATGGCCTACTTGCGATTTAGGGCAAACAGATTCGACTACGGATTATCGTTCCTCGAGTGAAAAGAGCCAAAAATTGTTGATTTGAAAATTTTCCAACGTCAATTACGTTTCCTGTGAATTAATTAACCTTTGTAATTAGTAATTAGCACGTTTAGGATTTAGGGCAAACATATTTGACCACGGATTGTCGTTCCTCGAGTGGTAGTTGATACGTTTCCGCGATTGGAAAAAATTATCCACCCCAATTTCGACCCCTGCGAATTAATTAGTGTTATCAATCAGGTGATTAATTACAATCATCTCAGGGCAAACGATTCTGATCAATACAATATGTTGCCCGGGTGGGGAAATATTTTTGGAAACACTTTTCGGAACGTTTCTGGCGTGCCTAGTTATTGAATTTAATTCTCGAATGGATTATGCTAATTAGGGGCTAACTTCACAGCATCGGTATGGCCTACTTGCGATTTAGGGCAAACAGATTCGACTACGGATTATTGTTCCTCGAGTGAAAAGAGCCAAAAATTGTTGATTTGAAAATTTTCCAACGTCAATTACGTTTCCTGTGAATTAATTAACCTTTGTAATTAGTAATTAGCACGTTTAGGATTTAGGGCAAACATATTTGACCACGGATTGTCGTTCCTCGAGTGGTAGTTGATACATTCCCGCGATTGGAAAAAATTATCCACCCCAATTTCGACTCCTGCGAATTAATTAGTGTTATCAATCAGGTAATTAATTACAATCATCTCAGGGCAAACGATTCTGATCAATACAATATGTTGCCCGGGTGAGGAAATATTTTTGGGAACACTTTTCGGAACGTTTCTGGCGTGCCTAGTTATTGAATTATATTCTCGAATGGATTATGCTAATTAGGGGCTAACTTCACAGCATCGGTATGGCCTACTTGCGATTTAGGGCAAACAGATTCGACTACGGATTATCGTTCCTCGAGTGAAAAGAGCCAAAAATTGTCGATTTGAAAATTTTCCAGCGTCAATTACGTTTCCTGTGAATTAATTAACCTTTGTAATTAGTAATTAGCACGTTTAGGATTTAGGGCAAACATATTTGACCACGGATTGTCGTTGCTCGAGTGGTAGATGATACATTTCCACGATTGGAAAAAATTACCTTCCTCAATTTCGACCCCTGCGAATTAATTAGTGTTATCAATCAGGTAATTAATTACAATCATCTCAGGGCAAACGATTCTGATCAATACAATATGTTGCCCGGGTGGGGAAATATTTTTGGAAACACTTTTCGGAACGTTTCTGGCGTGCCTAGTTATTGAATTTAATTCTCGAATGGATTATGCTAATTAGGGGCTAACTTCACAGCATCGGTATGGCCTACTTGCGATTTAGGGCAAACAGATTCGACTACGGATTATCGTTCCTCGAGTGAAAAGAGCCAAAAATTGTTGATTTGAAAATTTTCCAACGTCAATTACGTTTCCTGTGAATTAATTAACCTTTGTAATTAGTAATTAGCACGTTTAGGATTTAGGGCAAACATATTTGACCACGGATTGTCGTTCCTCGAGTGGTAGTTGATACGTTTCCGCGATTGGAAAAAATTATCCACCCCAATTTCGACCCCTGCGAATTAATTAGTGTTATCAATCAGGTAATTAATTACAATCATCTCAGGGCAAACGATTCTGATCAATACAATATGTTGCCCGGGTGAGGAAATATTTTTGGGAACACTTTTCGGAACGTTTCTGGCGTGCCTAGTTATTGAATTATATTCTCGAATGGATTATGCTAATTAGGGGCTAACTTCACAGCATCGGTATGGCCTACTTGCGATTTAGGGCAAACAGATTCGACTACGGATTATCGTTCCTCGAGTGAAAAGAGCCAAAAATTGTCGATTTGAAAATTTTCCAGCGTCAATTACGTTTCCTGTGAATTAATTAACCTTTGTAATTAGTAATTAGCACGTTTAGGATTTAGGGCAAACAGATTTGACCACGGATTGTCGTTCCTCGAGTGGTAGTTGATACATTTCCGCGATTGGAAAAAATTACCTGCCCCAATTTTGACCCCTGCGAATTAATTAGTGTTATCAATCAGGTAATTAATTACAATCATCTCAGGGCAAACGATTCTGATCAATACAATATGTTGCCCGGGTGGGGAAATATTTTTGGAAACATTTATCGGAACGTTTCTGGCGTGCCTAGTTATTGAATTATATTCTCGAATGGATTATGCTAATTAGGGGCTAACTTCACAGCGACGGTATGGCCTACTTGCGATTTAGGGCAAACAGATTTGACCACGGATTGTCGTTCCTCGAGTGAAAAGAGCCAGACATTGTTGATTTGAAAATTTTCCAACGTCAATTACGCTTCCTGTGAATTAATTAACCTTTGTAATTAGTAATTAGCACGTTTAGGATTTAGGGCAAACAGATTTGACCACGGATTGTCGTTCCTCGAGTGGTAGTTGATACATTTCCGCGATTGGAAAAAATTACCTTCCCCAATTTCGACCCCTGCGAACTAATTAAGCTTCATTAATTTTGATTTTCAGACTATTATTGTGAATTTATAGGCATCATATTTGCTTCAACGTTACTCAAGTTGCCTAGTTACTGTTTCCATTCCGTTTCCGTAGCTAGCGTTTGTTCGTAAATGTGGTGCCCATTCATACGTTTTTGCGTGTTGTTGCTAGCCTCACTTACTTGAGGGGCTGAAAGTCTTGAGGGGCTAACTTCACAGTCGTGTTTCGCGGGCGGTATAAAGCAAAGCAACAGCTGACAGGTGACTATATCTGACAGGTGACTCAGATATTGCCCCAACCACCTCTTTGGGTATTGCGAAGTAAATGGAAGTAATTGTTCTAAAGTATCTAAGACAAGAATGACGGAAAAAGGTATTATTCAAGCATTATTAATGGAGCACACACTATCTTATTACGTTCGTGAGAATGTCTAGATATACCCAAGTTTTAGAGAGGCAAGAGAAATGGTTCATGTCCTATCTGAGCCATAACCTGTAAACGTAAACATTGCGTTTGGCAGGTTTGGGATCCCGATTGACCATTTGCTGTAACAATCAGGGGTGTCGTTCTGATCATAGAGAACTTTTCTTGCACTCATGTTAATAGGGATGGGTATCGACTTTGAAACTTCTTTCAAAACATTTTGCAAAGTGTGTTAAGATTACGTCTATCCCTTGTCATGAAACTGTTCGAAACAAAAAATGGCTTTGATAAAGTGGAAAACAACAAACTCGTCTTTCATCGTTTTCATCACGGGGATGTCTCCTATATTTTTGATTGCATTACTAGCTATGCTTTATATATACAACATGCAATATTCATTACCGGTGGAGTTTTATATAACTGATGTATAATTAAAATTGATAGGCCTAATTAATTATATTCTGTTTTTTACTGCAGGGCATCATGTTCACTTTCCTGAAGGAAATGACACATTTGGGAAAGACAATGAGATTCTAGTACAAGCATCACCCAATGGAGAATCACTATCAATTCATCTAGGTTTCTTACAAGTCGGTCATCGTTACGCGATTGTCATGGAATTAAACAACCCGCAACTTAGTGGCGATATCATTATTGGGGACTGTCAACGAGGAGAAGTTCAGAGTATCAATTGTAAAATTGTCGAAATATCTAAAATTCAAACTGGATTTCAAATCAAGGTGGAACTATTTGCTTACAAGGAAAAGCTTTTGAAAGAAACACTCTATGTGCATTGCTCAGGCTCTCAGTCTTTAGTAAAACTGATCTTCATAGCCAGAGTATTAGGTAAATATTTATAAGTATTTAACAGTTGGAATAATACTGAGTGTTGTACTTTTCTGTATATATGCAGTTACCCTATAGGATTTAATTTATTTCACATTTTTTACAGGGAAAGGAAAAGGTACTCCGCTACTTAAGAATGGCATACGGTGTATTGGTGTAGAAATGGATGATGAATCTGAGTCTTCCGACTGGCAAGGATTTGATTAGCATTCCTGGTGATCCTGCTTGGTTCTAGTTTCCTATAAGACTGCTCAATCTGCCATAAATCATTTCATCAAAAAGTGAATTCAGTTTTGTCTTAGTCGTACCTCATAACTAGTAAATGGGAAATAATGTCCAAAACTGCCATAGCATGCAGTAATCATTTTAATTCGAAACAGAGGTCAATCTCTTATTTTCGTATCTTCAGCAAATGTAAGGTAGTTTTGTGTTGCGACTGAGATAAACATAAATTGACCACCATAATTCACAAATTGCATAAAGCATGTTATCGACTGAACATTGACTGACTCATCATTTTGAAATCTGTTCTCTTGTAATTTTAACATTTTATTTTGGTCTGAATGATCAATATTTCAAATGAAGTGATTTACTTTTCATTTGTATTAATGTATAGTATAGTATTATGTAATGGGCCTACAGGTATGATGAAATATATATATTATACTATATATCTATTTATTAAATCATTTTCAGACTGATCATTTTGGATATTATTTAATTGTTTTTTGAACTGTTTACCAATTCCATGTCCCATATCAGAGTTTGAACTGCTCATACATCAATGTAGATAAATACAATCTTCCAAAATTGAATAAAACTTGTAAACATACTAATAATACCAGATGCAATAATGTGACTATTATCTTCTGAGACTTGATTGTTTTATAATGACTTGGGGAATCAAAACGTTGACGAATGAGGCAAGGCATTTCATTAAATCTTGAAAAATCTTGAAGTAAGGAGTGTGGTACGACACATCGTCTTAATATGGCTAAACTTTTCAACAACTTTTTTGTGATGCTATTGTCTTTACTTGTCGTTATCACTCGAGTGTCAACGATACCTGCTGACGAGGTAGCAGAAACAAGAACAGGGAGAAGTATGTATATAACATTAGAAACAGCAAGCAAGCTGAATCGTGTAACTACATTTTATACAAATATATTTCATTTGATATTTTCAAAATTATGTTTCAGGTTAAAATAATTTTAGTTTTTCGATAGGTAGGCTACTGTTCAAATCAGCAATTCAATAGTGACGATAAGCCTAATTAAAAAATCTGATTATATTAATACATTTCTGAATGTATGCAATTTCACGGCCTCTAGTACAAAACGCAGTATACACAATTTCCCGATTACGCTCGGCGCCTGCAAAGTAATACTAGGCTGTTTGCATTACTCCTCTGTAAGCACATGCATAGTCTATAGGGATGAGGTAGTCATCTCGCACCATGAAAAATTCCGTAAGAAAGTTTAATCAATTTAGAAATGAACCAACTTAATGATTGATTACAGAATATGATTTTCTAATACAAGGTATCAAATTTTACTTGATTATATGCCTTTCTAATGAAAGACTTGAAAAAAAAGGTTGGACGATGTAGTAAAAAATGAATAAATAAAAATGGTAGTGAATACGCCGAAAAAATGTGTATTTGTATTCATTCGTGCTTTCTTTTATAGAAAAACATAAATATAATACATTTATAAACCAAGTCAAGTATTGAGTAAAAAAAATGCCATGACATAAGAGATATTGTGTGACTTACTGTACCTTACTACTACCTAAAAAAATGAAAATGTTACCGAGATCAAACCAATCGATTTTTTCTTTTTAGTAAACGCTAGCCAATTATGCCTTTTGAAATCTTTCCGTCTCATTCACAATTAGAATTTCATTTTCTAACTTGAAAACAGATTACATTATTTATGATTATTTAATACATTATTAATGTAGTCCTCTGGTGACTGAAGGGTATGGTTTTTAAATATTGTTCAATGCATTTGTAAATGAAATGCGTAATACGACCCACGTGTTTAATGAATGAAAATAGTTTGATCAAAATATATTGCAATAAATCGCAAAAAAAATCTGCGTATGTTTCTCAATTCTCTTAGTCTTCTTTACAAAAATAAATAAGTTTGGAGTTTTTGACTTTCCTGGTGTTGTTTTCTGCTCAGATTTTTTCGGCATGATATCTTCTTGGTTTGGCCCTAACTGTGGAGGTCCAAATAACTGCCCTCCTCACCATTGTCAACACGACCCCGCAGTTATCCATGGCTATTGCTGCGGCTGCAAGAAGCTATTTGGTAATCAGGAACAAGCATTGCACAAATACCCTAATCTTTTCCAATAGGTTTCATTTTAGTTACCAAAAACTTGAAAAATATTCTAGAATCTCGACAAAGTCACACTTGTAATTGAAAAATCATTTGAAAATTTTGTGAAATATCGGATTTAATTTTTAAAATGAAAATCCAGCGGTTGGCCTAAAAATTATTTAATTTAGCTAACATTAAAATTTGCTGATACTCTCAGGAGAAACTTATGGTAGAATGATATTAAAATTATAAATGATGAATGATGACATTAATTATTTTTATAAATGATATAAAAAATGGAAGAATGAATTCACACTTTTCGATCGCTCATACTTGAAATAATATATATTGAGTTAATGAACATATCTATTATATTGTTAAAAAAATTACAGATCGAGCTCCAATTGTATGTCTGCCTGATATGCAGTGTCCATTGTCTGGTGTACAGCTCTGTGATGACTACAATTACATGGTAATCTATTATATTCCTCAACATTCATAAAAAATCAAGTAGGCCTATATTTTATTATGCGCACCAAACACTTCACTAACAAATTAATCAAACTCCTTAATGACTAATGTTAATGACACCTGTTTCTCTCTTCGATACGATTAATTTAGTGGTCAGTAGGATAAATGTACAAAAAGTATGAAAAAATTATGAATTCATTGCTATTTACCATTTCCAATTCAAATATTTTCAATATATGTGAACAGATTATATATATATATATATATATATATATATATATATATATATATATATATATATATATATATATATATATATATATATATATATATATATAAATATATATTGCGTACTCGCTCAGTAACTGCTCGACACCAATATCTTAGATAACTAATAATACATATATTATAAGTAACGTATAGGCCTACTAACAACTTGACTTTGATTTATTCAGATGGACTGTTGCTGCTGAAACATATTTTCTTGGAAAATTTGAGCAATCAAGCTCAACATCAATTTGCAAAAATAACTTGACAAAATATGTCATTGAAGAAAAGTGTGCATTAATTAAATGATTTATGCTCATCACCGTGCTTCATTTTACTTCCAATTGAATCAATAATATAATAAAAAATGTTCAAGAACTATATAACTTGGCTGGATGAAGAAATAATGAAATATCTTACTCCTTACTCCAATCATATTTTCTCCTCTCATTTTAATATATATATATTTTTTAACCGATAAAACCTTTGTTCTGATATGTCCTATCAACCCCCACCACAATTTTCTCATTGTTTCAAGTTTTATAAATATTTAAGTTCTGTCGACTTCTAAACTACGTCTTGTGAAACCTATTATACCAGTAATTTATTAGCTTGTTTCAAATATACAGCTCATTATTTTTTGTAAAATTATTGTAAAAATTACCGTTTTCACTTATACAAAAATGATAATCTTCCGTGTTGAACTGATAACGGACGCACTTTCATATTATTGCCATACGAAAAACAAATAGACTTAACAACTTTCTGTGCATTAAAGAATAAGGTTATCAGCTTATCGCAATGGTTTAGTGACAGTCGACTAGAAATGGGCGTAGCATGAAAAATATCTTAAGAGGTTCCCCTAACTATGGAAGTGAGGTTGGTTGTAGTAAGTATGCTGTAGCCTTCGAAGACAATAGTGTGGTACAACGGTAGGGTACCGATCACGCTGTCATTTCACTCGGCATGGTAAGAGTGGCCACTCGTCTGATAGTCATAGTCTCACTTATTAGTCTGCTAGCTGTCAAATCTTGTCCGTTCGGCGTCGACGACGCACATAACGCATACATCGAGCATAAAGTGACGCTTGAAGAAGCTACCAAAGAAGCTGAAATACTAGGACCTAAACTCGGTGAGTAACGATCTGTATATGACCTAACAATAATTAATAAGGTCAATTAACTATTTACACAGTTATTTTAACTGGTGACAATGCACGCAAGATATATAAAAACATTTGCAACTTTAATAATGGTTAACTAGATCAATAGTGCCATCAAATTGGTTACTCAACACTTGGCCACATAACTACAAATAACAGGAATCCGAATGAAATTAACTTTCAAATCAATCTTCAATCATTCGAAATAAAAACATATTTTAACAATTATATTTACACTATACCTTCATAATAGTATAGAATCATATCTGACCCCTAATTTCGTCCCTATTAGTCGCTATTAGTATAAAGTACATTGAATTGTGTTTATATTATTCGCAACGTATTCGGGACTGGAATTGGAGGGATTTTTTTACAGGCCCATCTCTCTTAGTCATATAACATTCATATCCTAGTAGAAGTGACAAAAAAGGGAGTGAACTTGTATAATTATTAAGAATGTCTTTAAAATAGTAATGCGCGTACGTCATGAACACCCTCCCCTCTTCCTCTTTTCAAGGAGATATACTATACGACCAATATTGTTTTTTAGTACGGAGTAACAAGTAATTTGCTCATGTTTACATTGTGAATGCTTATCTATTATCTCTCAACATTAGGAGTGGGATGTATTTTTAAAAACACTTGATAATTGCAACTTAAAATGCTTTTCCAGCATTTAAACAATAATTTTTACCTACAGTGATAAACTATTTAACTCCTGTTAAATCTAAACTCCGATTATCGGAAGTGGATCCACCCTCAATATTTTGCGATCCGGAAACATCTCTGTGCTGTTACTGTTAGTCAAATGGAACGAATATAATCCATTTGCTTCAAAGGACAATTGCTATTAAATGTGCGACCATGCAGAAAACCAAATCGTAGCGTACCGTTTCAAATCATTGCCTTGCATAATTGAGCTTCCGTTTTAAAAACGTCAAGACTCAATAAGAACATTGTGTAGAACCTTACACTGTTACACAGTATCATTAATTAGGATTATGTTTTATATAAATATATAATAAATGAGAGTAAATACGTCGTAATGAGTCGTATAATGTACTGACTTTTTTTCCAATTAGAGTGTTATAAGAGTTATGGAACAGAAATTATTTTTACAAAATGTCAAAAATAAAAAACTTATTTTGCTAAATTGTAAAAAAATTAATTGGCAATGTTTGCTAGCTGATTACATCAAGTAGCGTGTGTGCCTATAGAGAAGACATTCTCGTATCTCGTTAGATTGTCTCAATTCGTGGCATCATGGTGTCACACAGTTTTCAAACTTTTTGTAAGGAATCGTTACTTTATCTAGAAGAGAAACGGCATTTTAAACACCTATCATTACGTTTGGCGCGCGCGACATTATCTTAATTCCTCGTGTTTATTCGTGGCAAGTGTTTGAAGATTTCTGATTGATAACCCGCAGGAAATGGTAACCAAATAGCAGGATGTGGCGTATGTACAACAGAAGAACACCATTATTGTCTTGGCGACAGTGTCATAAACGACCATTGTTGCTGCGATTCACGTTATTTGGGTAAGATAAAACATGGCATGACATTTTAAGGGTGTTGTTCGCCTGGAAAATGACCTACTTCACTTATAATTATTGTGTTTTTGAAGTTTAACCTACAAATGAGAAAAATATAGTCAACATTAAATGAAATATTTTTTAAGTAATGAAAATAATAATCAATATATGATAATGGAGTAATATTCACCAATATTTTTCATCACATTTATTATACATCAAATATTAATATTCATATTATAATATATTTTATCTTTTATCTTTCAAAAATTTAAATATTATTGAATATTATTAAAAACTATAGTTGGTTATATCAATTCTACCCTCCATTTCACAAAAATTATCGTGAAAATTATACATGTCAAAATGCATCGAAAGAGTGAGATTACAACAATACAAAATGTGAAGAGGCGTATATTTTCTTAAAATTCGAATTTGTAGCACTAAATTGAGAAACAGCTGTGTTCGACTTTTCAATTTTACGCTCAAATCCCAGTAGGCCTATGATATGCCTACCTTTTGTAATTTACTATAATGTATTCAAATTGTAAAATGTACGGATACGCCGATAACCTAAAAATAATAATACAGGGGGAAGTCCTGATTCGTCATAGAAAATTGATAACGTTACGGTGGACAGATATCTAACTACATAGATCTAATTTTAATTTTGTGTGAGTTTTTCAACATTTGTTATTTAAATTGAATGTTGAAGTGAATTGCCATTGTCTGGTTATACAAAGAGAGAATTCATCACTTCAACTCTAGCTCGTGACATACATTATTACCTATACCTATAAAATAAGGGTACATTGAGGAAAAACATCATAAAAACGAACGACTAACTCAAAGTGGAAAATAATCATTTCTTTGAAGTTAATTTGAATGTTTTTTTTTAAATACAAATACTAACTCAGACCAATTTTGTCCCATTTATCCTAATAAACCTCGTCAACAGGATCATTATTATAATTATTATAATTAGGCGGGATTTAGACCTACCTATAGTGACTTTTATTTACAACCGAATGGGTATTTTTCAAATCAAATTCAGTTGCTAAATGATGACTGTCTTACAATGGCATTTCATTGAGTATAAGATCGTATCTAATAATAGTTCGAAATTCAAATCACGTTCCATTCGCACGTCAACGCACTACGATGTGAACAATGCGTGATTTGGGATTGCAATGTACCGGTACTTAAACGCGAATGAGTCTTCTCTAGTCGTGTTGTCTGACTGTTGGCAATAAAATTAATAAGTTCTATTATAATATAGCCCACACACTACATTGTAACAACTAATACACAAGGTAATGAAAATCAACAAAAACCGTGTAAAACGTTCACATCGGCAAGAACTAAGCTGTAATGTAATAAAATCGGTCGTGCGGGGAGAATATTGAACTGTATACCTTTTAGATTTCAAGTATTTTCCTCAAAGCCGAGAAAAAACGATAATAATGTAATAAACATTTAAAATAGCTGCTTGAATACATTGTTCAAAGTTACTCTTAAACATGAGCGAGGTCAGTGTTATTACATTTGGAATGAAGTCTAGATTTCTCCATCTAATTTATTCTCACCTCATATTTTAGTTGGTATATAATATTACTTTTTATTTGGTATTTCTAATGTAGTCATATATGAATATTATTATATTTTATATGTGAATTTATAGCAAATACAGTTACAGAAGGAGATCAAGATATCTAAGTAAACATAATATGTTTACTCAGATATCTTGTATATTATACATACATGAGATCTACGAAATTTCTCAATTTGTAACGTTCATTTCAAAACTTTTGATGAGATAAGTGTTAATTTTTTGAATACAAAACTGAATCTATAGCTTCTATTATTCTGTAAAATTCTTGCGTTCTTCTGCTTCAAGGCTGGATGGGTCTCTTGACATTTACGGCAAAATCATAGGCCATACTATTTGTTTGAAAATTAAAATAACTATGAAATAATGTTCTTCTTTCTTCCCGACAGAATGGTTCTCATATTTACCACACACTTGTTATTTGACTCGTAACCCTTGCAAGACGGTGGCAAGAGACTGTGAAGCCTACAATCGGTAAGTCAAGGCGTGAATCATTTCAAAACAAATATAGAATATTTATCTGAACGATGGATAGAAAACACTGTTATAATTCACACTGCTGACAAAAAAGGTAACAAATAAAAATTATTATCGATATTAAAAAATGGAAATCAGCATCATTATGTAACGCCTAGGACAATATCTATCGTAGATAGCTATTGTCCTAGATAACGCAAAGATAGTGTAATAATAGTAATGTTTAATGTCTAATAAGAAACACAATAATCAGATATCGAAAATATCGGAATCAAAATTGAAGTAGGCCTAGAATCAGATCAATAAATAATATTGGAGAGTTGATTTTGAATTGAATAAATTAGCCAGAATAACCAAACAATATATTTCTTCTGATTTAGAATCCGAGTATGCTGTTGCGACCAGACAACTGGACGAAAATGTAAGTTTTAATTGCGGTTTTCATAATTCAACAGGAAAATATGGTTAATTGAATGTGATTATGATTAGGCAGGAATGCATTATTTTCGAACCAAGATTTCATATCCTCTTTTTTATCAGTTGGAATTTATTTTCTAAAATTATTGAAGAGTTTCTGTTACGTAATTGTATAACTATAATTGTATAAATGAATGTACGTGGTATGTATTCAAAAAGACACAATGAGTGAATGATGGACGTATAACATAACGAACGTAAAAGGTCGGGAAGAAAAAGTTTCGTTTCTTACTATTTACCTATAAGTAACCTATGCCTATATGTAACATATATGTAACACGAACGGACCGAGCACTCAAATGTGTTATTTTGACACTTTGTTTTGGTTTCCCATCCTGGAAATATACAAGTCAGACGACAATTCCGTTCAAGCTGAAATTTTGTACATGTATTTCTATGTCATGGTTTTGATTTCGCAGCATGATTTTAAGATAAATCGGACCAATACTTAGAATATTTGAGTTTGAAGTTACATTTAAATTCAAATTAAATCAATTTGTATTTTTGTCACAAATGTTGGGTTCTGTGCCTGTATGCCTACTGTACTGTAGAACTGTTATTTAAACGAAACTTAATACAGAAGTATTTTACTAGTTAATCAAGATAAATCAATAAATTTTAATCAACCTGGATTTAATTATTTTCAAGACAAGAAATATTCCAAATAACATTGTAGGCCCCTATAGTATTTTTAGCAATATTGTTTACTTGCTTCGATCCGAGTTTGTAATTTTGCTTGTCTATCGCAATACGCCCATGCTCGCTCTTCAACGCTGTACGCAGTGCGTTTTCCTAGTTGCAAAACTACTAACGAGTAGAAAAGATAGCGTGTTCGATGCATGTGTTCGTCGATGAACGAGAATAAATTATACACTTTATTAAATTGACATTATGAAGGTTATACTAGTCTACAATGGTATCGTTTAGCGCAATCATCTATATTGTTCGGAAAGTTCATCATAATAAGTATCGCATAGCCTGTGGGTTCGAAACCCAGGTAGATAGTATTTAATTGTTTCCTCGTGGTTGTAGTTTCCACCGAACGAATAAACGTCTCATTATTTTCTCAAAAACAACGATTCATCCGTGATTTCAGTGACCGCTTGTTAAATGCGCCTATCCACATTCACACAATTATTAGTAAAACTCGGAATTTGTTGTAATGCTGACTTACGCGAATGTTTGTCCAAAAGCTGTACTCTCGTGTACAGCTCAACTGTTGAGTGAAATGTGTACATAAATCAATTCGAACGTATAAAATATCTAGAAGGTTCTGAATAATTTTGAAAATAACATTCTTAAAAATATATTATTAAGATTTAAAAACTTGTACGGTATTATTAATTCTTTCAAATTACAATCAATTCTTGATAACTCCCATTTTACGAGAAAAAATACAATTATCTCTTACCAGCACATTTAGCGCAGTGGTTAGCACGCTCGCTTCTTGTGATCTGGTAGGCGACGGGAACTTCGGACCCAGTTCGGTCCCCGCCGCCGACCATCTTTACAGGGGTTTTTCGTGGTTTCCCTCTGTAGTCTAGGCTAATGCCGGATGGCTCCTACAATAAGTCGGCCACGACCGCTTCCTTCCCACTATCCTTCCCATTAACCAGGAAACCTTCATATCATCATCCCATCACCCCATTAATCATCCATCCGACGCCAATAGACCTTCGCTGTCATTACAGTGCGTCGTTAAACCCAATATAAAAAAAAAAATTATCTCTGTATTTTATAACACGAATTATAATAATTTAAGTATGTTTTATGAGAACTTACATAATCCGTATGAGGAACAGTGTTGAGTAAGATGTAAATATTGGAGTTGAATGGATTTGATGATCGTTGACCGTCTTGTGCTCACAAGCCTATACGCCTTGTTTTGTTCACGTTTCACAGCATGCTGCACTAACCACCTCAGCCAACCAGGCGCGAAACATTTGGAATAACTATAAACATTCTCTGTTTTACTATTTTATCTTCAGTACTCGACTACTCGACACTATAAACAGCGAAATGACAAAAATGATTCCAGCTTCTGCATGTATATTCTATTTTTCATAAACTATAATAACCTATAAACATACATGAACTACATAAACATGCATACATAAATATAAACATACATAAACTATAACCAATCGAGCCCACTCTGGAACCCATCGAAATGTGGAATTTTTAGTGTGGAATGTGGAATATTTGGAAAATTAGTCCTTCGTTTTATTCGCTTATGATTTGAATGTTTTGAAAGTGACGTTGCCGATGTGAATAGCATCACCGTCATCACACGTCACAGGCATCACAGATTGTAGCTTAGTTATTATGAACGTAGTATTATCTGAAAATAAAGAAACAATTATAACAAAATACATTTCATTTCGTTGCAGGGCGATCTCTACTCTCTGCAGCTCCTATTTCATCTAAGCATTCATGGTTACCGCTTATAGCTTCGTTGATAACAACATGTATATTTATGTAAATTATGTATATTAAACTGTTGAGTCAGAATCACCATTTATTAAAGAAATACCCCAGAATCCATCAATTATATTCGGAAAACTAGAATGGACAAAAAGTATTTTTATACTATTCATTGCAACTGAGCGAATTTATATGATTTCTTATTCCTCGAGGTTTAATGGATTGTCGATCAACATTCAACTTTTTCATTCAATTTAGTTTTATTGTTATTTACATCCCCGAGAGCATGAGCACTATTGTAGGGCCATAGATTTATTTGTAAATGGTTATTGGAAATGAGAAAAGAGTAGCGTACAAATTACCCCTGAGTAGTAGGCAACGAAGCTTACTTGCATGCTGGCATGGTCAGCATTATGTGAGTGAGCAGATGAATGTAATGTAGGGCCTACACAATTCCAGATTGAAATGGGATGTACAATTTAAAATTGGTTTTGGCATTATCAACTTCAACTCCTCAAAATTGATGATGATGATTAATCCATCAACAGTTGGGTTATTATTTTTTTGAGAGAGAGGGGGTGAACGAGTGGATGATGGATGAATGACATTAACTGAAGTGACACAGCTTCTAATACACAGAGCAATAGCTAATAGAATGAACCAAAATGTCATACAAATCGGATCCATGGACCGACTGCTATTTCATTCTAATATGAAGACCGCCGCCCCCGTGGCACAGTCAACTATCGCACCACGTTAGGACTGAAGTCAGGTTGGGCGTGGGTTCGAGTCCCGTATAAGGCATGAGTTTTTGTAAATGTCCCCGTATAACCTAGCTTTTGGGGGTCGTTAAAAGTAGATGTTTTTTGCAAGTATGAAGATCATCCGAGCTAGACTTCGGAATTGTGTAAAAATTGACAGAAAATATTCAAGTTATTGGCACAGACAATGCCTGACGACGGAAGTTATGATATACAGCATCTCTATCCCTTCTATACTTTTCAGTCCAAATTTATGCAGACAGTTATTATTACATTTTTGTGTCTGACCAGTGACTTTTCCTTTATACGACACAGGATTTGCAGTGATATCAAATACCATGTACTGCATTTTCAGTCCACACTCATAATTATTAATTTAATGTAAGTTCTAGTGTAGCTCTGCAATTGAATGGTAAAATAAGAAACTATAATCTTAGACGTAAGACATACTCTTATGGTCTATGCTGTAATGGAAGTATAATTCACTACATCTTTATTGATACTATCGAGTAGGCCTATGTAATGATACACATATTTATTTTCCTCTCTTCCGTGAAATGCACGAGAAAAACATGTTCACCCCCAAACCACAAATCTTAGTTTACACTAGTTGAAATATGAATGATTCGTTACTAAATTTTACACACATGATTTATTATGTATTGTATATATTCATCATCTAAAAAAAAGCGTGTCACAAGTGAGTTAAATTAGGTCCTAATTATATGAAGGAAGAAGGTAAATGGCGAGGTTTAACGACCGACGCACAACACGTTCCAAACCTGTATAACCGCCTACCGCACAAATAACATCCAAGTGATGTGTGGGCATCAACATAAGCATTCCTACAACATAGTCGACGTCTTCACTTCGTCTGCAACACGTCAAGATTTGTTCAAGATCATGGACTCGAAGCGCAACAGAACTGCGATTATAATCTGCATTGCATTAATTGCAATCACATATCTTCAATTGGCTTCAGCTCAAAAAGCAAGTAAGTTCAAAAAGCAAGCAAAAGCAAGTACCGACTCCTGTTTTACTTTTTTTTAAGCGGTCGTTTTCCCGAAGTAATTAATTACATCGGGATTATGAATCATTTGAGGTTTCACAATTTATATTAGTTATTTTAATGTTTAATGTGGAATGAATTCAATGTTTAATATTTGAATGTTAACCTTCAATTATTTAAAACACAAATTGAAATTTGAACTGATAGCCTCCAATATCATCTCCGATCTTAAACTTTATAGAGCTTTAGAATATATTATCTGTACAATACCCGATAATTTTGCCTACAAGGAGGAAGAGTTCAGCGGCCTCTTCCTCTATACTTACTACAACAAAAGATTCTATGATCTACGAGTGACGTAATATTAATTACTACTAGGAAAACGCAGCACATGCGTTGTAGGATGAGCGATAATTTAAATGAAATAAACTGTGAAAAAATGGTCTAGTTATATACACCTTGATTGGGATTTATTAACTCAGTGCCTACATGAATCAACTCTTGAAAATACGAACTAATTGGTTCAACCTGTTGATCATCTCTTGATAGAGCTCTTGAATTGATGTAAGAAAAGAATATTCAGTAATTTTCATCTTTGAAACGGCTTATTTTTCCGGAGTCAATATTTTTTATATATTTTCCTTTATGTTATTCTTATGCGAGTTTTCAAAATTTCGAAATTCTTCTTCTCTTAAAAAAAATTGTTTCTACCGATTGCGCCTCAAAGCTACAGTATCGAGTAAGATGATGACACATGTGTATTTTAGAACTATGTTTTGGTAAAAATCACTCCTAATTGGTTTCAATATTAAAAACTAGTCACTTGATTAAAAAAAAGTCAATTGTTGTACTAAAGCGTGCACATAAATCAGAATTGATTTTAAGCATTTTACCTGACATCCTATCATTCTTACGGAGTTTTACCAATTTTTCTATTCTGGGTAGGTCCAAGTGTTCTTACTTGAATTTTTGTGTCGATTTTTAATTTCAATTTCAGAAGGAGAAGGGCGCAGAAGAAATGACTGCCCATTGTGCGACTCATCTGTCTTCGGTTATTGCAGGTGTTTATTTATCAATTTTTCCCATTGGTTTTAAAAAATAGGCCTAAGTACATCTGGTAAAAATGTAATATTCGACAGAAATTTGTTTTCAGTCTACTTTATCTTTAATAAACATGATAATAATAACACACGAGTATGTTAGGGGAAAAGCCATTACATTGCTAACTAGTTTTTCTTTTTTCAGTGATAAGCTCCTCCATGATGCATGCTGCTGTTTGAATCCCTATGGTTAGTATTTACACAGTTCCTGTTTGTTGTTGAAATTATAATTTTACTTGCGAGCACGAAAGAAGGTTTTCTCGAGGGGTTTACAACTCGCAAATTTGGTGTACACCTGATTTCAAGATTTCAGGGATTTCAAAAGTTTTCATACGATTTCATAGAGATTTCAATGAGATTTCATGGCAAGTGTACACCGGATTTCAGGAGTTGTTAACCCCTTGGGTTTTCTACCGACTAAATAATTGTAAGAACTTCGGTATCCTTTAACATGTCGCAATTTCAAAGATCTAACATTTTATAAAGATAGCCGACAGTTGCAATTATTGTCGTGAACCTCGATCTTAAAAATCATAATATCCTAAAAGTACCTGCAGCTGTACAAATAGGTCTACAACGGTGATATTTGTGTTCATGTTGGTAGACGATCTTCTTCTTTCATGGATATAAGTTTAGCTCGACATCTACTGATATCAATAATATAGATATAAATTATAACGCAAGATGATTGTTTGCTTAATGATTTGATAAAAAATTATGTTATTTGGGGGTTCTAATGAGCAGGTGTTAATGATGAGAGCTGTGCTAGTCATACATGTTCAGGCAATCTAAAGAAGAGACAACATTTATACGTAACTCTCAAATCATCATCCCACGCAAGTTGTGCCATAAGCTTACTAGAGTACCTTCAAATTATTTTATGATTGATCTACAGGTCTAGACTCCTTCAAATATGGCATTAATTGTCATCTAACCCAAGTCTATGAATAAATAAGATATGTAGGGCATATTAATATCCTAAAACATATTATTGAATTTTATAAAAGTACTTTGGGTAATTAGTTTTAAATCGTACATTTTCCCATATGATGTAAATCTTCTTCTTCCAGAAAACCAGTTACCGTACACATGTCGATTGGCTGATTGCTCATTTTTACATGCGAACAACTGTATCGAGTCGGAGTTGATTGCCGCATGCTGCTGTAATCGAGTGTTCTAACCAGGTTGCCTGAACAAATTCCTGTTTTTATTAGGCGGGATTTACGCCTACCCAACGTTATTACATTTCCAATATCAGACTATTTTTTTTAAATTTGATTTTCTTTCAGAATAGTGGTGTAGTCTTGTTCAATAATATGAGTACAAATCACACTTGTGATACAAAATAAATTGTACCCAAGTCACTAACAAAAACTAATTATAATTCAAGTACCACTAACTTAAGAGTTAAGTTAAAGTATTGGATAAAATACCCGATGCATATTTAATAATTTATATATTATGTGAAAACTCTTGAGTACCTTAATAAATATTTAATACCAATATTTTGAACTCGTTTCATGCTTGAACTTGTACAAGTAATAACTTGTAACCACGTAACAAGACGATGATAATTGGTAGTTTATCGACCCCACCACCAAACAGTACAAATGAGCAGGTGATATAGATATTTCGTAAAGCAATATCCCAACTAGGACTTCAACCCATGCTTAACTTGACTTCGGTTGTTAACGGAATGTCTTATCTGATCCGAGTACGATGGGCCGTTTTGTATGTAACAACTTTAGTGTACAAAGACATGTACAGACTATACGTTACGCGTCTCAGTATCAATTAAATTCTCAACTCTTGCTTGCATTCAGCAGCAATTTTGCAAGTGGGTATAAGTTCAACAAAATACAATCTCATAATATAGTACGAGAAAAACATCACGTAGATATATTATTGCTTTTATGAAGTGATTGAAGTATATTTGGATGTGTTGCAAGAATTACAATAATTCTACCGTAATTACTTTTGAGCCCTTTACTACAAAATTGACTTCAAGAAAAATATCACTAGTAGGGTTAAAATGAGGAAAGTCAAGGTCAATTGGTCACCAACTGAGGACTGCAGTATTTTACAAAACTAGGATTTTGGAATGCAAGGCAGTACAGTAAAATCACAGAATGAAGTAAGATTAGAATATTATGCTAATCTATGTAATAGCAGATCTGTGAGGCTAGTCCCTCACACCCGAATCCTTTTGCCAAAGACTTTAGCGCATACAATTCAAAATAGTAAATTGCTCATAGTGACGTATTTACGGTCAACAGACAATAGCGCAATAGTAATCAGATTATCAGATGTATAGAAGCGCTGCGTACATATTAGATGTTACACTACAGCTTAACCGGAGAAGACGGCAGTCTGCTTAGCTCAGCAGTTGGCTCATGAGCTATCAAGTTCTTCCGTACGTAAGTCTTTATTCTATGGTAAAACCCTCTTTAATTTGAAACTCAATATGACCCAAAAATACCCTAATATAAAAGTTTCAATGATCAGAATACCAAACATTGAGCTTATGGGTTTATGAACTGGAACTGTTTGAATTTGAGAGAAATTTGAACCATCAGATAGAATTTAAACTATTTATTTACCAACTATTTATTGAATGAAATATTATTTTGGAAATATTTCAATTTGGAATCATTTTTAAAATTTACTCACTTCCAGTCAAGTTGTCCAATAAAGTTTCATTTCTGTTTTCGAGTCTCATAGATATGGAAAATCCTAATGATGGTTTGCAGTAGACAATAATTAATTCAAAGCCAAAAGCAATGAATTGATACAATTATTGATGCCAAGTAGAATTCACCCAATCCAGCAGTCATTACACAATGTAAATCCACTTGAAATTTTCATCAATGCTTCAAGTAGCAATATGTCCCACTTCTGAACAATTTTGCAGCATTCGCATTGCAAATATTTTTTAATGCCTTCATCATGTTTTTTGTTCTTTTATATAGCAAATAAATTTTTATCAATGGAGCTATCAAAAAGTGCTGCTCGGAGCATCGAACTACATAGGCTGTATTTCTCTTCTTTCTCTTCTCCTTATTATATATTTTCAATTCAAGTAAAACTCTAAAGCTTCACCTAGTTTCTTATAATCATAATTTGAGTAGACTTAATAGACAGTATATAAAATAAATTTATTCATACATATTTTAGTTTACACATTGAGATGAGAAGCATCACATGGAGATGTTGACTCGGTATTCAAAATGTATAGTGAGTAGACATACTGTATATAGTACCCAATTTTCATACAGTTCTTGGAAGACTACAGATTTGTCCTTCATTGAAAATTGGAATGTTTAGTAGAAAGCAGTAAAAATAAGAATAGCCAAACATTACAACACTATTTTAGTTTTTTTTTCCAACTAAAATCACCTAGGCTTCACCCCCCACAAGTCATAAATCTCATACGGTATACATACAGTTTACGATACACAAAAATACAGATGTGTTGAATCTACTTGGAAGTTCTACCACAATACGACTAGAATGAAAAGATGAGAATATAAAATTAAATTACCATACAATATGATAAAACAATATTGATAACATTATGTAGTTGGAATTTTCAATTTTCAATAATTGACCAGTTATTATGAAATATCGTCAAAAAAAGTGTTCTCAAAATGATAATAAACAGCATTACATAACAGTAACCTGAAGTTAAAAGATGTCAACATAATACCAAACTTATAAAGTAGTAGGATTTCTGTATTACTCAACAAATTAGCTATTGAAGCTAGATACCATGGCAATTTCTGGAAACAAGAAACTTTCTCAGTCTTAGTCCGTTTCTTCAGCGTCTTGCTGAAGACGAAAGCGAAGGTTCTCTTCTTTCTGTTCGTGTTCGACGGAGTTCAGGTGAGAGTTCAAAGTATCAGCGTTTATAACAGAGTACTGGCACAGCTGGCAGGTGGTCCAGTTGTTCAGCCTAATTCCGCTGAAAATAGACAGATCATTTAAATTAGGACTGGTGTTTGATAATACAAAATGATATCTGTTAATCAAACTTTTTATGCTAATTACTCACTTAATAAAAAAATAATCGATCGATAAGACGATAAGTGGTCATTTTATGTCTACTGTAGTGGATTGATGATTGATTGAAATTTATTTAATATATAGGCAGGATCATTGTCAAATATGACAACCTTATAATTGAATATCATTCCTAATACTTACAAATATAAATATGCTAGATGCCAACTTGCATAGCTGCACTATATCGTTAACAATACTGACCAATCATCTTGGAAGCAGGAACTTTGAATGGAGTTTGAGAACATAAATAAATATCCAAATGATTGAATAATAAGCACTAATCGATTACCAGCTGACATACATCGATTAGTGATCTCTACACTAATAATCGAAAATCGTCAGCATCCCTAACTTGAATACGAGGTGGACTCATCCCGCCGTAGAGTAGATCGCCTGCGTTTGCTTACCTGTCGACGGCATTGCGTAGCTGGTCGACCTGAGATAACAGGCTCATCGCGCTGGCCTTCTCCTCCTCCGCCATGCGCAGCTGCACGCCCCAGTGGTAACGGAACACTCCTCGTCGCATGTTCTCCTCGACCAAACGTTCATTCGACGGTTTGATCTGGTACTTGGGGTTCAAAACGCTCACCCAGCGATAAGGCATGCGGGCCAATTCGATGGGGATCGACTTGCGAGGCTGTTTCAACAATCTGGGCAAACAAACAAGACATTGCATATGAGTTCATGTACAGTGTAGGATATCTTGTTGAACTTGAAGATGGTAATGGTAACATTGTATCTTTTAAAATGCTGGAAATGTTTATTAAGTTACAACTAAGATGTATCGAGGATACGTGGTGGTTCGACTTGCCTGTCAAAACCGTTGCATTTCATGAGTACGAACCTACGGATCGCTTCTGCAATTTAAAACTATGCGTCATGCCATCTTTATTCCTCAAATATTGACAACTGATGCAGTGCTAAGGCATCCAAAATTCGATGGAAATAAACAAATGCGTTAGGCTGATAAAAGGGGATATTTACTGATAGCGGAATATGAATTCTCATTTGTTACACAATGAATAAACAATTTCCGAGATCAATAATCAAGATGTAAATTAGAAAATTACTTTGTTGCAATATAACTTGGGTTATTATGAATCACTTCACAATTCAATAATGCACAATTTAACCTCACTATCTCAATTTTCTGTTGAACGAGACTGTTCTAGTCAGTTCCTTGTATCACTACGAGATGACTTACGATTGGTAGGTTCAGAGATTTGGACAATAAATTGGAACACATTTCAAACGATGGTGGAATCGGGAGTTGAACCATCATGCGACAGCGGCCGACCAACGCAACCAAATGCAAGAAAATTGTAAGCACATTCGATAAATTCAAATCCACAGACGACAAATCAGAATAATGTATATTCGGAACACACACTACATATTGTTAAGCGTAAAACTTACATAATAGGCTGTAGACTGATTAGAAAAACAACTTACTTGAACAAAATTATCTTGATTTTGTTCTGTGCCTCAAGAACGTTGGTGCAATCTTCGCTGAGTGTGTCCTGTCCTTCTTCGGTGACGAAACATTGGTTCATCCAGTAGCGCAGCTTGTTGATCTCTTGAATATCTTGGTTCGAGATCTCCGTGTCGAAGCACACTTCCACGTCGTTTTCAGGGAACACCGGCCCACCAGTCTTGTGATTGGATCCCAGGCCGCATAACGCCCCAGTGTAATGGGTGCGAGCACGATCAACCCTGGAGAAAACACCATCCAGTCAGACAAGTATACAAAAGTCAACCTCTTTTCCCTTTATTTTAATGACGTTTGAAAAATATAACACATTAGGGTATCCACTTTCTTCAAATTACAGTAGGCCCTATTGTGAAAATTTGCTTGAAAATATTTCTAAATACTGGTTGAAAATATTTTCCAAATAGGCTACTGACTAGAATTTTTTGAAAATTTTAATGGAATATACTTATGGTTAAGTGAATCCATATAATTTTCAACTTCGAATCTACGTTGAAATTCTAAAAATATAAGATACGCTATTTTGAATATTCGAAAGTGGTGAATCCCGTTGAATCTTCGTTTTGGAAGTACAATAAGGCTTATGCAATACGGCTATGAAGAAAGTAGGCCTGTACTATCAAATTTAGATGTCTCATTTACAATATATTTATTATTCCAAAATGGCTCCTACGCCTACAAGACACAAACCTAAAGAGCACCGTTGGGGAAAAGATGAGCGACAACATAGCCGGCAACCCGTGGATATTGGGCATCAGTGTGGTGTGTCGCAGTGAGATGCGACCTCCGCTGGCATTCTGAGTGATACAAGCGGCTATGAGAAGCCGTTCGTGCGTATCCTGGGGATCCGTGTCGAGCAGAACCGAGTTCACAGACGACTGTTCGATGGCCACCTCGCGCCCGCCACCGACACGGGTTGTGCAATACAGCTGTTGATGGAAATCATGCAGATAATTGTTTGAAGCAGTTGCCATGATTCAACGGAAGCATGAACACATTATTAATCATCATATGAGACTTTGTTTCAAGTAAAACATCAAGATTCAAAATTTTCATTATTGGTTCTACACCAAGCATTTCACGAAGAACAACCACCAAAATCCACCCAAAAATTAGATCTCAGAGAATTTATCCCCGCTGCTGGTATTGTACATTTGTCGTCATTACCTTCATCTCAAGTGGACTTATTGGTCCGTTCAAGGTGACAGTCATCGAGCATTCATTCGCTTTAGGAGATTCAACATCGGTTATTGTCCGTAATGCCTGTTGTTGCTGTTCCAAGTGTTCGATCTCTGCTTCTTGCAGGCCAGACTGCTGGCGATGGGTGTGGTTTAGCTGGACAGACACGAAAAAAAATAGAAATAATGTTACGATCAATATTGTTATTTCAATATTACTCCTTAATATTTAATAATACACATAGGTAATTAATAGGTAATTATGTATTATAGGGAACTCGCCTATTTGAAGGAACACATTTCTGATGTTAATATTTTCTAATAGTACCGTCACTATATTATTAAGAAATGGTGGCACATTTCCATTTGAATGGCGTTTTCATGGTTTTATCGTATTGTGAAAATACGAATTTAAGAACATTTTTTCGTTTTGACAGCCATATCACATACATACACTAGCGCCATCACCGGTTGTTTGTGTCATTCATTGACGGTGTTGCCATGTATTTATTTCCCCGTCCCAACCCGGTTCTTGACGCTCAACAACCATGTGAATGGGCCATGTGGTTAGGATCTGTCACTACCTCATTGCTGGATGCCACCCAGGCGGTTGTTGATATTCTTGATTTTGTGGCCCTTTCTATGACGCCAGTTAGTGTTTGGTCCAGCTTTGAGATGGTTTGTTATTCATGTGTTCAAGGGGTATTGAGTTTTAGTAGGATCACCGCTAATGATTAGTGTTTGCGTGAATGGTTGCAAGATCATGGAGTTTTACGTCGCGGTGCAACTGCCCGTCCTGTAACATCCCGTGTAGAATAACGGGGGGGGGGGGGGGAAGTTTTATTGCGGTAGGGCCAAGATTGTAAACAAGAAGCGAAAACACTGTAATTTCACAGTTACCCTACGGAAGAATTCGTGGTTCGAAAGGTCGAAAATGTCTGTTTCGAAAATATGCGCGTTCGAGAAGTGTCTATTAAGTAGTGCGAATCGAACCGCGTTTCTGTGAATTTTTGTGGAAAAGGACTATACCAGTGCACAAGGAGAGAATACATGCCTTCTTTCGTATGATTGCCGAACTATATAATCCAGGGGGGGGAAGGGGGGGGGGGCGGGAGTGGGGGCGAGTTAAGTGAGGATTAGTTGGCAACGCCGCAATCCAATATTAGTATTTTCAATTGGACCTGATAATTGAGGTAAATGAAGAGGGATATGAATCATAGAGATGAATGACATAATTATTAGAATTGTGTCTCATCAAAAAATTATAGGCCTAATACCAGATGTTTGCATCATATCCATTGCTGGCCTATCGACTAACAAATACACTGCACTGTAGTGCTTGCTGACCATTTAGCAAATACTGCAAGGCTACACAAATACTACTTGTGGATATTTAAAGGAATTCCAAGTTTGTGGAATCTACACTTCATATGATGATGTAGGCCTACGCAATTACCGGTAGTAGTTCCGGTACGTACTACGTACAAAAGTGAAGTCATTGGCTACAACTTGGTTGTGGTGATTTTTCTAAACGCAGTTTGCACCACGATAACCTCACCGGCTGGCTACCCTTGGCTTTTAGCATTTTAAAAAGTCATACTTGGAGAAAAGTTATTTTTTAAAAAATTGCCAGAGTATCACCCAGGTAATTTTGGCAGGTACCTGGTTCCTAATTTGTTACCTGAAGACATCCCTACTTTACAATGATAATTTCGTGATCATTTCTCTTCACAAAATAATAAATACTGTCCTCGTTTTAAAGACAGGGGCTGTAAGCATACATGCTGCACAGAACTGATCTTACTCAACCATAGTCATCATCTGGACCTATGTCTCGCATCATTCATCATCACTGCTACGCATTTTGAGCACCTACTATATCGTACATTCAAGGTAGCAACTAACCTGTGAACTGAAACTCTCTTCGGCCACCTCAGCATATCCGTTCTTAATCAGCCACTCGTTGAGGTTCTCTTCTGAGCATTTTCCAATCTTGCTGGTTACTGCCATAAGCTCAAGACTGACCACACCAAACACGACCGAGTATACCTTGCCGCACAGCACCGCATAGTTTAGAACTTCGTTGAGTTTACGAGAAAAAGCTTCGCGCGCTTTCGGCGACCACAGGCCGTTAGGGCTTTCGACAATCGATGGGCGTACGTTGGCGAGTACGCACTCGAATGCAAGTGGTGGGCTGGTGCGGGCACCTCTCTCTAACAACTCGGGTCCAAAGTCTCTCATGTCTTTCGCCAACACCTCCGTTGTATTGCCGTAGTCGACAAAGTGAACCTAAAACAAGAAATACTGATTAGGCCCTATTGAAATCATCCACACTACCCCCCCCCTCCTTCAATTTCAACTGTTTGTTTTTTCCCCTTTCCCCCCTCACCCACACCTTCACTCACCTACTAGAACAAGCAGTCTTCATTACCTACTCTACAGTGATAAAGGCAACAGCCGAAACGTCATAATCTTGTGTATCTACTTCATCTCTATGTGCTATCAACGGCTGCAACACCACCACAAGTAGGCCTATCTACTTGTGAACCTCGGTAAGCTGCTGTTCTCTCTTTCCCTTTTACCCAATTCATATAAAAACAAAAAAAGGACGATGAAACGACCAACTAACAATAAGTAGAAAATTTTGTGGAAATTCCAACGCTCAATGCTCTAATGCCAAACGAGCTAATCAATAAAATATATCAAATAATTTCAACTTGATGAGTAAGTACTGAAACAGACGAATCTGAATGTCATCAATACGACAGGCCTACCTCAATCATCGAAGATCCGTTCTTGCGCGGATTAATTGCAACAACCTTCGCTCGATAGTAGCTTGACTCAATGCCATCGTTGAATGGTGCAGCGTAGACATGTCCGATGACGGGTTGGCGGCTCAGTGGTAGAAGTTGAGCTGGGTCATTTAGGTTGAGTAGGAACCACGCCTGGTTTGAAGTTGATTCAATGTCCATGTTTTGGGCCCAAAAGTGACCAACATCAACTTTCTAAAAAGTATTAAAAAAAAAATCAGGATCAAGAGATGAAGAGTTATTTTCATTAGAAGAGCGAGCCAATCACCCCGATTCCATTTCATATCTACTAGAAAAATTATGCTTTGTTTGGGTGTAATTGCTAATTGGATTTGTTTGTAATCATTCTTTATATGCTCCATATACTCCACAGGTCACACTGAGACACAGGTCAACGTGCTGATCTCTGAAAAAACACGACTCGGTCAAAATCATCCAACAACTGAAGCGCAAAACTTCTATAAAAACTAATACTCACATGAGATATGAGAATTCGAAGCAACGGCACATTGAACTTGGGCAGTATCGGAGGAGCAAGAGACAGCCCTTTATTGATCGAAGCCGTACGCTCGAATGTCATCATGCTGTTCGTTTTGCATTCCAACAAGCCCAATCTTTTAGCTCGCTCCTTTGCTTCATCAGGCCTAAAGACAACAGTAAAAAACGTTAGCTGGACCGGAGTGGATAGTTGTTGTTTACCACCACATTCTACACCTGTTGTAATACAGTGGAACCTCTTCAATACATTTTTCAGGGATCCCGACTAGAAAAATTACTTACTGCAAAAACCTTATTAAAGAAACGACATGAGCGAGCATATAAAAGGAAGGAATCAAAAATATAAAAACCTATTACAAGGAGAGCATAGAAAAATAGAACGAGGCTAGATATATGAATTGGGTAAAAGGGAAATGAAGACCAGCAGCTTACCAAGGTTTATAAGTACAGATAGGACTCTATAGTGGAGAGCCCATTGATAGAACACATAGACGATTACCATATTTATAGGCATATAAGCTGCACTGGCTCATAAGACCCACCCCTACTTTTCAGGTTCTATTTTTGGAAACCTTTTTGTTTACTTATACAGTATAAGAGGCAGTATCATATTCCCAATATTTCGTGTCATAAACATGATTCAGGAGACCTTGTAACCACAAAACAAGGTTCCAGTCCCTTTACACCAGATCCACTCTATTAGACTACTGGTATAAACAATATTGATAATATATCTTCCAAGCTTAGATTCATTTTTATCCATCCTATAGTGTTGAAAGAGTAGCCCCCCATAGACTCAGTTATCACCCATAGCACACTTCCAGGCAAGCATTGTTGATTGATGATAAACAGGTGTGTCAAAGTGTATGTCTTGGTATTCAGTGTAACATGATCCAGAGTCTGACCTCCTGACCTCTAATAGAGGAAAAAGGCATAAGGATATTTTATGAGTATGTTTGTTGTCATTTGTTGACACATTTAGGACAATATTATATCAGACAATTGATGATTGGGGGTCTGTGGTATGCTTTAATATCGAGGACGAGTACAATCTGACAACCATTGTGGGTTCGCCCTATGCTTTAACACTGGACGACCGGCAGTGTTTCATGGGAACTGTTTTTGCGATGTTTTTACATCAGAGAAAAACAGTTTTCAGCGAGCGCGGGTAAATATATCGCAAAATGTGACAGTTTTTTTCTCACTTACTTTTAAAAGACACATGTGACTTTTTCATGACTTGAAAATGGAAAAAAGTGCGTCTTATATGCGTGTAAATACAGTATATACACACAAGAGTTTGAAGTTTCGGATATTGCCTTGGTCACAGTAGAGATCATCTACCAGTACTCTACTGTGACTAAGGCAATGACCGAAACGAAACGTCAAAATCTTGTGTACACAACCAAGGCAGTAGCAAAAAAGTCAACATCTCGTGCATACATAATCATCTGTGTTCTATCAATGAGCTCTCCACTATGAGTAGGCCTATCTCTACTTATAAACCTCGGTAGGCTGCTGTTCTTACTTTCCCTTTTACGCGATTTATATAGAACTTATTACAAGGTAGGGATAACTTTGATTCCTATGCTTAACGATTTTGAAAAGTAGAATATGTAGATTCTTTTGTACTTATTTTTTGTAAATAGCTGTACTTCAAGGCGATCTGCGCAAACAACAACAGCGTGAGCACAATATGTCAATAAAGGAGCAATACTACTGTTGGTTACATTGTGTCCCCTCCACCACCTATCTTCCCCTACCTTTATTCAATCTCATTCAGTATTATTTAAATTGCTGTGCAGTACAGTGAAACCTCAATACATCGTTCTCAGAACCATCGTTTACCTGCTTGTATCATTCATTATTCCTCACCCTACTCCCTTATGAAAATATTGAATTTTCATTCAATTGGATTATTGGATCATTCTCTGCATGGATCATTTTATTTTCCTGGTCCCTTGGAAAATTATGGATTGACGTTTCACTGTAATGTTCATAACATGATCAAGAGCTTCTACTGCAATATCTAATTTGAAATAAAATTACTCTAATATATGATATAAGTTTATAACAATTAGGATGGCCGTGGCCTGGCTTGAATAACGATTGTTCAAGGTTTGTCCCCTGATATTTTGAGTGGTACACAACCACACATATTAATTACTTACTTCAGCATTGGGATACTGATTTTTATGTTCAGTTGTCGCAACTTGATGGCTCTGTAAACCCCCATAACGATTTTGCCGGGGATGTTGGAACTGAATTTGTGGCTCGGCGTATTTATGCCTGGCAAACGCTGACTGGCAAACTGGACATATGCCTTGCTGCAAGCACCAAATTACATTCATTTTTATTAGAAGATACATTTCAAAGCCATTGATCTAATAAGACCTATGATCCCCATATTTAATACATTTGCAGATATTTATCTCTTGATAAACTGAAGTTTATGTTGGTGAAACTATTCACCTACTCGTAAGTGAATGCTCAACATTAATAATATAATTTGATGGAATAGTTGACTCAAGAGTGATGAGTCTTCATTTTCATTTCTTAAAATATACATTATGCTAATGGGTAGGCCTACACATCTAATTAACATGAAGAACAGAAATATTACACAATAAAATTGAGCTATTGTAGTCAAAGTACACACAACATGAAGTTTACAGTAAACCAAATAATTACGAAAAAAAAAATGTAAAAGTCCAACCTGGAGTTATCAAATGACACCATCATCTGAGAGGCGCAGTTTTTCAAAGGTTTCTTCAAGCTCTGAGCGTACAACTCCTTCGGCTGATCAGTCGGAAAACCAGTGATGTAGACGGTCGTGAACGGATCGAGACCGTCTAGCTTCTTGACGGCTTCCTGTTCGTTTATCAAGCCTCCTTGCTCACCGCGCACGAAGTAATTCGGGTAAAATGCACCGGCCAGTACAATCTGGGAATTACGTGAAGTTGTAGTATGTATAGGTTCAGAGTTTTACAGCAAAACATTTATACATTTTTTTCAAGGGATCAGGAAGAATGAACCAACCAAGCAGGGAAACTGGAAAACCATATATTCACAAAAATTTAACATTGGTTATATGAGAGTGGGGTGGAACAAAATGAATGAAAGAAGCGGGACAACGATGGGTGCAGGAACGAGGCATCGAGGTTTCATCGTATTCGGTCACGTATAATGTTGAAAATTCAGTTTAGATTTGATATCAAAATCATGGCTTTGCAGACCATATCCACAGTTTACAATGGGCAAAGCTACAAAATTGATTAATTGACAATTATTGCTTGAAAACAACAATATTATCAAGAGGGTACATATTCTATTCAGATGCAATAGTGATATGAGTTGTTTTATTGAAAACTTATTGAATTCTCAATTTATTCTCCAATTTACTTTCTTTGCCATTAGTTATCTTTCTCTTTCCCATCTGTAGAACATACTGCATGTTCTACTGTGATCCAACTCAGTATCAAATTTTGTTGACTAGGCCTAAAGAGTAGGCTCAAAGGCAATCATATTATGGTAATAATTACGTAATTAATAATATTGACTGCATTACAGACCACAATTATAATTCTCTATGCTTCTGAACTTTCGAAACGGCCCTCACCTTGAGAACCAGTGGTTTTTCTTGCGGGTTCCACACTACCCGGCCAGTGCCTGCCGACTCCTCGATGCCGAGCGCTTTCAGCCGCTTGTTGAGGTCCAGCACCAGCAGATGTACCTCGTGCATCGCGCGAATCTGGATGAAGTTGCGAGCGGCCCAAGCCGCCTCCCCGTCGCCCACCGACCGCTGGAAGTAGCCATTGTTAGACAAGTGGCGCCACACCTGGAAACAACCATTCATTTACATTAGGTTTAACAATGCACTGTACCAAGATCTGACCAAGATCTATTGGATTGATGTCGGTGAATAATATATGAGATGAAGACGATAGATGAGATGAACGTTTTTTGGGGGGATAGTGGGAAGGAGTCGGTCGTGACTTGTTGAAGTAAGAATAGTGGAACTAGAGTGGAACCAAAGAAAAAACATATTTAGAATGAAACCGATTTTTGCCACTCACAGTGTACGCATTGAGGAAGCTGATGCAGTCGCTGCACGAGCTGTCGGCCCATGACAAGCGGTTGTGGTAGGCCTCGAGCCGCTGCAAGAACGGTGCACTGAACACGCTCTTCAGCGTCATGGCGGCTCCCATGATGACGCACTCTTTCAGCATGCTGAAGACGTGTCCGATGAGTATCAGCTTGGCAATCACGGGGTCAACAGGAAGCTTGGCCATAACACGTCCAAGGAATGTCATGTCACCGTCAGACACGCAGTAGTCACCGTTCAACGTGGGGAGCAGAGCTCCTTTCTGGAAACCGAGAGATGTATTAGTATGGTATGCGTAGGAGTTCTTCATTACTATACAACTAATGCTCTAAATGCATAAAAAACAATGTGCATTGTAACCTCTACATTGTTTTTTATGCATTACGAGCATTTACTTTCTGCAATCGATTACCAAGTTCAAATTTATTATTTGGCAACCAAATGATTTGATATTTTTGCCACATATGCAAGGCTAGAATGGATGTTGTTGAATGGAATAGAACTGTACCGATGGAAATGTGTGGGTTTGACATTGTCAACAGGCCTGCTACCTGCCGGTCTGACTCGGACGAGAGTCAGGCACTTGGGCCTGACCGAGTTCTATTCTCCTCTCGTTTTAAAGATGTGGTCCTGTCAAAAACGATGCACAAAAAGTTGAACCCTACTGATTTTTAAATACGACACCCTTTTCTGCTTCATCAAGATGGCCTTATTGGTATACGAAATCTAGCGTTCTTCATGAGCCCATTTCAATGGTATGGAAGGCAAAACTCTTTTGATTTGTGGCTAATTGTGATTTACTTTCCTTTCTGTTACAAACTTTTTTTTTTTTCATGTTGTTTAACGACCCCACCAACAGCTAGGTTATACGGGGGTACGAATGAGCGGATGATAATGAAACGATGAAGTGATGATAAGTGAAAGGACGTTTACAAAAACCCATGCCTCATGCGGGACTCGAACCCACGCCCAACGGTGACATCAGTTTCTACCGCTAGCGATGGATAACTTAGCCACCGGGGCGGCTGTTACAAATTATTTCATTATAAATGATAGATACATTTACAGTAACTATTGTTCTCCTGTTCATCTAATAAAGACAAGGCATGAAATATAATGAAGCCATTCACTTACGAAAAGCACGGACTCTAGAGAGGAAATGTAAAAGAAATTACCTCTTTCAGCAGCAGAATGGCCTTCTCCAAAGCACCCAAGTCTGGTGGATCAATTGCAAGGCCGAGAATGGCTTTCGGTTCGCCCATATCGAGTAGTTTTGTGAGCAGTACAACTCGTTCGAGTGGCCCACGCAGCATCTCAGCCTTGTCCTGATCCTCCAATTGCTGCAAACAAACAAACAACAAATAGAACAACTTTTTTCTTGAATTCATTGCCATGAGAATAAAATATAAAGATTGATTCTAGAGGAAGGGAAGGATGTGCTGATGTACGACACTAACAATACGACAAGCAAATGGTTGAAAACATGAAAAATACATAATTATAAGGTGCGAACAGATTGTTTAATAATTTTTTCCGTCAATTCTGTCTATTACTGTACCGTACTACATAAATGTACTGTCCATAAACTGACTATTGAGACAAAGGTGTGTGAAAGGGCTTTGTTGATTGGGGCCTATTAAATATCCCGATATGTCCAATCTGACAAGTACGACTGACACCCCGCTGTTTATTTATTCAATACTGAAATGATCGAAAATCAAATAAATCGAAACCCTGATATTGGAAATCGATCGAAATATTTAATATCGAACGGCAACACTGTTTCTTGATAAATAGCCTCACAAGCCTACTACAGTAGAACCTCTATTATACGATTTTAAGGGGACTGAGGGAAAAAATCGTACTAAACGAAAAATCGTATAAATGGATAATCGTATGAAATATGCTGAATAGAAAAAATGGCATGTTTCAACAAGGTATCAGGTTTTATTAAGACACAAACAAATACATAGGTCATATATGTCAGTATAATAATAATAACAATTATGTTACATACACCAGGGTCAGCTACAAGTTAATCATCTTACTACTTGAATAAGTTATGATACTGAACAGCTCACAATTTATTGCTTGACACGTGAGACTGTAAACAAACAAACACTGCCATCATGGCATTGAAATGGGAGTGGCTATCTCGACTACAACACTGAGTAGGCCTGCAAATTTAATATGCCTACTACTTTATCTATGACTACAAGTCACCATCTTGCGCACCTCTGTGGTAATTTTCATTAAAATGCCTTCAACTGATGCTAATTCACTTTCAATAATATCACTGTTATTGTTCACAAAATACTTTACCACTCGCCATTGACGAAAATACGCGCGTGTTCACAACAAAAGTGAACTTTCTATCAGCTGTTGCACAGATACAAGCGCTACGACGCGTCTGATTGGTCGACTGAGATGACGCGTCTGATTGGCTAACTAGAGATGACGCTAGGCGCCATGATGGCATAGCAACATAGAATGTCACTAAACAAATGCAGGTGTGCAGCAGGTAGTTTTTACGTTTTTGGGATATACCCAAGCTTGGGTTTTTACGACTTTATGATGAACACCTGACTGGGATTATTGAAAATGCAAGAAGGGGACAGAAATTTAGGCGTATATACGAAAATTCATAAATAAATAAGTCGTAGAACAGGACAAAATTAACATGTAGTCTTATGGAGAATGGTTGGGACTGCCTAGAAAAGTCGTATATATGTGAAAATCGTATAAATGCGAATCGTATAAAAGAGGTTCTACTGTACAAGTAAAGAAAGTGGTTTTGCTTGTATGTGCAACCTCAACCAATCAAATCAACCTTACCTCAAAGAAGTCTCTTGGTACTAGTCGGAAAACTCTTCCGTCACACAATCGGCCGGCCCGGCCAGCCCGCTGGATGCAGTTGGCCTTCGAAGCCCATGCCAGCTGTAGGCTCGAGAAGTTGGTATTCGGATCGCATATTAGATGTTTGGTCAGGCAAAAATCAATCACTAGAAAAGACATGGAAATGTTAATTTGACCATGTATAGAGATAGACTATAGACTGAAGGTATATTTCATTTTTGAAACAATGCATTTATTATTGAAAACAGTTTGATACAAATTAATCATTTTCAAAGTTTTCTGTTTATAGGCCTATGTATTTTGAGGCTTATTCGAGTTGTATCTGACGCTGTTAATTTCAAATCTGTTTATACTTCAGTTACTCATTTGGTTATATATAATGGTGCTACTAGTCTCTTCACTCATAATACTCGATAACTTACTCTAGTTGGACACAGAAGTACCAACTTGCAATCTGAGGCTAATTTCTAACACAATATAAATAAATTTACAATTAAAAAAATAAATATCTATACATTTCTATAAATATATATAAATTTACAATTTATAATTCTCTGTTAGCTGGCCGACTTTTCCTTACCGTATTTTATGTCTGGAACAGTGATGGAGCTCTCGGCTATGTTTGTCGAAAGAATAATTTTACGATGTCCAGGAGGGGGCGCTTGGAACACCTCAGCCTGCTCGTCGGTGGTTATAGTTGAGTGAAGCGGTTTGATCCACCACTTCATTTGTCTGCAATAACAACATACCACAATTATTAGAGTTGGTATTTTATCTACGCTAGTCAGTTGTCACATTTAGTCTTCACTCCATCGTTGAGTTTACTACTGTACAGTACAGGTTTCAATTTCATACAGCAGTTCAGTGATTAGGGTGTGGATGTGTACTGCCATGTTGGCCCATTCATAGCCCAGAGAATTCTCTCTTGCAATCATTACTTATTCAATTTTTTACTTTGGACACTGACGCAGACAATGAAAATAAAATATTGGTTATTTGTCAAAAGTAGGCCTAGCCTGTCAATGGTGACACTGAGGATCACATTATCTGGGGGTAGGCCTATAGTTGAGCACATGAATCATGTCTGATACATGTTTGGATAAACCCTTGCCTAATGCGACATACAAACCCATGCTCGACCTGACCCAAGTTTCTGAAGCAGAGTGTTCGCTCCAGTGTTGGGATTACACGCCACAGAAAATGAGTAATCCTGTATATGTTTAGAATATTATACATACAGGTAGTTACCATATAAATAAATTACACAAGACATTCAGGTAACGAACTATTTCGTCACCTTCAACCTACAAACTACAATAGGCCTACAAACTTTATTTAGATTATTTTATTTACCGTATTGTCCCGAATATAAGCCGACCCCGAATATAAGCCGACCCCCCAAACTTTAGATCAACAATTGAAAAAAAGGTTTTATCTCCTTTCCACTTCAATCATCACTCGCCTGAGTTGGAATTTAGTTAATTTGTATTGCGCGCGTGAGGAAGCTAGCCAACTGCGTGTGAGAAACCGTTGATTGGGGCCTCACGATCGTGTGTACTCGGCTAGTGCCGATGACGCGCGATCGGCATATGGCCCGCCTACTCGTCAAGGACCAAGGTCTGACAAGACGAGGCAGTCCACAGCTGCTGAGCAGGCCTTTGTTTATTATTGCGCGTCAAATAAAAATGACAGATAATGGGAAAATGATGCTTCTTCATGATAAAACATTTATTAATCTTGTTTTTAGTGCAATATTTTGCAGTTTCAAGTTGATTCTGTTGTTCAGAGTAGGCATGTGTAGTGCGCCCTATTATATTTGGTGAAAAACGTGTTTTTGACCGATTTTAGGCCTGAGATCCGCATATAAGCCGAGGGTGACTTTTGGACTCAAAATTTCGAGAAAACCCTCGGCTTATATTCGGGACAATACGGTATATACATAATTATAAGGTGCAAACAGATTGTTTAATAATTTTTTCCGTCAATTCTGTCTATTACTGTACCGTACTACATAAATGTACTGTCCATAAACTGACTATTGAGACAAAGGTGTGTGAAAGGGCTTTGTTGATTGGGGCCTATTAAAAATCCCGATATGTCCAATCTGACAAGTACGACTGACACCCCGCTGTTTATTTATTCAATACTGAAATGATCGAAAATCAAATAAATCGAAACCCTGATATTGGAAATCGATCGAAATATTTAATATCGAACGGCAACACTGTTTCTTGATAAATAGCCTCACAAGCCTACTACAAGTAAAGAAAGTGGTTTTGCTTGTATGTGCAACCTCAACCAATCAAATCAACCTTACCTCAAAGAAGTCTCTTGGTACTAGTCGGAAAACTCTTCCGTCACACAATCGGCCGGCCCGGCCAGCCCGCTGGATGCAGTTGGCCTTCGAAGCCCATGCCAGCTGTAGGCTCGAGAAGTTGGTATTCGGATCGCATATTAGATGTTTGGTCAGGCAAAAATCAATCACTAGAAAAGACATGGAAATGTTAATTTGACCATGTATAGAGATAGACTATAGACTGACGGTATATTTCATTTTTGAAACAATGCATTTATTATTGAAAACAGTTTGATACAAATTAATCATTTTCAAAGTTTTCTGTTTATAGGCCTATGTATTTTGAGGCTTATTCGAGTTGTATCTGACGCTGTTAATTTCAAATCTGTTTATACTTCAGTTACTCATTTGGTTATATATAATGGTGCTACTAGTCTCTTTCACTCATAATACTCGATAACTTACTCTAGTTGGACACAGAAGTACCAACTTGCAATCTGAGGCTAATTTCTAACACAATATAAATAAATTTACAATTAAAAAAATAAATATCTATACATTTCTATAAATATCTATAAATTTACAATTTATAATTCTCTGTTAGCTGGCCGACTTTTCCTTACCGTATTTTATGTCTGGAACAGTGATGGAGCTCTCGGCTATGTTTGTCGAAAGAATAATTTTACGATGTCCAGGAGGGGGCGGTTGGAACACCTCAGCCTGCTCGTCGGTGGTTATAGTTGAGTGAAGCGGTTTGATCCACCACTTCATTTGTCTGCAATAACAACATACCACAATTATTAGAGTTGGTATTTTATCTACGCTAGTCAGTTGTCACATTTAGTCTTCACTCCATCGTTGAGTTTACTACTGTACAGTACAGGTTTCAATTTCATACAGCAGTTCAGTGAATTAGGGTGTGGATGTGTACTGCCATGTTGGCCCATTCATAGCCCAGAGAATTCTCTCTTGCAATCATTACTTATTCAATTTTTTACTTTGGACACTGACGCAGACAATGAAAATAAAATATTGGTTATTTGTCAAAAGTAGGCCTAGCCTGTCAATGGTGACACTGAGGATCACATTATCTGGGGGTAGGCCTATAGTTGAGCACATGAATCATGTCTGATACATGTTTGGATAAACCCTTGCCTAATGCGACATACAAACCCATGCTCGACCTGACCCAAGTTTCTGAAGCAGAGTGTTCGCTCCAGTGTTGGGATTACACGCCACAGAAAATGAGTAATCCACGTGTATATTATGTAGAATATTATACAATACAGGTAGTTACCATATTAATAAATTACACAAGACATTCAGGTAACGAACTATTTCGTCACCTTCAACCTACAAACTACAATACAAACTTTATTTAGATTATTTTATTTACTTATTTTATTCATTTTAGATTAGGCCTACCTTATTTAGATAGATTTGATTATTTTTAGTTATTAAAATATAAATATAATATTTGCAAATTGCAGTACAGTATGGTCAAACTTTTATTGCAAAGTACTTTACACAGATGTAATTCAAATAATTTTGAATTATTTAATTGGATGTAGGCCTGAACTTACTTTAGATTTAAATTGGATTCTATCTCCAATCCAATCTCCAAGCCAGTGGGATGGCAGTGACATTTCTGTTTGGTATGTTGGTAGACAACTGACTACTATTGAGAATACTTACTGAGACGCGCTGTCTGCTGTCAGCACCATGAACAACTCCTCGATCTCATTTATTCCGGGCAGAAATATCAGAACGCCGCCTCCAACATTGACCTTCGATGCTTCTTCGGTGCGATCGAACTCCTTCACCAGACTCGCGGCCAGTTGATACGTGTTTTGCGCAATACATGTATCTGACATTTTGATCTCCGGTATCTATATGCATCAGATTTAATATAGTATTTATAAAAGCAAACTTTCTACTGGCCTAATGAACTCATTACCAGTCTTGTATCACACTTCTTCCGGTTACCGACACAGAAATGCATATAATTAAATATAAATCAATTATCAACCACTTCCATGGCACCAAGTACTACTCCACAGTAGTTTACACCAGAACAACATTGGCACAGTATCAATTAGTAGGCCTATGTATTTCTGGTACGAGAAATAATCAATCATCAAAAGCAAAAAACTCGTGCTATAATGAATTGACAGAAAAATTGACTTGTAGACAGAAAAAAATATATATTCACAGAAATATGACCACTGGACATTTTGGTTCAAATACCTGGTTAGCATTAAAATACAAAATTAGGTGTGATGTATAGGCTTACCTTGACGGGCAAGAGTTTTAGCTGTTCTAAGTAGAAGAATGCGAGTTTGTAGCCAGCCAGTTTATCTGCTTGTTTATCCAAATCAATGATCGGAGCTTTTATAGGTTTTACGTTTGAATTAGATGGCACAAACGTCATGAAGTATTCGGAGAATTGTTCCACGTTGAAAGTAGCAGACATCAGAATAACCTGGATTAAAATAATCTCTTAGGAACCAAGCATAGCAGGTTAAAACTCGCCACTCAAACTATTAGCTCATTTGTACAATAGAAATTCTGAACTGTTCAGGAACGTGACAAAGCGTCGAACGAAACAAACAATTGTCAAACACCATCTCAAGTTATATCGATTAAATAATTATTTGACAATAACTACGACAACGTTAATATTTGTATTGCATTTATTGAGTTTAACGATGCACTGTGATGATACCAAAGATCTTTTGGTGTAGCATGATGGAATAATCAGAAGAAGGCTTCCATGTTCTAGAGGATATTGCAGGAACCATCCCAGAATTATCCTAGACTACAGTTAAGGAAACCACGAAAAACCCATGTAAAGATGGACAATACCAGCGATCGAACAGAGATTCGACATGTCCTTCACCTCCCTGATCACTCGAAACGAGAGCATTAGCAAGTACGCTACAAGTGGCGGTATTACGCACAGTTGGAACCGTGTTAATTATTCTGGATTTGCACAACTCCACCCCCACAAATATTATTCTCCCATGAAGTTACTTTTGAATTTATAACTTGAATAATACAAGGATCTTGCAATCTTGACAAACCTTAACTCCAGGTGAAACGATTCGTAGTAGTTTCTTGATAATAATGATAACAAAATCCATGTCCTGGCTTCGTTCGTGAACTTCGTCAATGATGACGTGCGTGTACCTGTTCATAGACTTATCGCTGATCAGAATCTGAAGTAGAACACCCGTTGTGCAGAAAGTCATGCGCGTGTCGTCGCTCACATTTTTTGTATCCAGTCCAACCTACGAGTGAAAAAATAAGTTTAGTATTAACTACATGTACAAGGAAAATGTATAGGCCTACTAGTTCTACAGCCTCTGTAGAACCTTATTACAGTGACCATCGCAATATATGATGTTTTTTCAGAAAGTCCCAGCTAATTCCCATAACACCATGTATATATTTATTGGTTTAAAGCTCCCTCTGTATAGTGACCATCGTGACGCAGCTTTTTTGGTTCCACGGCAAGAAAAACCATCCATAGGATGAAGAAATTATTGCAAAAAATATCTACTTCGATCATAATATAATGAAATCACTGCTAAAAATAATGTTGAAACAGACTATACTGAGCGCTAGCTACACGGGCTGTCGACAACGTGGTCGCAAACAAGCACGCCTGTTTAATGTCAACAAGTGCCGTACGTAGTCAAAATGCTCAGGTTACCCCCGATACTACGTCAATGGACCATGCAATATACAGGCATGTACCGGTACCAACCATTTTATTACGTACTTAGGAAATAGTGGAATGGCCAAAACAACATATATGGACTGTTACGGAGTCGTAGGAAGAAAAATTTCTTTGTACAGCATTTTATTTCCTAAACTTTCATCTTCAACATTATAATGGTGGTCTAGCGCCATCGGGCCATCTACCAGTAGATTGCAACATACAAGCGACAATAAAAGTCTTTGTTTGGAACCACTGCATTCATTTTGTATTTGGCGGAAGAAACACTTCGAATTAAGCAATGAGTTGACAGTTATATACCTAAATTAGAGATACAGCCTATCGGTGTACGTTCGCCCTGCACTATAACATTTATATTTATAAACAATTATAATTGAAAATATGATTTCTAGGCTCCCAAAATTTTGCGCCAAAGAGATTACATAGAGCACAACTTTTCTTTCCAATCTAACACACCTGATAACCAACGAGAGATCCCAGCTCCCAGTTTCGCTCTTGGCAAACACGCCTGGCAACGGAAATGGCAGCAATACGTCGTGGTTGTGTGACTATGATGTTGCATGGTAAGTTACGTTCATAGCAATCATCCAAGATGTACTGAGGCACTTGCGTCGACTTGCCACATCCTGTAGCACCCTTGATGATAGTAGTCTGATATGCGGCAATCATCGCAACAATCTAGATGGATAAGAACAAGAATCAATAAAACTGTTGCAATAACATGAGGAATTAAATATCACTTTCACTATGCAGTTCAAATCCATTTAACTCATCATATGACTAATTTTCAACAATGAGGACTTGTGAAAAATCACCAACTTCTAGAGAATAGATCAACTTTGTACTCTCATCTAGCTGAATACAACCACAAAAGACACAGATAATGTGAGAATAAAAACAATTAATGGTGTCTAAGGGTGTTCTATTGGCATTTACAAAACAAAAAATATAAGTCAATCCAACTTACCTTCGGTTGAAAGACTGCAATTGGAAGCTTTTGAATGAACGCTTTATCCCTGAAATCAAATTTTTCGTAGACGTCTCTTAAAGCATCATGATCTTCCAGATTTGGAACGCCAGTACAAACCGAAGTAAGATCATCAACTGCGCTCATCCGGTCTCGATCGACCACGAAACTGCGCATTGCGCTCGGGATAGCCGATTTGCTGGAAGCTGCTTGCACCATCTAAAAGATCATTACTATCGATTACTATGACTACTATGGAATTGATTACCACTAAATTGTACTATTGGAACTATGGTTATGAGACTGTAGTAAAGAATAATGGTTGCCAAGTGAATGATATGCTCCTTCCATGTACAAAGGTTTATTGGTGACATCAAGCCAATAATATTATTGGACGTAAATAATAATCCAAGACTCTATTCTTCCAAAACTAGAAAGAATGATCTGGGTTATCCTGCAGCAAAGATGAAATAATGAAGTGGAGGGAAAAAATTAAGAACCCATATGAGCAAGAAATCGGTTCAGCTACATTACGAACACTATCCAAGTCACAAATAATCTTCAACTCGAAAGTCTTGAGGATGGTGCTTTGAATGAAATATTCAATCATTTTAAACTAATTTGTATTAATTTCAGTGATAACAACCAACCATGTAATATTTCTTCTCCTCTAGAAGTTTATACTCTCTTCCATAGTCAGTCCCCTGAGGTTTACGTTCCAATTCCTGGGCTGTCAGGAAGACCTTATCCTCAGGTACGACTACATGTCCTCGAGTCTGACCTTCCGATATTGCAATTCGCCTCAAAGGCAAAGAGAAGTCAAGAAAAGCATCTACTAGAGATTCCATTGTCTTCTTTCAGAATAATCCTATTCTAATTAAACAGAAAATAACATAACAAATTATACATCATAATACCTAGGGTGTCTATTTGTGCAATTTTTTTCTGGGACAGTCCTGTTATTGGACATATTGTGTAGCCTAAGGTACCCCCAACTTTTAGCCGGGACATATTATGTCCCATTTTCTGAATAACACGGACTCAAAGTAAAATGTTTTTCAATTTCAATTCCATTTCCAGCATTGGTTTATAACAATTTAGATTCTAATTTTACTTTTTCAACTAATATTTTTATGAATAATCTCTTTGTTAGGCCTATGGAACTTGTGGAATTTACAATATTCAATAACCTCATAATATTTGAGTTTGACACAAGTTATTCAGACACATCTTGTTTGAGGTAGGCCCACAGATCTGGGTGTTCTATTGGAAACCATCCCTATTCACAAGCCACAAAACTGTTTGGTTGTAGGCCTATTGAGCTTTTGTGATGATCAGTATTTGCAGTTTTACTACAAGCTTCACCTACAAACATAAATCAAGTAGGCCCCTAATTGAATATCTATTTCGATTACAATATCGGTTTCATTAAAGACGCAGTATAGGCCCTGCTAATTTCAATTTTAGCTTCCATTAATTAAGAAGAAAAATTCTGTAAACTTGTGATTTCGCTTCTACAAAAATATCAATATTTATTTATTTATTTATTATTACTCTCGCAATTGTCTGTTGACGGTGGCGAGGACTTACAACATTTTCAATTATTCTATTTTTCTAATATATATATATATATATATATATATAAATATATATATATATATATATATATATATATATATATATATATATATATATATATATATATATATACATATATATATATATATATATATGTATATATGTATATATATATATATATATATATATATATATATATATATATATATATATATATATATATATATATATATATATATATATATATATATAATATATGTATATGTATATATATATATATATATATATATATATAACTAGACTAGCCTACCACGAGCAATTCATCAAAATAGCTTACTACATATGAGAGAAGTACATACGGGCATTGAGATTGGGTAATCTCAATGATACCAGTACTTGAGATTTTGACATTGTTGAACTGTATTTGAGTTAGAGACCCTATCATTGATTTAGTAGTTGAATTTAGTAGTATGATTGAGGTCTAGGCCTAGTAGGCAGAATTGATACATCCTTAATTGAGGGATTGAATACATCCTGATTTTGGCAGGACAGTCCTACCTTACACCTAGGCCTACTTCGAAGTCCCGCGTATCGCCATTGACTTTATAATAACTACGTTCAATGGTATCGCCGAGGTCCCATAATTTATCAAGTAGGCCCTATTAATATTTTTACGTCTCGTGATTGTCAACTATTTTGCGCTATTTAAAAATTTGAATGGACTACGCTCTTGAAACTATCACTACACTCTCAATGATCAATAGGCCTACATGGTTTTAGATTTATAATTTTTGTGTTTTTCATTACCGGCCGAATAACACTGAGTATCCTGTTCACATGACCAAGTTCTTAAATTACATTAAAATGCAGGGCTGTGAATTGTCTTTCACTTATTTAATCATAGGACTAATTGAATATGGTATATTGAAAAAAATGTATTGATAATGTTTCGGTCGATCCTATTCCCACGAACATTCATGCGGGTTGCGCCTCCAGCAACCCAGACTACTAGGCCTATTCCCAAGAACCATTAGTGCCGGCAAGACACACATACACTATTCCCACAACCGGTCGTGCCAGCAAGAACCCCAATCTGTATTCCCACAACCGGTTGTGTGGGTCTTGTGAATAGCCGACCAACAAGGCCAACGAGTGTGAGTTGGAGCGTGGGAACATCGTAATGTTTCTTCGTACTAGATGTCCCCCTTAAATATATATTATAATAATGTCAACTTATAAGGCCTTGGCATCGAGTTTATAGTGTTATCCACAACCTTCGCTAAGATGTAACTCAGGTAATTTTACCGTAACACATGTTACATATAGAATGAGGTTGTGGTGGTGCTTGTAGCCTAGGCCATTAAGTATGTAGGTAGACGTACATACTTAATGCCTAAGTGTACTACAAACTTCTTGTGTAGGCCTAGGCATTGAGTTTACAAACTGAATGGCCTAGGCCAATGCCTAGGCCTAGGCCTCAAGTTTTACAAAAATCTCGTCCATCTAGGCACACACTCAATGATCTAACCTGTGTAATAAGGCCTACCATACAGACGTTTATTGTTTGCGAACTCCAAATAGGTCTAGGCCTATTGCAGCCAGTGATTTTATTACCATATTGCCTTAGGCCTACTTAGATTCAATGTCAATGCCCATGCATTATAAGCACGCATCATCAATGCCCAACATTATTGCCTGCTAGGTAGGGACATTTGTCAACATATTTACCAATTATATAAATATTTACTACTCACAATGAGACACGTAATCTTCGAAATCACATGCACCCACTTAACAAACTCCTCTGACGACTTCGGAAGACAAAAAACAGTTGAATGAAAGTCTAAAATCAGACAGGGTGTCAAAAGTCACTAATAACGAGTACTTCCCAAATCCTAGTTCTACCAGTTAATCTATGACGTCTGCAATCTGCATCTCAGTGTATGGCAACAGCACGGTGGGGCAACAGGCAAAGGAAAGGAAGTTGATTGGGTGACATGTGTTTCCGGGAAGCGAGTATCCACCAATCATATTTTATAACGTAATAACAGATGGGGATATTTTTAGCGGGAGCTTGAAATTGTATTAATTATGTTTCAATACGCTTGGTGAAAGTTCGCATCAACTGTCAGGGTTAGTACCGCCACTGTTTGTCGTTTGTTGCTAGAAGCATTCCGCTGGCTCTGAATTCTTTCTTTGTTTCTTTATTCTTTATTTTGTTCAATATTTGTGTGATATAATACAATATAATATGCTGCTGGTGAAATCAGTCACATCTATAAAATCTTTGATAAGTCCTGAAAGTCTTGGCATAATCTATGGTAGGGTGATACAGGATAATAATCAAGAAATCGTCAAATAATAGAGATGGGTATTATTCAAGGCCAACAAACACATTTCTTTTTATCCCTCAGGACGTGATTTTTCGTTGTTTCCTATACATTTATTATTATTTACCTAACGACCCCACCAACAGCCAGGTTATACGGGGTAGGAATGAGCCGGTGAATAGCCAGAGTGATGATGAGTAAAAAGACGTTTACAAAATCCCGTGCCATGCGGGACTCCAAACCACTCCCTACGCCCTACGGTGACTTCAGGTTCTGAAGCGGTGCCTCAGCTGGGCGGCGGTTCTCTATAGTCCTCGAAGTAAATGCTTGGATGGATGTAATAATTAGTCACGACCTTTCATAGAAGAGTGATACTATAATAGTTATAATAGTTAATATAGGCTATAATACTTACTATTTTGGGCCTATCACTTTTTTTCCCAATGTATAATGATAAAATGTACACCTGCTGCTATATTGGAAGGAGTGAACATGGACTAGAAGACTTAGTTCAAAGTGGAAGATGAAGACAACCGCGTGCTTGGTTTATGTTTGTAATGTCCGGATATATCACAAAAACGGGTTATATGTTCCGGACTTTTGGAAACTGAATATTTCCATAGTCCTGGTGACAAAGTTCATTGTTTTGTTTTTTAAATCATTAAAATGGGGTGGTAAGATCGCTCATGTGGTGCCCCGTCCAAACGATCCTACTTTCATTCATATAGCCTTAATTCGTGAACAATAATTTTGTATCATGTTTTGGAAGTCAACAAAAAAAAAGGCGTAAAGCCATATTCTTTAAAATAACCATCGTATATTGAGAAGAGGTTTAAAGTCAAGTGGTCAAAATAATATTTTATCATCCCTAACCGATGGGTTAACAGAACCAACAACTAATTATTTTTCAAATTAATATTATATTTTAATAGTTTTGCATTTTAATTCAATTTAAACTGTTTTGTTTGTAAATTTTTGTCGCTTCAGTGCATTTTAACTTTAAAATTGTATTGCGTTAACCACGAATGATTTAACCTGAATAATTCCCAGGTACCTAATCGATAGTTCTTATCGAACTTCCATCTCACGAAATTTGGTCCGATAGAAAGTCGATTATTATCGCAATTGAATTTAAATTATTTAAATTATTTATCGGAATCAAAATTATAGAAAGAAAAGTCTGAATTAGAAATAAAAACAAGTAATTTTATAAGAACAGAGGTTGGAGTTGAACGGCTATTGTACAAGATAGGATTAAGAACTTAGGAAGAGAGAGACTGAGTTAATACGGACCATTGAAAATAAACATATGTAGATGAATAGGATACCCAGAGCAAAGAACGAGAAGTCGAAGATGTATACGGAGATAAAAGAAGAGTGGAGAGATCAAGGGGAAAGGACAGTGAGGAAAGCCTTGAAAGATACGTGCGAATTGAAACTTGAAATGATACGTAGTGATAGGCCAGAGAGAAATGGATAGATGTAGAGAAAAGAGCTAGGATGGAAGAGGAGCCAGGAGGAAGAGTAGGAGGATAATTTAGGACTGAAACACCCAAGTCCACATGTTCGCTATTTTCAAGCATATCTTATACAAACATATTATACACCTGTGTTAGAATAAGTAATTTAGAGATCAATCGGAATCAACCGGATCACCTTCTGACAGAGTGACAGTGCAAGCTATACACAGTATACAGCAATGAACAACAAAGATAACAACAAATAATTTTCCACCTTCAACAAACATAGAATATGTTTTTAATAATATAGCGTATACTACCTATATTTGTTACCAAAGATACAAGACTACTGAACACTTCTCGGACAAAAAAAAAAAAAAAAATCCGGTCCATGACCGAGTACTAAATTTCCAAGTGAGTATATTAAACACAATTCCATCCATGATTTCAAAAATAATAGTTTCGAAAGATGAGTGGAAGATGCTGCTACAGACAGGCCACATGTCACGAGCGACCGATGAGGTCAACTGTGGAGTCAACCAACGGTCGCAACTTCCATCACAACAGTTACGTGCTTGACGAGAAAGATTTCATAAACGATCAAATGCCTTCAAGAAAAAACAATACGCTTCAGAATACCATGCATCCAAGGAACGTGTACAAATCCGACACAGATATTAATAATGGAAGCGTTGAATTTACGGTGGGCATAGTTCGAGTAAGTCGCACAAGATCGTCTCATTGCCATTCGACTTCGTCGCTTCAATGGGAGACAAATGCTCCACCAACGCCACCTTATCATTGGTCAGACACGTATAATCAACTTCGAGATGATTGGTCATCGTTGGCAAGAACGAATTTAGCAAATAGAGGCTATTCAAGAGTTCGATCCAGATCAGTGGGTCTTCCAACCGGTTGTCAGGACAGTATTAGACCTGGGTAATTCACAACTAAAAATAGTTACAATTTTCATAGAAATAAATGTATAGTCGAATGATAATGCATTATATTTTGAAACTAGTCGTATATAATGATAATAATACTGATATTTAATTAAACGAATACTTGTACTTGATAAATTCATTGAAATAATAAATACAGCTAGCATATATCCATGGGGATTTAACCCCATGAAAATAAATTAATTGCAAACTTCCTAAAATTTTCAACTATGAATAACGAGCATATTTGTGCTAGTTATCATAAATATAGCTTGTAAAATATCAACATTCTAGATGCAAGTTTGTAATTTCCGCTGTCGTTCACCCATATCTATGACTAGTCTATACCTAGACTTTAATTTTCTTATTGATCATAAACTTATCAATACAATCATTGTTTACTATATATAAATAACAGAAGGCAACTAGTTCTCGTAGTATCCCAAAATATTCTGAAACTTATAGGTAGGAAACTTAAACAGACGAATGTGTGATTAATTTATTCAAGTTCTCTAATTAGAAACGTTTGGAAGATGCGATTTTTATTGCAATAAAAGTCGGCTATATTTTTTATAGCTGTCCAACACCTGGAGAGGTACGCATGATGTTTGGACGAGCGACCATCACCGAGGTGCCAGAATATGCATCTTCTCCAGCAATGCTGGTAGACCCTCCTGACTGGAGTGGAATGCACAACGAAGTTCAACCATTTAGATTTCAAAATTATCAAAATAGGGATGAAACATTTGACGAGGGAACGCAGTCATCAATACATCATGACGGAGCGTTTCCAGGACATAACATAGACAGTCCTACGAGAGAAACCGGACTAGTGCGAGTGCAAGATAGAGAAGAACCATGTTCATGCAACTGTACTAACTGTCGGTATACAGAAACGTCTGATATGTCTATTATTCAAAGTATCCAGAAGGTATCCGAGTGGGTAACGTCGAGCTCATTTGGAAAAGCAAATCCTTGTAGCAATACAGAACAATCAGAGGCATCCGTAATTCCAACAGGGTTTTATATAGATGTAGGCATTTGTAACTGTAACAAAGAAATGGAATTGAAGAAATGTCAAACAAGAAACACATCAGTTACAAACAAAAGCATAAAACCACAGTCAAAGTTGAAAGCTTACTTACGAGAATCTCACAGAGAAAGTTCTCCTAAACGGAACAGACTTTGTATGGTTGAAGAAGTTTATGAAAATAGTTGTAAATCGAATAAAAATAATGCAGCTAGCCCGCATTGTAGCAGTTTTCTATCTAATATGCGAAAATGTTCAGTAAAAACTTGCGAAAATAGTGTAAGATCTATATTAAGGAAAAGAGAAAATAACCAAAACATAATTGGAAAAAATGAATTGCCAGCAAGTCAAGAGGAATGCTCGACTTGCCCGTGTAGCCCTGGGTCCTGTTTGAGAAATAGAAGATGCTCGATTTGTCCACATAGAAATGGTTCGTGTTCAAGAAAAAGAGAATGTTCCTCGAATTCATGTAGAAACGATATATCATCACAAAAAAAGAAATGCTGCAGCTCAAACAGGAATACGTCGTGTTTGAAAATAAGACATTGTCCTTCTGGACCGGCCTCAGGAGAAAGAAGAAATAGCAAGAGCCCATTCAGAAACCATTTTCAGTCGAGAGAAATAGAATACAATAGTCCTAATAGAAGCGCATACCCAGTAAGACCCAGCTTACGGTCAGAACAGCAAGAGAGTCCCCTTCAAAATATAGCTGGCTGTACACCTATAGCTACATCATCTGAAGAATCTATAGAAGAAGATAATTGTAGGTCAAACAGCAGGGGCTATCTGGAAAACTGTCGAGACAGTAAATCCATCTCAAGACAGAATTCAGAGCCATCTCACTGCTCAAAATCTGAAAAAGTATCGCACCATTTCGTAAAAGACATGGTTTATTGTTCACCACATACTCATCAGTTAGAAGCATGTGTTCGAGAATCAAAACAAGATGCATGCAGGAAAAGTTGTCGATCCAAAAACACATTGTTACGTTCACAACACAGATCGGAATATGGTGATGATGTGTGCCCTACAATTATACCCTGTCCCCCCGATTACATAGATATTTGTCCACTGGACCCTTGTTTGAGAAAGAGTTACCCAAGACTAGTGGAAATTGTTAATGGCCCGGAAGAAGATATTTGTCCATTAGATCCACATAGAAAGAGTTGTCCAAGAATTTTTGAAATGATACATTGCCCACCAGAATGTATCGATATTGGCCGATTTGTTCCGTGCCAGAATATATCCCCAATCTGTGATATGCAACAGTGTCAACCAGAGTGCAGTCCTATAGAAGTTTGCCCTCTAGATCCACGTAGATCTATTAGTCCGGTAAATGCTTTGTCCCATTGCGTAACACAATGTCAAGATATGTTTCCGGCGAACAATTTGAATAGTAACAACTGTCGATTCACTGAAGATTCCAAATGTCCACCAAACTATATCGACATTTGTCCCTTAGACCCATGCTTAAATAGTTGCCCAGTAAGCGAATACGCTAGCACTCAATGTCCAGTCGAAAACTGGGTAAATTCAGTAAGTCAACCTAATACTTCGACTAATAGTTGTGTACATAATGACTTATCACCCTGCCCACCTCAGATAATATGTACTAATGTTTGCTCGCCCTCACCACCGCATTCTCAAAGTTCGTGTAGAAAAGGAGTACGATCTTGTCAAACATTGAGGCACTCCTCACCATGCCGATGTTCACAGTGCAATGACACATACAACCCTTGCACCTTTTCTCAACAAAATGCGTGTCTGGAAGAACTATCTGATGGTAGCTTCAAAACGCTAACATGTTGTCAACTGCAATGCAACTGCAATATGGCATGCAATAATATTCCATGTAGAGATGAAAAAGGCCACATACAATGTGTGAACTGTAACTGCAAAAATGATCATCTTATGCATCCCGAAGAACCATGTTGTCATTCAAAATGTACAGCGACACCCGAACCGATTTGTCACCCGGACGACGTTTCATGTTACCCCGAGTTGTGCTCACAAACATCGTGCAAAAAATGTTTCGGAACGAAATGCTTATGCGAGTTACCTTCCTGCCTCACAAACCAATGTAGAAACCGTTTTAATACAAGAGTGGTCGCCATGCCAGTATACATGAATCATCCTTGTCGAAGAAGACGGCAATGCAATTCAGAAGCAAGATCAGAAAACAATTGTACCACATGCAGTTGCAATACTCAATGCAGTAGTCCTTGTCTTTCTGTAACAGACGCGTGTGGAAATGTCCAATGTGGTTGCGTACGTCCAGTGAATAACAATTTACTGATCAAGATAATTTTACCAGAGCCAAAGAAAGAAGAGATTTCTGAAGCTGATAGTATAGAGTCGATAGTAACAATGATACCGGAAGAAGCTGAAGAAAGTGAAGAAGATGAACCAGAGAGAATAGAGATCATTGTCAAAAGTGAAACGACAATAGCAGGAGTAACGAAAGAATCTACGTTATCTGTGTTTGTGGATACTATCGAGTCGTCGAGTGAGGAGTCGATTGAATCGATTCCAGAAATAGAGGTACCAAAAATTGAGTATTCGCCTGCACCGAAGAAACACGCGCCAAATCCTTGGCTCATTTATCTCGTTGTATTACTGCTATTGCTCTTTGCTATATTAGCATACTGCATGTTTAAAAAGTTTTGCGCACATCAACGACAACATCGAGAATGTTTTTGCAAACATTTCTGTGATTGGTAATAAAAGTTTGAAACCTAAAATATAAAATCGAGTTTCAAGAGTGTGTATATATATTATATAATTATATAATGATATTCCAATTATATTGCCCTACAAAGGCGTAGTTAAATGATTATCATACCCTACTTACATATAATTATATAATTAGTATACCCCTTACATCATTATGTACACACAGTGTATCAATTATTTAATTTTATTCATAAGGATGACGACGTATTGCATATACCGCACATATTATTGACATTAAATTTTCTCATCTATATTTTATTCGTTTCTGTAAATATTACATCCACTCATTGACTATAAATAAGTGTCTATGATCAACTGTGATACAAAATTATAAACTGGATTAAACGTAATTCTAAATAATAGATACCTAAATACAGATAATAATACATTGTTTGATATTGTTTAAGATGAAGTTTAAAACACATGGAAACTAGAAGCAGACTAGCAATTTAAAATTAGGCCAAGAATAAAATCCATCAACATTTTATTGGAATTGTGGCAATAACGAAAGACAGAGTCAATTTCCGAAAGAGTGTTCACTTTATTCATCCAAAACATAACTAAATCATCTGCTCTGATATCGTTTAATAACCACTATAATATTCATAGTGATACTCTCTATAAAAATTAGTATTTATTCAATCTGTCATGAATGAATCACCCTCACATCTATACTTCATAACTATTGCATGTTTGAAATCATTACATTCATAAATCCAAAAGCTTACATTGACATACCGGTATTAGGCCTATATGTTATTTATTTTTAAATGAGGCTTGTGTTGCCATTCGGTGGTGCAGTTGCAATTTTTCTTGGCTATCACACGAATTTTACACTCATCACGACTATTCTACTGTTCTACATCATCTATTACTTTACTTTCATTTCAGTACACTGTTCCTGTTTGGCATCCTCCTTTCACGCCAACAAGCAGTATTAATTTTCTTTCACCATCGCTCGCTTTAATCTCGAATGACACTATTTTTTAATTCTATAAAGTACCTCTACTCTCTTACTCCACTGTCGTCAATAATTCTCTTTCGAATGTCGTCACTCGTCACCACTTTATCCTCACTTCTATCGCCACTCTATTTCACCTGCGACGCTTCTTCTTCCGTGCCGTACACTGAGATGTAACCAGACATGCGTTCCACACGAAGTCTTTGCGCAAAGTCAAGCAGTGATAACTGTAAGAGACAGACAATCAAATTTTATATTTGGTTCATAGCGAAGTACTGTAATGTCGACTGAATCTATTGGCGTCCGTGAATAATGAACGCGATGAAGATTATTTCATTATGTTTTGGACTGGGCGAAAGAAATGACCGTGGCGTGCTCTCAAGGAACTATCCCAGTCGTCATTTCAAAGACATTCGAAACCACGAAAAACCTCGGTGAGGGCATTGAGTTTATAGTATAAACTATAAACTCAATGGTGAGGGTTATAGAGCATGATGAGAATCGTACTCCAGTCTCCTGAATGACAGTATAGTGCGCTAGCTACTGATCTATACTCGTCTCAGTCAATGTGAGAGACAAATTTTAAACAAAGATACTTTAAACTCACGTTAAATTATTTTCATCTTCTAAAAGTATCGTATAATTGTGAGACGATATTAAAATGGTAATGATAAATGCTATGGGAATTAAGTTATTCTCTTTCGATCGTTCGACCATTTCTGAAGTTATTTGTGATTTTGAAAAATCAGCTTTATTTTTATTTTAAATAAATCAAAGACGTAGGCATTCGTATCAGTTATCAGTGGTGTAGTGTAGACTAATTTAACGTCTCAGTACCATAGATATTTTTATGCAATTAATGAACGGCAAGACTAAAATAAATATAATTCTCTTCTCTGCTGAATGGTTGTGGAAACTATGAGGAAAAGTCATTGCTGCATTATTTTATACTGTTTATGTAATTGTGTGAACGGGTTCAAGAATATTCAACACAAGTCCGTAACAAATCAACAGTAGTTGTACTAAACATTTATAAATGTAGACTTTAAAATATGATTTTTAATTTGTGAATACTAAAATATTTCACAATGATTCTTCTACTTTAGAGTTTACCTTCTGCCTGCTTGTAGCGACACCTCTGCATTCGACCAGCACGACGTACATGAAGAGTGACAGACTGTTTGGAGCTTCCTTGTGATAGAAACTGATCCTCGATAAACCGAGCTCGTCGGGTAGATACATATAGATATAACGAGCACCAGTCCAGTCTTTCCACGTATCTACCATCATCTGACTAAAAGTTTTATCTTGACTTTTGAAACCAAGGAGCATATAGCTAGTTGTGTTGCTATCGAGCTGTGACAGATGTTGAGTGAATTCTGGTGTTATACTACGAACCTCCTTGTAGACTCCTGAAAAACGTATCAAGTTTATATAATGAAAGTTGTCAGGACGTCGTTTAATGCAAGGTGCGTGAAGTTTGCACCACCCATGGAAGCGTACCTCGTATGGCATACTCCAATCACTAAACTATATATTTATATATCAACAATACTTTCCCGACACTTTTCGCACAGTTTCAAATATTAATTGTAAAAACTATTAAGTTTATAATATTCACTAAACCAGAATTGTTAGCTACGCGTTTGCTCCATGTGACCGGGATCATGGGTAGTCTATACCGTATATCTATCCTCGGTATGATCATCGCCGCCGTCCATCTTGACAAAGATTTTTCGTGGTTTTCCCACGACCACTTCTTTTCCAATATCCTTCCTAAACCTCTCTAAACCAAACCTCCATCTCATCATCCCCCGTCATCTCACCAATCATTCATACGACGCTAAAGTAGTGTATAGTTTGAACATTATATGATATAAATAAATTGTCATACACTAAACATCAGTTTAAAACATCAGGCATTTATATACTATACTAACTGAACGTGTTTAAACAAAAAATTGTTGATTGCGGTCAGTTCATCAACTCGTTTATAAACTAGATAAAATAAGAGTTTATAATATAGAAATTATTTATCAATGTAAAGAAGATAACAAAATAAATAATATAAAGTAATAGGTTGAGCTGTTTTTATCCATAAATATAAATCATGTGAATATAAGATTCTATGGTTATGTCTTACGATCGAGACTTTTATTTACCTTGGTGAAGGACAGTATGGTCTCCTATTTTATGCTCGCCGAGAAACTCTCCTGTCTGTAGGAAACTCTGCAATGTTTCTGGATCCTCCGCGAAGTGGACTACCGGATAGTTAACTGAGAAACAATGAGAAGTTTTTTTACAGTAACCGATTATGTGTTGAGAAACATATCTCTTGCTCCACAAACCAATTATTGACAATGGAACCATTTAGAATCATATTCGTAACTAAGGAAACTTTTTACATATCAAATTCACAACCATGTTTCAGCCATATAGTCGAAATTGTAGGTAACAGAATGAAGCAAACATTCTCAAAAACAAATAGAAATGACTGTACACAAAAAAGATTATCATTATAAATTAGATTTCTATCAATTCCAACCACTTCCGGCATCAAAATGAGCGAACAGCGATGTAGGTCTCAAGACAGAAATACTTTCTCACGCAGTCCCAATGGGTTTACCGTCAACAAAACCACCGATTGGAAATGTGATAATGAATCCCAAAAAGCTGAAACTTCTCCCAATAACGGTCAAGGGTACATCTCAATACAGTACACTTGCAACGATCGAGATTGCCAGGGCAACGCTCCAGTTTGCAACGGATATACAATAGCAATGGATCAATTAAACCAGAATCAAAGCAGTCAGAATATACAAATACTTCCATCGGGACCGTTCGTAGGACCGTTAAACTGTTGTGAGGCTGTAACACCACGACCTACCTGTCAACAATGGGGAGGCAATTTTCAGAAATTGAAGGATAAATGGTCAACCGTAACAAAATACAATGTAGCGAACCAAAATTGCATGGGCCAACCGACTGGGTGTCAATTATACGAAATAGAAACAAGGTATGTTATTTGTATTTCAATTTCGTGTACATTACGTATATTTGAAGCAAATATTTTATCGACCATAGTCTATGTCGTACAATATCGATTTTTTATTTCATTTCATTTTATTTTCAAGAAATGAGTTCGGTTTATGCCTATATCGAATTTTGATCAAATAAACGTACTGACCATGCAAACGTTTCTATTATTTTCTTTAATTTCGTTTGTCTACTCGCTGTAGCATAGAAGCCCAGAAATGCATACCGTACGCTTTTACGCCGTGAAATCTCTAGACCGAAGTTTTTAAAATGATAATTTGGTTTTCGTTTCATTTCGGTACGAAAGAAATAAGCTAGGTTTATACTCCAATACAGAATTCAAATTAAAACACTCGTACTGACTTTGACGCGAGATTGAATAAGCTCTCGGAAAGACTCATCCTCAATTGCATAGTGTGTTTGGTTATAAGCGATTTACCGTATTAGTATCGCGATATCTGTATCATAAAGAAGCATTAAATAGACTTACCTGTGTTAATTCAATGAGTTCGTCTGTAGACTTAATTAAAACATATTTTCCAGTAAATCTCCTGTGCCGGGAGAACTACAGATAGTCCTCCCAGGATGTCCAACTTCATCATCACCCAAAGAATGCTGCTGTTGCCAGCTACCACCAGCATGCGCTTGCGCTCAAGATACTTGCACATATTCCTGTGCACCTTGCTGCCCCGCACAGGAAGATCCTGATTACTGTTGTTTACCCAAGAAATCTAGACAAACTGTCACTATCCAAGTCGTTCTTCCAAAAGCCAAGACTGAAACGTCAGAAACCACGGGCAAGGCCTCTGTTGCCGTTACAAGAACAGGTGCAAAAAACGCCAAATCACATCAAAACGTGAAGGTTAGATCAACAACGAGAACAAGTAAAGACCCAAAAAATATGACTAGAAAAGAATACAATTTTAGTACCAGGAATGCGCCTGACAATTTGCATGCAGCAGCTAGTAACGAAAGTATCAATAACCCTTATTTTGCCTCTGCACCGGAAAAGACGAAAAAAACTATAAGTACCGGAAGAACAAGATCTACATCGAAAAAGAGGAACAAAGAGATTGTAAACAAAGGTACCAAGGGGCAAACATTATACGCAAGTCCTCCAGATGGAAGTGACGATGTATATTATGAAAGTAGTCAAAGTCAAAGAGAAGGATCGTCTCTTTATCCGACAAGTCACAGCCAAAGAGAAGACTCCTCTCTCTACCCGAGAAGTCGAAGAGACGAATCATCTTCTCGAAGAAGTCAAAGTCAGAGCGAAGAATCATCTTACCCAGGAAGTCATAGCCAAAGAGATGAAGACTCGTCGTTCCTAACAGGTCAAAGTGAAAGAGACGCTTCATCTTATTCAAGAAGTCACATCCAAAGTGAAGGGTCATCTTACCCAAGAAGTGAAAGAGAATCTTATTCAAGAGATCAAAGTCAAAGAGATTCGACATATTATGATAAAAACTTCTCCAACGTGTCGAGTTCCAAGTATGGATACGGAAGTTCAAGAGCAAGTAAGAATAAAAAAAACGCCGAATCAAACAAATACTTTGAAACTATTTCAGACGATGGGTCCACAGAGTATGTGTTGAAAAGAAGTAATAATAAATATCCTTCTGAACCACAGTATTCAAATAATAATCATAATTTCTACATGGATCACAATTTACAAGCAGGCAATCCTTTCATGGATCAAGAAGACAGTGTTATGCCTAAAGGTAGAAAAAGAATAAAAAGTCGTGACAAAAGTAAAAAAAGAGGAAAGTCCCATCTCAATGAACTTATGAACGAACCTCCCACAACGAAGTCCTTAAAACAAATAGAAACCATGAATCACCAAGGACAAGTCCAACAATCTGTTTATTCTGTACCAAACACCCAAACCCTCTATAATCCATTCGCTTATAATAATAACAATATTAGTGGTAACAATGATACAAACGGAAAAAAATTACAATTCCTCTATGATCATAAGAACGCCAGTCAGAATCAATCAGCTCTTAATAATTATCAGGTTTCTCAACAATACCAAGGACCTCACGGAGCTTACAATGAAAGTGAGGTCTTCGGCGCTGATACCGTCAACACGTCACCGAAATCGTTTAATCAGCTACAGTCGGCAAATCCCTTTCTTCAAGCTGAAAAGCACGCCATCAATGGAGATGATGAGGAAAGCATTGTTTGGAATCCGTGGTTTATTCTTTTAGTTGGTCTTTCCATCATATTTGTGATTTTTGTGATAGCTTGTTTCTGTCTATCACCGAAAAAGAGAGCTCCAAGATGTATGTGCAATAAACCGTTCCCTTTCTGCTAAAATATTGTATTTATTTGATGGCCGTCATCTTCGTTGAAGGAGAAAATAATATCTTAAAAAACATGCTCGTTCAACTCAAAATATTGTATAGTTTATTCACGATTTGAAATTTCTTACCTTGACTGATTTATTCTAAACAATTCAATTGAAATATAAGTAATGTTATTTAAATAAAATTAAGAGGGTGAAGAGATGACCAGGATGTAGTTTTAACACAATTTTAAATGAAAGTTCGAATCTATTCAAGTTATGGTCTATAAATCGGATATCGCCTTCATTTTATCGATACATTCGAGCACATACAGACACGACGATAGTTGAAATAAACATATACTAACCTCCCTTTTCTTTGGCGACAAGTGCAATCCCATCCCGAAAGAGAGGACTAATTTCCAGAGTCCCCCGACAGTTGCGCTGGTGTTCGGCGTCCAGATAATGATGGCGTTCACGTCGGAACGGCTCGACAAATGTGAACAGAGCCAATGATCCACTTCCGACTGTTTGTAGGCTGTCAGTGCTGCTGAGACTGCTACTGCTGCTCACTGTCTCCCCAGAACTACCTGTTAGGGTCATAAGATAGAACATTAGGGGTAGTTTTATCTCTTAGGTTAATCGTTTTTTCTTAGGATCCGTTAGTACACATTAGTATAGTATTATCATTCGATAGTACACGTTTGATTTCGTCCTTATGACGCGTTGTCCATGTGAGGGGCCAACTTCACGCTAGCCCCTTAGATGCCGCTGATCCTTAAATTCTGAAGGGCATCGTTAGTAGGCCCTACTAGCTTCGTTAGTACCTATAAGTAAAAAAATTCCGTTAGTTCTTCTTTCATTTGGTCAGGATAAATAAGAATGTATAGTTTTTCAAACTAAATCCGTTATCTTGACTAAACGAAGAAAGAATTAACGAAAATGTTGACGGTACTAACCGGTACTAACGAAGCATGAATGCTTGCCGTTGGAATCTTCAAGCTCGGAGATATGTCAGCTGTGTGAGATGTAATATGTGAGATGTAATAAGAAAAATATAAAACAGTAAGAATTTGTCCTACAAGAACATAAGGATCTTCAACAGGTCGAGCTCCAATTCATGTAAGTAGAATAACAATAACTAATAATGATCAGAATAAAATTTAATTAATTGTATGAAGTATGCATGAAGTTGGCCCCACACATGGACAACGCGTTACAACGGCGGAGAGGAGTAAAAACGAAAAAATTTACGGTACTAACGGGTACTAATGAAGCACTAACTAATGTTAAAATAATATCATCACATTCTGGTATGTAAGTGCCTGAGAGGCCAACTTCACGGACGTTTCATAAACTGAACATGAGTATTAGGTATTTCTGAAGCTTTTCGTTGCCAATTGTAGCCCAACAATTCACACTTTGAAACATTTGAAGAGAACATTAAGTGTGAACATAGTGCAAGTCAAGTTTGATAATGCGTGGTCACTTGTGAGGTCACTTGTAATGAAGAAGGTTTATGAAACCATGTTTCTTGTTATTAGGACTTATATCTATGCGTCCTTTATAATCAAAATTATATAAATCCCACATAACAATACTGTTCAACTTAATTTTTTGCTTTCAAATGTAAAGAAATGCTTTCAGAAGTGAGGTGTAATACTATAATTATATTATTTATAGGCATACCTCCAATGAGCTATGCCTATGGTTAAGTCTATTGTTCATGAAGAATGGTGACTAATGTATATATTCGTCGATAGTCGTAAATTATATCATTAAGTTTTCATCCAAACGTGTTATCAAAATAACTTTAAATTATAGACTTCGTGATTTGAATCCTACGTGGACAAATTAACTCGGATCCCAGATAATTTATGAACAGGCTACACACAAAAACATGAAAAAAGGTAATAATTTTAACTGGTTTGATAACTTATTACTCAAATAAGAAAAACAGGTATTATATTATTTTGTCATTAACATCGTCGTGGACGAAGGTATTGGAACATACTTTTCCTTGCTTGATGCTGGAAATAATATAATTTTCTGTAGCATATATATCAATTTATAATATATATATATATATATATATATATATATATATATATATATATATATATATATATATATATATTTATATATTTATATATTTATATATATATATATATATATATATATATATATATATATATATATATATAAATACATAAAATAATACAAAGTGGTATTTAAATATAATTATACAACTAATCTAGTATATATATATATATATATATATATATATATATATATATATATATATATATATATATATATATATATATATATAGGCCTATATATACTAGATTAGTTGTATAATTATATTTAAATAACTTACCACTTGTATTATTTTAGTACTGGACTACTATAATTATTAGGCTCTATGATAATTGCTTTAAAGTCCTTCTATTACGCATGGAAAGCAGTTGAACGAGATATAAAACCCACACTATTGGCACTCAATCGATTGTATTGGCCAATATTGCGGAATAAATATTAAAGGCGAGTAAAATGTTGAATAGTTGATATTATAGTGTATTCAGTGGAAGGTTAAACCTTTTACACTCACATTTTATGTTGATTTTGATATTTCATTATATTTAAGGATGGTTCAATTTCTCTTTCGACATTGGCATTTTGTCATCACGTCCAAGTCTATACGGCACCCATAAAGACCTACTTTCTTTAGTGGTATACCGTATACCTAAGCGACCTTATACATGGGTTTTTTATTGTCGGTATATATTTTTCAATAATGCACATTATAACTAAATATTCAAGCTAAATATTAAATGCAGTACAGTGATCAAATTAACTAAATCATTCACACATAGCACAATTAAATGCAAGGCAATTTAATGCAAGGAAGATATCTCATCTCATTGAAGTAAGATACTTAAGTAAATCACAAACCCAATAATAAAAAAATGAATTATTTGCATGGAATTAATAATCAATTCGCGTGCGTGAACCTCCTGAAAGAGATATGAAAGCAAAAACTACTTATTACGACTACAAGCTTATTAAAAATGTACATGATATTAGTTACGAAGTGAACAACTATAAAAAAAGTCAACCCCGTCTCTCGGAGTTGCACATGTAGCTAGTTTCACACTCAACTTACTATTCCAAGCATGTATGATGTTATCATCTCTTAGTTTAGCTATTACTATCAGCAATAAGTTAACTCGGCATAGGCTCTTTTTATAACCATTGCCACAGCTTCAAGACCAGTTTTCCTCTTATACCTACACCAGACCAGGGTACCACATGTGATTATGCTAATTAGAAACCACGTCGATGCGGTATGTGTGTAAAATAGGAATGCAAAAGAGTGTTGGAGACTCAACCTTGGCTTCAAACCCGAGTCCTTGCCGTGTTCGTGACGTCACGAGGGAGTGGAGCAGATACACCCGAGGCGTCGGGGACGTCGTTTGAATCGTCAAACAGGAGGAGCAGACCATTGACAGAAAACCTCTCATAAATACGATGTTATGACATAATGTGTCATTGATATGTATTGAGGAGACTTGATATGATGTTTTATACATTTTCTCGGATTTACATTGCAAATGATTGCCGAGACTTATGACGAATATCATCTGTTTATGGCTGTTGCATTGTAACATGTCAAGACATTCAACAGTCAAATGCATTATATTATATCTAAAAATAAAAAAGTGAATTCCTTGAAGTAAATTACTGCGAAATGAGAAACATACTTCTTAGACACGAGTCGAGCTTCTTCGAGTGTAAATTCTGGGATGTTTTATAAAATGACTTCATCTATAAATACCGCAAAATCCGGTAAGTGACATCAGGAAAATTCACATTGTCTATTTTGCAAACCGGTATTAATCATAATCATCAATTTAAATTAATATCGTAGCTAGTTCTGTGTTAATTATCGGCCCATCAAAGTCAATTGAAGTATAATGGCCCACATGGGGTAATTAACTATGATTGAGTTCAATTTGTTACGGCGTTGTATTGAACATGATAGTTACCTATTCAACGTAACAATGATTAATACAAACGGTGGTAATTATAATTATATAAGTAGATGTACCGCTCAAAGGCATATTGGGTTTGTCAAAATGTGTAGGCCTAGTTACTGATTTTTGTATTGTTGGTTTCTCTTTCAAGATACGTGACATTTTTGAAAATCAAACTAAACGAGTTCAAATCAACTGGACGAAAACGATATTAGTTCTGACTACTTTTGGAAGATTTACATAACTCTTGTGACTCTTGCGGCACTCTTGCGGCAGAGGTGTTTGATGGAATAAAAATAATAGTGATAAACAGTCACACACATAAGCCTACTTAATTTGTATATTGTAGTTTTATTTTACTGAAACTTCAATTTTCATAGTAAAAATAAATATAGAGCTGAGGTTTGGAGCACATTTTCAAATAAGTTCACAAATCTGTATAAATTAATAATTCGAATTTAAAAAGTATCAACTTACGATATTGTCTATTTAACGCTGAATTTGATATTCCATTCATCTTGACAAATTAAAACAAATTAAAACTGTCAAATTATTAATTCACTTTCAAGTTCATAATACATGCGTAATCATAACAAATAAACAGCAACAACAATAACAACAACAGAGCACGAGAATGTTGTGTGCATGGAGGTAATCGCGCGCTTACTGCCATTCCCGGATGACGGGCCATGTGGTACCTCCCCATATCGTACTGCCAGCTGATGGGGGGGAGAGGGGGTGCTGAGATCACATGGGGGCATGCCTAATAGGCTTGATGGGTGCTGTAGTTGAAGGGGAGATGGAATTAGAAGCCAGAAGGCCACATTAATCGGCGGTGTCTGGCCTGTGTCCGTAAGATCAAACACTGCATTGTATAAAGCGATCTGTGATCGATAGAAAAGTAATATTTCATCTAGTAAATGGTTTACCGGTATTTATAGTTATCTACGTTCATCTTAGTCGTGTGTTTTCAGCCACACCCTTGTTAGTATTTACAGAACTACTATAACAATAACACAAGTGTTATTTTATGAGTTTTAGGGTGCAAAATGTGAACAGCTGGAAATACCAGGAATTCGAAGAGAAAATAGGTATATATTTCAATTTTGTCTTGATTAAACATGAACGTAGACAGGGGTGAAATTGAAGATTCTGAAAGAAATTTTAAAGTTGCTTAACGACCCCACCAGCAGTTAGGTTATTTGGGAAGAAATTTTAATAATTAGCCTCAACAATCACTCAACCTTCAATCATCTAGACTCATCAGGAGACCCGAGTTCGATTCCAGCTAGAGTTGAATGCATGACTTGATTCCTGTCAAAGTTTATATTGGTTATGGAGTAATATATAAAGTAATACAAATAAAGCAAGTCTATAAAGTAAATGTTTGTGAGAATCATGGGCAATTTCTCACCTTCATCCGAAACACCGCCCCCCCCCCCCCCCCCTCTTCCCATTTTGATTCTTCTTTTCCATATATCTGTCACCTCTCGTGAAATCGAGGAGTGTTTTGAACAGGGTGGTAAAATACATGTATTGATTGAAAAGGTTGAAGCTCAATTATATTAAAAAGATGAAATATAACTTGTACACATTATTTTAATATTTTAATAATTTACAAGAAAAGATATGATGCGAAGTAAGGCATTTTGGATGGGCGTCAGGTCAAAGTTCAAATACTGCCCAATTCTTCAAGACTATAATTACCGGTACTATATCAATTTGTATTTTAATTTTTAATTTGTCTGAAATGGGTGCGTTTTAATAACAATGCGAACGGTCTACATAAACAGCAAACACACACCTTGGCTGTCGAAGCTTTTGGGTGGGCCCCGAGAGGTGCGCCCCCCCCCCCCCCCCCTCCTCTTTATAGCGAGATCTCGTGATTGCAGCTCATAAACTGTACTGACAGTGATTGAGTTGGGAAACAAGTGACTTTGCTTATTTCACCTTTACAAAACAAATACCTAGTAATATCCCATAACAATACCTACAAATGGTGATGACTGAATAGTTATAGTGTCTTGTTAGTTTATACTTTGTCCCATCTGTGGGAGAAACAATGTTTTGTTGAATCATTATATAGTCCTTATTATTTTGTGGATTACGAAATTATTTAAGTTTACAAACTCTATCCCAATTACCGGCTTTAAATGGAATTTAAAAGCGACTTTTTTTGCTTGTACTTTCCGGTTAATAATTTTTATCAAGTGACAAATAAATTCTTGGCTGCTGTCTTAATATGAAAACCCACCAGCAATTTACCAGGTTTAACCTTCCCCACTTTATTAATCAAGAGATTGAAAGATAAAGAGTAATCGTCGGACTTTATTAGGAGCTAGAGGTGCATGGCTGTGTCTAATGCGACGGAGTTGCTACACTGTATATAAAGTAAGGGAAGCCACTCCCTAATAAATGTTTTACGTGATAGAACCAAGCCCTCCGGCTATTATCCTTAATTGACTCTTAAGACGGGAGGGAGGATGGATAGATATACTTCGTCTCATTCACTTGACTTCTGATATCAATCACTGCAATTCGCGCGAATAACCGCTGTTCAAGCCTTTTAGAGGCATAACCCATTCTGCACGTCCCAAAACCACACACTTCTTAACTGGACATATTTTACACAACTTAACACATGATAAACTGCAGCATATTGATAGGCCAAGGGCAATCATGTTCAATGGCCCAAAAGCCAACTACTTTATTATAGAATTTTAAGAAAAGGAGGTTATCAATTGCGTGTGTTGAATACTTTTTTTTAATAGAAAATTAATTAAATAATAATTATATCAGAAAATAAAAGTGTGTCAAAATGCAATATATAATACAATTGTTAACACATCTTGATTAAATCATAGCTAACATATTGATGTTATGAGTTCAACATTTATAACATTTAAATGTTTTTATAATAATGTCCATTGCCTCGCATAACTGTTCCTTAGTGATTATTAGCGGGGGTGTGAATCTTATCACAGTTTTCTGAGTGGGCTTAGTGAGCAAACCGTTGTCGCGCAGTTTTAAGCAAACATCCCAAGCACTAACCACATCTGAAATAAAATATGAAATATTGGCTATTAAACAAGTTGTACAAACAGGTATTTGGTGTCATTATATCATAAACATTGAAATGGATACATATTAAAATGCGCATGATCTGAAAGCTAGTTTAAAAGGTTACGCCCTCTGTATATTCAAGTATGGCAGGTCAAACATGTATTTAGCTAAACCATTTTAACCCGCATATACTGTAATAAAACATATACATGCATACGAAATAAGCCATAACCTATATTCAAATCACTGTAGGTCTACCAATAACATTATGCAAATATTATACAATTTCGTATTATAAAGATGCAAATTTGAAACTGATCGTAGGAAGAAGGTATTTATAGGGGTTGAACCATTGAATGGATTATTGAGTTCATTCAATTATTATAACTGTTAGGTAAGCTCATTATATATACAAGATTATTATTATTATAAGATCCAGATATGAATGATGACTGTTGTGAACCGACCTGGATTAATAGCAACTGCGTTGAACAGTCCTTTGCCTCTAATCGACGTAACAACGCCTCTTGGCAACTCTGCACAGAGTACTTGTCGGAAAATCTTGCCCATTTCATAAGAATTGTCAACAAGGTTCTCGTCTTCTATGACCTTAAGAGCTGCCATCGCGACCTTGCACCCGAGGGGGTTGCCGCCGAACGTTGACCCGTGAGTACCGGGTTTGAAACACAGGAGTATGTCATCGTCGGCCAACACAGCGGAAACCTAGTGAATTGGAGAAGATTATCATCATAAAAATGATGAAACCCATCTGTTGCCTGATATTTTGGGCAGTGTGATAAAGAATCTACTATCATGTTATTAGTTATCGTGTTGTCATGTTATCAAGTTTTTTTTTTGTGGAGGGGTCATTTCAGGACACCGACAGCGTGGTCCCGTTTTCATACTAAGAGTTTCGAATTTGTATAGATGTCATAATTTTATTAATTTTATTTTTAATTTTAATTTTTATCATTTATTTATTTTTTACATTATATATATTATAGCGTATTATTCAACCCAATTATTTCATTTTTTCATTTTGATATATGATCAGGTTATTATATGTAGGCCTATTCACGAAAGGTTGAAGTAGCTGAATCCGAATCTGAGACTGTGTATAAAATGAATCTTCAAGAGATGATTTTCCGGATGTTTTTTAAATTACAGAACATCCAAACATTACTTAAAAAGTGCTTCCACTAACCGGTATCACTCCTCCGGCTAGCGCTTTGGCCAAGACGACGATGTCCGGCCTGACGCACTCGTAATCGACGGCTAGTCTCCTGCCCGTCCTGCCGAGTCCTGTCTGGACCTCGTCAGCGATGAACAGGACGTTGTACTTGGTGCAAAGCTCTCTGACACCCTTCAGGTAACCGTCCTGAGGTACGACGATCCCTGCCTCGCCCTGGATGGGCTCAACCATGAAGGCGCACACGTTGGGGTCGCATAGCTCTTTCTTGACAAAGAAAATTATGACCATTCTAAGTTAGAAACAAGTTCTCATAACAAAATATCTAGAATACCTCGAATATCTCAAATCTAGGCATAATTTATAGCACGTTTTTTTTTAGATATATAGATCAAATCCAAAACTTATCAATAAAATATGGACCTGTGAAAGTTTTTGAATAGTTCAGTTGAGAGTTTTTTTTTCTTCCGAGTCTAGATTAGTGGAAAGAAATTGCCACTGTTGTTAATGTCCTCAGAGGCAGGGTTGGCAAGTAACTATTACTATAGGCCTACCCATCTCAAAGAAACCCAGTGGGCTCTAATGAGTTGCCATTTTATAAAACCCAACTTTATCTACCCACAAACATTTTTTTTAAATTCGATTTCTCTAGTTGGCTGTGATTATTTATATTTACAAATTGTTATTATTTATTATCTTCAGTTGATATTATAATACTGATTTCATTAAAACGTTTTGCTGATTTCACGTATTTTATTATTTCATACAATGGGCGATCAAGTGATCAAGAAAATGTACTAATATTATTTGCAATAAAACTAGAAGATGTTAATCCGCACTTCACGAAGTCTATGAAAATATTAGCGGTCAAGTGTGCCTAGATTTTATTTAAATTAAAATGTTGATTTGGGAAAAAAAGATTTCATATGACCGCAAGCGTACAAATATGATTTTTCATTTTTTGGTTTTTAAATAACGATTTAGTTTTTATATTATTTTTCCTCCAAGCTCATGCCAAATAAAGAAGAACTGAATCTCTATTATTTACAGTATTTTGTACGGCTCTTAAGATTCTAAAAACTCAATAAAGTCCAATGAAATCTGGGTTTGTTTAAAAAAAAGCGGCTGAGCTATTTTTAGAAGAAATAAAATGTAATTGTCAACCCTATACTTGGGTAGAGAAAAAGTTAAGTCAGTCAATATATATATATATATATATATATATATATATATATATATATATATATATATATATATATATATATATATATATATATATATATTATAGAATATAATTGGGTAATCTATTTTTACAATTATTTCCACTTATTAAATCTGGTTTACGAATAATATAAATGTGTTATTCAAGTTAATTATTAATTAGGGTACAAAAATATAATTGGTGAATGGTGATCAAGGGTAATATCAAGCTAACCCAATAATTATTAATGTATGTATATTATTTATTATAGCTCAATGTACATATACAGGCCATGGATCACTTCAAAGGTTTAAAAACCGCGGCCGTCTGTTGGTATATGGACCTTGGTTTCCAAACAATCAAACCAGTGCCTTCTTCATATACATCACAGATTTTAAACGTTTTAATTTATTGGTGACACTTGTTGCTCATATTTAATAGTTCCTTAATTGCTTTCTTAATTGCTTTTATTGATGTGTAAAAAAGTACCTTAAAAATGCGTTTTCTTCGTTATTTCACATCCGATTGTTCCATAAATCGCTTAAAATAGGTATGATAGATCTTTCCACACTCAGTATAAATTTGAGAGCTTTTGAAAAAAATAAAATTCCAAGTATTTCTCCCCTGGCCTATTCTTATGGGGAATTTCCATACTTTCCGATTTTTTTCCGGAAAATCCGTTTGACCGATTTTTCTGAAAAACAATCCCAACCTATTCTGGTATAACACCAATTTGTCAAAAAAGTTTCGAGTTGATTGAAACTTTTTCCTGACATTATTATCAATATCAATTGTCAATCAATAGTTTTATTCCCAATGTCTTTTCCAGTTTTTGGACAATTACATTCATTTTCCATACATCGGATTTTTTCCCATCCCACAGAATATGAGCCTTCTCTGACTTTATGGAAGTACGTTTTATTATTATTGTATGTAGGCGGAGACAGCTATGTATTGATTAGAAGTGAATACAAATATAAATATTAATATTATTTATTGTTATTATCAATCATCAATTTATTATTCGTAAAACCGAATCTAATGAATATATATAAAAAAAAATCTTTGTTATACAAAAACACAAATTTGCAAATTGGGATGTGCGCGTTCATCAACTAGTTCTCGCCGCCAGAGGCGTTTATTATATTATAAGTCTGCGGTAGGTTGTGACTTGAATTTGTTTTTAGCATAGAGTAAATATATGATCAGGATGAAAATAAAAAATAAATATTATGCAAGAATGCACTCGAGTCTTGCCTATACTATTCCACTTACTATAACTGCGATCCCACCCAAAACCTACACATCAAGTACGAGGCACTGACCCTGCTATATATGATAGGTGTATCGAATTATTAACATCTCACTTTAAACATTATCTACGCTAGTCAGTCAGTTCAGTCAGTATGATAATCAATCTACATATCACGTGGAACAAATTATACGTTCACATGCAAAAATATAACATATTAATTAGTCTCACTTCTAATGCGTCCAAATCGTCAAAGTCGATTAAATGAAAGCCAGGCACAAAAGGACCATAGTTCTTGTAGCTCGTCGGATCATTTGAAGCGGATACCGCGGCTATGGACCGCCCCCAAAAATTATTCCTGGCAAAGATGACTTTTGCTTTGTTTTTAGGAATACCTTTCTTCGTATAGCCCCATAATCGAGCTGCTTTCACCGATGTCTCGCAAGCTTCGACGCCTGTAATTTTAAATTTTTGCTGAACATAAAATCGAAAATATTAAATGATCAAAACACCTATTCATCTACTGATACACTGAGTTTTAAAATCGATCGCCAAAAAAGTGAAACGTATGCCTAAACTGTTTAGTATTTTTTGTATTTATCCATTACTACTGGATTCAACGATGCACTTCACTGATGATAAATGTTATATTGGAGAACGATGAATGAGATGATGAGTTGAATGGTCATTTTATTATGAGTTTTGGATTGTGAGAAGGAAACGGTCTTGGCCTGTTGACCATCCCAATATTCACCAAAACGACAAAAGGAAACCACGAAATAGCTCTGTTAAGATGGTCGACTATGGCAGGAATCGAACCCAATATAATGTAAAAATAAATATAATTGATTTATAAAATGCATAGACCCTACCAGTATTCATTGGTAGAACCTTATCGTAGCCAAACATTTTCGTGATGTACTCAAAATATTCTCCTAGCACGTCAGGATGGAATGCACGCGATGTATGATGGATAGTACACACTTGCTCAGTCAATGCTTCGATTATCTTTGGGTGACAATGTCCTTGGTTTAAAGTACCATAACCAGCGAGGAAGTCGAAATAGCGTTTCCCTTCTACATCCCACGCAAAAACACCTGAAACATTTGACAAAAAATCGTACGTTCAAGCGATCTACATAAAGTAGAATGAACATAAAAACGTCCCTAATTAATCAAAAGGTTTTGACAGTGAATTAGCCGCCCGGTTCGACTAGTATCACCAAGTTGGGGTATTCGGCTCGTAACGTTGAAGCAGTTATACGTGGGTTCGAACCCTGCCTTTAAAGCAAGCATTCTTGTATTTATTTATTTTCTTTACAATTGGTATTTCTTCTGAATTGACGCCTATAGGCCTAATATAAAGGAGTATAATTTTCGTGTGGAGTCGTTTTTTGATGAAGATCGTACGAAAAATTAAGTACGAGACGGAGGGTCACATATTTCAAATAATTCTGTTATACAATAATGCTGTACGATATTTAGATGTAGCTATCTTTCGTCCTTCTTTCCTTCTTTCGTAGATATAAGTATAACCTATCGGAACAGGCCTACCTAGAAGTATATAAAAAAGAGTGGCATAGAAGTCCAAAACATCTCTGTTCAGTCCTTTAGAATAATTTCCTCTACCACATCAAATTATCGCCCACATATCCTGCATTCAAATCCTCCCTCAAATCATTCCTCACCGAAGCAGGCATCAATTAATTCCTTCAGTGAATTCCTTTCCCCCAACGACACCTCCTGAGTCAAATTTCCTGTCACCCTTATCATTATTTTTACCCACTGTATTTTACTCCCTGCTCCTCACCATCACAGCATTACATTTTATTTATTACTATTAGTCCGTCCAATCATTATTCTATATTATTATTCAATTTAATTCATTAATCATTTAATTATTCTCTTATAATGTGTTAGTTTGAGGATAAGATTAGGTGGAAGAGCGGTCCTAAGACCGAACCTCGCCCTTTTGATTGTAAACCATACAATGCCCAATGCATTTATACAATTGAACTGAACTGAACCTACTTGATAGCTCACTCACTGCACCAAATCTTGACGAAATAATACTAAATAGGCCTACTCATTAAATTGTTCATAGATGCGAATGAACGAAAGAAAGAAAAACAAGCTTACATAATAGAAATAATTGTATACCTTTTGCTCTGCATAGAGCTGCAGGGATTGGCTCGTAGTTGTGTGCTCCATACTTCAGCTCCCTTTCAATCACTTCTTTCGTGGAAAGTTTCGTGGAGCATTTCACATCTGACTTGCCTGAACTCATACATCTTTTTGAACATCTCATTAGAGGTAATATACGTTTCGACATTTTACACTTGAAATTTAGTGGGACATTTTCAAAACATATTTTTTGTTTACATAACTGACATTATACACTTCATGCAAAACTATGTTGTGCTAGCTTACATAGATGGCTGTGGTATGCATGCATTACTAGCACGACTGAGAGAGGTTGACGAATCATTCCACCAACCTTGAGTTGGATTTTCAACCTTTGAGAGGGTTGGATTTTCGGGGTTGAATCAAGATTTTGTTTGGAAGAATCAATGTGCTACATGTATTTATAGCCTATATTTTAATTTTTTTAATTCTATGGGGGCGGGAAGTACTTCGCTATGGGTTTATATTATAGCTATATTGAAATATATGTATAGTGCCGCCAGTCAATCTAGCTTTAATTTAAATCAACACGGATCTATTCCAATATTACATTTACAATATTATGTAGATTGTGGAAAAGAAATTTGAAGATTTTTTTGTTTTTTGGACGGTGGAATGGTAACAAAATATAGCGTGATTGTAAATACATGTTTTTCAACACTATAAGAATAGAGTCTCCGTCTATAACCATCTACAACAAGTATCTCAACAATAATATTCTTAAACTAACCAGATATGGAGAAAAATGAGATTTTTCAAACAAATTCCTTGCGGGGCTAGGTGGGGCGTCCCCGTATGGTTTAGCTGTTTCAGCTTTGCTATTCGAGCATCCATGAAAATTTGATAATTTGACGTCTATGGTGACCTAATCACCAGCATTCTCTCCACGCATTTACTTTTTCTATGGATATACCTTTCTTCATCTAAAAACCAGAGAATATTCTGTTTTCTGTCATATTATGGCTAAATTTATTACAAACATTAAAAAAAAACATTCTTACCTTCCCCTTCCTTCACCATCGTGCTGACCAAACATGTTTTGGCTCCCCCGAAATTGTAATTGGCCCCCCAAGCTGTTAAACCTGGTCAACAACACCACTGTCATGGTACAGGTCCTGGTTTTCAGAGTCTATAGATTTAGACACGTAATTGGTTCGTATTTAATTCCCCTTCTTTCAAAATTGGATTCGCTAAAGTTCAGATTAGAGTCGTTGTTCAGCGTGGATAGCAATGTAATTTCATACTAACGCCAAGTTTAACGTGAAACCCTCATATTCGTACTTTTGTGAAACTGACCCTCAGTGAATTGAATGTATAAGGAATTCATTAGTGATGATATATTTAAGATTATTTAAATAATCAGATTTTCTTGAGAAAATGTTACCAAAAGTATCGAAACATTGACCGCTAGTGCATGACACTATTATATCCACTTACTGGATATATTTGATACACTTATTTATTTCACTTATTTAATACACTCACTGAAAATTTAAATATTTAAATCAATTTCCATCGTGAGTGGAAACTCTTTATTTCAGTTGATACAAAATTGGATGCAATAAATTGAATTAACTTTTGCCTAGTTTCACTATTTCATGAGCCTGAACTAGAATAGGGCTCTACCACCGCACTTACCTACCTCCAAAGTCCACTGATAGCCATACTAATGGCGAGACCAACTAATCATCCATCTTACGTCAGCATACTTTGGTCAGAAATAATGAAATGCATTATTAATAACTATTTTAAACTCATCATGAGGGATCAAGATTTTATGTCAAATATTCAATAATAATAATCGTTAATCAATAGTTATAATGGATAGAATATGATATGTGAATTAAAATTAAATACATTTCATAATGCTATATAGTTTATTTCGTCAAACCAGATTTAATATTTTATTTTAATATTTTATCTCTAGAGAGTAGCAAACGTCTTCAAAATGATGTCCATGGATTCACCCAACTGCAATCGATTAATGACAAGAGGAGGTGAGAATCGAATAACAGTGTCATGAGTTGGCTTCGTCAGCAATCCGTTGTCGCGTAGTTTCAAGCAAACATCCCACGCTTTAGCTGCATCTGAATAAAGAAGAGAACAATTTGAAAATACATAAATTGTCAAGTTCCAATTTTGAGATTTTCGTTTGGTTATGATTCCCTGATTTTGGACAGATACATTCTAGCATTTTTTGAGAAACATTGAAAGTTAGAAGTTGTAAGACAGTACTATTAGTACATTTATCGTACTATTAGTATATTAATAGCCCATTATTTAATTACTTACGATGAATCCTTTCGGACGAAAAACATTTTAAGAATCCTAGTTGATCAATTAATTGATTTGATTGAATAAATGAACAAATAAATGAATTATTGGAGATCGAAAAGATTAAAAAATACATAGATACATAAATATATGAATGAATAAATAAATAAATAGATGGATGGATTAATAAATGAATTAATGAATAAATAAATAAACAAATGAATGAATAGGTACACAAATGAATAAATAATTTAATTAACCAATCAATTAATAAATTGAAAGATATTTATATGGATCATTGAATAAATGAATGAATGGATAAATAAATGACAGAATGATTAAATGAATGAATGCCTTGATTAATGAAGAAATGGATGAATAAATAAATAAATGCATTGAAATACATTTATTTATCATTATTGAAAACTTATTTTACCTTCTAGATTAGTTCCACATTCCTACTAACCTGGATTAATTTCAACAGCATTGAGCAACCCCTTTCCTCGAACTTCAGTAGCAACATCTTTAGACAATTCCTGTCGTAATGTGTCACGGAAAATCTTGCCCATTTTCTCGGCATTATCCGCCAATTTCTCTTCCTCGAGCACCCTTAGCGCTGCCATCGCTACCCAACACCCTAGAGGATTGCCTCCGAAGGTCGACCCGTGGGAGCCAGGCTCAAGACACAGGGCTATGTCATCATCAGCCAACACTGCCGACACCTAGATCATAATAATGCCCTTGATAGATCACCTTGTGCTCACAGAGGCCAATATGCGTGCGATTGATATGCGAGAAACAGTCGTTGGTTATTACGATTATTTAATTCACTTTGATAGTGGTCTGCTCTCACTCCATTTATGGGATCGAGTAATAACTAGGGTCTACTTGTTTTTACGAATAAATAACTGTAATGAAAAACTCGTTGTTATTGTAAAGAGCCGAGGCAATAAAAGGGTATACTTGAAGTACTATTATATCATGTCTTTGAAATAATCGCATACTGGGCTACTCAAACTTCTTGTTATTTACATAATCAATAGAGAATTCGTTCATTAAATATTCGAGTCTTGGGACTATGAAATGAAAATTATTCAAGTAGGTGTTTGTAAATATAATAATTATTGATCTCTCGTCCAATAATTAAATAATTAAATTATTCTGTTTTATTTTAGTTTCACAAACACATTCGAACTGCGTTGTAATGAATAAATTATGGACATTTTTGCGACGAGCAAATATTCGATAATTTCTATAGGAAATATATTACGTAATAATTACTTCTAAATACGGAGTATGTTTTATTAGTTAAAACACAACAAATATAATAATGAAGAAAAACTTAAGGTTATGTACATACATCACACACAAACGATGTCATTGGATGGAAGGCGTATTCCAAAGCCTTATCGATTTCATGCATGACCATGCGAAAAATCTCATCAGCCCAAATAAAAAATGTAACCTTAACCTAGACATAAATTGAACACCACATTTCACTGAACACAAAATGTGTTGATTTATTGAATTTAGGTTTAACGACGTACTGCAATTATGACTATAAGTTCTATTATCGTCGGTGAATGATGAATTAGATGAGATGAAAAGTCATTTTATTAAGTTTAAGTGGGATAGAACCATCCCTTCACTCTAACGACAGAGGTGAACCACGAAACTTTTATCAGAATGGTCGACCATGACGGGAACCGAAGTTACAATACCACCGTCTAATCCACCGTTTCATATAACTATAATACAAAATAATAAAAAAATATCATAATTATAATTATCGTTTGCTTAACGTATACGCACTATGTAAAACTATATGTTATTTGGATCACGATAAAGTGGATGATATATGAATAATGTTTACAAAAACCCTTTCTTCATGAGTGATTCAAACCCACATCCTATATGACTTCCGTTTCCAAGGCAATGTCTTGATTGACTGCACTATATATATTTTTAAAATATAAAACATTACGTAAAAATGTACTTTTACTAACCGGTAGCACGCCTCCGGCGAGTGCTTTAGCTAGGATGACGATATCAGGCCTGACACCCTCATGGTCGACTGCCAGTCTCCTGCCCGTCCTGCAGAGTCCTGTCTGGACCTCGTCAGCGATGAACAGGACGTTGTACTTGGTGCAAAGCTCTCTGACACCCTGCAGGTAACCGTCGTCAGGCACAACGACGCCCGCCTCGCCCTGGATGGGCTCCACCATGAAGGCGCAGACATTGGGGTCGCGCAATTCAACCTAACGGGGAACATTGGGTATGAACGTTAGAAGAGGTCAGAAAATTAATTTGACACAACAAATTTAGTGGAAAAATACGTGGTCGAATGTCAAATATATAAAACATTTATAAACCAGAAGAATAATACTTCACAGGGGCATTGATCTCCGCTTGCTGTTTGTTTTAATCCAATTATCGTAATTTTTTTAATTTTTCACAATTCATTCATACCAGCCTGAAGGCGAAGGTCGATGCACTACTGAAATATCGTTTGTTTTAATTTATTTATGTTTCATAAAACTGACTTTCGCCAGCGTAATTGTTTAATGAATATGTTATATTAAATATATATTGCTGACGTATAATCTTCTTTTCAGAGGCATAAATTAGTCCATACAGTATGAGAGAGGAATATTGATCCAACCATGTAGCCCAAAAGTTCAACTATAAATAAGAAATCATAAATATCATGAAAATCATTATAATAAATCATATTGTAAAATGATTCTAGTGTGGGATACATTAATTTTAATTTAGCAAACTAACTATATTGACTTCTTAATTTTTCATTTTTGAATACTGTCTGGTAACGTGTTAGATATTTAACTCTATAGTGTATCTATATTTGTTATCTAACATGAACTTATGATTAAATGTATTAATGTTGCATGCCTTAAGTAATAGTTTATAATAATCTATACAGTTTATATGATTTGCTTTTTAAAGTATTTTTCCACTTTACATTTGTCAACTAATTATCTTTGAAAAAATGTATAGTATTGAAAACTTGCCTAATCATTGGTGAGTTTGGTATTTTGCACAGTTTCTGAACACATAACAATACAAATCGCATATCACCATATAGATCATACAATAGGCCTATACGAAAATTTGAAAAGTCCCTATTTTTGAACTTGTTGAAATGTTTAATTTAAAGATGGTTTTACGACCTCTTAGGCCTAGTTTTACGAACTAATATTCCGTGGATTTAAGCAATAGTTGAGCCCAGTTTTACGAATTGATATAGATAGTGGATTAGGTAATAGTTGGCGCATTACCTTTTTTATCACCCTTGGTTACATATGCTATATTCGTACCTTTAACTAATAGTTAGCGGATTAGTACTTACACAAGTTTAGGTGAAACTGGCTATTTATATATTTACATATAGTCCTATATATTTCCCTTGTAGTGTCCCATGTCCCGCACGAATAATTCATACTTGCTCGGAATTAAGCTTAATTGGGGAATAAGTAGGCCTACTTCATGTAAGGTGTTCGATGCTAATAGAAATGGAATATAAACTAAAGTCAAGTTGCTATATATATTTGTATGATGGTCCACGAAAGATTACCGCGGACCACTAAAGCGCCAGTGATGTGAAATAGAGCAAGAGGGAACGTTTGATCGGAACCTTATCTTAATCTACCGTAGACGCGAGTACAAAAGATGTCAACATGAAAATGACACTCACTTCCAAAGCAGCCAAGTCGTTATAATCAATCAGATGGAAGCCAGGCATAAACGGTCCGAATCCTTCATAGCAAGAAGGATCTGCTGAAGACGAAACAGCAGCCAATGAACGACCCCAGAAGTTGCCACGTGCAAAAATTACTTTTGCTTTGTTATTGGGAATATTCTTCTTTGTGTATCCCCATTTCCTTGCTAGTTTCACAGCTGATTCACACGCTTCGACACCTGAAAACAATTGACACGTCTTTGAAATTGTATTGTTTATTCGGTGTGCATTGTTTATTTAGGCCTACTTGGTGACAAGGCACAATTAGTGCACTCACTTGTACGTTATAATCACTAAGCTTGTACGGCAAATACAATGCATTATAGTCATATACGAAAGAAGAAGGACGTCTACCAACTAAACAATTGTAAAAACGTCGGTAATTGCATGACATATTGAAAGATTAAGCATTCAACGCTTCTGAAAGATTTAGTTCCGTCTCTTATCGTAAACCTCGTCATGAAAAAGCATAATATCCTGAAACTACCACAGCTGTACGAATATAGAATTGATATTTGTGTTTGTTATGTTCGAAAACGACCTTTCACAAATATAGTATACGACTATACATACATACTATGTATAAATATGGTGTAACCATAATTTTTTATATATATTGGGTTTTAACGACGCACTGTAATGACAGCGAAGGTCTATTGGCGTCGGATGGATGATTAATGGGGTGATGGGATGATGAGATGAAGGTTTCCAGGTTAATGGGAAGGATAGTGGGAAGGAAGCGGTCGTGGCCGACTTATTGAGGGGGCCATCCCGGCATTAGCCTAGACTACAGAGGGAAACCACGAAAAAACCCTGTAAAGATGGTCGGCGGCGGGGATCGAACTGGGTCCGAAGTTCCCGTCGCCTACCAGATCACAAGAAGCGAGCGTGCTAACCACTGCGCTAAATGTGCTGGTGTAACCATAAACTTATTAACCAACTATACTAACTAATTTACTAATAACGATGATACAATAGAAATCTATTGTATTATTTCTATAATCGCTTTCAATTTGAGTCTCACATTTCTTCAACTCGAGAGGTATTTTATCAAGTGCTCTTATTGGGAGTCCCAACTCTCAAATACTAATTCTGGTAGAGCTAATTTAAATTAACAGTATTAGCTTATAGGTGATACTGAAAATTGGTTATTGGTTGCTTTCTGATGGTCATCATGGTCACCTGAGCTTATGATCAACCAAACTTTAAAATTCACTGCCTATCTAGATAGTTTTTGTGCTTCCCCTACCAATAATAATTATTCAAATATAACCTGTTTGCCACAGACAGTGAAGTAATAATGTCACTTTTTCATTTCGTCGTCTATGGTCATAGGTGTTCATGTACTTCTAATACTGGCTGTTGATTTATCGAAAGAATATTCTATAGTCCACTGCAGCGAAGGAGCAATCCTCTCCCCCTCCCTCGTAACGCCAAACGAATGAGGAAACGAAAAGTGGAATGTCACTTTTAATGGGTATACAGATTGAATTACAAATTAGACCAACTCAGTATCATGGAAAATGAAAATCATGAATTTAATACTGGATTGTTTCTCTCAATATTATCAACTCGCTCTCAGCTCTCAGCTCAGCATACCACAGATAATCGAGCTCGATTATCTGCGCCTATAGGTCTTCAAAGAAAACATTTAAAACAACTCATCACACAGACATATTAAATGTATATTTTATCATTCGATCTTTCAATGAAGTATAATCCAAAGTTCAAATAATTTAAATAGATGAAGGATAAATATTATTTGATGCATATAAACGGTGAAGTAAAAGTAATAAAATATAAAATGATTACTATAACTATATAGCTGCGTCGCTTTTATCTCAGGAAAGTACAAGAAGTAAATGTAATAATGTAGAATTAGAACGAAACAACTCATCTTACCAGTATTCATGGGGATGACCTTGTCGTATCCAAAAAGTTTAGTGATAAACTCTGAATATTCTCCCAGAAGGTCAGGATAAAATGCACGCGATGTATGATGCAGGATATCAACCTGTTCTTTGAGAGCTGCGATTATCTTGGGGTGACAATGGCCTTGATTCATGGTACCATAACCGGAGAGGTAATCGAAATATCTCTTGTCTTCGACGTCCCACATGAAAACGCCTGGAAAATACAGTTAAAGGGGTTTCAATTAAGAACTTACGGAAATGTGATATCGTATATAATTTATGAACACTTTTTTCACAAATGACAGATAAAAAAACTGCAGTATTGGAATTTTTTTTAAAAATCAGATTGAAAATAAAAATGTAGAAATTAACCATCAACTTATAACACATTTTTTTTATCAGAATTGATTTTTTCTTGACACTCATATTTGAAATTATTGGGTTTTTAACCAGAAAATAACCAAAATAATAACCAGAAAAACTATACACAAATTGGGAAATTGAAGAAAGTGGAAAGTGTATAGTTTAATCTGGCATTAGTGAGCGTAGTAATATGTAATATCTACAGTACCTTCTCCCCTGCAAAGAGCTGCCGGAATCGGTTTGTAATGATGAGCCCCGTACTTCTTTTCTCTTTCTATCACTTCTTTCGTCGACAATTTAGTATGACGAGGTTTCTTGGTCTCGGAACTCATGCATCTTCTGGAGCTTCGTCCCAAGTTTGAGGTGATTCTTTGCATCATCGTGAATAGTTTTTATCCTATTGGAAAAAACAGAGATTTTATGTCACATTACAGATCAAAATAAAAGTGATATCCGAATCGATTTAGTTTACGCAGGACAATTGCACCGTTTTGATATCTGTTCAGAATTGGAAAAAACATCCCGTTCTTTTGATTTTGAATAATGTTCATGAATATTTTTTTACATAGGCCTATACATTATAGGCCTACTATATTCAACATTTTACGCGATTAAAAAATATCTTCTTCAATTATTTCTATGAGATGATAGTGCTTTTCTATAGGATAATGGTGCTTACGATTCAAAGTCCTGAAATAACTTGTCGGTCTTGCCTTAGCAGGATTTAAATATAGCCCATAAAGAATCCATAATATATCCCATAATTAATGAATCACACGAAAACGTAGTTCCCATTCTATTACACTTTTGGTCTTCCGCTTGGATCCACATAACTCAATAGTCGAATCTATCCTCGAATATTCAACCATACATTACAACTATAGGATGTATTTTTAAAAATTTAGAGATTGACTCCTTCAAAAAAAGAATAGGCGATCATTTGAGTGTTGAAATATACATTTTAATGATACAGAATAGCTTCAATTCAGGACGAGTAAAATAAAAACAAAACATACCCTCACCTGCAATTCTGCCGAAAACGACTGACCCCAAGTTAGTCCAACTGAACAATAAAAACATAAATATCTCGAATTGAATTTTCTGTTTTGACAAGAAGCGATACCAGTTCGTATTTAATGCAGTGGCGATAAGATAAGAATAGTTATCTTCACAAATTCAGTGTCAAAGTTGAAGTTCATGACGGTCGACCTATTGCAAATACTTCTATCAATACACCAAGTTGATTGACTTATTTACATGGGCCATACGACCTTTCACCGACAATGTTCTTCTTCTTAATTATTCATATTTCTCCAAGTTAAATAGCTAGTGACTGAATAATGAAAATATAGGCCTATGTGTATATATAATATATATATATATATATATATATATATATATATATATATATATATATATATATATATATATATATATATATATACCCAAGTCTAGTTTGGGCTTCGTTTAGTCAATTATTTGCATTTGATTATAGCTGCTATACACAACCTGTATTCGGAAAACAATTTATTTAACAGCTTGGCAACTGAGTTTCATATTAACTCAAAGTGAGAATTACCTCTCTGTCTGGAGAGTAATAAATATTTTTATTTGTGTTTCCAGTTTCACTCTGTGTTTTTTCACTCTCACTTCACTGTGTTTCTCAGTTTCACCAAATGCGCTGAACGTTGACGTGCTTTGACCCTCTGAATGACGAAACCCATACGCTTTTTAGGTCGACTAACTTATGCACAATAAATCTATTTAAAAGTATATTACACATAATTGTTGGCCTATCATTGGGGCCCCAAATAACCTAGCTGTTGGTGGGATCGTTAAGCAAATAATAATCATTGTATCACTCAGGGGAAAATGAAAACCCACGTTTAAACCATCCTGAAGAGTTTTCTTGGGATTTTATGTATATTCCAGCAACTGTGAAGCGTGTGAAGCGGCTGAAAGTGAAATGTTGATCAATTTTACCGTACCCCATTTTATGTGAAACATAATGTGAAGGAACACAGTCAGAGTATTTTGAAGGTATATCTTTCTAGATCCTTGCGTATGGTAAAGCATCCATCGTTTATTTATTTATTTATTGATATAGGTCTATATATGTAACGTAGATTGTAGATCGGTTATCGCTCATTAATCCAATACATTCGCGCAGTTCAACCTCAAGTAATGAGTGGAGGTGCCAGACAAATCAACGCCAACGAAACAATTCTCCTTCAATCTCAGACCAAACATGCCACGATAACTAAAATATAAACATAACTACTATACGTAGTGATTAATTGCATCATTAATTACATATAACAAAATCGAAAAAAATCTCTCGATTACCGACTCGAAAGACACTGTGTTCGTTCATACAAATCAGATCATAATTTTTTGTCCAGAACTATTTTAATGAATAGTGCTTTTTGAATCATTCTCACATCCGTCTCATCTCCAACGAGTGAATATTTGTTTTTTTATTCATTAGTTATGTGTTTGATAATTTTATGGATGATCTAAGCGAAAACTCAATTTTACCATACTTGAAAAAACGAAGTATTTCTTATTTAATTTGCTTCGCGCTTCACAGGTCAAACAAAAGCACAAGTGTTGATGAAACTTGACGTGCAAATATGTCGTCATCTAACTCGATATTGTTAAGTTTTGAGATGTAATCGGTTGAACCAATTTTGGGAATAACTAATTTTAAAATTTTGAAAACCGTCGTAAGAATAACTCACAGAGAGGAAAACGTAGAAACAATATATAGAAAATGCAAATGTATAAAACATATTTACTTCGAATTTACTCAAATTTTCACGGAATTCAAGCTCATTACTCATTATTTCAAAGTTTTACATAAATCGGATCAGCCATTATAACGAAAAAAATATATAGTATTATTATTGTTTACTTCAAGATTGTTGAAGCTAAGAACAATAGGTAAAACCAATTATATCTTAGAACGGGGTTGAATAAACAATATATGTACGCCAGTGATAAAATATGTGGTAGTAGTAAAATTGTTTCAAAATCAAGGTGTATGCATATATCGTTTTCCATCACATTTCATATAAAAATATGCATCTTGCATCAGTCATCTTACAACGCATATGTTGCGTTTTCCTAGGAATACATTAATAATTTATATTATGATATAATTTGAATAATAAAAAATAATATTTAGTGTTATAACCTACATTTTGACTGCTGAATGAAAGTGATTGTCGTCTGCCTTCTGAGACCCAGGCAATCGAGCTGTTCAATCCAACATGCAACTTACTTGTCACATCTCCATGCGGGATGCATAACCAAGCACTTCAAGGCGTAATAATAGTTGACTGAAGAAAAAATTAGATTACTGAAACTCATTATTCAATATGCTTTATATAAGTGAGCTGAGCGTTGGAGATTGAAGTTATTTTTTCACCACTAAACCTGGTATATTTCCTAAATTATCATGAATATATATATATATATATATATATATATGTGTGTGTGTGTGTGTGTGTTTGTTTGTGTATATATATAACAAGAGAGAGAGGGCGAGAGGAGAGAGATGAGAGAGGAGAGAAAGGAGAGAAAGAAAGAGTATAAAAAGTATTTGATGAGATTACATTTATTTAAATTGATGTAAAAGAAGAGACGACTCTCACTCCACCACGAACACGTATATCGTTTTCATATACTTGAGAATTGTGGATAACTCAAGGTGAAGGTAGGCATTGGAAGGGTTCAAAGTTATTGACACAATTTTCATTTTTTAATAATACGTGTATTTCCTTCAGGATTTCATAATTGTTATAGTCATCATACTATAACGAAAAACAATAAATGATGAATAAGAAGTACGAAAATTGGATGTTGACATTCGGTGTAGATAGATCTACATAATGTGTGCATATGTATCCCTATGAGTAGCTTTGAAATGAGAACAATTTCAAAATTAATATTGAATATAATATAATTCGCACTGATAATACCATAGAGTAAGATAAAAAGATAATACATTCTAACAAAATATTTAAGAAGCGTCAAATGTATAAAGTATTCTTGAATCACTATTTATAGATGAGAACATATTATATACAAAATATTTTCAATATATCAATAATCTTGGCTGAGTCAATAAAGCAGTTACGAAAAGTAGAACTGCTTTATCGGTACTGGCATTAGCTTCAAGAATGGATTTGCGTAGGGTTTTTCTTGACAACGACAATAAATCGAGTTATTTCTTGAAACTGAGCACGGTGCGTTTAATGATGGCAATACTGTCTCGCAGTTGTTCCTCGGAGATGACCAGTGGAGGTGCCAGACGAATAATGTCACCGTGAGTAGGTTTAGCGAGCAAACCATTCTCTTTCAACCTCAGACAAACTTCCCAAGCATCGATATCTAAAAATTAAACATTACAAATAACTAAATACTCTGATGTAGAGCATTGTTACAAACAATAGGCAATGTAAATGACATTCATCATTTTATAAGATGATCAGCACTAAAAAATAAATTGGTCCGTTTTCCTTTTTTTTAAATTTTCTATGAAAACTAATTCCTCAAGAAATTACTATTCTTTATTTCAACATGAAAATACATCGATTTTTCATAAAACAGCATAAAACATCACACTAGGCCTATCCCTAAAAGACATATTATTGATATTTTATTTGATAGCATTCACCGCTAGGGTGAGGGATGACGGCTAGGATCCCGAGTACCGAAAATTTTGATTACAAAACGAAAATGTTATTAAATTATAGTGTTACAGCTTAAAGAAAAGTTATATGTATATAAACTTATTGGTGACAGAAGTTGAATGTTAAATTATCAAACACATACACTGAAGACAGAAATGTCGATTATATTTTCTGTGAGTGTGTGAGTGAAAACCATGGGTTAGAAGATTAACGAAAAATTAGAGAAACTTTTTCATCAAGACACTGTTTTTTAATTTGGTAATATTCAAAGTAATTAGTGAAGATAGGAAAGGGCGACCTCACTCCCAGAAGTCCAATACAGGATAAGTGTATTTTCTATAGAACTCTTATAGCATATGCTATTTTATACGAGAAAATTGACTGTATACCTGTATCCACGAACGAAGAAACTAGCTGGCCGTTCATCATCAAAATAACAAAATATCACCCTAATATTTGTACAACTGTGGTATTTTTGAGAGGCAATGATTTTTCAGGATTAGAACTTTATGATTAGAAACACAACTTGGTATGTGAAATACGTTATACCTTCAAAGCTGCAGTAAGTTTCTCTCAACAATTACCGACGTATTTACGATCATTCAGTTGGTATTCAACTATTCAGTTTCTTTCGTGGATACATGGAAATCTCGTGTTCGAAACAATTCCTATTCAATGACCTACCCTTATTGATGACAATGGCGTTCAGCAATCCCTTCCCTCTGACAATACGGACTACGTCTTCCGGTAGCTGCGCAAGTTCCTCGCGCATGATCACACCGAGACGCTGCGCATTGTCTGCCAACTTCTCATCCTCCAATACTTTGAGCGCAGCTAGCGCTACTTTGCAGCCGAGAGGGTTGCCTCCGTAGGTTGACCCATGCTCTCCGGGACGGATACAAAGCATCACTTCATCATCACACAAAACGGCCGACACCTTTAGTATAATACAAGCAAATTGATATTAGCTGAGATGAAGTTTTTATTTGTACGGGCGAATCAGTCGCTAGCGAGCTGGAGTTCGAGTCCCGCCATGGCCGACCATTCGGACAGAGGTTTTTCATGGTTCCCACTCTCGTTCGAGTGAATACTGGAATGGTTCTTTTTTACCACCAATCAGGCCACGACTGATTCTCTTCCCATTTTTTAGAAACCCCCTAATAAAACAACCCATAATCACATCTTCCCATCATTTTATTATATATCATCATTCCGCGATGCCAATCTATCTTTATAATTATTGGATTGCGTCGTGAAACACAACATAAATTAAGTATATTCATTATACGTTAATAATTGATAGCGAACCCACGGAGAGAAGAATGCAACAAATAAATGAAGAGTATAATTTTCTATTTCAAATAAACTCCGAACTTGCAGTAACCGACCGCCATATAAGGAGTCTGCCCTGGAAAAATGGTGGATCACCCCCAGACCCAATTAATTTGGTTATCTGGGGATGAGAGATATATAAATGAACTCACTGGTAAGATGCCACCAGAAAGAGCTTTGCCGAGTATGACGATATCAGGCCTGACACCCTCATGGTCGACTGCCAGTCTCCTGCCCGTCCTGCAGAGTCCTGTCTGGACCTCGTCCGCAATGAACAGGACGTTGTACTTGGTGCAAAGCTCTCTTACACCCTGCAGGTAACCGTCGTCAGGCACAACGACGCCCGCCTCACCCTGGATGGGCTCAACCATGAACGCGCAGACATTGGGGTCAAGTAACTCGGCCTATTCATAAGAAATTGAAGAAATGTATAGGTTTTAGATAATTTTAGATGAATGTAAACAATAAATAGAAGAAGAAAACAATTTTTGTTAAAAGACAGAGAAGAATCTAAGGAAAAAGCATCGTTCAAAGAAAATAGAAGTTTCCGGCCCCACCACTCATGAATAGAAGAAGAAAAAATGTTTCAAAGGAAAGAATTCATAGATGAGAATCGAAGAAAAAGTGCATGGATAATTTTATAATATTGAATAGAAGATATTTTCCTCAAGACTTTGTTTCAATTAGTCTGTATAGTTTAATTTATACTTCAAACAGTCTTTATACTTGATAGATTATTATTTAATACAGTTTGAGTTGCATTAAAATCTCGATTATAGCTATCATACCGATAAGCTATCGGAATAGCTATTAGATTATAGATATCGGTGTACGACTATACGATAGCTATAATCCAAGATTGAAATGCATTATTTCTTTTGAAGTGGTGAGATTGTGGTGCTATTGAAATGATTCAATACTTCATCATCCTTTACCTCATTTGGGGATAACGACAATTTAGGACAAATTATCAGAATAAAAAAAAGTGTATAAATGTCCTCATAATCATTCTCATCTTTCTCTTTGTCTCCTTGGTATGATAAGATCTGCATGTAAATGTATCCATCTATTTGAACCAGGTGCAATTTAATAACTGATTCTTATTCCAGTCTTTAGTCGCAAATCAAATGAACGTATTCTTCAATATTAATGCAAAATATACATCAAAGGATTTTAGCAATAGTACGAAATGCGATGTTGAAAATTCCCGTAAGCTAAGTCGATTCTACATATAAGCCCAGTTTATTAGGAATATAAGAGACACTAAATGGTAGAAAGAACTAAGGGTCAAAATTTACCTCCAAAGCTTTGAGGTCATTGTATGGAATCAAAGAGAATCCTGGCATGAATGGTCCAAAACCTTCAAAACTGGTCGGATCAGTTGAGGTTGAAATGGCAGACAAAGTTCTACCCCAGAAGTTTCCCTCAGCAAAGATGATCTTAGCTTGATTCTTGGGTATTTGTTTCTTCATGTAACCCCACTTTCTCGCGAGCTTACAAGCAGTCTCTCCACCTTCCACACCTGAATGAAAACAATACAAAGTCAACGTCATCCTCGTCTTCATGTTATTCTAGAAACGGTTGCTACTCCAATGATTACACATTCTGCAGAGTTTGATTACGAAAAAGACATGTAGGTCAGATCGAGGGGTTAACAACTCCTGAAATCAGGTGTACTTTTGCCATGAAATCTCATTAAAATCCTCTTGAAATCCTTGAAATCACTTAAAATCCCCTTGAAATTTGTATGAAATCTCTTGAAATCCCCAGAAAACTCTGAAACGACCTGAAATCGGGTGTACACCAAATTTGCGAGTAGAAAACCCCTCGGGTCAGATACGATTCTAACTTTAGGTAGACACATAGTTGATTATGCGGGGTCTGTTTGGGATCCATATAACATATGGATATCCATAGAAGTTAGGCAATGGAAAAAGTTCATTAAGTAGTAGCTCGTACAGGATGTAAGGAAGAGTCAGAAGATGGACAGAGTGGTAAATGAAAATTGGAAACATGAAACTTGATTGGAAAGGCCATCTGAAATGTTAAAATAGCTTGGATATAGAACAAGAGATATAGAATAATATAGAACGAATATAACAATATAGAACATTGGATATAGAACAAGAGCTTGGATAACAGACAAACATAAACAACGGGAAGGAACGATAGATGTAATTTGTAGAGCATTTTCAGTGTAGTAGGACGGGGAGAGTTGAATCGGATGATGAAAATGGATAAATGAATATGCTGATATTTAATATTGCCACAAAATGAAACTAATGGTTGCTATGTCGAGAACGAATGTTGGAGGGTTATCTTTCTTAGCTGGAGCTGGGAGAGAATAGAAAGAGTTGAATGGAAAAGTTTTTGAGGCTTAGAAATTGGATATATATGAGAGGTTTTAGGAAATTGTTATATGTGATTCAAGTTTTGAGTGAGTTATCGATTTTTATATATATATATATTGGGTTTAACGACGCACTGTTATGATAACTGAGATCTAATGGCGTCGGATGGATGATTAATGAGATAATGGGATGATGAGATGAGGGTTCTTGGGTAATGGGAACGATAGTGGGAAGGAAGCGGTCATGGCCGACTTATTGTAGGAACCATCCCGGCATAAGCCTAGACTACAGAGGGAAACCATGAAAAACCTCTGTAAAGATGGTAGGCGGCGGGGATCGAACTGGGTTCGGAATTCCCCTCGCCTGCCGGATCACATACGCTGCATGTGCCGGTCAATCGATTTTTATCAATTCTTTTCAACCTGAATGTATTTGTGTTTCATTGAGATTTTTTAAACAATATTTTGTAATGTATCTGTTCAAGGAACTTGGTCACCAATTTACTTCAAAATAATTGAAATAAAAACAGTAGTCCAGTTTTCCATTGCGCTTCGAGTCACCGACTAGGTACCGCTGTGACGGCACTCTTCAGTATATGACAATACAAGTCTACTATAGATGAAGTGATAACATCAAATTCAGACTGCGTGAACTGAAAGTATTTTCACACAAGGGAACGCCAAACATTTTAGCCAATATCCAGGGCCGTACATAGTATTTCAAACAGCAACAACATATCACGTAGAAGAGATTTCAGTGTTGTAAAAGTGAATCGAATAAATCTTACCTGTATTCATCGGCATGACTTTGTCGTAGCCAAAAAGCTTTGTGATACGTTCAGCATATTCACCCAGAACATCAGAATAAAACGCCCTGGAAGTGAGTGTTAGAACTTCTGCCTGTTCCTGGAGGGCGGCGATAATGTCTGGATGACAGTGTCCCTGGTTCACAGCGGAGTACGCGCTCAAGAAGTCGTAGTACTTCTTCCCCTCCATGTCCCACATAAAGACTCCTGTCAAGTTAGGAATTAAGTTGAGATGAGGATGAGTAACTCGTAATTATTGCTACGCAAGATTGCTTCAAAAATAAGTAGAGACACAATGCAAAAGAAATATTAGAGTGGGCCTATCAGTAATAACAAATAGATAGTTATAATTTATATAGTATCGAAAATAATCAAAGTAGGATTAAAATTCATGTCCAGCCATATTGAAATTAGACTTGCAATTTAATTCAAATCGAAATTTAGATCATAAAGATACATTGTAAGAGATGTGTATTTCTTAGCAGAAGTTTCATATTCGGCTACAATTTGGGGCAAAAATAGATTGCTTAAATTTAATTAATTTATTCAGACGCTGGATGGTATAGGGACTAGGGTCATGAATCGTCAAGTTACATCAGCAACTAGAAAAGTGGGATATAAACAAAATAATGAAGTTGTGATTACAGGGAACACAGTTTTGAGATACACTGTTGTCCACTTATCATACAACAATATGTAACTTCACTTTTAAAAAAGTCCTCCCAGTTTTCCATACACAAATGAGATATAAAGGTAGTTCTACCATTGACTAAATAGATCTAGCTTTAGTCTATGGTTCTACAACATATATTTAGTGTCGTTAGCATATTCGTCATCCACGTACCTTTGCCACGGCATAGTGCCACTGGAAGAGGATGGTAGTTGTGAGCACCATATTTATCTTCTCTCGCAAAGACCTGATCGGATGAAAGAGCAGGCGACTCAACGCCGTTTGATTTCAGTCCGTTTGATTTCAGTCCGTTTGATTTGACGCCGTTTGTTTTCACACCATTCATCGTTGTAGCATCGCTTAGGATAATCTCACTCAGTTCGGATTGCGGCATTTTACGATTATTCTAAATAAAACCTGTACAAGAAATTGAGTACATTTTATTTGATCAATATCGAAAACTTCGTATTAATATAAGTTATAGATGGTTTTATCAAGTGATAATTAGTGAATTAAGCGATAATTGAGGAATTGACTTGTAGTCACCCTTAGTTACATATGTCGACTTATAGAAGTAATGACGAGAGATGATTGGAAACGCATTCTACACTGCATTTCAATCTAACATTCCAGTTTAATTCATAAAAAGTAAAAACTATCCTTATACTATCGTCCAATCTGTTTAGCATGAGGATAGCTAGACCACATATTATGAAGTAAAATATTTTTAGCAATAAAGAATGTTAACAGATAATTAATTGAATGTAACAACGTGTAGAGGATCATCGATTATTTATTTTTGACAATGTAGAAAAGTGAACTTCTTTGAGGTAAAATCTTCAAAATCACAAACAAATCACTTGACAATGACATTCACATATAAATAACTGGACTGTTATAACTAACTATTCAATATAAATTCATATTATATCAATATAAATTAATGTGTTGATACTGGCCGAAAGTTTTTGATTCTAAATTATTTGAATCTACATTATTCATCAACATATTGGTGTGTGAAAAGTAATAATGAAAAAATACCGCAGGCTCATCGAAAAAAATATTATATTATACTACTTTGGTGTTCTTGTTGTTTGGGTAGATTATCTGCAATGTTTTCATACTAACAATAAAACTTACGCAGCTTCAGTTTCAGAATTGTTAAAAACGCTACACGTTATTGATTTCAAGTTTCCCGTTTTATAAATTAACCGACATTAAGCATGGCATACCTTGAACCTTTTGTGCCAACTCTCCGTTACCAAAAATAGAAACTGTTTGCCTCAGGGTCACCTCATTCAGTTAGCAATTCGTGTTAGTTATTTTATTCATACTTGTTTACGAAGTAATACAAAATACATGGTGTATATCGTACATCATTTAACAATGAAATAACAGTATTATATGACATTTTCGAATGAAAAAAGTGAAAGTGCATTATATAAATGTATCTGTCAAGTGGAAATCTGTTATAATTACAAAATATTAATATCGCTTGAATAAGTTCGATTTTTCAAAATTAAATATACATTAGATATGTATTTAAAAAATAGATTCGTTTTCGTTCCATTTTCATTTCCTCAGCATCACAAATAACGAAATTTGTCTTATTATGTGATAACTAGTTTGGTTCTCATTTTTTAGAGGGATATACTTTTTAATTATGCAGTAATTTACGTATCTTAAATGTTATTACACTTTTCAATTGTTTCGTTCAGTTTAAAATCTAGATTATTTATAATTACAAGAATTGACACAGTATAATGACACGTAAGTTCGAACGTACCTGTGCGCGAGACTGCTATGTCGATACTAACAGATCAGGTTAGGGAAGATTCTAGTCGTCCTTGTAGGCCTATATACCCCGAACAACGCTTGACACTCACTGAGACTAACTGCATGCCATGTCTACACTTTATGTATGATATCAATTGGGATCTGTTCAAATAACTCTTTTTCAAGGACAATCTGATAATTAAATATCAAGAAAAATGTGCGACGATATTTGCCATTCAATTGGCGTACACGGTCATGGTCTAGGGCAATTTGAATAATTCTGTAGTTCAAATGTGGCTAAATTAACGGCCATTTTGAAAATATAAAACAATTAGCAGTAGATTGGCTAAAAATTAAAATACGAATCTCAAATGACTAAGAAATATGTTAATATTTACGAACATACAAATCAAAAACGGTCACAGAACAATTAGTGTTTATTCTGTATCAAATGTGGCTAAATTAGCGCCTGAAGAGACGAAAAATAAAATAATTAGCGTTAGAGTGGCTAAAATAATGTCCTAATATGAAATAACCAAGACCTATGATAATATTTCCAAATTTAATAATAAAAAATGGACAGAAAACAATTAATGTTTATTCTGTAGAAAATGTGGCTACATTAGCGACTGCAGACAAAAAATAAAACAATTAGCGTTAGAGTGGCTAAAAAAAGTTCGAATTCTGTAATATAATCATAAACGCGCACTTGATTGTACAGTTTCCCACCAAGTTTTCCTCTTCGCTGCGCGCAAACGAAATATCTAGGGGTTGACTTACAACTTGACATTTTGGTTCATTTCACTTGACACCTTATAGTTTTGATTCCGGAATCACACATTTTCTTTTTACGATTAATTTTTTTGTATAATTGTTTTTCATTTTATTCGGTTGATTATATTTTGACTCTGACTTGTATGTTATTCACTCGAATTTTGGTTCCAAGTGATTTTTTAAAATTCATTTTCAGTGAATGTTTTTACTTTTTACACATTTTTCAGTGTTATTTTATTTGATTCCACTGATTTTTCTAAATAATCTGGTGGTTTTTTTACCTTTATTATTTTCCATTTGAATTATTTGACACCATGCACTATTTGTTTTGGGAATCCACGGTATTTTAATATTTTTGATTACCTTTTGATTACATTTTTTATTATATTCCCTTATATTTTTGTGATTCTTCTACTTTTTATATTCACTTCATGTTTTAATTGCATTTTTGTATCCTTTGTGGTTTTCTTAAATTCCATTTGATTTTCATTAATTCATTTCATTTTTCGACTACTTGTTATATTTTGATTTTTTATTCTCTTGGGTTCCATGGTATTTTCTTGGATACTAACCGATTTTCTTTGATATTCCAAATGTTTTTTTTTTTTAGATTCTGCGTGACTTGCTCGATTTTACGTGATACCTTTTTTTATTCAAATGTTTGATTTTTTTTCTCCATTGTGCTTGATTGATTCCATGTAATTTCTTTGACTTTTTTTCCTAAGTGCACCCAGTTCAAATCCCAGTTGTTAGCTCGTTGAAAACGATCTGATGCAGCAAATTTTGTGATTGCGACAAATAGAATACAATAATATGCTGTATACATTCACCCACAAAAAATTGTGAAAGTGTTATATATATTTTTATATATATATATATATATATATATATATATATATATATATATATATACACATGTGTGTATGGCACAGGCTTGTATACTTGCAGTATGGTAGTCATGAGAAAATTCAAGATTCAAGTTCAAGGTCACCACTCAAACGTCAGCTGTTGTGATCGTCCGTGTGGCAGGATTTTTAGGTTAGGATTTGCTGTTGACTAATTTAAACTTCTACACAGATAACTTCTGCTAACTATTCATTGATTTGTTGCTTCATGAATGGCTTCATTAGCAGCAAACTCTTTGAATAAGGGTACTGAGCCAGATATCAATGATGTATTTGATAACATAGCTCTCAGTGAAGACCGTTGTGCACAAGAGGGTTTCAAAGAAGGTTATAAGAAAGGTGCTATCGAGGGAGAGATTGAAGGATTTCATTTGGGGTATCATCGAGGAGCAGAACTTGGAGCTGAGTTAGGTTATTACAAAGGCGTCGTTGAGGCGTCATTGGCTATCAATAAAAACAAGGTTGATGGATTATCGGAAAAGGTAGTTGTGGCACTTACGAAAGTTCACGAGTTACTGGAAGAGTTTCCACAAACAAATAGCGATGAAATAGACATCGTTGCTCTTCATGAAAGCATTAAAGCTAAATATAAAAAAGCTTGCTCCTTGATGAAAATAGATGGTTCTTATCCTGAAACAAGTAAATTCTCTTTTTGACGCCAAGTTGTTACCGGTATAATTTTTAGCATTTTCGTGTGTACATAAGCATTTCTCAAGACACACAGTCATGACTGATCAAACGTCACTTCAATCCAAAATTATGCACATAGTGGAATATCTTGATTCTTTGCTACCACTAGCAAACTGTCACACTGTTGATTTCATTACAAACCACCTGTGGGAATCACTTCTACCAAAAGAATTAAGAATTGAAGTGGAGATGATGAAGATAGACACAATATACCAAATTTTTAAAGATTGCGAAGAGAATATTAGTCGGTCTACCTCCAACTCGAGCACTATTTTACATGAATTGGCGGAAACCGCACCAAATTTCGTTGATTTTATTACCAAGGCAAGAAATATGTCACTTTGTTCTTCAAGTGATCTGATACTAACACAATCTGAACTGTGCAATAAACTATTATTGTTGGAATCAGTAAGACACAGTAGTATCCATATGAACCAGTTTATGTCTCACAAAAAGACCCATGAAGTTGAGGTTATGAGTGAAGTAGTGGCTTCACTTGCAGACATTTGTCAAGTGGCACATGTTGTAGATGTTGGTAGCGGCAAGGGCTATCTCAGTTCCATGCTGGCGTCACATCATCAGTTGAACGTATTAGGAATTGATTCATCACAAATTAACAGTCATGGAGCCGCTAAAAGAACTGAAAAATTACAACGAGCTGGTGTCACAAGAAAATCATTGAAAACTGATCAAAGTAAAGTATGTTCTGTAGAAACTCAAGAAGCATCAAAAGTCGTAGATACACAACTTATTCATGAGTACAAGCAGGCTACAGTATTTGTAACGCAGCAAACAGACTTGGTCAGTCTTATAGAAGAACATCTCCCCAGTACAGTAGCATGTGAACATTTGGCCCTTGTTGGTCTCCATACATGCGGCGATCTTGCTTCAACTGCATTGCGTCTTTTTTCCAACAATGACCAAGTGTTGGGACTATGTAATGTTGGATGCTGTTATCACTTGATTAATGAAAAATTCTCTGCCAATCCGTTCAAAGAGAAGCAGGAATTCTCCCATATGGATGTAGTAGATAATGGATTTCCTATGAGCAACTTCTTGGAATTGAAACAATTTTCTTTGGGACGTAATGCAAGAATGTTAGCTGCCCAATCACTGGAAAGAATAACACAGAACATGTCTCAGGTGATTAACCAACTTATTTATTGTTATTCTTGTTAGTTAACATTATTTTTAATATTTTTCGTTTTTTTATAGTAAAATTTCCACAAATTTTATGCGGTATCACTTTCAGGCTCAGCAGTCAACCGAGTCCCTACATCACAGAGCTCTTCTACAAGTTCTACTAGTGGAACAATATGGCCAAGAGAACCTTCCTGAAGGGCATGTTGGCCGTTTAGCGGCAAAGTGCTCAAACTTCTCCGAATATATTTTGAAGGCGCTGAAGAAATTGGGAGTAGATATCAAGGTGACAATCGTATCTGCTCAGATATATCTGTTCAGTCATTTACTGCGACTGCACTGTAAACTGGCGGTGGCCGCCAATTATCATCTATCGGTTATCGGTCATTGAATCACTAATCAATCTGCATCAGTCAGTAATCGATTAAAATCACTCAATTAACGAATATTATTCATTCAATAATTTATTGTATTTTTAAACTCTGTTGAAACGTTAATGTTGTCCAAAGTGGTACCAGTGATATGCAGGCACCTTGTTATTTTTACATAACTGTTCTGACATATATATTGTGAATGATATTTATTTTTATTCAACTAAAAAAATGCAGCATAGGCCTATACATTGTAAAATTAGCAATATAGGCCCACGTGTGTAATATGTAATTGAAGTTACATTTAAAGTAATGTAAAGGACACACCTTGATTTTGAAAACACTTGGTACGGCTTTCCTGTTGTAGTTGCTGTTTTTTTAATTGACCCAAAAAAAAATACATAGGCCTATTAGTTATTTTTCTCAAAATGACTCATCGGATTTATGTAAAGCTTTGCACTGTGTGTATCAATCTTATGCCGCTTTTACTGACTCGCGTTGAGAGCGACGCGGTACACGTGACAGGCGCGCTGACCAATCAGCTATCGTGTTTCGCGCGTTAGCCGTGTCAGGCGCTAGCTCGCGTTTGGCGCGTAGAGACATCAACCTGGTTGATGTTTCTACGCGCCAAACGCGAGCTAGCGCCATCTAGACTGCTGCTACTCATCGTTCCCTGCCCGCTCCGACCGAACGTACAACAGTACAAGGCAGTATAAGATAACCTCAAAATCAAATCCGACACACGTGAGAATGGACAATGCATTTGTCTTCAAACTATGGAAAGCTTTTTATGACATTAAATGACTACAGTAATTTGTTGTAAAATTAAGACCAAGAACAAGGCAGTGCATGCACTGTAGGAGTTTTACCATTCGATCAACATTCAAGGAAGGGGCGTATTACAAATAGACTCATACAATTTCTTAGTGCTCTCCTAATTATTGATAATTAGACCAAACATAAAATCGTTCCGGTATTTTCTTATTATAGTTGAAGAGAAAAATAAGACCGGTAACCTTACGTTGCCAAATATCAAACTTTGAAGATAATCTGACAGTTCATGGTCATAAATTGTTAGGCATCCATTTTTCTGCTCACTTTCGGCGCGCGCGAGTCAATAAATGCAACTACTCGCGTGACGCAGCAAACGCGAGCAACGCGTCGCACGCGACGCGAGTCAGTAAAAGCGCCTTTATGTTCAGATTTCGTGAGAATTCGAATTTGTTGATATTTGATATGTCAAATTATGATTTAAAAATACTAAAAAACAATAATGCAAACAAAGAATTCAACTAGGGAGATATATTATTTTAACTGTGTTACCAATTAACACCAATTACCAAATCAAATTGAAATATTATTTGTTTCATTGTTTCAGGTATCTCAGAATGAGATTGAGCACCTGTATGCAAGTCATAAACTCGATCATAAACATCTTCAAATATTCTTTCTTCTGAGAATTTGTTTGGCTCCAGTCATTGAAGGCCTCATATTACTTGACCGCCTGCTCTATCTGGTAGAACAGGTCAGTCTTATGAATGACTCAAGTCACAGGTTACTAGTTGTGTCATATTCGGACAAACAATAACATTTAATATAATCCTGTTTTCATGAGTTGGGCATATTAAAACTATTAAAATGTTTATAATATATGGTATTAATACTATACTTTTCTGGTTTTAGGAAAAATGTGAAGCATTCTTAGTGAAAATGTTCAATCCTCTTGTATCACCAAGATGTTATGGTATTGCTGCAATCAAACGTGATAAACATTCTACATCAAGAAAATGAACAAAATGTGGGAAGTAGCACACACCCCTCTCCTACTTGTATCCTGGTGTGACGTTCAAATTTTGTGTCGTCTTTTCGATGGTTACTCTGAGTGTTGTAGCGCTAGCACTCTCTACTGCTCTCTACTTTTAAAACTAGTGAATTTTGAAAATTGAAGGAAATATTTTGAATCAAGACATTTTGGTTGGCCAACACCAAGTTAGTAATCGCTATGTGCATTCCTTGAACTTCTAGCATAGTAGTCAACTAAATTATTGCATGTTAGGCTTGTAGGTATTGGTTGTCAGTTGCAAGATCATTTCATTTTAATGCTACTCAATGTCCCCACCAACAACTAGATTATATGGAGGTGACTTGCAAGATCAATCTGACAAAGTTCTGTTAAACACAGCTCTGCTTTCATCATGCATTCATGCAAGGTGGCAACTTGAGTGATAGCTAATCAATAAAGATATTCCATTAAATGTTCCATTACGTTTTTTATTGCTGTGATATAACTAATATGTAAAACAAACCTCCTGAACAACAGTGGTTTTGTTTTTAAAAGTTATAAATTGCCTGCAGAAGTAGATAATTCCTACAACTACTTGGACCTAATTCCAATATGGCTTGCTGAGACTAGATTTGCTTTTCCATGAGACAATTCAGTGATTTCAGCATCCATTATGAACATTGAATTAATTTGTAACATTTTAGGCACTATTTATCCCAATAAATTGAGTAAAAGAAAATTGTTATCATTCAATTCATATGAAACAATAACAATAACATTATAATATACATTTATTCTACAAGTACTATATTGTACTAGGCCAGACTTATTAAACCTAGGGTTTACTCTATACTGGAAAAAAATGTGAAGGAATTGTGTACACATTTGTGTACATATGATGCTTAACAATTAAAATTGTCGTTGTCTATTTTCCACTGGAAACATGCGACTGTTTCACTTGTACCCAAAAGGGCTTGACCAATTTTCAATCTGCTCACTGGCCAAAATTTGTACCAAAACAAATTATTTTTTTACTATTTCGTACCATTTAGTAAACCATTTAGTAATGGTAACAGGACTACCTAGATCTAGGTTAATAATAAATATTTCATCATTTTTATATCTTGTAGTATGATTTGTTAAAATGGATTTGAATCATTGAACATACAAATTATATGAAACATTTAAAGATCTAAACATTTTAAAGATACATACAGTAATACTAAAAGAAATGACAAAACATTACTTACAAGTTGTAAATTGGAGTTAATACTGGCAAGACTCTGAATTCATCAACACTATAACAATTAGCCTCTAGAACTAATAAAACCTTACTGAAAAAAATTTTACTTCGATTACAAATGAATATTAAAACTATTAACCATACACTATATATCAAAAATCATGTATGCCTGTCAATGGCAACCACTTCAGTCTAATGAAGTTGACAATCGAGAGAATTTAGATATTGAACTTGATTATTGATTACTGTTAGTTTGTACAATGTCTTTGAAAATTACTGATTTGAAACGTCTGTACTACTGCCATGTATAGTCAAAGCATATTAGTCCCATATATTTTTCAATATATTATTTTGAATAGTTTCACTATATGTTGTAATGTACTGCATATTCAATATAAGTATAGTCGAGTTGATAGTGTAGTCACAGGTGGTAGGCTACTACCTATTGTATTAAGGCAATGTTCAACCTCCACTTCGGAATATTTGTATAAGTTTCAATGGAAATTTTATAATTTTTATGAATCTAATTAGAAGAGATTGAAGTGATGTACACAGAATATAAGTAATTTATTTTTAAATGTATTAGATGTAATAGTTTGAAATGATTCTCACAAGTGGTGCAGAATACGCACAACAATAAAGCCATGGATTCACACAGATTTTCTTTTAAAATTGTATAAATAAAATTATGTTTACATAGCCTCTAGACAATGGACAATAATAATTAAGACATAAATAAAAGATAAAAAACTATACTGTGTACATAAAATATAATGCACGATTATTAGCCTAGTAACAACAATGTTAACAAATAATAACTGACTTCAGAAAACAAATTAAAACAATTGACTTATTCGAATGTGCAACATACCACTCTTAAAAATAATACAGTACTATTATTTATAAGGGTCTACAAACATCACATATATCTGTAATACAACTTTATATATCCAGTGCTTTGCTCCTGTGCACAAAGATGTTTTTAAGAATTATAATAGCACCACTTCTAGTTCAATTTCCCTCTATCTGCACGGTGCCTTCAATTTGATTCGAGTTTCTAGTAAAATCTATTGTATTTTTTATTTGACATTCTAATTACCTATATCAATATAATAATTAATGTAGAGCCTATACATTTGAGCTACTAGTATATTGCTAATGTGTCTAAATTAACATAGGCCTAGGTACTTATTCAACTAACGTACTAACAGCTGGTCAGGTAGCAGTAACGATTTTGTACAATCACTTGAATTGTAATCTGTTCTAAAAGATTTCCCTCGAAAATAAAACCCAGCAGAAGATTTCAGATTGGTTAGACTAGTCTTAAGAATTTCACTCTTATTAAATTTTAGTTAAAGAACATAGGTACCAAGATCAGTACAAGTAAGTTTCACTTTACCTGAATTATGCTTTTGATCGGCTTACTTGCGGCAAAAGTTTCAAGTTTAGCCGAACAATGTACCCATTATCAAATATTGAAGGTACGGTATTTAAAAACCGATTTTATATATTGATTATAAAGAGATCAAATAGAACTATTAGAATTATAAAAATTCAAATTTTCTAGACCATTTGTTTTTCAAGGCTGACAACAAAATCGAATATGATTTATACAACGTACATCAAGTACCAGCATCCAGTTTTCAATAGTAATTGCCTAACTATGGCAGTCGAGTTTGAGGTTAATCAATAAAGGCGTTAAAGAACAATAAACGTGCTGCATTCGTTGATTTTTCCAACATTTCTAAAACACTCTGAAAAAGATTTCGATGATCTAACATTAATATAAGTCTACGTCGTTTCAATGTACGAACTAGACACTTTCGTTGTGTTAAGAATTTAAACCACTCTGAGGTAGTAAACTAGTCCTCTCTTCTGGAATATCATCTGGATTCACATTAACACACTCGGAAACTTTTCTATTTCTGGTCCCCAACTTGTTGATTGTAAGCGGGGAAATGCTCTTGATGCTACCATTAGGCTCTTGACTGCTGTCTGGAGCCATGACGATTCGCGACTCTGCGTCTTCGCTTGCTTGAGAAGGATGCTGACGAGACGTACCATTACTGCTGGACAATGACTGCAACAACGTCATATCGGTGCCAGTTAGCCCGCCACCACGCTCTGCCGCTTCGATGCACCGTTGAAGCGCATTCTTGTCATTCTGAAAAAGCCACTACACATTTCAGAATCTCGACAAAATACAACATCCCTGATTATTGTTTGATTATCAACCCCAGCTACAGCTACGTCTTATTTGCAGGTACAAACACGCAGATGGTAGTTGAATGATGTTCGCAAGAACCCAGAACACAGAATTGGAACCCCCACCCGACTTGACTTATCTGTGCAACACACAGCCAAAAGGGCAGCTCTATATTATTGATAAGTACAGGCCGAGTTATGTTATGCACAGGTTGTTTTTACTTTCAAAACGCAGATGTAGGTCGAGAGAGAATGAGTAATCATCAATGCAAGGTTGGATGGGTGGACAGGTGGGATAGGAGGGGTGGGGCAAACCTTGTTGCACTTATACATACCTGCGATAACTGATGATGATCTCTGTGACTTAAAGACGGTGAGTTCAAATGACTTCGATCTTCATCATCCAACGAATGAAGAAGCTGATGAAGAAAGAAAATGATAGTAATCAGTACTAGCACTTTTGTTAGTATTTGTAGTACTTTAGCATCCAATAATATATATATATATATATATATATATATATATATATATATATATATATATATATATATATATATATATACCGTAATATGCTATCCTCATATGCAAAATCATTCTATTTCTTGAATGATATTAATGATTAGTATCCTATAATTATAGTTGTCCATCTGTATGCATATATGTGTTCATGAGTGTGATGAGGCCTGTAGCTTTCAAGAATTTGTGGGCCAATTGGCGTACGGCAAGAGCCAAAATGCTCTCAACGAGATGGAGAGAGTAATTAAACGGTTACGAGGAAATCAACACTGTGCACAATTGTAAACAAGTGACACACTATTCACAAGCCTGTTACCGCCAGCATGTCGAGGGTCACTGGTCTGGGAGGATTATTGATAATGCGGCAGAAAGAGGAGAAAGGCTTATTGCACAGCAATAGCTCTAGGCAACATTTTTGGAATGTGCTATTGTTGACAAAAATATTGGAGGGCCTACATTCCATTAGCCTGCATTATAAATGCCACGCTCTTACTTCAGAGTGAAATGTTCGAACAACGGAATCTCGGCAAGGGTTGCACTGATCGTCATCCGACAAACGCTACATTGCTTGACACGAGGCGCCAAACACCTTAGGAGAAGTCACAAATGCCCACCAAAAACAGTATTTTCAGCACTGCACATTGGTATTGCACAACATTTTGTCAAACTATGAGATCCCGGTAAATTTTCCGGGTTTCTGCTAGTTACAGTATTAAAATTTGAAAGAATTGCTTAGTCAAATAAAGTTGAACCAAGTACAGTGAAACCTCCATCCATCGTTTTTCAAGGGACCAGGGAAATAAAACCATCCATGCAGGAAAACGATCCATCCAGTAAAATTTAACATTGATTATATGGGAGTGGGGTTAGGAAAAATGAATGATACAACCAGGAAAACGGTGGATCCGGGAACGATGCATCGAGGTTTCACTGTAGCATAAAAGTATTCAAGGGAATTACTTCACATTTTCTGCTGCAGGGAGAAATAATATTTTTTCAAGGAATATCAAGGCACATCTTGAATTAGTGCTTGGAATTACAGGTAATATTTTATTTAAATTGGGAATGTCAGAGCATTCCTTAGTTCCATCAGAAATGACTACCAGCACACGGTCAACCAGACAGTCGACTACATTGCAAGTAAGGTAACAAATGTTTTGAATTTAAAAAATCATGATTAATTTCAAACACTGATTTGAAAACACGCAATTTCCACCACAATTTTCTCAAAACACTTTCTCGTCCTTCAGCAACACATTTTGACAAATCAAACCAAACTCTCCCACACTACCAAACTCTCCCACACTCTACCACACTACCACTTTATGCAAATACAGTAGGCACCACAATAAGTACAAGGAAGAATTCCATTTCAAATACTAGCATCTTTAAAAAAAAAAGCCAAATAAAAGCTTCTGCGTGGAACAAGTTTGAAACTGAAAAAATTATCGCTCTACTGTACATGTTGTTTGTTATATTTTTGAAGATATATTGCAGTTAGGATAACTCTTTCTTGTCGGTCTGTTTTTGTTGAGGTAAATTCGGGTATTAGTTTCGGGTGAAGTATTTTAAAATAGAGTTATGTTATGATTTCAAGTATATGGTAACACAGCTGTTGATGCTTAGACTCAGCTTACATGATGAGTCTTCTTCTTTCTCTTCTTCTTCTTCATTTTCTCTGACTTCTTTCTCTTCTTGTATAGATCTAATTAATTTATTTATAGGTACTGCTATTTGACTATCACAAACAGATCTTTTAAATAGCAGTTCACTACTAGTAGGTGTTGCCTGGAAGGAGAGGAATGGAACAGAATTTAGGTTATACGGAACCACAAGGATTGTGCTAATGGACAGATGGATCTTCGAGTTTGAAATAATTCAAACTTATTCAATTAGACCAAGTATCAAGGATCAGAGAAACTAATATATTGGGGGAAAAAATGGTTACTATTTACTACGGATAACAATGATCCCAAAAAATCAAGATGGAGTAATCTTAGTATAATCGTTCAATCGATTTTCTTAATTTTTTGTGGGCTCCCAAAAACTATAAACTCTTGAGCATTTGAAGATAGAATTGTGAGGGGGGGGGGCTATTGCCTTGGAATCATCGTCTATGTCAGTAGACATCAAGATCATCAAACAAAATGTATTAACATTTATTATTGTTTGCTTAACTACCCCACCGACAGCTACATTATATGGGGGTTTAAATGAGCTGATCAGTGTTGGGTAGTGAACTTTTGAAATTAACGCGTTCGTATTTTCTGAATTTTTTAATGAACGCGTTATATTTACAGTCGACAATCTTGAACTTTCTTCACGTTCGATTTTTCGGTGATCTTCAACGGAATAAAACAACCACTTGAAAGTTCATAATTTGAGATCACTCATAATCCTATTCGACACAATCGCATTATCCGTACTTTCCTGTCCAAATTCCAAATGAGATCGACTATTTTACCGTCTATCCCGAATGTATGATATTCCCTGTTCGAGATTTCATCATGTGCCCACTTGTTACCAGGCAAGCCACGTGAGGTCAAGGTTGACGTATTGCGACTTGTAGTAGGCTGATCCTGATACTGATCCTGATTGTATTATTTTAGCGGCTAGAAGTGACGTGCGTTTAAAGTATTTATACATTTTTAAAAAAGTATAATTTCTTATCAATTACTATTAAAATTGAGACATTTATTGTAGAAAATGTGTGCGTAGAAAATAATACATATATTATTTTTGAACCCTTTTTTCCACATAATTTTCAATGTGAATTTTTGAACGAACTTTTGTTGTTGTTTTTTAATTTGAACTTGGACTTTTACAGCAGAACCACGAAAAAGAACTTTGAACTTTTTAAAAGATCGATTTAGTCTATTTGACTTGAACTTCCCCAACACTGGAGCTGATTATAATGAAACCACGAAGTAATGATAAGTAAAAGAAGTTTACAAAAACCCATGCATTATAAGGGACTCGAACCCACGACAACGGTGACTTGTAGTTTCTAAAGCAGTGCCTTAGCTGACTGAGCAATGGAGAGAGGCTAAAATAATAATACTAGTCATTAATGGACATAATATATTAGAACAAGTGCTTTATGTTGTCTAACGTGACCGGCAAGGAAACCATACTCACAGATGATATTTTAGTTCTAAAAAATTGATTATGAAATAAGTTTTAAAATTCGAAAAAATGAATACAGAAGATAATCTTCTACTTTCAGGATCGTTTCGAAAGTTAATCAATCTCAATTAGTCGATGTTATCCTTAATACTTACATCATAAAATAATAAAATATAAAAATGGAGTACAGTTTATATGTAAGGAAATGTGACATAATGAAATAAAATACAGGCCTAGGTCTAATGTGATATGAATATAGAGAGTAGTACGAGTAGGATACTATGGGAGATCAGGAAGAGAAAAAGCAGTCTACCTAAATTAAATGCAATGAGAAGCACTTCTTAATAATGAGTGTACAAACAAATAAGTACAACATCACTGTTTCGGCACAGTATCGTAGTCTACTTAAAAGAGATGACTCAATACAAATATGGATGTAGATTCTTGTAGATCTATATTATACCTATATGAATGGACAACATGTAACAATAGAGTACCGGGATACAATCAGGATCAACATATAATTATTAGAATTGCACTACTAAATTGAAATTGATAAATGCTTCAAGCTTATTATTTACCTTTTCAACTTCATCGTCAAAATGTTCCGCTGACTGTGAATCTTTCTTGGCAAGTTCCATAAGAGTGGCACGTTTGGCAGCTAAGTAAAGCGACCGCTTGATGCGCATGTAGAATACATCAGTAATCGCACGTACAGTGTAATCAGGTACGAACGTGTGGCGAACCAATGCCTCCATGTTGATTGACTGGAGACTACCCATGTTTTGCGGATTCGGAGTATTGGGTGTTTCTGAAAGTAGAAATCAATGTATTTATTAGCCTACCAGTATTTTACATTAGAAAATCGAGCATTTATTTCACCACCCATTCAGATGTGAGTTCATCAGTTTATTGTTTGCTTATCGACCCCACCAACAGCTAGGTTATACGGGGGTGAGTTCATCAGATCTTGTGGGATTAATAAATGAGGCCTACAACAGATCACGTATTCAGATTCTCACAAATTGTTTCTCAATATCAATTGCTTCAAATTGGCTCAAGGGATTTATAACATACATTTATAACATTTATAAAATATATACATTTATATTCAATGTAGGCCCTATTAGAAATTTAAATCATACCAACGCCGATGTTCTGTGAGAGAGCTTGGGTACCGAAATAAGTGAAAGGTCCACTCTCGAAACGCATATCTTCTCTGCCAACCATAACTTCGACCCGTCCTTCCAGAATGAGCACGAAAAAGTCTACAGCTTTACCCTAAAAATAGATACATAATTGAAGATAATTTCTGCTTCCAAATTGAGAATTTAAAATTAATTTAATATTCATCTACAGTACTTGTATAAATGAGATCTTGAAGAATAGATGAGATAAGGATCACGAATTTTTGTCAAATTGACAGAACATGGAATTTTTTTCAATCTCATTGATAAAATAAAATTGAAATAAAAATATGCTTACCTGCGTGTAAATTATAGTCTCCGAACGTTCTTTATTCTTTACTTTTATGTGGTATATGACATCTTGTTTGAGTAGCCGACGAAGTATCGTCTCCGATATTATCTCGGGCTTAAAGGCATCTACGGCTGAAAGATAATATGTCAACTAATTAAATTTACCTGCAAAATAGCTGAAGGTGACCATAATGAACTATTATAAATCCTTTGAAAACATAACTCACTGGCACTCAAGTACTGGAACGTTGCCAAAGTAAGTTGGGGAGAAATATGAATATTCTGATTTTCTCGTCGTTCTGCAAATATAGTGAAGTCCTGTTTCGATACTTTTTCGTTTCTTCGACGTTTTGAGCGGTTGTCAGCTGAAATGAATAGGTACATTTTCAAAAGTATCCCACACAGTGTACTTATTTTATAATCTACAGATGGATACCCAGACACCCAGTAAGTGTATTTTCAGTCCTAATATATATATATATACTTTGTCCTTATGTGCAAACTTAAAAAGGAGTTTGATGACGAAAGGTTACAGTTCAAGCTAGAAAAAATGTCAGATGGTTGACACATTAATCATTATACATTAAGAGAATGACTATGAACAGGACAGTGACCCATTTCAGAAACAACTTACATACAATGATACAGGTACAACTATTCAATTTTAATTTTTGTATATAGCCTATTAATCACAACAGCTTTAAAATATATATATATATATATATATATATATATATATATATATATTTAACACCTCTAGAGGTGTTAAATGTTCGTGGTCATTACACACTTAAAACACAATTAATTAATTTAATACTAATATTTTTATATTCAGTTATTTATAAATCTGAAAGGATTTTATTGAATGTCTCATGATTTCGATTCCAGTCCATTATGTGCGAATTTTATTATAAATTTCAGTTTATTTTTTCTTAAAGACTAGTGTTCTAAAGCAAATTGGCTGTCCTAAGAACGGTCATTAGAGAAAAAAAAAATCATTTATAACACTTTATTTATCTACTTACTCCAAACATCTGTCTCATCAACAATCTCCGACTGAATCAGTTCCTCGATAACATCTTCGAGCGTGACTAGTCCGACTGTCTCGTAGAACGGATCTCCTTCCCCCTCGTTGTTAACTCGATGCACAAACGCCATGTGACCTTTGATTCCCTCTTTAAACTGCCTGAACATGATGTCGAGAGTGGTGTCTTCGAACACAAAGTTACACGGATTCTGGTAGAACTTGCAGAGCGTTTTCAACGGTGTACTGTCATCGGGATCCACGAATGCCAAGTCTTTGATGAAAAGTGTTGTAATAATGTTGGTACGTTCACCTTCGTAGACAGGAATACGCGAATAGCCTGGAAAAGCAATTAAATATATCAGTTCACATGTGCTTCGTTTGTGATCAAACAAATATGCATAACATGACAAGTTCTGGTTGGTTTTCGTCAAACTTTGTCAAATATTGAAAAACGAAATCATAAAACAATTCAAATTCAACTTCAGAGAACAATTTACAAAACAGCTAGTTATAACAAAATTGTGTGAAAAAATGTATACTTTAAATGATTAATCCTTTGCTTATCCTTCCTACCTTCATTCATTCCTTCCTTACTTTATCCTTTCTTTTCCTTGACCACTCTTGGGAAATGATCAATATTAACAGATATTAACAGACATAAACAGACACTGTGGATTCTGATATCTGATTCTGATTATTTGTCAAAATTAGATTGAATTCTTTGTTGGTGATATCATGTTGATATTATATTCATTTTTATTTACTTTCTCTGTTCACTAAATCTCCATTTGCTTATTATATTTCTTATTAAATAGGTTAGTTATGCTTTATGCATTCTTATGTAATCAAACTCAACTCTAAAAAAAGAGGATTGTAAAGTATACATATTCAGAATTCAAGTGGCTTGGTGTAAGAAAAACCATTGGCAAAACCCCATCCCACAAATAGAGTTTAATTAATTTATTCGTTCATTAGACAATTATATAGGTGATATTTTACTTATTCAGCTTCTTTATTATAAAAACAACATATGGTTTTTTAGTAGCTCATGCTTTACTTAATGCTACTGAGAATTGTACATGAGTATTGAGTACCCTATTTATTGACACCCAAATTTATTGGGTACCATATAAACATTGTCACTTAAAACCTATGTAACTGTAGACATGTAGAATTTCCTCAAATCTATTATTCAACTTATATAGTCTGAATTATGAAATCTGATGTCATTTTCTATAACAGCACTATAATTAGTAATTAGTTACTAATATCAATAGCACAAATGTAGTTAGGCCTGCACACTACATTTCTGAAAGTGTTTATTGAAAAGTAATAATAAATGATGTTGGAAAGTTATTTGAAGAGAAAGATCATCTTACAAAATACTAAGACTACAGAAACAAAATAAATATTATGACTTAAATTCGACTGTTTCAAAAGTGATGGGTCACAAACCAAAATCCAGGTCGACGAACTAGCTAATAGAAACTCTGAATGTTGATAAACAAACTTAGCATTTCTAATTATACCAACAAGAAAGATTGAAAAAGAAAAGAAAAAGAAAAAAATCCAAGAGCAGTAGTTAAGTCTATTTTTTCTTAATTTTCTAACATTCAAACCTTGCTTCATGATATCAGATACGGTTTCGAAGTCGAGGATGGATTCATAACTCAACATGAAGGCGTCGTCCAGCTTGGTCATCACTTCCTTGACAGTCTTCCTGCGCAGCTCCAATGCGCCAGAGATGATGTTCACCTCGTCCTTCTCGAGATCATTGTACTCGGTTGTCAACTGAAAGCAAAGACGAGGTCAATAATCCACTAGAGTCGAGTCAACCTTACTGCGGGAATAATACGGACAAATTAGTAAATAGGTCGTTATTTTAGTAATAATAACTGCTAGAAATAATGGTCGTTGAATTTAGGAAATTCACAATATATTACAGATGAAATACAAAACAGTAGCTATGATTTTGAGCATCACCAAGAAACAGCATAATCAGTTATTATTTGGTGATACATATTCAACGGTATGAGATTGCGTTATAAAAATTATAATTGGGTAAAAGTGAAAACATAAATATATTTAGTAGGTACCATAACTACAAAACGGCAGGCATTAGAACTTTTCTTACATCCTATTTTTCACAACTATCCAGTTATGTGTTTTCAGTATCAATTAGAATTTTGATATTTCATACCGCGTTTACAGGTCAGATATTTCGCTACTAAACCCAAAATCCTCATAGCAACAACAAAAATAACATATACGCATTTGGAAAACTAACTCTCCATGGACGCGACTTGCAACACCATGAATTCACATTCCAGCCAAAAAAACACGCTCACAATACACGATTCAAGAGAAACATAAATAAACTTCGTACTGCAAGAAGCCATTAAATGTTACTATTGTTACTAATGTTGATAATACTGATAGCACTTCAAGCCGGAGCCTTCAAAATCATATAACACGTTCTAGCAGGTTCATAGACAAAACCACTTTATTAAATTGTATATCACATTTCTTTGTTTTTGAAATAAAAAATGTCGTGGGAAAGTTTTGTTTGATATAATGTGCCCGTTGATCGTGATAGCGAATGGTTTTGGTATGTACTCTTGATTAAATCGAGTCTCCTATACCCTAAGAGCCATCAAGAAGCGACGTCAGGCGTCAGTTACGACTCGCAACCGACGCCCACCAAGCCTCTTACATGATTAGACGTCTGTCAAGCTAACGTTTAGAAACCATGCTATTAGTGAGCAAATAGGTGGCACGTACAATAAAAACCGCAATACCAATTCCAAAACTAGATCCGATAAAAACTTACTCAAAGACCTAAATGCGAATAATGTTACAGCTGTGGACAGATGATCTGAATAATTAATCATTACAACTAGGAAAACGCCATATATGCGTTGTTAAGACGAGCGAATAGTAATAGTATGGGTAAAAACTGCTTGCTTGCATTTTTTTTTTCTTCAAAATGACTGACCCGATCAAGCTGAACATTTTTAGAAATGTGGATCAAAATGTAATTCAACTTAACGGAAAATTTCATTTTTTTGGAAAATATTTTTTTTTTCTGCCATGTTATTCTAATGAGTATTTTTGAAATTTCTAAAATTCATAAAAAAAAAGTTACCACCCGATAATGCCACAAAACGATACAGATCTAAGTTAGATGAGGAACCACACTGGAAAAAAGTTTGAAGTTGATAGCTGTAGCCGTTTGACCTGTGGAGAACCGACAAAAAAACATAAAAAAAATATAGGCCTATATATAAAAAAAACATAAAAACGAACACCAATTTTTTTCAGTATGTCGAATTGAATCCTCGCTAAAGCTCGTCTAATGAGCAGAATATATCGTCCTCAAGTGGTCGACCCTTGGAGTTTTTTTTAAAAATAATCAGTAAAAATGAGAAAATTCCCCGCAAAAAGGACAATAATTTAAAGCAAAAATGTTCAACGAAAACCAAGCTACAACATTTTATTAGTAAATGTATTATTCCAATACGTTTTTGTGATGCAAGACATGTATTCTCAGTTCTCACAATCATGATGCTTGTGTAGAGACCATCTCAGCTTTGTCCTTGTTATTTTGCTAATTTGTCGACAGCTTAAGTACAAAGTTACCAAGGCTCTTTCCTATTACACTACTTTGGAACGAAAATGGAAATTACCTGCACACAGAAAGGTTAAATAATGAGTATTTTGTATTATTGGTTTTAGCTTTGCGTTTTTACTTTTTAGTGTCTAAATGAAGGATGGTCTCTAGAATTGAAATGGATTATTTTTTCTAAACACATTTTTCAAATTGAATTATTAACACTTTCAGTTGAATATTATTGTAAATCTGAATATTATTTACTGTACATCCACACATTGTTGTATCCGCTCTACATTATCTACACTATTCTCCATTCTATTCTACTACATTAATTATCTGTATCTTCCTAGACTGAACATGTAGGCCTATCCACGAAAGGAGAAGGTCGTCTACCAACAAAACAAACACATACTTCACTGTTACATTCAATTCGTTACAATTGTTACATAATAATAATTAATTGAAGATTTCAAGTCATTTTATCAAGTTTAATTATTTTATTGTACCAATTAGATATTTAACCGGCGGTACAGTTTACGTGTTGTTGGTGGTATACCATCTATTATGCATGGGATTTTAGTGCTTGAAATCAATCGTTTTCGGTTCATGCACATGGCTGGGTTGCATGACTAAGTAACAGATAAGCCTATTGTACTGCAATGTAGTAGAGATACTAGATACTTGAGTTATGTATATTCAAACCAAAATTTCCAACTGCACAAAAAATTAAGAGAGTTATAAGGTTAATGAACCCTAAAACATAGAATGAACGTCGAATACAGCAATGATCAAACACGACGAAAGCGTGTGTATTTTGAGGGATAGAGGGTTGGTTGAAAATAGCCCACATCTAATCTTAAAACAGAATAATTTATTTCTTTCACTCTGCTGAAAGACCTTTACATAACATTATATTATTTTGACGGGCAGTCTGCCAATTAGGTCTATACGGTCTACTTTTTTGTCTATACAGAATAAACGACAATTAAATAAGTTTAAGTCCAACCGTTCAAAGACATGCTTTTTTAAACGTTTATAAGATTTGAATCTTACTGCAGTTCACTATTAGAAAAGATAAGGCCAAATAACCACCTATTATTATGAAAAAGCTTGACCCAACGAAACTCAATAACTATGAAACCACTAAAAATAATACTTGCACGGATATATCTACATACAGTGTCTTCAAAATGCACGCTGTTTTTTTCAATTTTTTCCATTTATCCCTATAAGGATTTACACAAAATATCTATTTGTGCATTTGGATGATAAATGGGATGGGATGATGAGAAGATGAGCAATAAGAAAGAAGCGGTCGTACCTCAATCAGGATAATCAACCATGACGGAATATGAACCCCGGTCTCCATAACGGTTCGGTGTCCTATAGCAAATGATCTCACCCGCCTGAGTGGCATGCTCGTTATCGACGTGCACGTCTTTAGACAATGATAATAGTTTATTTTCGTTGTCGTGTAATAATAATAAAGTCTTGAATTATTTAGCTTGAGCATGTTTTAGACGTCATACAACGGATGGCCAGGAATAATCAGTTACCGGATGTTGGCGTGCCTCTATAACCTATATCCTACATCGTTGAATCTCAACTCCAATAATAGGCATCGATCGATTCTTTACGTTTCGCGGAATTGGCGGTATACCACGTTTAATTCAAAATGAATTACGAAAAACCGTTCATGAAAGTAATTGTGATCAATAATTGTGTTTTTTCTTAATTTCCTGGTTGAAGTGCGAGCCCCAGTGTCATAGTGACGTATCAAATTAGAGCAGGAAGTTGGCGACGCGTCACTCGCAGCGCTTACAGAACGAAGAACGAAAATATGGTTTGCGAAAACATCTGTGACGATAATGAAGATCCTTCTCAAATATTTCAATACCATCATAATATATTAAACACTATAATATCAAATATTTTTCAAAACACGAGGAAAATTTTAAAAAATTAATGAATGGCTGAATGAATGATTGCATTAATGAATGCATTCAAGTTTAATGCAATTGTATGAAAATTCTTGATAAAATATCAATGACACTACGTAAAAACTGTGAAATCTTAAAAATTGACCATATATCAAATAATACCTGGAGCAATTACAATTGTAAGGCATGGCCAAGAATTTCGCGTTTTTTTTCGCAACCATCAGACAGCTAGGTTATGTCTGGAGGTACGATTAAACGAGTGATAATGTAACGATGATGTGATAAGTGAAAGGACGTTCTCAAAAACTCATACCTACAGCGGGACTTGAACCCGCGCCCGTCTAGCATCAGTATTCAAAGCAGTGCCTCAATGGTGTGTGCCAGACGTACGATTTTTCATTGACCATGGACGGATTGTGTTCAATTATTCTGTTACATATGTTCATTACTGTGGCGAGTGGATCTGTAGCTCGCGCGCTGAACTGTCATTCAAGAGACCGATCGAGGTTCGCTTCTCGCCATGATCAACCATTCCGACTAAGGTGCACAGTGGTTTCCCTTATTCATCAATACTGAACCGTCTCCATCGAACATACTATTCACTAAACAGAAGTACTCGATACACACTGATGACTGATCTATAAAATACAATAATTCTTCAAAATAATAATAATGTAATATTCATCCAAGTAGGCCTCATATACACTTTCAACATTTTCAGACATTCTTAATTCTAGTTCTTCACATGAGATATGACGGAATAAAAAAGATCACTATAGGAAACTCGCTGACAGTGACATCATATATTTAGTATTTACGTAATGGCAAACAATGTATGATTAGTACGAGTGTATGCAATATAGCCTCGGCCATTGCATTTTCAGCTTTCAATATATGCCTATTATATTGTATAACAAAACCAAGAACTTTGTTGGTTATAGCGAACCATGCCCTTACTGCTCGTTTTATTACGGCTTCTGCGTAATCCTATAATTTGTATCCCACGTTCCAGAAGTACAAAAGACGGCGAAGTGTCTTCACTAGGAGTAGACACCTTTATGTGCAGCAAAACTATTAATTTGTTCAACGATATCAAAAAGAATTTGGTAGAATTTCGACAAGCCGCTGTGTTATTATGTTTTGTATTACTATACAGGGTAGGCCTATACTGTAGTATACAATGTACTATATATACATTGTGTATATATATCATGTTGCAATAAGTATTATTTATTTATTAATTGATATTTGTCATAAATTAATGGGATGAACGGATAATATTTATACATAGGCCTAGTTGTGTTGGTTGGTTTCTTTTGTTTTTTTATTATTTTTACGAAAAATGTGTCAATTAGGCCTAAGCTAGGTACAAAAAATGTCATTGATAACCAAGGCTATATGCGTTATACCCATGTAGAATAACAAGGTAATACACTAATCATCGACAAATGTATTATTCGTAGACCAAACCTCTATAGATTGGTTTTTTTATTTCTATACTTTCTTATAAATTATGGGCTCTTATTTCGATGTACAGACCTCTAATATAGTTAATTAACTGTCATATCCGTTATGACGTTTCGCTCTATAAATAATCACATAATCCGTCTCAACGTGTGAAATGTGAATGCATAAGTTGCACTCTCCTTTATTAGCAGCCTACTGCATGTTCTGGGGACAACGTTTTGATTGATTACAGAATTGCAATGTGCTAATCGCATTTCGCCGAGTTTTCTGTGTGATAACAAGCTGATTTTCAAACTATTGAAACAGCTGGTGAAGACGTGATAAGTGAACGATTAAAAACTTATGTTGCAATGTTCAAGGGCAAATATACAAATCTGTACCATTACATTATATATAATTCATATTTGTAATAAATTTGTGTAATTTATCAAGTTATGATATTATTAATTATATTCTCAAAACGTAATATTTTCTCTGTACATTTCATTATCCTGGTCAGAGTGCGACCAGGAGTTTGTGTACACTAAAAGAAGAAGCTACTGAGCGACCGTCTCCCCTACCCCACATCACTAACGCACGAGTGGTTCGCTCCCTCATCCCGTGTGGATACGAGTGTATATTCCGAGAGTGGAAGGCGCGAACCACCCGTGCGCCAGTGGTGTGGGTTACAGAAGTGATACGATCGGAACCTCGTCACTCGTGGATACAAGTATACGAAGAAAATAATTTAGCAATTAAGAAAATGCGGAAACCTATGACTCGTTGTTACTATTGCTGACCACACACTTCATCGTTAATTGGAATAAACACACATAGATTGCTAACTCGTCATACTCATATACTTTACAACACCAATGCAACAAACATCGAGTAACAAATTCCCTATACCGGTACGGAGATTATTATCCTTGCCAGGTTACCGTATCAACTGGAAAAGTTGGGGCAAACAAAGTGATCTGCAGTTGTGATTGGAAAACAGAATTTGGGGAACACTCTTTTCTACTAGAAAACAATTCGGAAGACATTGTTGCTCACTGTTGACTTGTTGTCAACAATGTATGACATCATGGAAGTAATCAATGTTCTATATACTACACTGATGTGTATAGACCTATAGGAAATGAGAATTTAATAAATTGAGAATACTATGAAGGGAAATTCGTAGCAGGCAAAATATTATACACAAATCCTTCTTAATTTCCTCAAAATTTTACACTATTGCACTATTACACTATTGCACTATTCCACTATTAGGACCACTACAAAATAAAAAGGACACCCCCGTGACAGAAAAAGCGCGTATCCACCAGTACGCTAGCTCGTGGGATAGGGAAGAGTCGATACCTGACTTCACCTCTCGCGTATACGCATATACGGTACTTACAAGTATGTAATTGTTGGTTTTCACTAATTGCATGGGCTTAACAATCCCCCTCCCTCCCCCACTCATCATGTTTGATGTATGCACATCATATTCCCACCGCATAGTTGCACCTCATTCCTCCCATATCTACGTTATGTTCCCACGAGAAACACGCTGTAGAAATATGCACTGATATGGCCGATTTAGAAAGAAGTAGGCCTACTATCTTCTATGAGGGTAAATAGTACAGAAGATACACGACTAAAATATTTTGAGAGTCAAGGCTAGTGATGGTAATTTGCAAAGTAGATTCAGTTGAGTAGCATTTCAAAGCAATCTTGTGAGAAAACAAACACTGTTGGAAATAATTTTCTGATGGTGCTGAACGACCCAACCAACAGCTAGGTTTTATTTATATAATAGTACATGAGAAGGTGATAATGAAATAATGACGTGAAGAGAGGGGAAAGAGACGTTTTAAAAAACACATACGGGACTCGAACTCACCCCGACTTGACGTCATATTCAAAAGTTGTGCCTTGGCTGAATGGGCCAAGAGAGGTGGCTACAATAATTGATGATGATTATTGATTGCTCAACGATCCCACCAACAGCTCGGTTTTTTGGGGGGACCAGTAAGCGAATTTATAATGAATTGCTTACAAAAACCTTATACGTGCCTCGACTCGAACCGGTTTTCCAGGACTTCGGTTTTCCAAGGAAATGCCCTGATCGATGGTAGGATCAGATGGTAGGACAAATCATTGCTATTTACCACGGTATTTCATTTTCACTTTCTTGATTTAAATATAATTTGTGTTCTGTCTGAATTGATATTAAGAAGAAAAACGCCCAAGTGAACAGACCAAAGAGTATGTTATTACCACAATGGGGTGGGAGGACGAGTATAGGTTTTAACCAACCCTGGAACAAGTTCCGAATTCCTATTTTTATATACCGGTACCGTACTATATTTCAACATTCTGTTTTCCCCCGAGTATTCAAGTATTTCCAAAGTATTTCCAAGTAGGCCCAGTTTCAAGCTGTTTCATGCTTACTTTTGGGGGGAAAATTATAATATTTCAAATTTGGACAATTTGAATCATAGATAAAATTTCAACACTTCGATTAGTGATGATTATCGCACCAACATCTATGTTATATGGGGGTACGAATACCCCCATATATGGATGTAAATAAATATTTATTATATTTAAATATAAATGATAGATGATTGTAAGAGATGATGATGAGATGATAGAATGATAAATGATAGAGATGATGAATGATTTATTTATAAATGACAAGAAATGATAGTGAAAGGACGGCTACAAAAACCCACGCCTTATGCTGCAGGACTCGAACGCACGCTCAACAGTAACTTCAGTTTCTAAACGGGTGCCTTAGCTGACTTGAGCTATACAACATTCGGAATTCTACACATTTTCAATACCGGCATCTTCTCTCCCAGACACCTTAATTTCAATTACGAACTTGTGTACGAACTCTTCACGAGATTAGCGTTGTGTGTTTATATTATCAATATCGAACGAGATATACTTGAGAGATATACATATACCAATGTTTGATATGTATAGGGGCCTATGCGAGAAATAAGGTTTATCTTTTTAAACTGACGCCGTAATCAGCAACTAAATTAAATTGCAATAATTCAACAACTGATATCATTCTCATTATAAATAAACACACACACTGTTCAAGAAGGCAAGAAGGCAGTGAGTTAATAGATTAAAAATCTATGTGGCATTCCATTACATTTCATTTCCATCCAAAATCTCGCTCATCTTAAAAAGGCATATGCTGCGTGTTCCTAGTTCATAAAATGGCAGTACTTTGTGAGCCAAAATAACATATCTATCATGTCGTTTATGTACATAAATATCTCCATAATAGTCTCTCTACGGGTAAATGTTAGCGAAATATATACGTTATCAATAATAATTGAGCAAGTTTGTAACAATTAGAGTACACTATAGGTACACAATTGCGGCCACATAAAATGTTTTGTCCGAAACTAAAATTGAAACTAAAATTAAATGTACGCACATTCAACTACTAATGTTTTCATAGACTATGCGTGGAGTGCGTCTATACACATTGTCGTCTAGTTTTAGTGCATATGTCAGTATATTTTCGTCAAAATGCATTATGAAGTACAGCTTGATCGACCACTTTATATGACCGCGTGTGTACAGTAATTGCAACTTTATCAAGTATTTGAGTTGACTATGTAATAGTAATACATTTCCCACTATTGGGATTCGTGGTAAACTTCTGGAATTATGAAATGGTTTTCCGAAATTTAAATTCACATTTATACAAAATATGCGCGCATCTTTTAGCACTAATTTTTTCTACGTATACCTTGGACCATGTAGGCCTATATACATACATATATATATAAATATATATATATATATATATATATATATATATATATATATATATATATATATATATATATACATACATATATATATATATATATATATATATATATATATTCTCCTAGAGTTAGTGCGTCAAATGCAGTAATTTTTCTTCATCAGGATATATTTTCTTTACTAGGTATATGTCAACCAGATCAACCAGTTTACATGAATGATATTGCTCCAACTTCACCCCAGATGAACGCAGAGTTAACAATCCCACATTTCCAGTGGAATGATAATAATATAATAATTATTCATTGTTTGTACTCGGGGGCAACGTGGTCGAATCACGAACATTGTGAAGTTGATCCCCCAAGGAATCGAGCTGAATGGAGATAAACACGCACACATGACGAAAACGTGTAAAACGGTCCATATATTATGACAGCAACTGAAATATTAATACGAGTATTATATTAACACGGCCGAATGTGTACTACAAATTTTAAAAATAGAAAGTGTATGGGTCTGAAATAAAATTTGATTTTCAATTTATATTTGGTTTTACGACGCATGTACTGATGAACAAGAATATTGGCGTGGGTGAGTAATGAATGAGATGAGAATATTATTTTGAAAGTTAATTCTTAATAAGTGTGTTTTGTTTAGTAGGCAAGGGGGGCCGTGGGGGGTTGTTACGGAGCCATACCGGTATGAACCTAAACGAAAGAGGGAGTCAACGAAAAACGTCTGTTCGTATTAAATTTAAACAAGGCAAACGCAGGATGTGCGTTGTACGATGAGCGAGATGTCTATATGAAGTATAATCGAAAACTCTACAAACCTTGATCATTTGAAATGAACTTCATCCGAAGTCAATGAATCTAGAAAGCCGTGACTTCGACAATGCAACATTTTTCAACTAATATTTCTATCTTTCCGATGAATAAAATACATTTATTATATTATTTTCTCCAAAACGGCTGGTCCGAATATCAAACCAAATTTTTATTCATGTATATTATTCTTGTGTTCACATTTGTGAAAAATTTGAATCATATTGAAGAGATTTAATTTTTCAATTTTTTCCGCTCAGCCAAAGGTTTTTAGAAACTTCTAAATGATGTTTCTCAAAAATGGTCCAACCGATTAGACCTCAAAACTATACAGTTCTAAGTTGGATAAGTTTGCATATAAAAAAAAGTTTCATGTCGACCGGTCAAACCCTGCGACCTGTGCAGTGCTTACAAACACAAAAAAAAAAAACGCACAGACAAAGTTCCGTAAGAGTTCAGTGAAAATCTTCGCTACGCTCATCTAATTATATTATATTTAGAAAATATAGTGTGAATTAAATAGTACCTGCTAATCCGCATGAATAGTTCAAGTGTATTGGATAATAAACCCTTGAATTATCACATTAATTAATATCTTTAATTAATCTCTTTGAAAAAACGGGGAACCCATTAAAAATGTCATTTCTACTGTACATCTATAGATAATTCATCTGTCTTATAATGAATTTGTGATAAGTTATTTTATTTTTAATTTGCATACAATAAATAAATGGGAAAAAATGCCCCTACAATACAACACCTTGCTGTATTATTTCCAAGTGCCTATACCGCTATACGCACCATTTTTTCACGGATACACACACCACACTGTGCGTATTGAACAATATACACAGCACAGCTGATGGATATTATCACTTCATTGGTCCCATTGTCTATACTTGATGAAAAGAAAGACTCATGGTGTTTCAGAGTGCCACTTCGTTTGGAAAGTTACTCGCATATTGCAGTCATAATAGTTTGCCTAAGGACTCAAGCAAATCTAGCCGAAATAAAGCAAGTTTTTTCTTACTGTTAACTAGGAATAAACCAGTTTTTAAATAACTCGTAGATGACAGATATGCGCAAATGCACAGTATACATAAGTATAAATCTAAACACTCTAAATATTCAAAGCATCGCTTGAAAACTCAAGATTGAAGACTGTTTACACATAAACAAACACTCCACGTTTTTTGTGTGTGGGGTCAGTTATTTGGACATAACACCTGGTCTAGTCTAAACGGGCTAATTTCATCTGTGTGGTAATAATAATAAATAAATGGGCTTCCTGGTCAGTTATTGCGAAATGACTCAGCGCCAGTTCTGAGGTGAATCAGTCCATTCACATCCATCGAAACTAGCTCACTAACGAGAGGCCACTATTGATTTGAAAAAACTTAGCAACGCGATAGAAAGGAAACGCATCTATTAGTATCGCCAACCATTGCATACGAAAGGTTTATTTTCTCAAGCTTGAGGAAACCTAAACAGTCGCAATATGTGTTTTTTAGAATATGTGTCTACTTTTTTTAACAGTGTTTAACGACCGGGTACGGCCCATACAACAGCTATATACGTTATATGAAGGTATTAATGAGCTAAGGTGATGGTGAACGAACAAGTGATGACAGACGAGAGAAAGCTTACAAAAATCCATCACTTCTAGTTCTATGGTACTTGAACCCACGCCGACCGATTTGACTTCATAGTCTAACGCTGTGCCTAGCTGAATGAGCCACAGGGGTCGACTGTTCACTTAGGGCCCATATTACCAATAATACAAATGTGTTAATTAAGCTAATTAATCAATTGCAGTACAAAAGAACATTGGTAACCAAGGGTAATAACAAGCTAATCCACTAATTATCGCTTAATCAACAAATTCATTATTCGTAATACCGGGCCTTAGTGAATTTCCTATCGACAGTCACAAAATATAATACAAATAAATTAAGTAAGCTAATATAAGATTGAAGTAAAAAAACATAATAGATATAGCGATGGAAGATAAATATATATGATAAATGATATAGATATATGAGTCAAAAATTGTTACTAATCTTTGGGAATTAAAACATATACGTGATCATCTAAAAATGTTGAAATTATACTACATTGTAGCCTGACTGTAACTGACAACTATAACAATAACTAAAAACACGTTATATTGCACATTTATCAATATTTTCCGTAGAAATTTTGTATTTCTAGCCGCCGGTAATTATGAGGTAAGCTAGCGAAGTTTATAACAACAGCAGTAACACTGTATAGCGTGATTATCGGTTAAGGTAAGTAAGGCACCGCTTCAGAAACTGAAGTCACCGTTTGGCGTAAATTCTAGTCCCACATATAATAAGGGATGCGTTCAGGTGAACGTTTTTTCACTTATCAACACTTCATCTCATCATTACCACATGCTCATTCGTGTTGGTGGAATCGTTACAACAAACAATAATCATTACTCCGGTGGAGGTGCCGGGTCGCCTAAGATTACATCATAAGATTTGCCACCATCCTAAATACCGCTGAAAACCCTCCCTCCTACCCTCACCACCACCCCTCCCCTCAACCTACCACGGGGTCGATATCTAATGCCGAGTAGATAATAATACAGTGCGAGTTGTTCTCACAGTTCCTTGGATATGGCTGACCTACTTCCAACTGTTGGATGACAATATGATATACGAATAATATCCATCTCTCTGCTGTCACATCATACTCGAGATCTCGATACGATATCCCGAAACTCCCAAATCAGGCTTCGCACGAGCACTCGAATCTAAACTCCCGTCTAAAGCACTTGCATTTGAAGACGGCATATTAAAGTAATGCTTTCCGAGGAAATTGCATTATACAAATAGACTCGAATAACCCATTTCCATCCAATAATTCAAAGTACAGCGCCGTTGAATATCTATACTTCAAGAGAGATGACGAGGTGGTATATACCAACGTTACATAATTGCAAACTTCAAAACGAGAATGTCTATAAAATTGTACAGAAATTCTCTGTGACCAATAATTAAAGCTTCTAATTAATGCCAATCAACAATTAAAGAAGAAGAAATGCTTTACAGCTTCAAATAGTCAACGCTTTTTAAACACGTAGTTGTGTTTCTAATCGTGCGCTGGCACAATGATTAAGACCAATAACGGATATATCGATTCCGATAACTATTGTTTCAAGCGATACGACAATCGATCCTACTTCTATAATACGATATTTTCGATTATCGAAACTATTTTTTGAATTTGTACAATTCCCTCCTTTCTGTTGGCATTATTCATTGACATGACTGCGAAAGTACTAAGTCTTCTGTTGAACACTCTCTAAAGACACTGAGAAACGCTTTTTTAACGACGAACATGAATTAAAAATTCCAATACGATACCACATTTGGACATTGGATGCGATTATCGGATAGTGGGGGAAATATCAATGACATCGATATTTTACGATTAATTGTCGATATGTAAGCGATAATCGATTACAGTTTTTACATCAAGGAACAAACCTATAATGATGCTATCTCCGAGTCGGAGCTCCGAGGTACAAAATATGCTCTTATATAACTATAAATATAACGTACGCGACTTGCCGAATATCAGGAATCGTGGTATATAACCTCATCATGTAACATTATATGAACGTTCGAGCCATTGTCACGGAAATGAGAGACTATGAAGTATATTACTAGTATATTATTACTACCATTGCATGTGTTATAACCAGGAAACGAACCTGGGAACTCAATACGACAATGTAAAATCGATTCGATTTCCATTCATTTCCCTGCATGTTTTAGTTTTACAATTCCTTACATTGTATTGCATGTCTGAACATTATATTCCATACCGGTAATTGAAAATTTTCGATGAACGAATATGTGAAGTTGGGCCTATTTGCAGTCATATCAAATCTTTTTTAAAATATATTTGATGACGTACGACCAATTCTTTCATAGACTGCACGTAGAAGGGCGTATTTACATTGTCTGCTTGTTTTAATGCGTATAATCTAGGTAAATGTCAGTAAATTATCTTCAGGATGCAATTGAATGTGACTTCATCGACAACTTTATGCGACCGCAATTGTACAATGTAAGTATAGTACCTTCTGACGCCCCGTTGTTTCAAACTTTCGTTCCTAGGTTTATCTCCAACTCGAGTGTAAAGTTGTTGAACAACTTAAATACACCTACCAATGTTATTTATTTTTCACTCTTCCTGGGTTTAATGATATTGCTCAGATTACAACGTTAGTACCCCGGCACTGAGGGTACGTATTTATTCATCAGTCTTTCGAAGTATACACCAAAGTTAGAACATTTTGGGCAAAACTTCAAAGAATTTCGTTGATTAGATGATAATTATTATGAAACCAAATCTTAGCTCATACGTACACAGATTGTCTGCCAAAAAACGTTGACAGAGTAGTTTATTACGACATCTAACGGCAGACATATTTTCCTCGATTGATACATTAAAGATAGGAACAAAATTAGCATTAGAAACAAAACAACATGGCTACAGATATCCTTTTTAATTGGAAACATCTGGACGCTGAATTTTGTCAACAACATCATTACGCTGTGTTTCGAACTTTTAGAACATGATATCAACGTCGGCGTCAATTTAATGACAATTATACTCTATAAAAACGAGGACCAGTAATTAGTTTGGTCTAATAAAAAGATCTTTGCCAATTGAAATATATTTGAACATTTCTGGAAATACTGAACCAGAGCTCGTATTATGAGGAAAAGTTTCAAATGTGAGAAGATATATGCTGATCTGATCCATTTTTCTTCATGATACCCTCAAATTGATTGTTATCAAATCTGAGTCATTTGTCAGTACGATCTATCAACAGATCGAGAAGAATTGGCAAAAATTTACATGATTATCATATCTTGGAACAATTCAAAGCAACACCAATTATTCATGTACCGTACATTGAATTATACCCCCGATGATTGTTCAACCCCCCGATTGATCTGGAGTGATGCCACCCCTCGACCCACCCACATTCCAGCTAGAGCAACCCTACACCCACCTACCCGCTCGCTGCCCCGGCCCAGATCGATTTTTCGTAGGTCGAGGTCGCGTATCCTGATTCTGTACAAGGTTGCACTCTTGAAAACAAACCGACACAACCCTGGTAAACCATCGCGAACTTCCGCTTTCATTCTATATAATCTAGCTATCATACAATATAAATAAGATAAAAGTATAATCAATATCACCGGGGTAGAGTTAGCAGCACGGTACAATACAAGTATATAGAGGTATAACCGCTGCTGAAACTTGAGAATGGCGAGTTGATGCAAGTTATTTTCACAACTTCACTTTCAATTGCAACTTGGTTAGATCGGATTAATTAGCATTCCAATCGAAAAAGTAGACTACCTCAAGAGAGAACGAGTTCACTAAACAGATTCCACAAGACTGTACAAAAAACAAATCACTCCGTTATACAGTCTTCCAAACAAAAGATGAAAATAAACGAGAAATGTACAGATATTATATTTATGTTATCTTTTGTGTTGTTTGTTATTATTTTGAAAGTTTTATTACACTAGTATATATTACTGATATTTATTGGCCGAATCGAAATGAAAATATTACCAATTTTTAACATCACAATTTCTAATAGAAATGTAAATTATTGTCATGCGCAGAAACTTCACATCTACCACTAGATTGTTTACTAATCATTTGTGACGTTCTATAAATTAAAACCAATGGAACTGCAAGCTTGAATGAGAATTGAATGTCTAGATATGAATCAATTTAAAATACATGAGCCTCTCGTGAGTTACAATTCAACCATGTGCCCGTATGAGTAAGAGATTTCGTAATCTGTCATTGCAGATTGAAATACCAACAGGAATACATATCGTGATTCATATCACGTGGGAATATTATGACGCTCGAGTTTTCATCTTGCATGAACGACTAATCATCAACCACTAATTTAATTAATCAATTAATAATTCATTGTTGCATGTACTCACCTTGACTAATTCTTTGAGCCTCTCTCTGGTGTACACATTCCCCAACTCGACGCCAAGAATCAAATCGAGCAGTTTACTGATTGGATACGACAACGGGAAGGTGAGAAACATGATCAGCTTCGTCACATAGATTGTCTTTGCACCAACTGCGAGACCGTGACGTGAACAAATAGCCTGAGGCGTAATCTCGCCAAATATCACAATGCAAAACGTAGATCCAATAACAGCCACCAAGCCAGATGTCAAATCATCCATTAATATCGTCAACGACGAGTTCACGAGGACGTTGCCCAACAAAATACTACACAGAAGATAGTTTCCCGTTTTACGCACGGGCATGATCGCTCTCGCGTACCGTTTTTCCTCTTCGGATCCCGTATTGGCGACAATTCGTAAATCTGTCTGATCCAAAGACATCAGTCCCAAATTTAAGCCGGAGAAGAGTGCTGAGAAAGTCAAACAAGTGACGATGATGACGATCGATACCCAGATCGGAAGCAGCTTTTGATACGAACGTATCGCTATCCATTTGTTTGAGCCTTGGTGCTTCCACGAGTGGTCGGCTTTGTCGTCGGTAGAAGCTTCTTTGACGCACACGAAATACGACTCGCCGTCTTCATTGATGGGAGGGACGCGGATCTTGATGAGAGCAGAAAAGTTGGTGATCGAGGACTCTTCAACCTGCACCAGACATGACAGAAATTAAAGATAACGCCTGAAGAAATTGACAATAATACAAAGCAACTCGCATAAAAAAAATACGAAATGTGTGCGAAATATTCAGGCATATATATCTATGCGTAACTGACAGAGGAGATAATAGGTGAGTTTGAGTAACAGGTATCAGACGAACAGAAATACTCTTATCTTTTGGTTCAAGCTGTACAATAACCTGTGGGGATAGAAGAGAGCGAGACAAATCAGTGAATTAATTTACCAAAATTACATTTTTAGATAGACGCTCTCCACACACACATCCCAGCGCCAATCCCTCACAATACGTAACTTACCGGAAATGAAGCAGTGATCGGAAACTCGCAGTTGCTCTCATCCTCCCTCGACGTGAACGTCACCTGCGTGGTGCTCGTGAAACCCTTTCCGTACAACCGTATCGTCGCCGTTGTCGTTGCCAACAACTCTGGGACGCCGTCATCGCCGTTCACAATGTCTTTGGCGCTGTGCTCCACGCGTAACCCGTAAACGTGGGTCTCTCCGGTAGCGGCTCGGGCAACAGCCGGGTTAGTGACGCCGGTCGTCGTAACGGGGGTGGAAGACGGCAGCTGACGCCGTGCTCGTTCTCGCGGGTAACTGAGGAACACATGCAATAGTCAGCAAGAGATGCACATGCTCGAACCGATTGCCCATATGCATATGCTCCATATGCAGATACAAATTTATACGAACCTACAAAAACATATGGAAGGAATATGGAATTGAAAAACCTGAGACGAAGCCCACAGTCAAGCCACCTTTGATGGTATTGTGACAATTGTGAAGACTTATAGTTTTGGTGTATAGGGGCCTACGTGTTATCTACGGAAAAAATGATAATAATAATTTTAATAATAATTTTTCTCCTTTTTTACTAAAATTTTGTATGCTATTTTTCTCAAATTTTGTTTCTTGTATTTTTTAAATTTGTTTTATATATTTGTGCATAATACTGCTGTAGGCCTATGTATGATAACACCAATAAAATGAACTTGAACTTAAAAAACAAATGTTGGTAAAAAACACGTGATTTTTTCCCTCCGTGTTAATTAGTACACGATAAACATTTTAAAAATATAGTACTTTGTACTTATCAACGAAAACTTTCATGGTTGTTCTGTTTCAGATAGCGTCGCCACTTGTATCCACGAACGAAGGTGCGAACCACCTTCAGAGCATTGGTGTGGATAGAAGGGGCGTTCGCTCGGAACCTCTTTGTGAAGTGCATGCAGATATTGCTACTATGATAAATTACTTGTGACTACACCTGTATTAGATGAGCGTAGCGAATACTTCCATTTCAAATACCGAAAAATTCGCGCATAGTTTTTATGTTTTTTGAGGGGTTTTCTTTTTTTGCACGCGGCATGAAGGTCAGGAAAAAACGATCAATATGAAAATTTTCTGCACATTGGTGTCATACCAGAGAAGGTTGGGATTGTTTTTACTAGCAATGTTGAAAGTGTGAATAAAATATTCCGAATCATTTGGTTATCGCCGACAACTGACAAGTGGCAACATATTTAACTTGTAGAGAATTAGTTTTCTGAGTGATGGACAAGAATATCAAGGATACTTCGAAATAAATTTCGTCAACCAATTCGTTTTACCTACTAGTATATGACTGCATAAACTAGCGAATTTTAATTGATTTTATTTTGCGATAATTGATATATACAAATGGGGTAGACATCAACATCCATGCTTATTGTTTTTACATACGTTTGTGATACATTGCCTAATCCACTTGATCGTAATTTTACTGTACGAAATCACTCTCTCATGCCAAAAAACGAATGAATTTCAAACGTCATCTTGAACCTAATGTGTCAGTTCCTAATTAATTATTTATTGATCAAAACTTATTATTGGAAATATCTAAATGCATTTACATCATATTTCCAATTGACGGGAAATAGATTTCGAAAGACTACTACACTCATTCATTATCCAAATGATTAATGTTGAATAATAATTGTCAAGATTTGCTCGGATGTCGTACATGACAACTGAAGTAAGCTTTGTTTAAGCTCATATCATAGATTTCATGCATGAAGTAATTAGTGAAGGAAATGAAAACGGAATTAGAATGTAAGTAACAAATTGGTCAACAACATAAATACGTGGACATGGTCAATGTCCGACAATTACTTCTTTATACTACACTTATACCTTATCAAAATCTAAATATAGTTCTTTACGAGGCCTAAAAACGACATCACAATACAGATTACAAAATACAACTGACCGAAACGTGTATAATAGGGACCAAACTGTGTTAACATGGAATTAATGATATTCCTTGGAGTACCGGTATCACATTATACCGGTGTCTCGAAGTTGAAACTTAGAAGGGCCAACATTCACAAAGCGTTTTATTTCAGATTGGTTTTAAGGGCCCACTGGGTAACATTGCCTGCATCAAAACAACATGAAAAATATATAATGAAACTTGGCCAGGATTTAGTGCTCAATTAGTGCTATCGATCTGCCAAGTACTAGAATTAGTGCTCTGTAAGTTCCCGAGATATTAGCGTTTGAAAGTGGGGGGGGTCAAGTTCACGCTCCCCCCCCCCACTCGAGCACTAATTCTGAAACTTGGCCAGGATTTAGTGCTCAATTAGTGCTATCGATCTGCCAAGTACTAAAATTAGTGCTCTGTTAGTTCCCGAGATATGGGCGTTTGAAAGGGGGGGGGGTCAAGTTCACGCTCCCCCCCCCAGTGAGCAAGGATCATGAAACTTGGCCAAAACTTACCTTATAATTAGTGCTATAACATTGCATAGTTTTAGAATTAGTGCTCGGATAGTTTTCGAGAAAAACGATATTTAAGGTGCTATTTTTTTCGGGAGGCGCGCCAACCAAGCGCCGCGCGCGCAATTCGAATGCCTAACCGTCAAAAACGTACACACGTCGTTTTGCATGTTACTTCCGTCCCGAAATGACTTCGAAATGGATCAGTTGATGTTTAGTTCACAAAATAACTATTGGGAAAACGCCATACATGTGTTTTTTGACTAGTGAGAGTGTACACATTCGAAGAATTGAATAGAAAATTATCTTTAATTATATTATTCGTTCCATTGAAAAAACTGCATAGCAAACGAAATTGCTGGGATGGAATACGAACAGCTATTGCTGATTTTATATTTGCAAAACATTTCAGATCGTCACACATTTTTTTATCAAACCTTTCACGCCTTTAGAATTACTTCTTGTCAGCATACACACTTCTCTAAAATGAAGCCATACCAATAATTGTCTTTTAAACTTCATTGTTGAGATTGAATTACGAATCAATCGTTGTTTTCTCTTTCACAATTCACACATGAGGAATAAACGTTGAGAGTCATTTTCAAATATCAACACTCTCCCTATGATCATACCTTTTTCACGGATTTTAATGGTCTTTTTAATGGTATTGGATTGTAATACTGCCTGATGGTTTATTAGGTAAGGAAGCGGTCGTAGCCTATAATGTGGTAACTATCTTGTCATAGGCTGGAGAGAAGAACAATACAATCCTCGGTAAAGATGGTCGTGGATACTATGCGCTATCTTCACCCTTGCTTCATTGAAAAGTTTATTGATAATATACAATGATTACCGAATGAAATAATGATTGACAGATGATTACAGAGAATTACATGTCTTGTACATGTCTATGTACATGTCCACACACCATCAACACTTGGTGTAATATATTCATAAATTTCCCAAAATACTCCAAATACAATAATGAATTGAATGCAATAGATTTTGAAAATATCTCCGGCTGAATTTCAAGATTTTCATTCGACATATAATAATAATCAAATAACAAATTATTGAAGTAGAAAAAACACACGATAATAATAAATCTCACGTGAATGTATGATGAAAATAATTAGGCATTGTGAAAAATATTGAGATAGTAACAAACAGTAATGTGAAAAAGTATTAGTATGGACAGTAATATGAAAATGATACAAAAATACTACAAAAATGGCGAATAATGAATGAATTCATCGTTGAAAAATGAATGTGAGTATGAATGGTTTTTCAAAATGGCAATATCCTTTTGAGGCTGAAATTCCTATCAAATTTATAAAATCACTGTTTAGATTAAACTTCCTACAAAATTCTACAAAAAAACTTGTGACTCCTCTAGCGCCTATATCAAAAGACCAATCACAGTGATATTCGAAATATTATAGGTGGTTCTCAAATATGAAGATGTAGTATTAGTACTTTTAATACTTGTACTTTTAGTGTTCACCAAATTTTTGCCGTAACAAACATTGGATACCTACAAATTATATTTCCCTGATGGCATGTTATTAGTATTTAATGTGTGGCAAACTAGTGTAAGATATATATTATTTTATTAAATAGTTTATCGTTCTACGAATGCAAAAAAAAAGAAAAACATCAGTCACTCGGTCCGAGTATAGTGCATGTGCTTGGTTTGAATATTCGAAGATACGTTTCAAAATTAAAGAAATATTAGAATAATATTTAGAAAAAAAAATCGTCCAACGATAGATTGGAATGTCAATGATGAATAATAACCGACACTAATGAATGATTCATTGGACGTGAATAAATCTTAGTTATCTTCACAATGCGTCGTTAAACACAGTATAAAGTATTAATTTAATTCAAAATAAATAATTATCTTCAATGTGACTCTCTTGTTCAAAGACGTGATAATATAATTATCCAATAGGCCTACATAACAAATGGTGAGAAAACAATACAGTATAAGATTCATTTGATGAGGAAATTAAATTATCGATGTACAATGAGCGTCTAGTTTATTTATTATTTTGGAAGCTAGGCATTTCCAGGGGTTGAATCAGTGCATGCTGCATGACATGATGAACGACATATTTTTACGAAATTTTTGAGACTACTATCCCCATATAAGACATGTAATTTTCTGTAATCATCTGTCAATCATTATTTCATTCGGTAATCATTGTATACTATCAATAAACTTTTCAATGAAGCAAGGGTGAAGATAGCGCATAGTATCCACGACCATCTTTACCGAGGATTGTATTGTTCTTCTCTCCAGCCTATGACAAGATAGTTACCACATTATAGGCTACGACCGCTTCCTTACCTAATAAACCATCAAGCAGTATTACAATCCAATACCATTAAAAAGACCATTAAAATCCGTGAAAAAGGTATGATCATAGGGAGAGTGTTGATATTTGAAAATGACTCTCAACGTTTATTCCTCATGTGTGAATTGTGAAAGAGAAAACAACGATTGATTCGTAATTCAATCTCAACAATGAAGTTTAAAAGACAATTATTGGTATGGCTTCATTTTAGAGAAGTGTGTATGCTGACAAGAAGTAATTCTAAAGGCGTGAAAGGTTTGATAAAAAAATGTGTGACGATCTGAAATGTTTTGCAAATATAAAATCAGCAATAGCTGTTCGTATTCCATCTCAGCAATTTCGTTTGCTATGCAGTTTTTTCAATGGAACGAATAATATAATTAAAAATAATTTTCTATTCAATTCTTCGAATGTGTACACTCTCACTAGTCAAAAAACACATGTATGGCGTTTTCCCAATAGTTATTTTGTGAACTAAACATCAACTGATCCATTTCGAAGTCATTTCGGGACGGAAGTAACATGCAAAACGACGTGTGTACGTTTTTGACGGTTAGGCATTCGAATTTCGCGCGCGGCGCTTGGTTGGCGCGCCTCCCGAAAAAAATAGCACCTTAAATATCGTTTTTCTCGAAAACTATCCGAGCACTAATTCTAAAACTATGCAATGTTATAGCACTAATTATAAGGTAAGTTTTGGCCAAGTTTCATGATCCTTGCTCACTGGGGGGGGGAGCGTGAACTTGACCCCCCCCACTTTCAAACGCCCATATCTCGGGAACTAACAGAGCACTAATTTTAGTACTTGGCAGATCGATAGCACTAATTGAGCACTAAATCCTGGCCAAGTTTCAGAATTAGTGCTCGAGTGGGGGGGGGAGCGTGAACTTGACCCCCCCCACTTTCAAACGCTAATATCTCGGGAACTTACAGAGCACTAATTCTAGTACTTGGCAGATCGATAGCACTAATTGAGCACTAAATCCTGGCCAAGTTTCATAATTAGTGCTCGAGTGGGGGGGGGAGCGTGAACTTGACCCCCCCCACAAACAAATGCCATTATCTCGGGAACTATCGGAGCACTAATTCTAATACTTGACAAATCGATAGCACTAATTGAGCACTAAATCCTGACCAAGTTTCATAATTAGTGCTCGAGTGGGGGGGGACAGGTTCACGGACCTGTGACTACACCTGTATTAGATGAGCGTAGCGAATACTTCCATTTCAAATACCGAAAAATTCGCGCATAGTTTTTATGTTTTTTGAGGGGTTTTCTTTTTTTGCACGCGGCATAAAGGTCAGGAAAAAACGATCAATATGAAAATTTTCTGCACATTGGTGTCATACCAGAGAAGGTTGGGATTGTTTTTACTAGCAATGTTGAAAGTGTGAATAAAATATTCCGAATCATTTGGTTATCGCCGACAACTGACAAGTGGCAACATATTTAACTTGTAGAGAATTAGTTTTCTGAGTGATGGACAAGAATATCAAGGATACTTCGAAATAAATTTCGTCAACCAATTCGTTTTACCTACTAGTATATGACTGCATAAACTAGCGAATTTTAATTGATTTTATTTTGCGATAATTGATATATACAAATGGGGTAGACATCAACATCCATGCTTATTGTTTTTACATACGTTTGTGATACATTGCCTAATCCACTTGATCGTAATTTTACTGTACGAAATCACTCTCTCATGCCAAAAAACGAATGAATTTCAAACGTCATCTTGAACCTAATGTGTCAGTTCCTAATTAATTATTTATTGATCAAAACTTATTATTGGAAATATCTAAATGCATTTACATCATATTTCCAATTGACGGGAAATAGATTTCGAAAGACTACTACACTCATTCATTATCCAAATGATTAATGTTGAATAATAATTGTCAAGATTTGCTCGGATGTCGTACATGACAACTGAAGTAAGCTTTGTTTAAGCTCATATCATAGATTTCATGCATGAAGTAATTAGTGAAGGAAATGAAAACGGAATTAGAATGTAAGTAACAAATTGGTCAACAACATAAATACGTGGACATGGTCAATGTCCGACAATTACTTCTTTATACTACACTTATACCTTATCAAAATCTAAATATAGTTCTTTACGAGGCCTAAAAACGACATCACAATACAGATTACAAAATACAACTGACCGAAACGTGTATAATAGGGACCAAACTGTGTTAACATGGAATTAATGATATTCCTTGGAGTACCGGTATCACATTATACCGGTGTCTCGAAGTTGAAACTTAGAAGGGCCAACATTCACAAAGCGTTTTATTTCAGATTGGTTTTAAGGGCCCACTGGGTAACATTGCCTGCATCAAAACAACATGAAAAATATATACATAAAGCAACATAAAAAATTGTAGTGGAATAGCTACATACCATACAGAGAAACTTCTAAAATACTGTCAATTCGTAATAAACATTCACACTTGAATAAAATTCGTATACATATGAATGAATGAACTATGATCCGTGGCAGGTGAATGTAGTTGCCACAGTTTTCCTGGCTGAAACTTTCTCCCGCAGATGATCATTCTGAAGTTATGAAAGTTTTATCCGAAGTTATAAAGATGATATGAAGCCAAGAAGAGTGTTTTAAGGGCTCTTTATTAATCAACAAAATAAAATATACACTGAACGTGAATGCACAAGACGCTAAAAGGGTACAACTGTGGGCGTAAATCAGATAATGAACAGACTTGTTTTTTTAATACAGTTAAAGAAATTGAACTTAATAATATTTATTACCATTAGATTTATAATATTTAATTAATTGACAATGTGGTAAAACAGCCCATTCGAATGTATTTGTATTTGTGTCTATCAATTCGCATATTTGCACATCATACAAATATGGGAAATATCAAAACATACACGACTGAAGCTAAAAATAAGTTGAAATGCTTTATTGTAGAGTTTTCCTGTCTAAAATAAACACGATAAAGTATTTAATTCGTCATTAGCATCATGCTACCCAATGCCTGCTCACTTACTATACATTGATTTTAACCATATGTATAGGCCATACCATAAATGAATTAACAATAACTATGGCTAGAATATTTACGCAATAAAGTATACCTTTTTCATATATGTACGCAATTATGCACTCAACACTCGAACAGTGCCAAAATATGCGCGTTAAAAAGGCGTTAACATATAGGGGCTATAGTGGCAACTTGACAAATATAGCTGCTTTCATAATATATACGTATATGCAGGCTAAAAAATATGCTACGGCAAAAATATTATTATCGAGAATTAAATTTTTGGAAAGGATGTGATCACTAAGAAACTCAACGAATTCGACAGATTAAGGGGAGATTTTACACCACTAAATGTACGTTTGAAAATGTTATAGTAATATTTTCGGAATATATGTAATTGTGAGGTTAAAAATCCTTGAATATAGGCCTACTCCCTTCAAATATGCGCTAGGAATACATGCACATGCATTTTAAGTGAACAATCCCATTTGATAATTTCTGCAAAATAGATGTTGAATTATAGGATTGACGGACCCTCAAAACAAATCTACTATAGATCTCATGATACGCTTTGATTAAAAATCAAGCAATGTGATATTTAATCAACATCCTAGCCATAATTATAAGGAACTCAAGTGCGTAGTGGTTTTTTAACATCCTATTAGTTTTAACGACACACTGTAGTACGGTAATGACCAAGATTTATTGGTGTCCGTGAATGATGAACAAGATCATGAGGAGATGCGATAGAGGGTTATTTTATTACGTGTATTGGGTAGTGAGAAGGAAGCGGTCTTGGCCTTCCCATTATTCACTACAACGAGTAAAGGAAACCACGAAAAACTCCGTCAGGAGGATCGACCATATCGAGTGATGCTGTTCCCGATATTCTATTATTAGTATCGCCATATATAATAATGTTGAAGGAAAACGTGGAGGGCTGACAAATTTTCGCTGCCCAAATGTCAATATATACTTTCCAGAAAGACATTTCTTACAATTGACAGTACGATATAGTGAAAATACTATAGGCCTGCCTACACTCAATATTTTAGCCAATACAAAAAAATTGTTCGGCGCAAAATAAGCACGTCGCGCCGTACAACCCTAATATTCATTCATTCAAAATACTGTGCGAAAATGTATAGGCTAAGTAGGCTACAAAATATTGAAGCAATTTAAAAAAATTATATTATCTAATTAATGAGTGATTCTTAACACTTAATCCCTTTGTGTCTCAATTGAGGCCAAGGATGACGATTTAGAATCGTTTGAACGGAGTAATTTTACTACTCATTCCATTTTGACTGATTATAGACCAATAGCCTATTTAAAAATATTATAGGCCTACTGTTTGAATTAATGTACTGTGTGAAATTTCATCAGTACGTCTTATTAAAAAACAGGATTTGATTTATTTCAAACAGAATTCTTTAGCCTCATTCTGACTTCAATATCAACGCTCTATTATCGTTCATATTATCTGAAATTTTATGATCAGTAAATTCAAAGCAAGCTACATTTAGAAATAACCTACACAATTAAAATCAAAAGCGCATAGCATTATCATGAGTATGATAAAGATGGGGCCTATGAACCTATTCTGCTCATCCGACAAAACAACGCATTGCTTTATACACCTATACATGGGATTATAGCTATCGTACATTTACCGATAGATGTAGGCAAGGCGTCCCAGTGCTGCGCAACCAGCCATCCACCAAAACCCAAAAATGTGCTTTTACTGAGGTACAAATTAGAAATTACATTAGTTTCTTTTAGATTGCACTACGCGTGAATCGTTTAGATTCAATTGTGCACACTTTATAACCGTTTCATGCATAAAAACGAAAGACAAAAAACGTGTTCGCGTAATGTTTTCGCGAAGAATTTCTTCTGTCTACACATTGAAGTCTTCTTTGGAGAACATGCCTCACTCAAGTCGTAATAAGCGGGACACTAGGCAACTAAGTAAACGTCGAGGATCACAACCCGATTCAATACAGTTTGATCGTCAATCACCATGCAAAAGTGAAGATCTAACAATTCACCCTCATATTTCATAGGTGTGAAGCGAGTCTGTATCAGAATTAGCATGAGTGGAGTATACATTTATACTAGCATATAATAATTCAAGGTTATGCGGAACCGACGACGGCATAGCATAAGCATGCAGAACCCTATGGTCCTTAACGCCATGATGCTCCGCATCACACCCGCATAACACTCGGGGCTCAAACAGCCAATCAATACCCTCGTGCCTCTACATTGTGTTAAGGTCAGGTCAGCGTCGCGACGTCACGGATTACGGCGTCAACATTACCACGTGACCTTTCAACTCGCGCTAAAATGTCAACGTAGAGATAACCATCTCGACACATTTGCCCGGGTCATTTCAAGACACAGGTCACTTATTATTAGGCGTTTATATATGGGATCAGTAACAGGCACGCGGAAAACTAACTTCCTAGATATAAAAAGTAGATAACGATAGCTTAAGGCATATATCGATGAGTGGGCGGGTACGGCTGTGGAGTCGGAGAAAAGTAAGCAAGCAAACATTATAGACCGGAAAAAACAATTTGCTCTGTTTATTCATTTATATTGAGTTTTAGCAACGCAATGTACTTACGACTAAGATATTTTGGTGTCGGTGAATGTTGAATGAAACGATGAAAAGATAGGCCTACACGAGATGGGATGTTATTTTATTATGTGTTTTGGACAGTGGGACGAAGCTAGATTTGTGATAAGAAACAATTCCAAAATTCACCTTAAAGACAGAGAAACAACAACAACAAAAAATCACAAAAAAACACACAGTCCTGCCGGGAATCGAACCCAGTCTCCTGAATGACGATTCAGCGTGTTAATCACTGCTATTCACCCGTCAAATTCACTAAAACAAGGGTAAGATTGATCGAAGTGAACTATCTCATGGTATGTGACCCATTGAATACTGAAGAATACTCTTTCAATCCGCTTAAAATATCATACAGGCTACATCATCTACAGACAGTGACATAATTATCCATGTCGAAAGTGAAAGGTATATAGTTTCACCTGTGCCATAAGGTAACATACAAATAAAGAGTATGTATACATTGTTTCGGGAGAGCCACAATAATTACAACCGTAGTGTATAGCCGATTGAGCGAAGTATCAGTTGATTGGTGACAACTTTTGAACAGTATGAGATATCAAAACTCTTAACACCGGAGAAACACAGATTTATTTAATACCTTCAAAATAACGTAAAATAAAGTTATTAACCTACGATTCTAATATTTTCACGTGTATGTAGCTTCGAAAAAAAAGTGTTTTAAATATCTACCGGTAGGCCTATAGGCCTACATATGAAAATTATGCAATATAACGTAATAGTTTTTACGCATTCCATCTTGAAAGTATTACAAACAATATGTGTTTCTCCTGATGTTATTTGATTTTATAATGATTTTTATATGATTTTATCTGATTTTATAATTTTGATATCCCTCACCGATCACACAGGTATCATCAAAAGGCAAAAACAGATATTTCGCTATATCGACTACCGTAGTGCTCATAAATGAACCAGCTGGAAAAGTATGTTACGGCTTCTGTTACAGCTGGATACACTGGAAATAAAGTCTAGAGAAGTAAAAATTACGCTATCTGATCGTTATAAGGACAATGTCTCTATTGACTTTTAGTGTATAACAAACGTATAATAAAATAAGACCGAAAAATAGTGGTGTGTGATTAGATAAAACTCTTAGGTAATGATAGGTTACATAATAATATAAGTTATACCGGTATATAACTAGTTAGTGAGTGTAATGCATTACTGATTATACTGAACTCGGAATAAGAATGACTACCAGTCTCAATTCATGCACCCTAAGAATATCTCTGAATATGGAGGTGAGGTCTACGGTAGCACAGATAAAAGAAGACGGTAGGTGGAATTAATACCTCGCGACAAGTTTAAAAGTTGAAATCTAGTCGAGCGGTAGCTCGACGGGCGGGCCCAGTCCCTCTCTTTAGAAGTTAACTTGGCCAAAACTTTTTACATCACTACTTTTATATGCCAATGTTTGAATAGCAAGGGCCCATGGCTCCCTGTTTTTACAAGTGTTGTTTTTGCTGGGGATATAATCAACTATACCAATGCCAAGTCAAATAGGAGGTTATACCATCTGAAGATTGACACAGAAGGTTGCATAGGGGTGTAATGGTGCGGTGCGTGACAGGTTTTCATGTTTCATTGTATTGATTTGAAATTGCAAATAATTCACGAAATACTACGGGATACTTAATCAGCGAAAGAAGACGGTTGCGATCGACCATCCCCCATATCCCTAAAATAGAATCGAATATATTCATTTCGTCCACATTGATCGTATTTAGACTATATATAGCCATAGTCACGTCATTTCACACGAAAAAGATCATGAATGAAAAAAAAATGAAAGTGCATAGGCCTATACATGCACGTGAGTGGGTCTGCATTACAGACATATTGGATAAATACAGAACAGTTATGGTCTTTGGAATATTATAAATTGAATTGGTAATAGCACAGTACGGAATCAGATTTAGGCTCATTCTTTTCCAAACAGAAAATATTTTTTTATCAAATTATTTGATCTCTTTCCCACGGTATAATAACATTTATTAACTAGGCAAACGCAGAATATGCGTTGTAAGATGAGCGAGATATCTATAAAAGTATACCTACTCGAAAAGTCTACACACCTTGATCATATAAAACATATTTCATTCGGTTACTATCGAATCTGGGGAGCCGTGAATATATCACTGCAACATTTATCTGCTGTTATTTCTATCAATTTGATGAATAAAAAACATTCATTGAATCATTTTCTTCAATACGGCTGATCCGAATTGAATACAAATTTCTAATAATGTGTAGGGCCTATCATTTCCGTGTTTACATTTGAGGAAAATTTGAATTATACTGGTGAGATTTTATTTTTCATTTTTTTCTGTCCAGCCTTATCTTATGGGGTTTTTAGAAACTTTGAGATGATATTTCTCAAAAATGGTCCAACTGATTTGACCCAAAAAACTATACAGTTTGCGTATTGGATAAGTTTGCGCATTGGATAGGTTTGCGTATACACAAAAAGTTTCATGTCGATCGGTTGAACCATGCGACCTGTGCAGTGTTTACAAACAGAAAAAAAACACAGACCAGAGCTCTGTAAGAGTTGGGTGGAAATCTTCGCTAACGCTCATCTAATGAAGGACTTCATGGATTAACAAGAGATTTTTCGTAGTCTTCCTGTCCAGGTATTCTGGAACACCTCCTTTACAATAGTTAACGTGTCCTATCCATGTAATGAAAATAACCTCTCATCTCATTCAACTTTCATCGAAGCCAATAGATGTTAGTCATCATTACAGTGCATTACAGCAATACTTGCTTTACTTAAGAATGTAGGCCTATCTTAGGACGCCGCCCAATAGTATGAACATTGAATATAAATATAGTTCTAGAGTTCCAAGTTTTTTTTAATTATTATTTTTGTCGAATCCAGTATGACTCGAGCGTTTTTAATTATTTCGCCGGTACCAACCCACGGAAAAACGAGACGATTTTTTAGTTAAATTTAATATCAATTCATTTGAATGTTGCTGCACTAGTTGCATCAGAATATTATACTGACACGAGTGGTCGCGTAGCCAACACACTGGATTCGATTAACGCCATGGTCAGGGGTTTTCGTGGTCTCCCTCTGTCGTTCATGTTGATACTGGGATGGTTCCTTAACAGGTCACGACCGACTCCTTCCTGCTTTCAAATAAAAACCTAATAAAATAACCACCGGCACACATGCAGCATCATGTGCACTTCATGTGATCCGGGAGACGAGATGTTTTCGGACCTGGTTCGTTCCCCGCCGCCGTCCATCTTTACAGGGGTTTTTCATGGTTTCCCTCTGTAGTCTAGGCTAATGCCAGGATGGTTCCCACAATATAGGCCACGACCCCTTCCTTCCCACCAACCTTCCCATTACCCAAGAAGCCTTTATCTCATCATCCCATCATCTCATTAATCATCCATCCGACGCCAAAAGATATTCGCCATCATTACAGTGCGTCGTTAAACTTAAACCCAATATAAAAAATCTCATCATCCCATTCACCAACACCAATAATAATCGACAACAGATGGCTTGATGCCGCTGTCATCGCTATCTGGAATATTCAATTCCTAAAATATTTAAATTGAAGAGATTGAATGTGTACCCGTATTCATTTCAGTATAAACGATGAAAATCGATGAAAAGCGAAAATCTATACACCAATCATTGGTGCACTGTAAGCATAAGTATTTTTTTTTAAATATTTTTCAACTAAAATAAATGAAAAACGGTAACAGTATAATAATAATAATAATAATAATAATAACATCAATACGCGAGTATGCCATGCCACAAATGCATATAAAAATAGTAATTTAAAACGAAAATAAGTCCATGGTCAACAATCCAGATCTATATGTTATCAACTAATTATTGTCACCATGTAGGGCCTACTCGCTATAAAATTTTATAAAACTGCGTTTATCGTAGACTTACTCATAAAAATCACGCTCATTGAAAAAATATATATTATCGGTAAGTTACGAAATGTATGTGGGTCTGCGAATATTGCGTAAATGTACCGTTAGATAATATTTAACAGAAATGTATTTGAAATACCGGTACAAAGGTATGTGTATATATATATATATATATATATATATATATATATATATATATATATATATATATATATATATATATATATATATATATATTATATATATATATATATATATATATATATATATATATATATATATATATATATATGTATATATATATATATATATATATATATATATATATATATATGTATATATATATGTATATATGTATATATATATATATATGTATATATATATGTATATATGTATATATGTATATATATATATATATATATATATATTAATATATATATATATATATATATATATATATATATATATATATATATATATATATATATATATATACATATATATATATATATATATATATATATATATTATATATATATATATATATATATATATGTGTATATATATATATATATATATATATAAAGCCTTTGCTGCGGCTTCAGCGCTCGTCGGTCTATATATGATAATAATTATATAGAAACCACTCTTTCAAATTATTACTAACTATTATAAGTTGTTATACATTTTCATGATACGGTATGGTCTATAATGAATGATACATTGAAACTGAAATGTAAAATGCAATGCAAAAACCTTGAGTTATTATAATAGACTTTTTTCTAGCGGAAAATAGCATTTTGATTTAGAGAAATTTTTAGAAAAATTTTTGGGGAATTGAAATTGAATCAATTGATTTGAAATCTGAACGCTCAACGAACAACCAATCAATTTACGACAAATTTTTGTTCTCACCACACTCGACTCAGAATAATAGAAAAGAGTATTATATACCGGTATTGAAAATTTGAAAATACTTAATTTCTCTATCAACGAAATAAACACTGTACATACTTATCTAAACAAACCATAGGTCCTAGGCCCTAATTGACTGAAAATTTTGACAGTATAAACGAGATTAACACCCTACCTCAATGTTTGCTTCAGCTGGTTGTTTTCGTTCCGGTCAGCTTTCGATAAATCGGCACCGGCAAGCATTACTTCTTCACCTTGATGAACCCACTTAATCACCTCACCACCATAAGGTAACGTACTATTTGATGACATGCTCGCATCACTGTTATGTGTCAACTCGACTTTCATACACAGGAAAAGCCTACTGACAGGTATGTTAGGCCACATTGAAATCTTTAATAAAATGTGAGCTGTAGTTCTATTCGTCCACACTTCACTCATTTTATATTTTCCATAACCAATAACACATTCGCTTCCTTTTTCTGCTCTGTAAGGGGTGGGCATTATTGAAATTCCTTTTCTCAAGTCTTTCCCAGTCAACTCTATTAATAATTTTCTGTAATAATCTTGAGTCGGCACGTTTTTTATGGTAGTAACGTTAAGCACTTTTGCTGACAGTATGACAGGTGATCCTGTCACAGTAGTAACGTTATTAAAATATAGCACAATTAAAAATATATGTAGTAATATCACACGTTTCGAGCATGCATTAATAATTGCCATGATACCGCTACGACTCACCACCAAAAACTTGTAACACATAGAAGCCAAAAATTCATTCGGAGCTTCTATTTATACTCTCGCAACTGCAAAATAGTATAAAAGAACATGGTACGTCAAATACATTAGGCCTACTAAACAACATTGGCATTGGCAAGCACACTACACGGCATTGCTACACAGCTGATCGAAAGGAAGTGAAGCTGGTAGTGAACTAATCGTAGTTGATTCATTTGCTACTAGGAATCGTCGACGATGAAATCCACTGCCTTCTTTAACTAGCCGATAAAGAAGCGTTCTATCTCACCCTTCTAGATTTCAAAACCCTAAATAAATTGACAATAAGAACTTGATTAAATGCTTATGAAATAACTTGATTTATTTTCAATTTTTCAAGATAGGCCTACAGAATATTTGTGCGGTACATCATTTTGAAAGCTATTAAGCTTTATTGAAAGCATTGGAAACTATTTTCCAATGGTTTAGGCATTTTAGTCTACCTGTCTCACAGGATGTTTAAAAAAGTATTTGGCACTCAAAAAGTTCAAATCCTTTTGCCAACAACTAGCTGATGGATACGATTTATGTATAAGTTTCGAATAATGTCATTTTTGTGCATGAATTCCATGAAAATTTGAACATATTCGGACTGAAGTTTTCCCAAATTTTCTCCTCTAGCTTATTCTTACGAAGGTTTTCAAAATTTCAAAACATTTCAAAATTTATGGTTTCAACATGGATAATAAAGCAATTGCACGCATTACGATATGCAGTAAAAACTTGGAATATAAACTGAAAATGTAAATATTTCAACATCTAGAAAGCTGAACATTTAACCAAAAAATAAGAACATTCTCTTTAGATCCCTCAGAAACGTTTGTACATGTCTGTTTTACACCGATTTCATGACGTCACATGCTCTAATATATCTAACCCATTGCCGTTAGGTTCGGGACCATCATTAATTAATCACTAATAGTTTCACATACAGGTACCAGTATTGGTATTCTGGTTATTAATAGAATCTCTAGAACTACATCAGAATCACATAGAATCTCTAGTTTTGAATAACAATTGTATCCAGCCATTCAATGTAGAAAATATAGGGCAGATTTCATTTTTTCCATTTTTTTCAATTCATATTGGGTTTAGCGTCGCACTGTACTATTGACTAGTATCTATTAATGTCAGTGAATGATATATGAGATGAAGGGTTATTTTATATATATATATTGGGTTTAACGACGCACTGTTATGATAACTGAGGTCTAATGGCGTCGGATGGATGATTAATGGGATGATGAGAGAAAGGTTCTTGGGTAATGAGAAGGATAGTGGGAAGGAAGCGGTCATGGCCGACTTATTGTAGGAACCATCTCGGCATTAGCCTAGACTACAGAGGGAAACCATGAAAAACCTCTGTAAAGATGGTCGGCGGCGGGGATCGAACTGGGTTCGGAATTCCACTCGCCTCCCAGATCACATTTTATTAGGTGTTTTTGGATAGTGGGAAGGAGTCGGATGTGACCAGTAGTTAGGAACCATCCCACTATTGAACGAAAGAGGGAAACCATGGCGGGAATCGAACCCCAGCCTCTTGAATGACAGTGTGCCAGCCACTCGACCACTCTCAGTAAGAGGCCAATTTAATCAATTATTTTACATTTTCTACAATCTGCTATATTGATCAAGGATAAAGATGTAATAATATATATCTTCTATGAGTTCACATTCAGTAAATATATCAACTATTTTGAAGCAATTTTGTTTATAGGGGTGATTTTGTAATGAATTTTCTCAAAAAAGGTTCAACTGACTTGGCCAAAAAAACTAGACGGCGCTAAGTTGTGAACTCAAGTCCGGGTGGTCAAAAAGAGTTGCATGTTGATCACTCATCCGTGTGACCTGTGTAGTGTGTACAAACTTAAAAAAAAAACAAAGACAAAGTTTTGTAAGAATAGCATGGCAATCTTTGCTATCGATCATTCAATTTATTTCATTTCAACTAGCATACTCCAAATTCGAAACATTACCAACATTATTGTCAGCTGTCAACAAAATGGGCATCTTAAATAAATTGCATTACTTAAAATAAGGTTAACGCACTGTTTATTCTTACAGGACTATATATATATTTATATTCAGTGGTGTAGTCGTAAAAAATGAAGTGCCAGGGCGGTGGCATCACGACGTGCCCCGGCAGTGGTGCTGTCGTAAAAATAACGAGGTATGCCCCAAAATTTCGCATAAATATCGATATGTTATTCAAGTAGCAGTCAATGCGATTCCTGATTGTTGGTGGGTTGGCTCCCCACAATGCCCTGCAAGGAACATATTTGAAAATTGTTTTTTTAAACAATAATATACAGTAAGTTTTGGTTCTTATAATTCTAGCACGTGGCTGGCAGACTGGGACTGCCCAGTTAATTATTACTAATATTACTAGATTTTTATTTTCATATGTACTTTGTCCAATGATTAGATATAAAATAACATATTACCAAAGATCAGCGCCCTACGCCGCCCTGCCTCCGCTTCAAAATTGGAAGCAGGGCCCCGCCCTGCCCCCCGAAAAAGTACCAGGGTGCCGCCCTGGACCGCCCTGGCCCCACTGCATGCCTGTATATATTAGATCAACAGATTATAGATCAAAGCTGGGTAGCCAGAGGAATGCTGATATGAACGTTGATTTACTTGAATACATTTTTTGTTCAACATTTCAACAGAAAAATCTCATTCGATATATGACACTCTTAATACCGCAAAAAGGCCTGCGCTATCAACGCACGTACTTTAATTTTCAATGTCACACTGCTAAAACCATAGTTTTATACATGTTACAGGCGTACATATGAATTTATGAAGACCATTTTCAAGGTACTCAAATGATCTATATGTTTACCGTATTAGACTTTTGATATAGGCTAATATAACATTTCAAACTTACATGCTACAAAAAATCTGATTAGCAATTAATCAACTCAAGTTTTGAATTCATGTTCATACTACAATGCCCAATCTTGATGAAAATGATGTGCCTACTGGCTTTGCAGCAAAAAGCTACCAAATAAGTATACCTTGGCACTACTTTATTGACACATGAGAGGCGAGATTAGGGGAATCAGCCACTGACTGACACTGAGTGCATTATAATTACCAGGATAATACCAAATATGAAAAAAATAGTATGCAGTTAGATGGAGCATCCATTGAAAATCACTTTAGCATTGCATGATAATAATACCTAGGCCTATATATTAATTTATATTAGTAATAGAAAACAAAATACAAAAATATCGAGAAATAATTTACAATAGTCAGTTGTCGTGTAGTACCGGTACTGAAGTACCATTCGTTTATGGCACCATATCATTATGTAACCCACTAATAACTCGAAAAATAACTAAGGCACTGGTTCTTCTCGCACTGAAACACATTTCTTCTCCATAAATTCATCTGTGTTGATCTGCCTGCCATACAACCTCAATTCATAAACAAGGAACTTAAACATTAGTTGTGGTTTCAGACCGCCTACCGCCAGACTTGGATTTCAATTTTATTTTATTTTTAGCAGAATTAGCCACGTTTTCTAAATAGCGAGGCAACGGTGTCTCCATAACGTCAGCTTCTATCAGTTGGGTGAGATACTCGAAAACATTCGGAGCAGTAATCCTCACCGTGATGTCAACTGTTTTGCCTTCCATGAGAGGATCTTGACATGGGCAGTTAGGAGCCTGAAGGATAAAAAAGTCAGATTCTATTACTTATAATTTATAGGTACCTACATCTAATACACAAGTCTTTCCTGCTTACACAGTTGAACAGGATATGTCAAACATTATTGGGAAACTATAATTTAGCTCCTGAAAGAGATAGATAATTATGGAAAACTGAAGAGATTATGTATAATAAGCTAATTGAAAATTAACATTCTTCATTAATGGCACACAATTACCTGATAATAACATTATGACTACAATCTTATTATTTATTTACCGGTATTTGTTTCTACAAGTAGTTTGTAACAGGTGGTAGATTGATAATATAATATGTATTTAAAACGTGAAACAAAATAAAACTAATTAAACATTAATGGAACAGAATAATGAAATTGAAATAAAATAAAAACAGTAAATAAAAACTTGATAGTAAAACCAATTGATGATATATTTTATAATTATGAACGATTAAAGAGAACCATATGAGCAAAATGTGTGTCAAATTTATATAAAAATAGGTGTTGCATTTCATGAAATTTGGTAAATAATTATACTGAATGGAAACTAAACTAAATGGATCTGTTGTGGCCTACAACAAAAATCTGTTGATATTCAATTGGTAATAGAAACTAATAGAAAGGATTTTATTTGTACTCATTAGTTCGTAGTGGTAAATATACCGACATTATGGAGGGTTCGTTAACTACAGAAAACAGATGGTTACCATTTTCAATTAACGAACGATGTGTCCATTTCCCAACAATCACCTAAAAGGTCTTTTATCATGTATAATGAAGATACTCAGTAAAGGCATTGAGTTTCATAAAGGGTAGTTTACAACCACTTACAAGTTTGTCATATTTGGCATTACAACTATCGAGTGGGTGGCGGGAGTGGAATACTTCTCCCACCTGACTTGTGACAAGATTTGACGTGAACATAATGACTAGTAGAAGAAAGTCTGGGAGTGGAGGAGAAAACATGAGGACAAGAATGAACGCTGAGCTTGCTAAAATGGCTTTATAAACACTATTTTCCGTATTTTGAGTACCAGAAAAAACGTGAATAACGTTTCAGAATAATAACGTTTTAAACGTTAAAGTTACCGAAAACTAAAACTGACAATAATGAAAAGTTACAAAAGTTACTTGAAAAAGTATAGAAGGTAAGTACTTCAAAAAGTGACTTATCGAAAAACTGGGAAATCAGGGGCTATTTATTAAAAAGCAATATCAAGTCGCGACATATTTTCGTCTTGCAGCCTGTCGGGGTAGACACAAGCCCAAAGACGGACGGAAGCCTACCCAAGGAAACAAGGACTTACCAAAGGAAGCCTACACAGAGATTAGAAATAGTGAAGTCTCAAATAACACACCAAATAGAAATGCTTTTTTCGACGTGGATGGCATCAAAGTAACGTCCAAGTAACTTTTAATAAACAATACTTTCAAAAGTAACGTTAGCTCTATAATAAAGTGAACGCCTTTACCTAAAGTTACTTTTGAAAGTTACTTACCCAACACTGCTCATACTCAACCAAAGTACCCGGAGGCATGACTATTGTTTATTAGACATAAGAATAAAAAATATAGGGCCTTACAGACTTGAATATTAAAATAATTTAATTTTTTAATTCAATCATTTAGGGCCTACATTAATATTTTGTAGGCCTACTATTTCACCTTGGTTTAGGTACTGCCAGTTGTACCAAGTGATGATTAGTGAATTAAGCAAAAATTAGCAAATTAACTTGTTATTACCCTTGGATACATACCTACCGGTATGCTATTTTTGTACATTAAGTAATGATTAACTAATTAATATTCAATCATCAGTTGGTACAGTCGGCGCTTACAAAAGTAGCTAGTTGTACCAGTATTTTTTTTCATCAATTTATAATCACCACAAACATTTTCCGAATCACCTACCTCAATTATAAGCTTCTCAAGCTTTGGAGGATTTACGCCAAATATATTTTCACCATATTTCCTTTTATTTTCACTCCGAGAAACGGCAATGTTCTTTCCATCTCGAGTTCTGTTCGCTTTAGAAACACACAACAATGAAAAAATAAAAATCTCTAACGCTAAATTCCTTGACATTGACGGTATTACTCAACATGACATATGAATATTCAATGTTGACATTAACAACTAACAAAACCAAAATAATCTTGTTGGGGGATGAATGAGACATGCCACATTGAATGAGATAACTAAAACTGAATGAACTAGAAAGGATAACTAGTATTTGTTCTAATCACTCTCTTAAGAAAGAGATTAGGCCTACATCTCTTTGATTTGTATGATTTAGGCCTGAGGAGGCCTAAATTAGGTAGCCTAATCAGGAATGAATTTCGACTGAAATCGCAAATAGCAAATAACGTTTGCCAAAGTCTGAAACACAAAGCCACTATGAGGAATACAATTTTCAAACAATTACTATTGTCTCACTTCCCAAACTGAAGTGATTCATTAATGTTATCAACTTGTGCATAAACATACCGTAGGTAGGCCTACTCATCATAATTATTTTCAGAACCACACCACTAACACGCTACAGTGTGTAGTCACTTACCCCCTGGTCTATAGGTCTCTGTACTCAGTTGAAAAGCATTAGCACCATCTGTATCTTGCAGCTCTTTCCTTTTCAACAATCTCAGTAATTCATGAATATGTCGACCATCCAAACACGCATTTTTAATGAATTCATAGTTCAGAGCTTTTGTTAAAGCCTGTAAAAAACAGAAAAATTTACATTTTTAATAAGAATAAAAGTAATAATTCATAATAACTTTGTGTGAAACATGTGTCTAGTAAAGGCCCATTCACAATAATCACTAAAATTAATATGTAACACAAATGCGAGAAATGTTTGCCTGTATAATGTTCTTATGGGAAAACGCTTTATGACAAGCCATAACAACCACTAGCCATTCCATAACGCCACCTACAAATTCAATGATAACACTAAGATAAACATGGACATGAAAGCTAGCAAGCTCCACGGTTTCATGTTGACATTAGCTGTAAAGCATAAGAATCAGTCAATAGAAACCTTCAATTTCGAAATAAACACAAGTGGCAGGCAACCCAAACTACCTGGACTCGGTCTCCAGTCTTAGGTTGACAATGGCAATGACCTTGAATTATAATTGGCTGTTATTTTCATGTTCTACATTAATGTTGATATGTTTTGTGAGTAGTCAGTTTGGACTGTATGACTGTGTGGTCATGCGTTAGGCGTTACTTTTGTTACTCGTGTTGAATTGCATTGTGAATGAGCCAAAAGTGTATTCTATGATGAAATTACCTGAAGAACATCCATTGAGTTATTCTTTGAAGCAGTAAAGAGATATGGTTCATTGGACGAGAAAGCAAATATTTTGGGTTGCTGGAGAACAATACCTCGACCTTTCACTATTTTCTTGACAATAATCATGATCCAATAGATTTCACCGTAGCAGATAACTTGACGAATAACGCTCAAACCAGCAATTCGAAAAACTTGACCAATGGTCCTCTCAATCTCCTCGGTTTCATTTACTTTGTGCACGCTGTCATGTCGGATGAGTTCAAAACATGTCCAAGTTCGTTTTGACGGATATAAAGATGTTTCTATAGACAATATGATTCGAAATAAAATTAGAATTCACTACTTTTAGTTATTAATGTTAAGTACAGTGTTTTACAAACAAAGACAACGTAAATGTTCATAGTCATGAACATTATCTTACCAATTAGTTTCAGAGTGCCAATTCTTTTCTTCTTATCGTTTTCACTCAATTTCTATGAAATAAAATCAGTCACATTAATAAGTGAAAAATCAAGGAACACAACAACTTGACTCTAGGTTGGAAACAAAGTATAAGAATATTGAGCAGGCCTATGTATATTTGATTACCAAGTATTGTCTAAGACGAAGTGAAGTGTCTATTCCCACAACCTGACTAACATGCATACTATTCCCACGAACCGTAGTTTGGGTCGTGGCAATAGTAATACGACACTTCTATTCTTGCGTTATTTCTGTATGTATCTTTTATCCATGCCTTATATATTTGCCAACTATTTCTTGATTAATCAAATAATTGGTGATTATTTTCAAGTAGTGAAATAATTGATTCACGTTCGATCGATCATCGTGAAAACACCTATAAATCGAGTTACTTTATGACATTGAATGGCAACCCTAGAATCTAAAATTAGTATGTAATGTATATTAGATATATATATATAGATATATATAGATTATCTAGAGTTTTCTCCATCTGTGCGTGCGTGCATCTGTCTGTAACGCTTGTGCGTGCTCACCCCGGCACGGGTCGGCGAGAGGTGCGAGGAGAGTGGAAGGGTGGGGGGCATGAGCGGCAAGAAGGCAAGAAGAGAGGGGAAGGAATGGCGCTCCCACTCGCACTGTCCTTGACGCAACGGCTGACCCGCAAGGACATGCGGGTGTCGTTGCGCAATGAGACGCCCCCATCATGGGTAGGTACACTGCGTGTTTGATTGTAACCAGAGTACTGGTAGATGATTTGTCACGGCAGATTGGCTATTTGTGAAACTAATATGACGTACATGTTGACGGGGAAAAATACACCGATACACCGAAAAAAAAGTACACCGAAAATAACGTACATCGAAAATAACGAACACCGAAAAAACTTGGAAAAAAAAAGAGTAGATGCGGCGATACACCGAAAAAATTGTACACCGGAAGAAAAAGTTATTTTATAGGGTGACTGTCCTCGGACGCAAGACCCGAGTAGAAGGACGATTCAGGGTGGAGCTGCGATGACGGATTTAAATAGTAGGGGAATATTCCCCTCCAATAAAGATAAAATATCATCAGGTCTGACATTATCGTTCTTTTCGGAGCTCATTTTTTCGGTGTATAGACGGATTTTCTTTTTTATCCATGTTTATTTGGTGTTCGTTTTTTTTCGGTATAAAAAAATTAAATTCGGCGCTACACAGAAAAAAACGAACACCGAAAAAAAAAGGATAAAAACGAGAATCCGGCGATACACAAAAAAACAAAAAGAACGATATTTTCAGACATGATAGGCTAATAGGCCTATTCTATTTTTATTGGAGGGGAATATTATATATACTTGGGTCTCGCCTCCCAGTAAAATAACTATAAAATAACTTTTTCGGTGTATGTTATTTTCAGTGTATCGCCGCATCCACTTATTTTTCTCTCCAAGTTTTTTCTATTATCGTTATTTTCGATGTACGTTTTTTTCGGTGTTTTTTTTTCGGTGTATCAGAGGCTAGCCGTGTTGACTCATGTTTCAAACATGAAGGGGAATTTAGTGTACATATATACCGGTATATACGTCCAAATATTATATCTACTTAACGACCCCACCAACAGCTAGGTTATACGGGGGTACGAATGAGTGGGTGATGATGGAAAGATAAAGTGATGATAGGTGAAAGGACGTTTACAAAAACCCATGCCTTATGCAGGACTCGAACCCACGCTCAACGGTGAGTTCAGTTACTACCGCTAGCGATAATCGACTTGGCCACCGGGGCGGCTATATATATATATATATATATATATAATTATATGTGTCTGTGTGTGTGTGTCTCTCAAGTGTATAGGTGTGCACATACTAGAACCCTCCTTTGTAAGTTTTTCTCACCAACAGGCTATTAGGCCTACTCATTTACTATTATTAGTTATGAACAGTAGGCCTATTATAGTATAGTAGTATATATTAGTATAATGTAACTATTACATTAGGGCCTCAAGTTTATTTTTAAATCCAATCTACATGCTCCCACATGTTGAATAGTTCCTTCAGTAAGATTTTCACTTAGGTTGATTTGTAATATGGTTCCCTGACAAACGTTCTCTTGAGGTTCCACTGTACAATTGGGAGTGCATTAACTGTTCGACAAAAAAACTGTTCGAAAAAAAAACTGTTCGACAAATGAACTGTTCGACTGAAAAAGTGTTCGACAAATGAACTGTTCGACTGAAAAAGTGTTCGACAAAAAAACTGTTCGACAAAAAATCTGTTCGACTATTAATGCAGTAGCTTGATGTTTCGGTAAAGCTGTACGCGGGCGTGAGGGGAAATCCTCCTCCCCTTGAAATACTATCAACACCTTTCAATAGCGCCAATTTGTAACCGAGCAGTTACATTTCTCCTGTTAATATTCGAACAGTTTTTTTGTCGAACACTCTTATATTCGAACAGTTTGTTTGTCGAACAGTTTTTTCGTCGAACAGTTTTTTTGTCGAACAGTTTTTTTTTTCTAAGTTTTTTTTTTCAAACACTTTTTTTCCCCCTCTTTACAAAAATTTATTTCCCATTTATTCCCTCTTTTTTTTCTCGAACACGTTTTTATTCGAACAGTTTTTTTTTCAGCTTTTTCAACAAATACTTTTTTATCCTTTTCAAACATTCACGCCCATTTTTCTTTTTTCAAACAATTTGAAAAAAAAATGTACTTGATATTGTGTGCGCCTTACTTTATACTGCACCTCATCATATTCATATAGTGATCCTTGATTTAGTGGACCCCAAATGGATGCGAGAGAGTGAAAAACCAAGTTGATATTGTGCACCCTGAACACGTATTTATTCAAACAGTTTTGTTTCAATTCTTTGTTCCAAACATTTATTTCCCATTTTTTTTAAACAATTTTTTTAAATGCAAATTCCCAAATTCCCAAATCCCAAATTCCCAATTACTACTGTACCAAACTAAACTGTACCAAAAATGACTACTAAACTAGGCAAACGCAGGATGTGCGTTGTACGATGAGCTAGATGTCTATATAAAGTATAATCGAAAACTCCACAAACCTTGATCACTTGAAATGAACTTCATCCAATGTCAATGAATCTAGAAAGCCGTGACTTCGACAATGCAACATTTTTCAACTAATATTTCTATCTTTTCGATGAATAAAATACATTGATTATATTATTTTCTCCGAAACGGCTGGTCCGAATATCAAACCAAATTTTTATTCATGTATATTATTCTTGTGTTCACATTTGTGGAAAATTTGAATCGTATTGGAGAGATTTTTTTTCAATTTTTTTCCGCCCAGCCAATTCTTATGGGGGGTTTTAGAAACTTCTAAATGATGTTTCTCAAAAATGGTACAACCGATTAGACCTCAAAACTATACAGTTCTAAGTTGGATAAGTTTGCATATAAAAAAAAGTTTCATGTCGATCGGTCAAACCCTGTGACCTGTGCAGTGTTTACAAACAAAAAAAAACAAAAACGCACGGACAAAGTTCCGTAAGAGTTCAGTGAAAATCTTCGCTACGCTCATCTAACAACGACCAGATAGACTTTTTAAATTAATGGACAAATTAATGTTTTGGTTTGAATCAGTCAAGGCTCACAATGATTCATAGATTTCTAGATTTCTTTCTAGATTCATTGACATCGGATGAAGTTCATTTCAAATGATCAAGGTTGTGGAGTTTTCGATTATACTTTATATAGACATCTCGCTCATCGTACAACGCACACCCTGCGTTTGCCTAGTTTAGTAGTCATTTTGGTACAGTTTAGTTTGGTACAGTAGTAATTGGGAATTTGGGATTTGGGAATTTGGGAATTTGCATTTAAAAAAAATTGTTTAAAAAAAATGGGAAATAAATGTTTGGAACAAAGAATTGAAACAAAACTGTTTGAATAAATACGTGTTCAGGGTGCACAATATCAACTTGGTTTTTCACTCTCTCGCATCCATTTGGGGTCCACTAAATCAAGGATCACTATATGAATATGATGAGGTGCAGTATAAAGTAAGGCGCACACAATATCAAGTATATTTTTTTTTCAAATTGTTTGAAAAAAGAAAAATGGGCGTGAATGTTTGAAAAGGATAAAAAAGTATTTGTTGAAAAAGCTGAAAAAAAAAACTGTTCGAATAAAAACGTGTTCGAGAAAAAAAAGAGGGAATAAATGGGAAATAAATTTTTGTAAAGAGGGGGAAAAAAAAGTGTTTGAAAAAAAAAACTTAGAAAAAAAAAACTGTTCGACAAAAAAACTGTTCGACGAAAAAACTGTTCGACAAACAAACTGTTCGAATATAAAAGTGTTCGACAAAATAACTGTTCGAATATTAACAGGAGAAATTTAACTGCTCGGTTACAAATTGGCGCTATTAAAAGGTGTTGATAGTATTTCAAGGGGAGGAGGATTTCCCCTCACGCCCGCGTACAGCTTTACCGAAACATCAAGCTACTGCATTAATAGTCGAACAGATTTTTTGTCGAACACTTTTTCAGTCGAACAGTTCATTTGTCGAACAGTTTTTCAGTCGAACAGTTCATTTGTCGAACACTTTTTTTTTCGAACAGTTTTTTTGTCGAACAGTTAATAGCATCACTGTACAATTATGTAAATTATATAGATCCCAAAGTATATTTACAGAAACAGCATTGGCTATTATCTTAGCAATTGACTTAGAAGTCAATAAAATCTTCTCTTTAACGATAAACTTCTTTACTTCATGCCACGTTATCTCCGGAAAAGCTGAGAAAACAAATGATTTAACGTCCGCGACTTTGAAACGAGTAATGGCTCTCTCAATATCACTGGAAGCTGAAAAGAAAAATCAAGGATTTTAATCAACAGTAGGCCCAACGTAAGATGAACAGAAAGCTCCAAATTGATTATCGTTTGTTTAACAACCCCACTAACAGCTATGTTTTTTGAGGTACAAATGAGTAGGACATAATGAAAATATTAAGTGATGAAGTGGAAGGACGTTTATAAAAGCCCAAGCCCACAGTCTGATACTAGTGTTGGCGATTGAGAAAAATAGCTACCGGTAATGAAACTGCCATACGGTCTATACGCTTGGTCTCCTTGAGATTGTGTTGCGCTTCCAAAAGACTTCAGCACGATGCATGCGTGGGCCGCTGCACTGTTGCAATATTTAATGCTTTAAAACATACGGCTGTTTGTAAATATAGGCCTAGCCACTTCTAGGATTACACCTAGCCTAGGCCATTGACTTTACAATAACTATGGTGCCTAGGCCTAGGCATTAAGTATAACCTGTATACTTAATGGCCTAGGCGTTATAGGTCTAATAAATGCTAGGCCTACGCATTAAGTATATAGTATACTTAATGGCCTAGGGTAGCACAACTTGCATTATGCCTAGGCCATTAAGTTTGTGAATTACGAAGTCAATGCCTAGGCTAACAAGGTAGGCCTATGTAATCTGTCAACATAGGTCTATATGCCTAATCAGTGCGTTCATAGTGTTTTAAATAGGTCTAGGCCTAGCTCGAGTTGCTTATGAATATGAATTAAATACATTTAATTAATAGCGGTAATACAATCTACTTACTTGTTAGAGCCATTTCAGCTCCTGAAGTACGGGAAATTCTATAATCGGTAATGATTATGATCAACAGACAATCATCCACATTTCTTTTTCAAGATCAAATGTACGAAAGTCAAAACAAACAGAACCACCAAAAGTAAAATCACACCAAACTCAAAACTGTCAGTTTGTCAGGAGGAGAACTGGCGGCAAGAGAAGATAACGCGATACCAACATTCTTTATCAAAACAATGAAATCGTACAAGTATGAACAAGTATGAACAAAATACTTCAGATCTATTGGTATCACTACACACATAGTTGTATTTTAGCCGCGCCTTCTCAAAATACCGTTTTCGAACGCTTTCATTTCAACTGGGTCTACACATTACAGCATCTATAGACTTTCTTTTAATTTGTGAATATAGGCCTACATACATATATATGTATATATATATATATATATATATATATATATATATAACTAGGAAAACGCCTTATATGCGTTGTGAGATGAGCTTAGAAGTATATGGAAATGTAGAATTAAGAACATTTTGTCAGCTCAATGTACATATACAGGCCATGGATCACTTCAAAGGTTCAAGAACCACGGCTCTCTGTTGGTATATAAACCTTGGTTTCCAAACGATTATCCCAGTGCCTTCTTGATATCCATCACAGATTTTAAACGTTTTAATTTATTGGTGACATTTGTTGCTCACATTTAATAGTTCCTTAATTGCTTTCTTAATTGCTTTTATTGATGTGTAAAAAAGTACATTAAAAATGCGTTTTCTTCGTTATTTCACATTCGATTGTTTGGCAAATCGCTTAAAATATGTATGATAGATCTTTCCACATTCAGTATAAATTTGAGAGCTTTTGGAAAATGTTGGTTTTCCAAGTATTTCTCCCCGGCCTATTCTTATGGGGAATTTCCATACTTTCCAATTTTTTTCCGGAGACACCGTTTGACCGATTTTTCTGAAAAACAATCCCAACCTATTCTGGTATAACACCAATTTGGGAAAAAAGTTTCGAGTTGATTGAAACTTTTTCCTGACCTGTATGCCGCGTACAAAATTACACACAAAAAAAAAAAAAAAAAAAAAACATAAAAACCAAGCCTAAAATTTTTCGGTATATGGAATGAAAATCTTCGCTACGCTCATCTAATTATATATGGCTACTCCCGTGGCTTGGGCAACTATCACACTGCATTAGGAACTAAAGTCAGATCGGGCTTAGGTTCGAGTTCTGCATAAGGTACTGGTTTTTATAAAACGTTCTTTCTCCCATCATCACTTCATCGTTTCATTATCATCCACTCATTTGTACCCCTGTATAATCTAATTGTTAATATATGTATAGGCCTATATATTATACATATGTATATTATATATATTCATATATTATGTACATGGTATTTTCAGGACTCATGGTTAATATTATGACAAATATATCTTTTTAAATTACCATGTTATAAATTGGATTCATCAGGACTGGAACATTTCATCCCTCTTGTGGTCATTTCTAAGGTGATGAAATAAATTGCATACAATTTAAATTGTCTTTTTCCAGTTTAAATTGAATCAACAGGTTTCTAATTATTCATGTATTTTGAATTTCAAGTTCATTATTATCTTTTAACACTTTTCAAGCCACCACATTATTGAATTTGCTCCATATTATATGCATATTTTATTAAAATGTAGGCCTATGCATGTTGCCTATTATTACAATTTGGCCTATAATCTTGTATTTTAATTTTCAAGTAACTATGATAACACACCATCTGCATTATAATTTAAAGATAAGTGAGTACTATACGAAACGTATTCGAAAGTTATATACATACCTTGATTTTGAAACAAACTGACAAGTCTATTTCGTTACTCATGGGCGTGCAATAGCATTTTTTATTCAGTCCAACCTAGGCTATTGGCAGTCCTGTCTAACAATATTCAAACACAATTTTGTACAATTCTCAAACAAAATAAATTATTTTCATGAAAATGAGCAATCCTAGCTATTTGATGTAGAAAAACGTTTATAACATTATTTTCTTAAAAATGGCTACCGGTAGCCTAATTTGAATGAAAATTCATAACAACGTTTATAATGTTTAATCCAAATCTTAAAAAAGCCTACTTCCAAATCCAAAGAGAAGCTTCAATCTCAGGAAATCTGTCTCCATTCAATAAGGCCTCTACACCCTATTATATGTGATACCAGTGAACATAAAGTACTATTCGATACTGAACGTAACAACAGAATGGGCTTCTAAATGTGGCAATACCGGATGGCCAATCAAAGTTTACAAAAAAAGGGTCAACTATGTAACATTTTTAATGTGTCATTGTTCAGATAAGCACACACTTCATTTTGTTACTTTTCATAAGTTCCACTATTCAGTATTTACCACTAACAGTGTACCTGCAACTTTTACTGTTGAATAATATATAGTATAAGTATAATGTATAGTTTATTCATAAAACAAATTATTTCATGTCATATACTCTCATTGGTATGTGGTAATTATTTCATTGGCATAATAAAGAACCTTGTTTGATTTCAGATCATAACTTTCTTATTGCTTCATAATATTTTAGTCACACAGATTTTATTTAGGCCTACTATAATTTGATTACAAGAACTTCGTCATACAAAATTAACATTAAACATTCTCAATAGGCTATAATTAAATTATGTTCTAGTCCTGCACTAGAACAAAAAATTGGCACCACTATAGATTATTTACAAAAATCGTGCAAATTACTGACCCACACAACTCATATCCATGCCAAAGACAATTTTTAAGTAGCCACTTAATAATAAATACTATAGAATAACATGAAAATTATAAAATTTATCCAATTTAGATATAACAAAGTAGATAAATGTTAAATGTGGCAAGTAAGTGCAAGCACCTTATGAGCCATGGTAAGTCCTATCCGAAAGCTACATTTCTTAGCCGTGACAGATTTATTAAAATATTATAATTGTATCTTACTCCAAAAATTCCTAAGGCAGTTAAGTACTTGAATTTTATTTCTGAATACATTTCAAGACATTTGTTAGAATTAAGGAAGTACAGATGCAACAAATCAGATTACGATCACAATATAATTGAATTAATTGCACATTTTTTCCTGTTGAGCAAATCAGATTGGCTTCTATGAAAATATTCCCAAATCAATTTTTAGTCGCAAGTAAGAAAATATCAACGCAATATTATCTTAACAAGTAACAAATGATACGCGTGATATGGATGAATATTTTGTGTTAATCAGTGGAGCGCATACAGAATACGAAAACAGTATCATCTTTGTTACGCTCAACATAACAATACTCAAGTACCGACTAATTAAGGCACTGTACTATTTGCAGCATATTTTCATACTTGGCATAAAGTTGATATAATATTTGTTCACAATGAATCAATGTACAAAGTAGTGAGTGTGAACACCTGTTGTTACTCATATTATTTTATCAAAGTTACGGTAAAAGTTGAATTTTCAATAAATGGGCTGTATGCATACATAATACATTTATGGACGTAAACTTATAGGAAGTAATAATTATAATAAGAAATGTGTTACGAGGAGATACTCTAACCAAGTTCGGTAGCCCACATGAAGCTCACTTGGTAATAGTTCAATCATGCAACTTATGGCGTGACATTACAAATTGTTAAACTTGATGAGTCGAGATGTTGATCAGTCCAGATGGCGGTGTAATCATTAACCCAAGACTTGATTCACACTAATTCGACACTAAAAGTAACAACAGAATGCGCTTCTAAATCCCAATATGGTTGACCAAATGTTATAAATAAAGTATAAACTGTCAACAATGTTATATTTATGATGAATGACATTGTTGAAATGTGCGCGTGCTCTATTTTGTGACTTTTCACAAGTTCCACTTTCTAAAAGTAACAGCGTGCCTGCTACTTTTACTGTCCAATATCTTGCCTTCTTAAAACAGGAGAAAGTTATTAGGCATGACATAACAACAGGCCATATTATCACAATTCCAAAGTTTATTCCCATTGAATGGAGACAACAATTTTGATATTTATTCAAGTTGAATTCTAATGAAAAAAAATTCCAATTCCTGTGATGTTTAATAATTTGAGATTTTAATTACTGTACTGTACTGTACTGCCAGAAAATAAACTAATTTTTAATCTAGCTAAAGATGGCAAAGTTTACAGTTAATACAAATGTGCGATTGTTTATGCTATTTTTACATGCACGCAAAGAGAACAATTATGAAGATCACTGTTTGAACCATGTTGTTAACATGCTCAACTGAATTCAGATGGGAAAAACTCTCTTAGTTGCTTGGAGAAACATTTCTTGGCACATAGAATGTGATATTTTAAAACCTCCTGTAGCTAATATTTGTTCATGATAATAAACAAAAACTCTACATTTTGAAAACGTATAAGGATTCTACAGTCAAAACTGTAATTCTACCGTGAATTACTACGAGTCTGCGGTACGATCTCTTATTAGAAGGTGGATGTATACGCACACCATTTTAGTAATACTAGTATATAAATATAAACAGTCTAAAGTTTGACCTGATAACGAGCACATGGTAAATCTTTTTTAAATATATAATTGCTACAAGTGGTCAGTATCAAATACTGTAAGGCACCAGTCCTATTATAATAAATGGTTTCACGCACTTCTGAATATACTGAGGTGTATGCTGAGTTTCCATGACTGCTAAATTGCTTTTACACTGTAAATTTCTCAGCACTTTGCGGAATCTTTTTACTGCAGCTAGTCACTAATACTCTTTCGCTGAAGTTTGTGAATTTTCAGCGATTTGGTGGCAGAATGTACGATATAAGTCGATAGCTCGCCGGATGTACAACGTGGACATATCGCTTTCACTGAGAAATTCAACTTCTTCTGTCAATATATTGAATTTTCTTGAACTTCCATCCACCATGCAGCATCCACTATTACACAACTCCTCACCAATTGGACGAAATTTCAAGATGTCTGACAAAGCAGCAAGATCAGCTGTGTGAAAGCAATATTGTGGTCATGGAAACACATCATATTATACTGAACTATTATAGAAGCTGCGTGATTACCAAAGTACGTTGATTGCTTGTAGTTGTTGAAGTGTTATAAGACTAGACTTTTCTAGGCTTTTCAACGATGGCATACTCCATTTCATTATAAACCTTGTGACTTGGTCCAAGATTAAGTTGAGCATCATCTTTTGAGGTTACGGATTTCTTTCGAATCATGCCATATCCCAAATGAGAATCATCGGCTAAACGACACGCTTGCATATTGTCCATTACCACATCATAATCATTGAACGATGGGTACAGATCAACGGACGGAGCAACGGATGTTGGCAAAGGAGGAGGTTTGCCAGAAGAAATTGGTGAAGGAATGTGTTTATAACCTGGATTACTGTTTAACCTTGATGATGAACCAAAGTGCTGTAGTGTATCATAGTTATCAGATAAATCAGATTTATTTGACAGCTGAGTTAACAGGATTTTAGAGCCTCCTGGTCTGTTTGGAGCAGTGCTAATTTTAGGAGGTTGCTGCGTACGGTTAGCACATTCTGCCTGATCTTCGTCAGTATCACTAGAACCGATGATACTTTCTGTGTGAGTCATATCATTGATTCCTTGTGTTCGCCAGGCCTCAGTACGAACTTCCACATCATCATATTCTGAACCAGTAAGTGGAAGTTTCGGAACATCTGGATCAGAGAGTTTCCTATATCCACCAAACACAGGTGGTGAATCTTCCTGAGATTTCTTATTCTGGTTCTTAGGATATATGTGCTTCCGAGGAGGTTTGGCAGGTTTTGGTAGAGGTTTTGACAGTGGTGCATTACCCACGACTAGAGGCTGAGTTTCCATTGCAACAAATGATTTTACAGAGGAATGTGATATGGCAGAGAAGTCAAGGTCACTGAGTTGAGTTGTTGCACTGGTAGGAGAAGGAGGCAACGGACTACGAGATCGAGCTTCCATGCTAAGTGCAGCCTGAAACTGATTATCACCACACAAAATACCGGAATTAGGGGGTGTATCTCCACTCAACATTTTCCTCATATTTTTCATCTTTGAAGAAATACAACGGAATATCTCTTGACGATTCGAGTGTTCCAAGTGGAAGTCCCCTTCTCCTGTAGTACATTTGCGGCCAGCCTCAAATGTAAACTTTCCTTCTCGATAGCCGTACCGGCGAATATAGCAGTAAGGCCATGTCGCTAGAAGATGATGGTCTCGACAATGACGCAACTGTATTGCTGCCGATGTGATAACCAGTGTATATGACCCTGGCTCAAGGCCACACCGATTTGATGCCTCTGACGCAACCAGCTGAACCATGAATATGCCTTAACAAATGTAATGACAGATAACACATTCTTTAAAAATTCATAGATACAATTGTTTCATTTTGACTCATTTTGTATCATGCTATAAAGTCAGAACATTTTCAAAAGCACAATACGGGTATAGGCCCTATATAGTGAGAGCTTAACTACTACCAGTAGGAAAGATTGTCATGCGGCTGCTGTGACTGAATTGAATATGGTTGTATAATTATATAAAAATTGTAATTCTGATTCCTCAATTCTCAAGTTTGGTAATACTTTAGTAGTCTACCAAACTAGAATAATTATTGACATGTCAAAGCATGTATATTGTACATAGGGCGTATACTCCTATATAATCAATCTTATTTTGTTGTAAAAATTCCACAGTTCTTGAAATATACTTGCATCCATGAAAGAAGAAGGTTCTGAATGTCTACACCACTAGTGCAAGTGCACTAGTGCACCTTCACCTTATGGGGATATTTGTAAAACTTCAGAACAGTAAACTAACTAGCATGCCTACAAATTACAGCTACAGTTACAGTTTCAACAGTTCAACCATCAGAAAAACTGGATCAAGTGTTGTGCATGATAATTAATAAGGCAAGATAGAAGAAAGATATATGTAGGCCTAAATGAGTATCATAATATTTAAAACAAATTAGAACTTATAAACTTATTCCTACCATTTGTTTGCGCACTATCCTCACTGGTAGAACAGTATAAATCATTGTCTTCTTCAATAGTCTGTCGTGAGCAATGGTCCTTAAAAGCAATTGACTGTAAAGCAGCTAACCACTCCATCATTTCTTTTTCTGTAGCAGAGGCAAAATGATGATCCCCTGTTTTGGTAACAATCTGAGAAAATAAAAATGAAATAATGTAATACATATTATATTTATGGAGGATATTAAATGCACGAGCAAAGCGGAGACTCAATTTCACCATATCGGCCTAGTACTCGGAAAAAACATACTTTTTTGCAGGTCAAACGAAAGAGCCTACAAATTCAAATAAAACTTGGCATACACAAATGTCGTCGTGTAACTCCATACCGTATAGTTTTGTAAGTTTTTAAAAACTCTTGAAGAATAATACGGAGAAAACTGAAGAGAGAAAAAAATCGAATAAATTCACATTTTTCTCAGAATTTCAATATAGGTAATAATGTTTACACATTATTCCGAAGTTTCACATATATCGAATCAGCTGTTTTGATAGAAAAAATTATAATGGCATTTTTTACATTAATCAGAGCTATTATCATCATTATTTAATCTTTATTGACAACGAGGTCGAAACCCCACAGGTCAAATATAATTAAACCCATTAAGAATTTAAGCAATAGGTCTAACCAATTGAACTATACTAGGACAATTGCTATTATATACGATGGATATGCAACTTGGGACTTTTCCCAAGTTCTCCCAGCTGACGATCATCTCCAGTCCCAAGAAACTTTTCGACGCGACCTAGATCGTCTATATAAGCTAACAGGGCTCTGATGGTCTTAGTAGTCAATTAAAATTGAAACATCGCCGCCTAGATCAAGTACATTATCTGAATGCCTGAGTGCCCTAGTTCAACACAATAATTGTAGTAGCTTACAGTAAACACATTTGGTTGCTGCTTTTGAGCATCTTGTTTGATTTTCACACAGTTTTCCAAAGTTATTATTCGAATGCAAGCGTTCTTGCAAACTTCTTCGGCGCTGTCAAATATTTCCAATCTCTCTATACCATGATTACTGGGTTTAAAAAGCTGACAATATTTCTTATGCCAGGATTTCTGAAACATGTAAGTAAAAGTGTTATTCAAGGCTCGGTTTGTAATTTAGGACAATTATTCATTATTTAGGCTAAGCTAGCCCTACCATTGAGTTTGTAGTATGGCCCTACCCTAAGCAGCTTACCTTGAGTTGTCCCAACACTCCTTGAGGAGGGAAAAATAAATAACCCTCTTTAAAGGGTGTCGCCACTTCCATGATACTTGCTAATGAAGTAAGCACACATACTACGACCATTTAGTAATTCTCGCACAGATATTTGTTGCCTTTTACCACAAAAGTACATTAATCTGACACTTACACAGACACCAGGAAAGTCAGAGCGATAACTCCATACCGCAATCTAAGCCGCAATGTTGCCATTTTGATGACGGTTCTGGTGCACTTTCATCATGAACTAATAACCGAAGTATAACATGAAGTCTGAATAGTTTACGTACTGTGTTCAGTAACTATTTACCAGAATCAATTGTAATTTTTACTGATTGCCAAATAAGGTTATCAACGTTGAATGAAATAATAATCGAAACATTTGACATGTGGCAACGTTCTCGAACAATTATAAATGAAATATCTAGGACCGGACATGTTTAAGGTAGGCTGTGGACTACACGCGCCTTATTTCGTATTACTGAGCGCTCAACTTATTTATTTTTAAATCATTAGTGAGTTATTGTAAGCTACGATTAGTTAAGTAAATATCAAATTCATGCGATTCAAACAATACAATTAGAGTAGAATACCATATGGTTCATCAGGCAAAGACTTGTCCTTTCACTGATTCTAAATGATTTGTCTTGACTTTATATTATTTTAAGATTACTTATATTCTTCAATCACACACAGGGCCGGCTCGTGGGATTTTGGCGCCCTGGGCGAGCCCCAAGACACTACTTGAAATGTTTTCAAAGACCCCAGGCAGGGTCTCTGCCCCAGCCGCCGGAGGCGAAAAATGTGTCTTTTTGAACATTTTAAACTGATTTTAAAACATAACTCTCCGGATATATAAAACATTCTTACCCTTCTGTTGATCCAAGGAAAATATTAATTGGGCTGATGAATACTGCGCGAGGTCATCCAATTTTCATGCCATGTTCACCCTTCAACCGTCAATTGGCCGTGACGCGCTCATAAACAATTATCATCATTTGATGCACAAGCGCAAATGCAAATAACATTATAAATGAAGATTATATGGAGAAAATAAGAGTTGAATAGGAAGAGAAGAATCATTGTTACTTCCGTATACTTTGGTTTTTTAGTCATTCCTATACTATATAGCCTATTTAAGAACTCAACTGACGACATGTCACCTTTCGAACGGACCTCCTTATCACTTCGTAATTGCATATTACTAATAATTCCGTATCAAGTATTCCATGTTCATTTATTTTTTTAAAAAATGTTGCGCCCCGGGCAGGAGCCCGGGTCGCCCCGCCCACGAGCCGGCCCTGATCACACACTATAAAATAATGTAATCCCAATCTACTAAAATATTCCTTTTGCTCACATTTAATTCCAAAATCCAGACAATTAGTATAATGTTGAGTTACTTCGAATGAATATTTCAATTAAATGTTGTAATTATAGAAAATTTCAAATAATATGACATTGTGCATTCATTACCAACCATCCATAATTATACTTCAAGACATTTTACACAATGTTGAAATTTAGAACTGATACTAAGTCTTTACATCCACTCCTTTCTACTCCTCTCACCAGTAATAATTATCATTCCAATCACTAACAATTGCTGCAAGTGTGCTTATAACTTGTTATTATAAATAATAAGTACAGTTAAATATAGGATAACAGTAAAATAGGTAGGCCTACCGGTACATTGAATATTTTTAAATAGCATCAAGCATTTCTGGAAGCAGTACTTACTGCAGACATTGGTGAGAGGACAGGTGTGCAGGGGAATTCAATTTCGTTCAACCATACGACTGGAGAGTCTCTGTAGTATACCTGTCATTTATATAAACGAGCGATCACATAAAGTGGTCGATCAAGTTACTTGAGCCTAGGCGTCCCAATTCTCCTTGAGACAAAATACAAGAAGTTCCCACCAGTGGCATTCAACAGATATAAATGGTCGTAAAACTTCAACAGTGGCAAAATTAACAAAAGCATCAGAAGACGCAGACAGTATAATTGTCAAAAATGCTAATGATTCAACTTTTATAATATCAAAGGTGGTAAGATCAGTTGTAGGTAACAGTTACAATCCATTATTTTGCCATTATATTTTTACCCCACCACGAACCTTTCCATACAAATAACACGTAATCTATTGTGCAGTGGCGTGCAGAGGTTCAAATTATAGTGGAGCAGACACCCCTAGGCAGGGGGTGGTATACCCCATCCAGGGGCGGATCCAGGTCATATTCATTGGGGGGGGGGGGGGATCTCACCTTGCAAAAGAAAATGCCATAAGAACAGTTGTGCAACGGCGAGTTAACGCAAAGCCGGCGACCCGCGGGGTGAAAGGGGGGAAGGCCCCCTTTTGGCCCCGCAGGGAATTTTTTTAAATTGCCCCTTTTTCAACACGATTTAACGAGTTTCAGATGAGATGTAGATGACAAAATCAATTGTCCCAAACAACTAAAGGTGCCCAACTGATATTTGCCAGTCATAAGTTTAGTTATTGTAACTGCATGGTCGTTCTGGGTCTTTTTAGCACCACGGGCAAGGACTCAATTGTAAGTCCCCAAAAATAAATGCGCATAGTGAAAGTGAATGCAAGTGAGGGAGGAATCGAGCCCCGCAGGGAAATTTTCGAAAATTTCTCTTTTTAAATACAATTCTACGGGTTTGGGAACTACACGAAATTTCTGGAATTCATGAATTCTTCAGTGTGGTACGGAAGCTAGTTTTGCTGAAAGGGTATTCCAAGAAAATAAAACGGTAATTAATCTATCATTCGATCACAATGCTGTTCGAATAATAACATTTACTCTACTCAATAATGCATAAGTAAAAAAGAATATGATTTATGGAATATTATTATTAATAGGATGTCACAAATGTGCGCCTATATACATCTTTCCTTCCTTCTCTTTATTTTTTTTTCTTCCTTTCCTTCTCTCTTCTTTCTATTTTTTGTCTTTTCTTTTTCTCATCTTTTCAAATTGTGTCTTGCAAGACCTTTTCTTGCCCCCCCTCTTGGTCAAAAGTTGGGGGAGGGGCCATCCCCCCCCCCCAACGGGTCCGACGCCAGTGAGCAGGGGTGTGCTAATGATCTAATGATAGAGTAAATGCTTTTCATAAACGTTGGAAGATGACGCGAACCGACAGTAACAGCTACATTCATGTCAACAAGTACATCTTGCTCGCATGACAAGATCATCAAGTCTCCCAGCCGCGTTTCTATCATTGTAGAGCGATAGATCACATAGATGATTATGTATCATGAATCTACACACTTGTCAGGCCTTTTGTTTCGAAGCTTTTGAATTTGTACACCCACCCCTAGCTTCCAGCAAGAGGTGGGTGTACCCACCCACTTTCGAGGTGGAGCAGCCTGCTCGACCTTATACATAGCCTGCACGCCACTGCTATTGTGAATGTTTATTACGGATCAACAGTATTTTAGAAGATACTTCTATGGATGGTGTGAAGCAGTTTCACTACATGTTTCAACACACAGTTACTCTGATTGATCATATGCTATATTGAGTTTGACATTGAAAATGTGACACTTTGGGTATGTATTTCTCAAGAATGCCTCGTATAGAAGATATACCGATATTATTTGCAACAGAACTGCAGACAATGTGCACACCTACCTACTCTATGTTCAGTCAACGAAAATCTTTACGGTAAAATAAGCATAGATTTTAGTTCAGATTCAATGTTTGTTTACTTTAAAGTGACTGCAAGTGTACTGTGTACACCTGCAGTGTACACCTTGTCATCTGAGCCAATTAACGTCTTTTCCATTTCAGTAAGTATAAAACACCTTAATTTATCCTATAGTAAGGTAATGAGTGTATGGTTGAGCAAGATGGATAATAGGGACATTAGGTAAGAGGGTTGGATAACTCGACTAAAAAAATATTCATACGGCTGTTATATACATATTTAAAATTATTTATTTGTATCATGTAGTGAAACGGTAAGAAATATTCTACACCAAAGTTTATACGAGCAACATGAAGTTACCTATTACACATCTAGTAGGCCTATTGGAGGAGTGTTTGGCTTATATAATGTGTTCATGAATAATAAATTAATAAATATTCACCTACACACAATTCCAGTAAAAACATATTATTAACATATTACAATCACTAGACATTAAACACGAGATACAATTTCAGTGTACTGTGCATATTGAGAAGTAGGCCTACAAACAAGTTAAAACAGGAAATAATTAATAAATTGATACTGTAAGTTACCTTATCAGCCGAAGTTATCAAACTATGTTTAGTTAACTTCCACTTGGCTTTGCAATACAGGAAATGATAGGAGAGAAAACTGATGAGCCTATTTGAATACGAAACAATTGCCCTCATATTCTGGTTCTAGATATACGAAAACAAATTTGTCAACATAACTACTGAAATAAAAATTACACTGAATAGTTTATATTACATGGCAAACATAGGCCTATCTTAATTCTTTCAGGCAACCATGTTTTAAATCTGCTTTTGTATTGAAGTAAGAATATTCAACACCATAATAAATAAGCCAGTTATGAACACAAGGCAAGACTTAGCTGTTTTGGAAATATACAGTAAAATTTGAAAGGTTCAACTGATACTATATGGTAGCATTGTTATACTGTGCATAGCTCGACATTCTTTAGATTGTATAACCAAGTGAAGTCAGACAACTATTACCCATATGTTAGGTAATTGGTTTGTATATACAGTTCAGTTTGAATTACCGGTAAGTTGATAAACTTATTATGTCACCTTACTTATCATTTCAAAGTTGAAATAATATGCCTCTTTGGTAATCAATGTCATGCTTCTAGTGCTCTTTACACATCACACTTCAAAAAGGCATACTACTTACTTGGCTATTACTTTGAATATTTTCATTAGATTATTTAAATTCAACTGTAGATAGATTGATATTTGTGGCGATACCACATTTGTGAAGTAATACCGGTACTTCCGTTTTCAAATATACGAAGCATTGAAATGAAATTACAATTAATATTACGTAATCCATTACATTCCTCATATTGTACTGTGCATATAATACTAAATTATCTACATACTAAAACTAAGATGTAGAACTATTTTTTTTTGGAATAAGAAAACTTGAAAATAAAAACATGACCATTCTTAGCCTGCACCAAGTATTACCTTCCAATATTGGCAATTTCATCGTGGGGTTCAACCGCCAATAACTGGTTTTCAAAAATAGACGTTAATTACATATACGAGACTCCTCACAGATTAAGCATGTGTCGTATCGTCTTCTACAAAGTCTGATGCTTCCTCTCTCGTGACGCACTCGACGTGGCTCACCTTGTTGCGGAACTTGACGCCGTAAAACTTGTTGGCGTGTACTAACAGTTCAGGTCTGAAGGTGGTCGTGATGAACTGAGCGTCGTTGGATAGTTCGTGGATCATTTCCGCCACCGCTGTCCTGTGCTGGGAGTCCAGTGCCTGGAACATTGTATTATCGATCATAATTTCATATGTAGGCCTATTTCTTTCATTTCACTTCTTTTAGTACTGTATGGATAAAACAATTTACATAATATTATAAACTAGGCAAACGCAGCACATGTGCAAGATACTTATATGTGAAACGTAGTCGAATGCTATAAACAGCCTGATATTGAAACTACAAGAATGAGACGAGTGATCGAGTGGCTAGCACACTGAACTGTCACTCAGGAGACCGGGGTTCGATTCCCGCTATGGTCGACCATACTGACAGTTTTTTTCGTGGCACGTCAATATTGGGACGGCTCCTTAACAAAAGGCAACAGGAAAAAACAACCTCGGTAAATTGCTGTTCTTTCTTTCCCTATTATCAATTCATTACCAATTCCCCAATACCCAATTCATATATTCTTTTTTCACATATTTAATTGAGCCTTCCAATTATTGCTTACATGCTCACACAATTACTAGTAGAATTGATTTGTAGAAAAGGCCTGGAATAGCCATATTGAAATAATCAATTATTAATTAAAACAATAATGTTATAGTACTGTATAGTACTACATTTGAACATAAAAAAAAAACGCCCTAAGGGGACAAATACCAATTCACTAATCTTAAATCTATAATCATCTAACCACTTTACAGCCTACACTGATAATAATTGTATGTCGTAGAATTCCAATTCTGATCAAGCTTTTTAGACGAGCTTTAGCGAGGATTCAATTTGACATACTGAAAAACATTGGTGTTCGTTTTTATGTTTTTTTTTTGTTGGTTTTTATGTTTTTTTGTCGGTTCGCCACAGGTCAAACGGCTACATCTATCAACTCCAAACTTTTTTTCAATATGGTTCCTCATCTAACTTAGATCTGTATAGTTTTGTGGCATTATCGAGGGGTAACTTTTTTTTTATGGATTTAAGAAATTTAAAAAATTCCCATTAGAATAACATGGCGGAAAAAAAAGAAAATATTTCCATTTTCCAAAAAATTGAAATTTCGCGTGAAGTTGAATTACATTTTGGTTCACATTTATAAAAATTTTCATCCTGATCGGGTCAGCCATTTTGAAGAAAAAACATAAAATGTGCTAAATTGGTACCACTCGAAGCAGTTTTTACCCATACTATTACTATCCGCTCGTCTTACAACGCATATATGGCGTTTTCGTGGTATATATAAACTCGTGACTCCTTAACTCTACATCATACTAACCTGGTCGATTTCATCAAACAGATAGAACGGAGCTGGATCACATTTTTGAATAGCAAAAATCAGACCCAATGCAACCAATGACTTTTGTCCGCCTGACAGCTGGTTCATCTCACGCATTTCAGCATTGCGTCCTGAAAAGCTGACTTTAATCATGACACCGGTGAATTTATCAGAATCGGCTTCGCCTTCTTCTGCCTCGGGCGCAACTCCATTTTCGTCCTCATCGTTCTGCCTCATTATGAGTTTGGCATTGCCGGTAGGCACAAGTTTATGGAACACTTCGGTGAAATATCTTGATACCTGTTTGAATGTGAACTCGATAGCTTCATATTTTCTTTGCTCGAGTACCAACATCAGTTCCTTGATCTTTTCGTCACCACGGTCCAACTCCTCTTTCCGTTGTTTGAGTTTCTCTTTCTGCTCAGAAAAGCTCATAAATTGGTCTAAAGCCTTCTTGTTCACATGACTGTACTTTTTCAAGTGACTATTAGCTTTCTCCATTTCTTTGAATAGTGTTTTTGTGGAAGAATTATGATACTTGGCAACTATGTCTGGTGATGGTAGTGAACCCAGATCGTTAATTTTCTGAGTACATTCTGCTATCTTTGTTGATAGCACATTCTGCTTGGATGCCATTTTCTCAAGATCTTTAGCATCACCTTCAATTTTTTCTTGTGCTTCTTTTTCCTTTCCTTTCCACATATCCAGATCCACTTGCTCGCTTTTTTGCTGTAAATCAAAGATTCATTTCTAATTAGTTATCTTACAATTTTTGTAATTGACTTTTTTTATTGTTATATAGGCCTACCTAGGCATATAGCAGACTTACAAGTCAATTTTAATTTATAATGATTTATGACATGATATTTGAAGCCTACAAGTAAACCACTATGACGTTCATTATGGAAGCCAAACTATAGCACTGTGTACCTTCCAAGTTTCTAGTGCACGTCTATTATTTCTATTTCTATCTTGGTATAGGCCTATTGATCTGTTCCAGCATTACAGCAATACATAGTTCGAACTATTTAGTTATAACTAAGACTAAAGAAAACAAGTAGGATTCACACTGTTAATGGATAATCTTATTAATCTGAAAAGATGCTAAGCTACCTTTTTGTTAGCATCCAGGAACTTCTTTTCGGTGTTTTTAAATTCTTTATTCACATCCTCAATACGTTTCTCAATACTGGTTAGTTCCGCACGGCAAGTGTCCAGTTGACGCTTGCGATCCTCAACCGATATCTCTTGAAGTGCTTGCACTAACTCATCTTTACGACGCATCAAGTTATTGGTTAGAAGATTTTCAAGTTTGTTCTTTTCTGCCTCAAGCTGCATCCTAGTTGTGAAAGCGGTTTTGTTTTCATTTGTAAGTATACGTATATTATCGTTGAGTTTATCTACTTCACGTTGGTCAGATACGGATAGCTGGGACATCAGTTCCTGATTTAATTCAGACTCCAGACCCTCTTTTGTAGTTTTCATTGCTTCCAGACTGGACGCATACTGATCAATGGAGCGTTCTTTGGGTGCTCGATAACGTTCAATCCCTGCAACCTCTTCTTTCATAAGATGAATATCAGTTTTCATCTTATCAAAGATATCCCTGGAAGAGTTCATATTATTAGAATAATTGAATCAGGAACTCAAATCTTGAAATATTAGCTTTAGGTGGTGTTTCAGTTTGTATAGGCCTAGGCCCAAAAAGATTGAAAACAAAGGGAAATTTTTTGGAGGGCTCAGATAGTATTGGTGCGTGCAGTTGCGTTTTCGAATCAAACACAACCGGGCATCACAAGGGCGATCTTACCATCCCAAAAGAATAATTAAAATGTGATAACTCATTCTATCTACAATATGATGAGGACCTACCAGTACTTGGATTCAAATCTATAACTTACAAAATAGAAGATATGCGACCATTTAGTAACGGATTTTATATAAAAAAGGACTTGGAATCAAATTGGTACTGGTAACAAACTTTTTATTTATTGAAAGTGGAATTGGAATTAAATTTGAAAACTGGGATCAAAATCGACGATTTTACTCGCCTCCCCAAAAAAAACATAGAGGCCTAAATCTGGTAGTTTCTGGTGTTTTGGAGTAAATCCAAGTAGGCCTACGTACTGATAAGAACTTTTACAGAAGTCAGTCAGTTAGCCTGACCTGTGAAGCGAGTAAATGAATCAAGCAAGTTTATTTTAGCTTTTTCAGTGAAAGTGTCAACTTACTTGGACTTGCTGTTCTTTGTTTCAGTTCTCTGCATGTTGGATACAAAAGTGTTGATTTCACTTTCAGTTTGCTTCAATTTCTCCTTCAGCTGAGTGAGTTCGGCTTCAGCATCACGAATCTGAGTATTCAGTTCGCTCCTTGTCTTCTGTATTTCAAGGCGAGACCGCGAGGTATTGAAATAGCCACCAGTCAACGATCCCTTGGAAGAGACTTGGTCACCTTCAAGCGTAACACAATCTAGCTGACTTGTCTTCGCTAGGCTTGTTGCTACCTCTAAATTTCGACAGATCAATGTTTTGCCAAAGATGTAGCGTAAGGCTCGGTCGTACTTTGGCTCGTAGTTCAACTTCGTAACCATCGGAATGGCATCCTAAGAGAACGAAAGAGCAAATTCAGCTGAATTAAATACGAAACAGTTTGACGAGAACTAAATATCAAATCACTTGGCTACTAAATGAACCCATTTCAGAAAACGGAAATGTGGAAAGAGAAATTGAGGGGTCTGACCGGTTCAGACGATTGAAGAAAGGGTTGTCACTACTGTCTACAGTGAAACCTCTATCCATCACTTTTCAAGGGACCATGAAAATGAAGCCATCCATGCAGAAAAACGATCCATACAGGAAAATTTAATTTTGATTGTATGGGAGTGGAGTGAAAAAAAATGAATGATACATCCAGGAAAACGATAGATCCGGGAACGATGCATCGAGGTTTCACTGTATCTGGTTTGCTGAATAGAGGATTTAATTAAATATTGATGTTTGTATTATCTAAATAATCACACCAAAGTTACATTCTTTGAGATCACAAATGAGAATACAGGTATTTTTTTAGCAAGTTGATTATACTACAGTATCAAGTATTTTATTTTCATCAAATGGACTTACGTTTGTGTCGGGATAGTCTTGGTCTTTCACGTGCAATCGGTTCAGAGGCATGAATGTGACTTCTCCAGGCAGCTTTAGGCGATTCATCTCTTTCAAGATCTGGGTTCCCACTTTATCCGACTCAACAATGTGGTGAAAAAGCCTATTTTGATTCGAAAAACATCATTATATTAATAATCAATACTAGTAATACTGACCTGGTATTGTACTGAGAACCTAATGAGTCTAGCTATAAGCTTAGTTGTCAATAATGAATGATTAGGCCTAATAATACTAACCTGTTTCCAGCTGTTACTTCCACGGCAGTATAAATGCTCTTTTCACACTCAAAGTTTTCAATCACGGGACCGAAATAACAGTTGTTTGCGGTCTCTGCCAGATGGCCGCCACGTTCTCGGAAAGACTCCAACACTTTTCGGACACTGTCACGGCCATTCAAGATAGGCTGCACATAAGAACATGGAAGCCTAATATTACATACATTCCAACCATAAGAGATCTCGACTAAATCAATCAAGATGCAAAGTCATTCTTCGCTAGTAAAACCGACAACATAATGTGTTACATAGAGATGCAATATTGCGGTTAGGTGGAAGAGCGGTAAACAAACCGAGCCTCGCCCTTTTACATTTTTGTTTTTCATTACTGTATGTAAATAAAGTTATCTCTATCTATCCATCTAGTTGGCAACAAATAAAATTTGAACGTGAAATTTAAAATTAATTTTATTGTTGTATGTGAAACATTCGCATCAGCGTTGGCTGGAAAGTTTGGCACAGTATGAAGTAGTAATCCAACATTGACTTCAATCTATGGTATCTTAGGCCTATACAATAGTATACAAATTTGACCAAAAATTCTAATTAGCGTAGACCTGCCTTTAGCACTTTCAATTTATTGTTTATGATTAAGATACTGTAAATAATAACTTGATATTAAATTATTATGATTCATAGTTTCAGTACGCCTGCTTGAATTAGAACACATACCTTTCCAGCCATAGAGCGCAGTGATTGATCCGCTTTGGCCAAGTCTTCTTTCAAGGTTGATAGATTCTGCTGAATGGAATTCTCCTTTCTCCATAGTTCACTGAAAACAAAGATTAATTATTATGAATAGGGCTCAAGTATTAGATCATTATAAGTTACAGCATCAAATGTAACAATATAGTTATTCAGTTTATATAACACATGGTTGCAACTGCAGATAGCTGAAAATGTTTCTGAAGCTTACTTCCTAGTGCTCTGGGCAGCATCTTTCTCTTTTTTTAGATCATAAGATTTCTTCAGATAATCATCAATGGAGCCTCGATGTAGTTCCATTTGAGCAGTTTGCTTCTCTATATTTGCTCGAAGTTCTGTTAGCTTTTCAGCATCTTTCTTCATATCTTCAGTCAGTTTGATTTTATGGTCTTGTTTGTCTTTAATTTGCTTGGTGAGTGATTTAAGTTCTTTGCGAATCCATAGATCGCGTTCATCTTTCGACGTAAATTGACTGCCACGTCCTTGTTTGGCATATAACTCCTTCCTTTTCTGTTCTTTCAATGACAGACTGGAAAATAAATTTAAAGTTCAGTATTTTGTTACGTATATGTAGAACACAATAAATAAATAGCTATGTAGGCCCTGATTTGAATATAAAAACAGTGAAAAATCTATTGTTTTACAGTACGGTAACCAGAAAAATAAAAACAGACATCGAGGACAACGATTCATCCAGGAAATTTTTTAATTGGTTATATGCAAGTAGGATGAGACAAAATGATTGAATGATAGATGTGGGATGGATCCAAGAACTAGAAAGTGGTTTCCCTGTACCACTTAAAGCATATTCCGGTACCTTTAAAGAACATGCTTTTGTAAACAAATACTTACTCTCTGGTGCATTCTTCTTCTTTCTTTTTCATCTCTTCGTATTTTGGTTTCAGTTTCTCCAGCTCCGATTCCTTTTGAGCAATTGTATCCTTCAACTTTTTCAACTCATTCTCAGCTCGTTTCTTAGAAGAGTCATCACCTTGCACTTCATCACTGAGATCTTTGATTGTAAGTTCGAGCTTGGTTTTCTCTTTCACTAATTGCTGTTGTTCTGCGCTTAGCGTATCTCGCTCTTCTTTATATGTTTGTACATTCTTTTTGGCGTCTCTAAGTCGTTTTACAGCTTGCTTGGTGTGTTCCTGAGCTGCTTTCAACTCGTTGCTGTACTTTTTCTGCTCCTCTCCCGAGTTTTTACGAGCTGCCTCCATCTACGGAAAAGGTTAACATTTACAGAATTTTCCTGATAAAAAACATGGGTCTCTAGTTCCACATTTGGCCTGACAAGGCACCTTATTAGATGAGCGTAGCGAAGATTTTCACTCAAGTCTTACGGAGCTTTGTCTGTGCATTTTTTTTTGTTTTTTTGTTTTGTTTGTTTGTAAACACTGCACAGGTCGCAGGGTTTGACCGATCGACATGAAACTTTTTTTTTATATGCAAACTCATCCAACTTAGAACTGTATAGTTTTGAGGTCTAATCGGTTGGACCATTTTTGAGAAACATCATTTAGAAGTTTCTAAAATCCCCATAAGATTTGGCTGGGCGGAAAAAAATTGAGAAAAAAATCTCTCCAATACGATTCAAATTTTCCACAAATGTGAACACAAGAATAATATACATGAATAAAAATTTGGTTTGATATTCGGACCAGCCGTTTTGGAGAAAATAATATGATAGATGTATTTTATTCATCGAAAAGATAGAAATATTAGTTGAAAAATGTTGCATTGTCGAAGTCACGGCTTTCTAGATTCATTGACAATGGATAAAGTTCATTTCAAATGATCAAGGTTTGTAGAGTTTTCGATTATACTTTATATAGACATCTCGCTCATCGTACAACGCACATCCTGCGTTTTCCTAGTAGAGAAAAATTACTGTTCTTAGAATCATATCAATATTCCTCTACACTATAAACCATTGGAAAAAATACCACTTCTTAAGCCAGTCCTAGTATCGTAGTTTGATTATTGGATAACGGTAAATAAAAATGATGAACAATTTCATTTCATCAATTGCAGAGAGAGACTGTAAAACAGGACATGATTCATCACGCAATAGGTCTATGGCAACTCGATTCACCAGTTTTAAATAAACTCACATCTTCTAGTTTTTTCCTGTTTTCTTTCAGTTCCCGGTCATGTATAGTATACTCCAAGGAACGCCTCATCTTGTCCCACTTTTGGTATTCTTTCAACTCTTCCTTTTCTTCTTCCAGCGTAGCTAAACGTTCCTCAATAGTTTGGAGGAATTCTTCGATTTTGCCAATTTTTCCTTCGGTCTCTATTGTCACAAAAGTTCAGGAACAATTAGACTTGGTAATTATTTTTGAATTACAATTTGTATATAGTGTAGTGCCAGGTGCCATAACTTGGAATTTCAGGGCCTGGTGCAAGTCTAAATTGCCCCCCCCCCCCCCCCCCACCCCCTGTGAACTGTACACAGAACAATCCATAAATTGATATATGTTGAGATGTATAGCAGGTTATTGCCGTTACAATTCACGAAAAATTTCCGCATGCAGACGTACTCAGCTAGGTATGGCCGTTATTATTAGAAATGAAGCATCTCAACAATTACGCCCGTGTGGACTCTCATTTAAACTAACATTGTTTCACTCATCTGAAATATTATTTCATTCAACATTTAATATTCATTTTTGGAGCCCCCTTGTTGTCTGCACTCTATGGTGTTACACCGCTCGAACACCCCAAGTTACAACAGTGATGTATGTATCGTTTTCCAAGGGATCAGGAAAACTAAACCATCCATGCAGTACAACGATCTATCACTGGAAAAATTTAGCATTGGTTATATGGGAGAAAGGTGGAAAAGAATGAAAGATAAAATGGGAAAAAGATGGATGCATAAACGATGTAGCGAGGTTTCACTGTATTAAATCAACACAATTGAGGTTTAAGTTAACAACCCATATAACTTTCACTTGACATTTTTACGAAAATTTCAATCAACCTCTACTTGAAAATTAAAATACACTTTGAACAACAATTATTGTTTCTTTATAAATGAATAAATATTAGGGTTCAACGGAGCTTAAAAACACGTATGTTTTAGCAACGGAGCTTGACAACGTATTTTAAGTGGCATCTAGTCAAATATACAATATACAGATGTTTTGGGAGTTTATATAACATAAATGTGTTTAGATGAGTTTAGATTTACTGATCTATGGATCTCATGCCCCACCACTTATCATCAACATTTACATTTTCATTGTAACATGAAAAAAGTATTAAAATAATGTTAAATTCATATGAATAGTTGAGTAGGCTATATTGGGTCTGATCAATACTTTGTTTTTTAGGCCTAATAATTATTGAATATTAGGTCCTACGTACAATTTTTTAATTATGGTACTGGTACCAGTGTTGTATGCCACCACCAACCTTTCAATATAGCTTTTGACTCTTCCCTCCTCTCATCGTAGACTCGAGTGCCTGCAACTTCTCTCAACAACTTGAGTCGATGTGAATCAGGTGCTGTGGCCATTTGGTTGATCTTTCCTTGTTTTACAATGTAATACGGGTTGGATCGAGAGAAGCCGGCAGACTCGAGAAGATTCATCACATCAGTACGAGGGACAACTTTCTTGTTCAGAAAGTACTGATCTTTCTTAGCGCCAATAACACGACGGAGAAATACTTCTTCCTTGTCAATCTGAAGATCGATACACATAACGTTCTGAGTCACATTAAAGAACTAGAGCAAGTACGCTTCGAAGTAGTCCAGAAAAAAAAACATGTTGCATTAAATATTTGATTTGAATACATTTTTCAATATGCTATTACACATTTTTTTACAAGAAAACACATCTTTTTACAAGAAATGCTAGGCCTACCTACAGTAAACCCTCGTTAATCCAAACTCGGTTATTCCAAAATTTGTCATATTCCAAACTTAAACTGGATTCCCGGCTGATGATCATTTCAATGTTTACTAATATGGTTAATCCGAATTCTGGCTAAACCGTAATTAAATAACAATGTTTCAGGAGTAGATAATTCAGAATAGTTTGAGTGAATTCCTCAAATTGATCATTATTTTTCCAATTTCCATTCTTTTTATTTGACGCGCAAGAATAAGCCACACACAATTGAGCCTTTGTATGTGACATCCGTCCGAGTGGTCTGATCTTGATGAGCACGAGAATATCTTTTGAGGTCGGAACACGCATTTGTCAGACGTCAAACTTGGGATGGCCGAGCGCCAATAGACGTGAGCCATATGACGATTGCGCGTCGTCGGAGCCAGCCAAGTACACACAATCAGTGAGGCACCTGTCAATAGTTTCTATTACCGTATGTACTTTTGGTTGCGTAGATTTCTATCGCGCGCAATACAAAATTGCCTTAATTCTAACTGGAAAGAGTGATCATTTTCGTGGAAAAGAAGTTTTTTGGTTAAACCGAATTTTAATACATCGAAATCGTTTTTTTTGGGTCCCTTGCCTTTCGGATTAATGAGGGTTTACTCTATTAACTTTTTGGAACTTCTACTCCTGTCAAAAATCACGTAACTTAACGAGGTCTGATAGAGTACTAACCGGAAGTCTTCCATCTTGATTGTCGAAGATGATCTCAACATAAGCATTAAGCACTCTCGGTCCCGTTCCTTCATGAAGAAGAGCCTGTCGCTGTTCTGGTCGTAAATGACAGAACTCATCGCTCAACACGAACTGTATCGCTGCAAATATGAAACAATAAATATGAAACACTCTTGATCCTGTTTCTTCATTAATTTACACATTTAAACTGGGTTTTATTGACGTAGGCCTATACTTATGATAACTGAAATTTACAGGTGTTGGTGAATGATGAATCAAATGATGGGAAGATCAGATGAAAGATAATTTTATTTGTTGTTAGGGCTATTGGACAGTGGGAAGCAAACAATTGGGGTTCTATAGCCTGACATTAATAACTGTTTCAGTATTGGTATTCACTTCAATAACGCAGCAAAACCACGAAAAACCTGTCAGGTGGTAAGATCGCCCTCATGGTGCCCCGTTCAAACGATCTAATCTTCCATCCATAGCCTTAAATGGGGAACAATGATTTTTTATCAAGTTTCGATGTTATTAAAAAAAAAGGATAAACAAAGATGACGGGAATCAAACCCTGGTCTCCTAAATAATGGTTCAACGTGCTAACGACTGATCTACCCACCTCAAGTGTTCCTTAACAAAGATATTTTTTTATTAGGATCAACTCCGTAATGACCTAGATCAATTGCCATTGGTGATGATGAATGAGAAGCAGAGATGATGATGATTATTGTTTGCTTAATGACCCCACCAACAGCTAGGTTATTCGGGGGTACGAATGAGCAGGTGATTGTGAAACCATGAACTGATGATAAGTGAAATGACGTTTACAAAAACCCATGTCTTATGCGGGACTCGAACCCACGCCCAAAGGTGCCTTCAGTTTCTGAAGCGGTGCCTTAGCTGACCGAGCTACCAAGGGCGGCTAGAAGCAGAGATTAAAGATTATTTTGTCAAGTATTTTGGACAGTGTGAAGGAAGCGGTTGTTGCCTGTTATGAAGGAACCATCCCAGTATACACTTTAATGACAAAGCAAACCTTGTAAAACCTAAGCCAGGATGGTCGACTATGGTGGGCACTGAACTCATCTTAGTCTCACGGAGCAAACAGAACGAACATAAATAAAAAAAAATGGTGGAAAACGCAATTATGCCATGGACTATTCTTGAAGGGCTTACCATAGAAGAAGTTACTTTTGCCAGATCCATTTCGGCCAACGACAACGTTGTGTCTTGGGTCAAACGGTTCAACGATTGTCTGCTCGCGGTAACTTTTGAAGCCTTGAATAATCACCTGTGAATAGAAAATAATATGTTATAATGATTGTATTGAAATGGCCTAGTCATTTATTAGCCTTGGCTGTACTGTCTCGAGATCCTCTCTCGGTCTACACCTGCCTATGCTATCTGGTCTATCCCCAAGCTCTGTGTGGGTCTAAGCCTAGGCCTAGGCCTTCAACTAAGTCTAGCCACAGCATAAACAAAGTGCCTGTAATCTGCTGCAAATATGGAACGATACTAAACTTCACCTTACCTAAACCAAATTGATTGGTTTCCAATTGAAATTGATAGGCCTAAGAGGGAAACTAGGCCCACAGTGACGCTAGGCCCAAGAAAAAATGTTAGGGTCGAGTCTTTATATAGGGCCTATTATGCTCAATGATTGCTTTTAAACTGATAGACCTACCACGCCTATGCTAGCCCTAGGGCCATACCTAACTCATTGCTAGGGCTTAGACATTGAGCTTTCAGTTAAAAACTCAATGGCTTAGGACTAGTAGGCATATCTAGGCCCCAAGTATCTAGGCCTAGCCTCTTTCGCTCTCTCGGCCTATGGTATGGTTTAGTCCAAGCCTTTTGGGTTGGCATAAGATAAACTAACCTGTTTTATGAACATTTTGGATCATTTAGCTTGAGGTACGTGTGGAAACACACATAAAAGAATACGTTTAGTTGTGCATGTGATTCAATTAAATTGAATTCAATCAAGTATTAAATATAAAGCAAAACGAATAAGAGCCTGAACACTTTTGTTGTCAAACAAAATTTTTCACCTATATGCCGCGAAAATGGCGGTCATTGCACGTTAGCCAACACAAAGCAATCGAAAAATAAAATTATGCGATAAAGAAGTTACAGAGGCGAGCTAGATTATCTGTGGTGATTGTTGTCATTATTGTTATTGTTTATGTATGCACTACAAATTTAGAGGTGATGGATCTCATCTTTGGAGGAGCTTAGCTTTTCGTTCAGAATCTATAGCCACTCTCTCCCTAATCTAATTATCCTTTGTTTTTCTATCTTAATAATCATGATAATTTTCCACATAATATTTTCCGTCTTACAGAAATATGTTTACCCCTAAATTAAAACCAATACCTCGTGAGCATTCCAATGCATTTAAATGTATTTGAATTCAAATTCAATTCAATAATCAACTTATAAATACAACAATGGATCATATCAAGCGCTAGAAATCTCTAGTTCCATATATCACAAATATCACACAAAAATATATCGAAAAACCAATAAGAAAAAAAAAAACAGAAGTAACAATACATACATACAATACATACAATACAACAATACAAGTATAACCTAGCTTTTGGTGGGGTCGTTAAGCAGCAGCAATACAAAACATTCAACAATAAGTAAAAACACAAGTAGGCATATATGCATATATTATTTTCTTTTAATTAGAAGATAATCTATCACCCTTTTGTAAAGCTTGGCCATTTTAGAATTCAAACTTACATTATCTACTGGTTTTGACAGATTGTAACAGATAGTCTGACAATGTACTTGCTCTGACAATTTCAAGCTTCTATACATTTGTATACTCTTGTATACATTCATAGAAGGAATTTTATAGATAGGCCTATCTGAAAAAAAAAATATATATATAGGAAATAGGTTATTGAAAGTATATCACAACATTGGTACATTTATCACAGTTCGCTAAACACAAATCACAGTTCGCTTTGATAATGTGTGATTAAATAATTTTAATAATACCAGATGGAGATTCAAAATTGATTGTTTTATATTTTATAATAAAAATAACGATAAAAGTAATAATGACAAAATTAATGACAAATATCAAATATATAGAAGATGGTGTGATAAAAACATTTCTTGTGTGCGGGTTGATATTAGTAATTGTTGACTATAGTATACTCCAGTAGTACAGTTCAATTCACTTTCAACAGAATGTACACTGTTTTATCATAATTAATATTGAGATATGTTTAAACAATATACAGTAAACATATACACTATACAGTACTGTATACAATATACAGTATATATAGTGGATAACTAGATCCACTAGAGACTCATTAGTGTCTCATAGTGTCTTATAGCATTGCTCATAGTGTCTGTCTCATAGACTTCACCTTCTATAGAAAACTTTAATTGCTTGAAGACGACTAGAAGAGATAAAAGCAGGGATGGATGAGGGCCGGAATAGACGAAGGAAATGGGATTTGAGATTTGGAACTAAAAAGAGATATATTTTATCATTAGAAAGATTGATTATAAGAAATGAATTAAAAAATGTATTTTTATTAAAAGTCCACTATTTTATATATATCAAACTTTCATTTATTATTTTAAATGATAAATATGCCTATGTTGTAATTTTGTAACTTCCGTGCTACGAATAATGTACAACGTGCATTGTTTTTTTATTCAAAATAATCAAAATATTGTTGTAAGATCGTCTTTTGTGGTGCCCCGTCCAAACGATCCTATCGATAGCCGATCATCGATAGCCTCAATTGGGTAACAACGATGTTGTATCAAGTTTCGATGCTGATGAAAAAAAAACGAATTATGTACTGAGAAAACGTTTTAATGTTTCAAGATACGTCTATGGCTTCAACAATATCATCAACTACATAACTACATCCATACCTCAGCAAGGAACATCAAGCATTTTTAAATATTTTATTTTTTATTTGAGATTTATTGAAGAATTAATTATACATAAAACTATTCTGTTCGTGACACATATTTGTAAACCCTATATCATAAAAGTTAATTGAAGCTTAATATAAAATCATCCCCCCTTTAACTGGTTATTAACTTGAATATTTAGACCATGAAATAGATTGTAAATCCTAAGATTACACAAGGTGGAACCGAAAGAACTAGACTCTTATATATTATTTAACGAATCATTAAATTTTTACCGGTAGTGACCTTTCATCATATTGATTTCAAATGCAAGCCTACATTTGTAGTTAGTTAAGCTTACATTATTATTTCTAGGAATAAAAATATAATTATGGGACCAAGAAATATAGGTAGAAATCAAATCATGGGTTTTATTAAGAAACACTCTACCTTAAAACGATTCACTGTTGCTTGTACATTTCACTAGTAACGAGTGAAATGGACAGTTCGCCCACGAAACATTTATTTTTACAAATACCGACATTGCAGTAGTGAATGATAGTATTTCGCATCATTACACGCGTGCGTTTTAAGTGTGCACCATGCTGCTTTACGTTTACTTTATTATCATTTTTTCTTGTCGTGCCTTGACATTAAAAATCGACACGTATGAAGATACTGCAGTACCTGATTTTGCCAACACTAGTATAGGTAAGCTACAGTCACACAAACTTTAGTAGGCCTACGTATTTATGTATTGGGCAAAAATGAAAAAATATTAATCACAGCTGTTGTCACAAGTGCGGATATAATTTTGCACATATTTTCTTTCAAATTTCATTTTTCAGCGGTGATAGTATCTCCGAATATTATGACAAATTCACAAAATCTGATGACCGATATTAAAAATTTTCTTGATTTACTGCGAGATGAATATCCGATCGAAAGTGTGGTTAATATAAACTTCCATCACCAGACTGTAATGAAGTTTACTGAGGTCAAAGGTATGTATTGAATATTCAACAAATATTCCAAACTTACTTGAAAAAGTTGAACTCGGTGTAAAATATTGCGATGTTTTTCCTGTACAGGTCTTACAGCAGTGCTGAGTATAACACCCTGTAAAGACATGTGGCGTCTATACGAACGTACACAACAAGAAAATGTACTACATCTAGCAATAACTGGTAATCATTCTACAAAATATTTTAAATATTTCAAATAATAAACTCGTAATTTTTATGATACATTTTTTCATGCATGCATATTACAGATATATGATATAAGTAACACAATTGTGGTGTTTTAACAAGAGAGTCTGCTCTTCCACTCAACCCTATATAAAAACTAAGTTAAAAGCTAAAAACTAAGTTCTGTAAAAATAAAAATACCAAATATAAATGTAGCTAGGCCTAGACAAGACATTTAGTAATATTGAGACACATAAAGTAATTTTATAAAGTAATTTCACGCAATTAAACTGTTTACTGTTAAAATTATTAAACACAATCATTACAAGCGGTAGTTTTTGTGTGTATGTTTCGTATTTTATAATAACCAAATAATATTGGGTTGAAGAATGAAATAGGCAAAATATATTCAAATATTTTGTGTTTCCTTGGTGCTCTTCGAATATTGCATGTTATAATAATGAGGCCTAATGTAAAAAAAAAATGTTGAGAATAATAATATTGAGGTTTTAGGCCGCAACTACGTTTTTTGGTTATTTTGTGCCCAATTAATATTAGATCGAATCAGGATTCGTTAAGGATGAGAGCATGCTCATGCTACACACGAGAGCGACAAGAACAGGAAATTATGAGATATTAGAGGAAGATAGAGAGAAATAGCGAGAAAATATAGAATTAAAATCTGAGAAAGAAATTGGAAGACTGTCCCCAGAATACCACCAAACACTTGCGTAGGTATAGGAATAGTTGAATAATAATTCTGATAAACTTTCCCCCCCTCAGAGTAGTCGACTTCAAGGAATGATATTATTCAATTATTATTTCATTATATATATTTATTTATCTATTGATTGATTATTTTTAAATGTATTTGTGTCAACAGAAGCTTACTGCCCACGATTGCCGCCCGAAGCTGGAATAACGATACCATTAACCTTTAGTTGGCGGGATTTATCGCAGCTCATCATGGACTTTATGCTAACGAAAATTGTTAATTGGGAATCAGTTGTTTTAATACACGATGACACTATTGGTATGAGAATATAGTATAATATCCTATTAGAGTTGAATTATTATTCAATTGAAACTACATAACTGTCTAGTAAAATCGATATTTAAAGTGTGACTAAAACAAAATTTGATATATTTCGATTGTGAAAGGTTCTATGAACTGATGAGCGAATTGAGCAATAATTAGCAACACTTTGTTACGACCCTTACGTTATTTTCTTACCAATTCACTAATGATTGGCGAATTATTACTTATAATTCAACAGAATCCTAGTGGTACACACTACATCAACACTCTTACATCAACCTCATCTTATACATAGACCTATAATCCTATTCCTAAAATAGGCCTATTCCTGAAAACGAAATTCTTCATTAACTTTGAATGACATAGTAAATACACATAGTTTACGATAGTAGTTATTAACAATAAACAACATCTTGGGAATATTATTCCTCCAAATAATTATTTTTTATCGATCATTCATAGACAATATCGCCCATTAATATGTATAGCCCATTAGTATGTAATATGTATTGAACTTTTCAGATGAGGGCTTGATGCAACATGTTATCACAACAATTTCTTCTGATTTGGCTGTTATCAACGACAGATCTATGGCAGTCACTGTTTTCAAAATAAAAACCTTCGACAAACTAGCGGAGAAGTGAGTATTTATAGGTACTTTATTTGTATTTGTATTTTGTATATTTGATTTACTCGAATTGTAATTCATAAACAATCAGTCGACACACACGTGCTTTCTCTTTGATTTCAGACGAAGATCAATTCACAAAGTACTAGAGGAGATTGAGTCGGGAAAACTAGGGTCAAACTTTTTAGTGATCACTGATCGAGATATTGTCAGTGTCATCATGATGATGGTAAATATACAATCTCTTTTGTTCTATCCAACTGTGTACGCACTGTACGAACAGCAACGATGTGGACACATTTTTATTCATAATAAATACCAAATAATGGTAGCATATGGGCCTATATGTTTTTACAAAGAAGACTCTGCATTTGAATAAAAGGTTGCCATAAGACACACAACAACAAAACATGGGATACAAAATGTATATAATGGGAAGATAGTATTGAAATAAAACATACGGTTAATAATAGATTAATATTACTCTAATAGTAAATGATTTGCAATAACTAACAACAAATAATTATGATCATTTAAAGTCATAGTCTTTTGTAGTTTTCAATGGTACTTGAATCTCTTCGACCCTCGTGTCGACTGTGTACTCAAGCAATAGACCTACAATGTACCGTCACAGACAATTCTCTGTGGTACCGTATATAAATGTAGTGCTGTAATATTTTTTTTTACGAAATTCTGAATATTTGTTTAATTGGTTAATGAAGTAATGTTTTACATCGAATGTTCTAATGTCAATTAGGTTAGGTACCTTCTCATCAGTTAAATACATACTTTTGGAAACTATTGTATTGAACAAAAATAGATGAAATTTCACATTTCGAATGGAAGTTAAAATATTAAAACAGTTGGGCCAAAATTTGAAAAAATTTCGAAATACATTTTGAAAAAAAAATGAAAAAGAAAGTTTCAGAAAACTCAACAGTAATTAAAAGAAAAAAAAACTGTTATATGGAAAATGTTCACAAACTTTTTTCAAAAATCAATAAAATTTCAGAAAAGCATCACAAATGTTCTATTTGAGGCTAAATATCATAAAAATGAGAAAAGCAGTCAAAATGCTAATCTGAACTGCACTCTGATTAGTAATTAATAGATCAATGATTGTTATCACGAGTTTAAAATACGTTCATACGTATTTACATGCGTCCATCTCATCGACACAACTCATCTAACAACAACCTTTATAGCGATTTACTAGTATAGACCTAGTATATAGTAGTAGTAGTATTTTCCTAGTATATTATGATAAGACCCTCCTAAAAGTTCACGTTCTTGTATTTCCAGGCTAAATCTTTTGGACTAGTCAATCCAAGAAGTCAATGGCTGTATGTACTAACATCAGCCAATGAAAATGATAATATTACCGAGTTAGCTACTCTTTTAGGAGAGGGTGATAATGTTGGATTCCTTATGAACGTGTCCAAGGCTCATAATAACATTTGCCCGGTGAGATACATTTTTATTACATTTCGTTTTCATCTTATTATATCCGATAAAGCAAGTGGAAATATGTGATCACACACGTCACAAATGTATAGAGGAAACATATTCGTATTATTCACGATTGTAATTAACTTATTGGAAGAGCGATAGCTGAGACGTCCATCCTACTCGGAGCTTTGTCTGTGTGTGTTTGTTTGTTTGTTTGTTTCTGTACGCACTCCACAGGCTGCATAGTTTGACTGATCAACATGAAACTTATACTATGGACACACTGACTTATTCAACTTGAAACTGTATATAGTTTTCTGCCCAAATAGGTTAGATCCCTTTTGAGATGAACCATCTCGATTTTTTTCAAACGTATACGATTAGGCTAGGCAAAAAAAAAGAGACTGAACGATACTGAACGTAAATACAAATATGAATATATATTCGAATTATTCGAATAATTCGATCCGATTCGAATTCGAATTCGATTGATAAAATCTCATCAGATAGCTAGAAGTGTATAGTGGTGATTCTGTATTCAGTATAGCGCACAGTGATTTATGGCTTCGTAGACTGCCATTAATGTCACCAAGGTGTGTATATTTCGTATAAGTCAAAGTGTGTCGAGTTTTCGAGTAGGTTGCACACAAGTATCTCGCACATCTCACAGCGCATATATGCTGCGTTTACCTACTTGCATAATAACGTGTATTCTGTCATAGAATGGTCATCTATGTCATGCTAAGGAACTGCTACAAAATTTCATGATTGCTCTGAACAATTCTATACGAGAAGAAACAAAACTTTCGAGCCAAGTGTCACGTGAAGAATGGGAAGCAATCAAACCGACCAAATCAGATCGTCGTAGCATTATTTTAGAAGATCTCCAGCATCAATTATCAATGACAGGGACATGTGATAATTGTACGATGTGGCAAATGAAGGCTGGCGACACGTGGGGTATAGAATACAACGAAGAAGTGCAAGACAGACCACCTGAAGGGAAATTACAATACGTGGGCAAGTGGAAAGTCAGAGAAGGACCTCTTTTGATTGACCATCTCTTCCCAAATGTTGGACATGGCTTCCGAGGTCGCACGTTACCTCTAATATCATTTCATGTAATTATAAACAATATGGTTACTAATGCACTACCGGCACATGTAGTTCAGTTGCTAACGCGCTTGCTTCATGTGATCCGTGAGGTTAGGTCATATCGGATCTGGTTCGATACCCGACACTATCCATGTTCACGTGGTTTTTTCGTGGTTTCTCTCTATAGTCTACGCTAATGCGGTAATGCCGTGATATTTCCTACAATATAGGCCACGATCGCTGCCTTCCCACTATCCTTCTTATTACCTGGGAACCTTCGTCTCATCTTCCCATCACTTCACTAATCATCCATCCGAAGCCAATAGATCTTAGTTATCATTATCGCATTGTTAAACCCATTATATAAAATATTAATGCACATATTCATTAGACTATTACATCATAATTTGCAAATTGCCAGTTGTAAGTGATTAACGAATAAGCAAAAGTTGGAGAATTAATTAACTAATTTATATTCAATCATCAGCTGATACAACCAGCTATAAGATTTATAAATTCTATTCTATTATATATGAAAAAAAATACATTGAAAACTTGACAGCATCCATATGCAAGTGATTGCTATGGCTATGGCGTTCTTACGGGGAACCATAAGACTAAGCGAGATCTTACCACTCCTGAGAAAAGAATTGATCATAATGTAACTCGTTTAACAAAGTGTGTAAATAGTAAACTATCTTCATGTCTGAGATAACTTCAAAAAAATCATTTGCGTTCGGGTAGAGGAATGCTCGATATTCCTATACTCGATCTGCGATTCTTCATTGTCTTCTTTCATCTAAAATTGTATCACTTTCTTCTAATAAATATTCATATGTGTTTAAATAAAGGAATTCAAGTTCACATTTAATGTAAATTTCACCATTAGGAAAATATAGACTGACGAAAATTGTTTCTTCCTTCATTTAGTATCCTCCTTGGCAAATAATCAAGTATAACAAGACTGGACATGTTCTGGAATATAAAGGCCTCATTTTCGAAGTTATCAACGAGCTGGCACAAAATTTGAATTTCAGGTAATAGTATATTGAAATTGTTGTTTCTTATTCTAAAATATGACATTTCTAAAATGTAATTTACATAATAATGAAGTATTAATTGTATTATAAAATATACATATCATATAATGTATACGTATACGTATAATATATAATCGGCCTATACATATGTGTTTAATTATATAATAATGCATATACCATACACGTTATATGCCAACAAGTTGTTTCTTTAAATTATGTAGTTCACTGTCTGTAATCGACTGATATTAATTTATTTTTTTATAATTATTCAGTTACTCAGTACTTTTCGCAAATGAAAAAGGAGATGGAGTAACAAATGATACTAGAAAACACAAACGATTCAGAGAAGTAAGTACATTTGAGCAATTTAACAATGACTGATGCATTTAAGAGTATTTATGCAGTTTCCTTCCAGTAAAAGTAACAACAGAGTGCAAACCTTAATGCGATATGGTCCGTGAAATGTATCATAAAACTCTCAGCAAAGAGATATTTGTAATAAACATCATCTTTACAATGATGAGTGCTCTTCTATTTCTACTACTTTTCTAAAGTTCTCTGGTTTAACACCAACAGCCTATATGTATCTTTCACTGGAGAATACTGAATTGATTGGGTACTTTTTTAAAAATTTTCCGCCTTGATTTTAAGATACAAATTATAAAATCAAATGTGGTAAATTCCTGATCTTTATACATTGTAATCACTGATGAATATCTGAGCTTGGCCGTGATTTTCTCTCATCGAAATTTCAAAAGAAATTAATAGAATTACATTTTCAATTAAAACGAGTTTTTCCTTTCATATGCATTCTCGAGTTTCGAAATATTATTTTTTATATTGAAAAAGTCATAAAATTTCTCATTCTAACAATATAATTAAGAGTCGTATATTAGTTGGCTTCTTTTTTAGTCAATTGGAACCAATGTCGATAACAATTGTGAATTCATCATTCTAAGGTTCACTTATTATTTCCCAATTCAATAACTAAGATATAAACCGACCTTAAGGATGAGGAAAAGGACAAGTCTTAGAGATTTAGAATTCCTTTGTTTAGAAACCCCTCACTTAGTTTAACCAATCGATAAATAAATAGATAGCAGACTCCCCAGATTTATCGATTTTATAATTATTAAAATTAATAAATCGAAATCACTTTCCAGAACATGAACATTGAAGATACTTCAAACATTACTGTACCATGGAATGATATAATTGAGATTGTACGTAAGAAGCAAGTAAGTAGGCCTATATGTGAAATTATGTCCACGATTTTAATACGCTTTTTTGTAGGCAATATACAAACGTAACAATGTGATGTACATTTTGTCTCTAATTACCAGGTGTTTCTTGGCGCCGGTGCCTTTACAGTATCTCTTGATCGGAAGCAATTGATCAACTTCACCAACCCTGTCAGTATTCAGGCGTACTCTTTCATCACAGCGCGGCCGCGGGAGTTGAGCAGAGCTCTCCTTTTCATGTCGCCGTTTACCAGTGACGTAAGCAACATACATGAATGACCATTTTCCGGTTTATAATCTTGAATCCATTTTATGCTCATCGTATCCTTTTCGCTTCATATCGAATATACATTCATTCCTTTAAAATGTCACTTATAAACTTCATATAGATACCTACCTCTCCCTCCATCTTCCTCTTCTCATCCTTTCCTGCCTCCCTGCCGTAGAAACAAATATTGCTCTGCATAGAAACAAATATTTTTATCAAATACTTGGCCCATTATATAAATAATTTTCAAAGATTCCAAAATTATCTCAAGAATTAAAGTTTCCCCGATCAGCATATCCCTGAAAGTGTTTGAAAGTGTGCTATTCATATTTTACATGTTCTCTCATAGACTTGGTTATGCATCGCTGTCACTGTGGTGTTGATAGCACCTCTTCTAAAATATGTCCACCATTTTAGTCCATATTATTCGTACCATTATGAAGGTACTAGTGGAAAAGGTGGTTTGAACAAACTTTTCAACTGTCTGTGGTACGTGTACGGCGCTCTTTTACAGCAAGGTGAGAACAACAACAATCAAAGTTAAAAATATTTTAAAAATTATTTTCAGACTGGCAAGATGTGTATAGATGTGAGACTAAGGCCCGTCTTTAGGCAAGGTCTATAATTATAAAATGTACTAGTTTTTATGTGATATTGAATTCGATTATAACTTGAAGCAATCATTTTATAGATTACTGAAACTCTGAGAAATTTAAGTAAAATAAGTGAAAGTAAATATCATAATGATTTGTATTGTCTTCTCCATGTCAGGAGGGATGCATCTGCCTCAAGCCGATAGCGGTCGTTTAGTGGTCGGTACTTGGTGGTTAGTAGTGCTCGTCATTATTACTACGTATTGCGGTAATCTTGTAGCTTTTCTAACTTTTCCGAAAATAGAAAACGCAATAACAAATATCGATGACTTGCTACTACTTCGAGACACGCATACTTGGGGTGTCCTGAGAAATACCCCAGTGGCGCGGCAGCTGCAGGTAATGATGGTTTCAGGCCGTTCAGGGTGGAATTTTATTTTCAAAAATTAATAATATTATAGTGACTTGTGTTGGTCTGCACCGCTGCATGAAATGTAGAATCATTAAAACATCATCTTTAGAGGCTCTTGAAATCTATATTGAATGTAGTGAGTGTGTTAGGTATGTGATATATTCTTTAAAATGATTACTGATTTCAGTTGGAGGATGTTCATGTATATTTGTAATGTATATTTTTATACTCTGGGTGTCCTGATAAATACCCCAGGGACGAGACAGCTGCAGGTAATGGTGGTATTGGTCAATCATTTCCGAAAATTAATAAAATAGTAGCCTATCTTGGACTACAAATTGCGATTGTGTGAAATCATTGACCATTATCTTGAAATTTACCTTGAATTTGAATATATTCAGTGAGTTATTTTCCGATTCATTTCTTTTTCAACTATTCTCATTTGAATGATATTCATGTAAGCAACACACAAATACAGAGATCACAGTACAACATTATAATAATAATATGATTATATAATAATAAGATTTTGAATAAGCGATTTTTGATAATCGCCCAATATATTACATTAAACCATCAAATTTCAGACGTTATGCGCTTGCTTAGCGATAATATTCATTTTATAATTAAGTATTATTCAAATAATGGAAATTTAATAAAGTATTGAAGATTTGAATGAGTTTTCGTAATATCAAACGTACACGAAGCCTAACCTTTCCAACAGTGGTAATTACAAGTAACTTGATAAAGTATGGCATAACTCAATATAATACGTGTCAAAAGAATTACTTGCTCTCAAGGTACACACAAAAACACTTTTTGAATGAGTGCCAAATATATAATATAATACGAATTTTTCCTCATGAAATAAATTTTAAAACGAGTTATTCAAGGTTTGATTCTATTTTAAGAAGCATCAGACGTATTTTTATTACACTGTAAAATAAAGGGGAAGGTAAGATACAAAAATTACCTCAATATTATGATACACATCTAATGTAATATAACTTGTCGTTAGAATGCAGAAGATTATAAGTTTAAGGCGATATACGAAGGAGCTATTCTTCATAGAACACATAATTCGGAACTGGTCGAAAGCGTACGCCATGGCAAGCACGTCTTCATCGAGTGGCGCGTCAACCTGCTGTTTATGATGCGAAAAGCTTTCCTCGCTACAGATACATGTGACTTCTCCTTAAGTAAATCAACTTATTATTAATCTGTTATTTTATTATTTTGAAAAACAAAGTTGGGTTATGAAAAGATATGTTTTTTTTAAGGCGACGAGGAATTTTTGGAAGAGCATATTTCAATGATTATGGCCCACGGAAGTCCGTATTTACCAATAATAAATCAAGAGTAAGTATATAAACACCAAGTTTACGAAATTTCAAAGAAAAAACATTCACCTATCAATTAATAACTCCAGATAGTAAGTCAGGAATTAGTTAATGTTTGATAATGATGTTCATGTATTTATCATCAGAATAAAACGGATGCATCAAGTTGGATTAATTAACAAATGGTTACTGGATTATCTGCCCAAGAAAGATCGCTGTTTTCGTACAACCCGTGTTGCTCAAGTCAACAACAGAACTGTCAATCTCGATGATATGCAAGGATCATTCTTTGTGCTTTTCTTAGGTAAGAAATATGAACGACATATCCCTACAAGTCTTTAATGGATAAGCATGTAAATTTTTAAGTTACTGGTACTTCACACTTTCAAAGTTTTGAAAAACTTAATATTTTATATTCGTAATTTTACGAGTTTTTTCAAATTAGTGTCTTCTTCAATAATCGCTCTCTTCACGATACTATCATCATTACTAATTTTATCCTAATGATATCATTCATTTTTATGTTATAGGATTCTTTACGGCATCTTTAATAATACTTCTGGAACGGCGCTTCCACCGATGGAAACGTGCTCGGCATGAAAGAGTCATTAAACCATTCATCCAATAATGGTTTAATGAGAGGAAATATAAAATAAAGTCAGTAGTAATCAATTATACATTGTATTTATTAAGTAATAATGTATAGCACTGATTGTAATAATGCTATTTATGTACGACATATCAAAATGAATGCAGAATATAATCAATAAGCACAAATATATAAATTGTTAGATTTGATGATAAAAACGCAATAAATAATTAATCTATATGTGTGAATGAGTGAAAAATATTTAACAATGGTGCATGTTAACGAAGGTCTCTTTGTTCTTGTAAACAGTTCCCCAAGCACCATATTTCTTCTTCTCTTCCTCTTTTGCCTTTCGCTCCTGCTCTTTTTTCTGGACGGCTTCGTATCCAGCTTTCCTAAAATTAAGAAAAATATTATCAGTGTTCAGTACGTTGGATTTATTTACCTCGTTTGAGTTATGTTTTGTTTCTGCTGTATCTAAATTAATTCCAAGATTTTTCAACTCCTTTGGGTTTGGTGTTAATTTAATTCCTATAAATTGGTAATTATTTTATCTTGAACAAATTTCATTTGTTGGAATAAAAATTTCATACAATAATTCAATATAATTATGTATAAATATTATGTTAAGCAAGTCGAACGCGTTTTCGCAATTTTTTTGGATTGTGTCCAAGTCTTCACATGTATGTATAACATAGACATCAACCAGTTTAAACCTCTGGCAAAAGAAATTTATTTCAGAACTTGTATGGTAATTTTAGACTTCTTTTTTTTTTACATCATTTTTTATAACTATATGAAATACCATTTCTCTGATTACCCTGACACTTTATTATACCGGTTTATAAGTTTTGAATGATTTTCATCCAATATATATTCACCTGGCAGCTGGATCGCGCCCGCCACATTGCATACTGGCCGACGACGAACATTGCTTTTCTCCTTGAACCATCTTGTCTTGAATTGATTTCAAATTTGTCGAGTTAATAAAAGAAGGTTTCAGCTTCTCTTTGCCCAATTCGTTTAGTATAAGTTGTTGATCAGATCGGTCGATCGGATGTTCTGTATCTACGGTACGTGCTGTAACTGCGTTAACACTTCAAACTCGAGACGGTTGGCGCTGTTACCACGACGGCTACCTTTGCTTGTACACAGGTTTTTATCAAGCCTAGAAACATGGAATAAAAGAAATTAAATTTTAATATTACTACCAACAACAAGGAATTAGTTCTGTAGTGAGATTAAGTTATAAATTAATTACATTTAAGCGGTAAGATGATTATATTGTTCCATCAAGTTTTAAATCAAGTTTCATCAAGTTTCATCAATCAACAGATTTATATCCCAATACCCACAAGAATATTTTGAGACGTTTCATTTCAGCATCGAAAATCAAAATATGTAGGCCTATGATTATTTTAATTTCAAGATGCATGTTTTCAGCAATGTAATTGTGCAGTAGGGTCTGAAGTAATGGCATCCAGTAAAAGTTTTGGTTTCTAATAATTTTTTTTTGTATAGAACATCTGTTCTGTGATAATACACCAATTTTAAAACGTATTCAACAAATTTGTGAAATTCTTACCTCACGGTTGGAAGAAACTTGGAACTAGCCTCGAAACCTGTAACTGTGTGATTCATGGACACATAAATTGTATGTCTTCTTTCTTGTTATAACAACAACCTCTTTCGGTACAACGATGATGTTCACACTAGAAACTCTACATCAACTGTGTGCTGACCACGGCGAGATCTGCATCTTATACCTGATGCCCAAAGCGGGGGGTATAGGTAGTGGGGGGATACTATGAGGTCAGACAAGACCACGATGATCATCACCTGGTAGGTGCATGATCAGATGACGTAGGTTCGTGTCTTTTTGGTCGTGTCAACGACGTCTTCATTGACCTCGAAATATTCTATCCACCCTATGAGCCCTTACTATAGAAGAAATATATTCTTATAATATTAATATTCAGTTCTATGTCTTACCACCAACTTGACGTCATATGATATGTATACTACTGAAATTTAAATTCAAATAAGATAGAGAAATTTCATATCTTGATTAATCTCATTAAAAAAGTGACAGCAAATTCTTCTCACAATGCCATTTTCCTCATGAATAACTAATGCTTCGAACACACCTATCTATATGATGAATTATTCCCTATGTAGGCCTATTACAAATTTGTACTAATGTACAACTTTCACGATTACATACTTGAACTTGACTTGAAGTGCTTGTAGCAGAAAATGAGGGTTTCTAAAAAAAAAAAAAATTGGGAGAGTAAAGGTTGGAGTCAAATCAACTAGTTCACAAGACTAGAATGTTCTAAAAGGGAACCTTCCACCTCGAAATCCAACCTAAACATAAAAACTTCTGTTGTTGTCGACATTATTCATTTTCCATTTGGTTGTTCTATTATATTATTAGCATAAGAAACGTTATACAAGGCGTTCATCACGTAGGCATAGGACCTAAAGCAAGTGCATTGACATCCTTGGAACTGACCCAGGATTAACTCAACAAGAGCTCATCAAGGCCAAAAAATATTCCATCACATTCACAGTAAATGGCTTAAGAGGGATAATAAGTCTCAGTCAGTCCTACAAGTTTAAAAATCTATACAGGCCTACGTCTATCCACGATAGAAGTAGATCGTCGACCAAGGAAATAATTGTAAAAACCTTGGTAATAAATAGAAAACCGCAGTGAAGGGCAGTTATATGAACAGTGTTACATATTACCGCTTTTGAAAGATAGTTATGGTTGTATTTCTATTCACAAATCTCGTCCTGAAAAATCATTGACCCTCAGAATTAACTCAGCATACATAACATAACGGTAATATTTTTGTTTGTTATTTTGGTAGACTTTGGTCTCCTCTCGTGGATTCAAGTAAAGCATTCAATGAATATACTTTTTAATATTGGAACTTTCACATCTCTGATGTACTCCAATTTGAACTTTAAACTAAACGTTAATTAATTATGGTAATTTATAAGTTCTCTGTTTAAACTTTTCGACAACATTTTCATTTTCATTAGAATAATTTACTGCATGTATTTGTTATCTTATATTGATGACATCCTTTGTTATCTAACAACTTCTATCCTTACCCATCCTTCATCCTAGAACAGAACATGCATCCATCATACAACAGCTAAATCTACAATAATATGTATAGTTACCCAACAATTCCACCTATCTATAATAGACCCTATTGTATATTTTAACCCATCGCTTTTAATATCACGTTCTACATTTTTTATAATAGACAATACTTCTGCTAATAGATTGTGGAATGATCTTTAATTGTGGCTGTGGAGTTGGTCGTTGAACGTTATTTGAATATTGGATGTTGATTTATTATTGATGATATCATAAAAGAAAGAGAGAAGGAAGGAAGGTAGGAACGAATGAATGAAATAAGAAAGGTTGGAATGAAGATAGGAAGGTATATAGGTATAGGTATAGGTAGGAAGTACTGTATTGGGAGGAGGAAATGGTATGACGTTACGGAATAAAGTATTCAATCTCATGACAGATCGGTGGACGGTGTGAATATGGTGAGAATAAGAGAAAGTATTTCATAATATACGATTTTGAAGAACTTGAATAGCTTTTGTCTCCACGAGATCCGCCAATACAAATAATATCGCTATAACATTCGTGAGTATTGTCTCTATAACACACTCGCTGGGTCTAACATCAATACAGTTCTGGCCATCAAAATATACTGCCGCTTACCAGTTTTAGAGGAAATAACATTGGAAACAACGAAATTTACATTCAAGTTATCTAGAATGACATTACATAACTTTTTATATTAGTCAATATCTCCTCCAACTGGTGTCAGTTTGATCACTCATTCTCATCGCAGCGCATGCGTGGTAAGATGAGCGAGATATTAAATGAAATGTAGTGGAACGCTATAGGCCTATAATGTAGGCCTACATCTTGACTTCGAATATATTCAACTCACTGCCTTCACGATATTCGACACTAAAAGTGACAACACAATATGTTTCTAAATCCCAATATGGCCGACAATGTTACATTTATAATAAAAGACATTGTTGAGAGATATGCGCGCTTTATTTTGTAACTTTTCGCATGTCAAACTTTAAAGTCCCACTTTACCACTAACAGCGTACCGGTACCTGCAACTTTTTATGTCGAATACCTAAATGATTATTTTGATCGTATTATGATAGAATTGGTTACACTTGTTGATATCCTAAATATTTTTCTCAAATCTCAATAGCTCTGGCCTTTCACTGATGTAAAAAAAACTCATATTTTTTTCGGCTTCTCCCATTTATGTTAATACTTCGTGATTATGTATAGAGTTTGTTTACTTAAATTCCGTAGGCATTTGAATACGTTCGGAGAAAATATTTCTCCCATATTCTCCCCAATGCTGGGTAATCTTACGGGGTTTTTATTGAGTCTATATAATTACCTTTCTTTAGTGTAGTTCACTCATTTGCGCCTCAAAATTATATTTTTGTATATAGGACTGCCCTATACAGTATTGACGATATGTGTAACCAAGTTTCACCAGAAAATTTACTTCCGTTTGATGTGTGAAGCACGAACAAAAAAAGAAAAAATGAAGAAAGAAAAAAGAAACATTTTCGTTTTTTCTAATACCGTAAAACTAACCAAATCAATAATTATAAAAACATTATAAGTTATTTACTTATTTATTATAACGCAGAATATCGTGATAAAATGAGCGAGATATTAGTATTAAATGCACTCAGAGCTACACACCATGATTTTGAAACTATTACGTCACTCCACTGCCTTCGTTATGCCTTTGTTTCGATCGTAATTTACCTGTTGATGATTTTAATCGTTAGGCAGCTCTAATTGATTCTACCTGGGTCCTTCTGGGTCCTTATTCTACTGAAACACCATGGACAGACGAAATGCAAGCTAGACGAAAGTGTTATAGAGCCACGTCGGTGCCCGACACACCATATGTGTATTAAATGGTAGGAACAAAACGAAGATGGGCCGATTTTATTTTGCTTTAGAGTTATAAAATTAATGTCCTTTTAATCGGGGACAACATTTAAAATAATCAATTCACTTTATATACACTTTTTGGGCTACTGAAGAAATAACCTGAATTGTGTTACTGATATGTTTTATATTAATTTTTTAGCGATTTAGTGTAGAACCGAATCGCTTTAGAACGGGGGGATTGTCCTTTTCTCGGAGTAATTTTGCTCAAAATCTTTTTTCAACGTATTTTGGAATGGAGAAGTAAATGAAATCTATTCTACTGGATGGATTGCACAATTTCTTGTGTGTATTTAGGAACTAGATACTGAATGAAGTAGGCCTAATGCATTATTATCAGTGTATCTTGAAAAAAAACATGCATAAAATAAATGGTAATCAATGAATAATTTTGATTAAAAAATATGTGAGATGAATTAATTTGTCATTCCTACAAAAAATTGATGCAGTAACTACAATGCATAACTTCATCAAATACACTTCCGAAAACACCATGATTTTATATTAAAAAAAACTACTTGTCTCAAGCCGTTTTATAGGAAAGAGTGTCTCCTTGACATTTTTGAAAAAATATGAAATATTCAAACAAAAAAGAGAAAAAAAGAAATATGTAACTTTATATTTTTCTTTTTGCACTGCAAAACACCACAAAAACCATAGTGAAAGTCCAGAGTGAAAAGAATAAACTTAATCGAATATAAAATGTAAATCTTACGGATAAACTACATTATTACTCATCTCACATCGGATTATGCAATTTATATCAAGCTTTGGAAAAATGTGCATCATGCTTGTGTGTACATTCAGTAAGAATTTCAATTGTTAGCTAGAAACTATTTTTCCAATTTTCTCCCTCTGGGTTATTCTTATGGAATTTTGCCAAATTTTCAAGTGTTTCTTCTCAAAAGTGGTCAAACCGATTGTGCCACAAAACTATACATTATAAAATTGGATAGTGATCGACATATAATCACGTCAATTAGTGTCAACACAAATTTTATTTAGGTAGACCTGTAGAGCAAGAAATACAATGGAGGAAGTGTTTTTCAAGTATACGGTGAAATTGAGTCTTCTCTTAGTCGCACCACAGACAATCGAGCGATTGTCTGTGGTCGTACCCACTAACTGTGGTTTAAAGTAAAACTGTGATTTCCCTATTGCACACAAGAAAATATACACACATAGACACAGTTATTTTCGGTTATTTGAATTTGATCATTTCATATTCCTATACTTATCTAAATATAGGATGTACTCTGAAACTTTTATTTCTTAATGTCAATTGCACAAAAACGATATTATTCATTTAAAAATTATTATTCAAACAATTTTTCATACTAACGTATCTACCAGTTAAAATGATAAACTATTGGTTATTTTCCAGAGCCGAAAACCGGTTCAGTCTTTTTAATTCTGATGCCACAGGTAAGTTGTATTGCATCAGCCAGAAAAGTTGTTTGCCCTTCAAACTGACGTGTAAAGAAAATACACTCATGTAAGTGACTGGCGACGTCACGGGATAAGAAGTACAAGTTTTCCTTCTTTTGCCTACGTCATATAATAAACCGGCTCCTCTCAATAACGTCATAAGAGTACCAACAGTGTGACGTATACAAGTCTGTGGAATGTTCTCGTAAAAACGGACAATTGGAATTTTTTTATAAAAAGTAAACTTATCATAGTCGGTTCTATCAACCGATTAGTGAAATGCTACCACTTGCGAACTAAATTTGTTATATCACCCTTGGTTATATCACGATGTAGTGATACCAACTTACTTCATCATATTATAAAGAAGGTGTGCTAACTCCATGATTTAACATGGGAGCCAGTTGGTGTTTTCGTGCCGTCACTTCAGAGCCAAAAGGGCACATTTCCCTGTCGCGATTTAGCGGATTCTCTTGTGAACTAGATGAGATACGAGTGGCTACAGTACCGGTGACATTGATGACGTCATTATTTGATTGTTATCAAACAACAATTTGTGCATCACGCATGTTATCTATTGAGCCGTGATCAGTAGTTCAATATGAAAAGCGATAGTTGCGCTACATGGAAATGCACCCTCTACGACGAAGGAAATGCACCAATTGGAAGGCTGAGTCGGCACACCTTCTTTATAATATGATAAAGTAAGTTGGTATCACTACATCGTGGTTATATTCATGGAATATTCGCGCTTCAACTAATAATTAACGAATTGACTTGAACTAACAATTGACGAATTGATACTTTATGAATTGACGAATTGATGATTTTATATAAGGTACGAAAATAACATACGTAACCAGTGGTGATAGCAAGTTATCCAATAACTATTGCTTAATCCATTTCGTAAAACTGGGTCCAAGCATATACCAATAATATTTATGGTACAAGGCCCTACCGTGGGCCCAACCTATAGTATAGAGTAGTTATTATATACTCAAAATCAAAATACTATAATAATAATTTCTTTTAAATTATAAAAAGTGAAAACTTGAGAACACTTTATTTTACAATTGGTTCATATATATTCATAGCATACATGTTTACAAAATCAGTACAGTATTATAAAATATATAAAATATCATATAAAGTTTTATATATAAAGTAGGCCTAGCTATAATTTGCCACATATCTATCTAAATCTGGTGAGAGCCGAATTGTCTTTACAGTTCTTCATACGGTATTTTACGTTATTTTCTTACGACACCTATCGGTTACGTTTACTATTCCCTACAAGAACTTGACATTCTTCACTGATTATTTGGACGGCTTCGTTTCTTAGTTATATTAACACGTTTTCGGTACTTGAGGACACGCTAATTGATACAGGAGTTGGATGAGGGTGCGAGTAGGGCGGCCTGTCATACGGCCAACGGAGAGATAAGGATAGTCAATGGCATTGGCTAACATGCCGGTGCCCGTCGTATCCAGATGAATCCAGTCACCACAAGGAACGAACTCCTTCAGGAAAGCAGCACACTTGCAGGGGGAACCGCCGCCGTGACCGACGTTGGTGATGTCAGCATTCTTGATGCCTTTCAAACAAAATAATATAAATTACTGCAAAGTTAAGGCTATTCATCCCATGTCAAAATTATAATAACTATATATTTTGAATTTATTAATGCAGAACCATTGAAGTTAATTGATATTGAACTGATGAAAAATTAATTTTAAATTTTTTGTCCCGTTATTTTCCGTGTACTGGCGAAATAATTGAAGACGGGAATTTTTAGTGCATTCGAGAGAAATTATTTTAATCACGTGAAACATGTCCGAGTTGATGTTCAAACTGATGCGCATGCCATCAGATAATTCGAATTTTCAATGGTCTTGCCGTTCTATAAATATAGATTTATTTAAAATCCCATACAATGTTGTAAATACTTCCTGTCATTGGAACTATGATATTATCAAAACGGCAAGACTTATGAAAAGTACCTGATTTTCGTCTGGCTTACAGTTCAGCAGTATTTGGCTCAACTTACCGAGAACTTTTTTAGTGAAATGACCCCACAGCGGAAATCGCCAGACTCGATCTCCCGTGATCGAACCAGCTCTCTCGATTTGCCTCCAAAGATCGTGGTTATTCGTGTAGACTCCAGTGGACGAAGAACCCAGAGCACCACGCATACCACCTAGCAAATGAACGCTAAGAATGTATTTTCACTGTTTTAAGAGAATTAAGCAGCTATGACTACGTCTATCACAGAGCTGGGAAATTTCCCACCTCAACTTCTCAACTCAACCTGAACCGGTTTGAAAAAATTATTTTTTCGTAAATTCTGAAAACGCCGGATGAATTTGATAATTCAATTTAATACCCCCTTGTTATAGACCTACGTTGACCCCTCTTTTTTTTATTGAGTTGCGGGCACACACAACAAATCATTTTGCACGTTCATCTCGTATTTCAGATGCGATTCGAAAATACTAAATCGCATCTTAAACCGTGTCTTGACCCGTCAACCGAAAATCGACGTCTATATCGTGTTTTTCAACGGGTTCAGATTGGAACAATTTGGCTGTACCTTTTCCCATCACTGAGATGAACTCCATGATCAACTAGAATTACTAGATGAACTAGAATTACTAGATGAACTCTATGGCGTAATCTACATGAGTGTCTGAGACTGAAAACGCCATGTTTGGGTAATTAAATCACAAACCAATTACCGGTGTAAGAGCCGATGTCAATGATGATGCGAGGTTTGAACGCCCACGACACATACGTCAGAGCGTCAGCAAGAAGAAGTCGACCCTCGTTGTCAGTGTTCTCAATGACAATGTTCTTCCCATCCATCGCTGTAACAACGTCTCCAGGCTTCATAGCCATGCCGCTGGGCAAATTCTCGCATAACGGGATAGCAGCTGAAATCACAAAAAAAAAAACGTTACTAAAAAAACACAGTCAATCCAGAGGGGAAATAGTTGATTTTTCACCAAAATGAAGTCAGAATAGCAGCTTAATAATTCTTTCGAGTGCTGTAACTTTACGAGTGATATAAAAGTGTTTCTGATGCAATTTTCATTCAAGAATATACTTGTTCAATAAAGCTCTATAACTTCCATCTTACAACTTACAACTTCAAGCAACTCTTACAACTCCAATGTAGAATTGGTTTCAAAATTACTTTTTGACTCTGCTGACCAAACGACGTATCGAGTTTAAACCAATGTAAAAGAAACAAACAACTGTTGTAAGCAAACAACATGCTGGACGTTTTTCCACTATTTAATTTTTAACCATTACAGAGCGAGCTGCGTAATAGAGAGGGTTGAATAACTTCGAATTCCGGTATATGCAAGAACGTAGAATAATACGAGAACAATACCTTGGACGTTGATAGGTAAACTAAGGGCAGCGATGGCTTTCATAACGGCAACGACCACAGCCGCTCCTGTCATGTCTCCTCGATATTCGTGCATCCCCAAACAGGGCTTCAAGTCCAGACCGCCCGAGTCAAAGGTCACTCCCTTGCCTGAAATTAGAGATGTTTAATGGTTAAGGACCAGTATTATTCGCCAGTGAAGGTTTTATTGTTCTTTATCCCTTGACTTATCACTATAATTTTTTACAATTTGTTGTATGAGCTATGTTATATCCAACCATTTGGGGTGGTGCTCCGTTGTGGTGCAGTTGTGGTCCGTTCAACCGTGCTCCGTTGAAACGATCATCCTTTGACGTCATTGGGAAACAATGATTTTACTTCAAGTTTCGAAGATGATACAAAGAATAGAAAAGGGGCAGTTTACGCTGCTGGTTGTATTCTGAAGTGCTCAAAAATCGACAGAGGGAAGCCACAAGAAACCTCTGTAAAGTTATACGGTGGCGGGAATCGAACCGAGGCCCGATCTACCCTTATCTCCTGGACATATAGAGCAAGCGCGTTACCACTGAGCTACCAATGTCGCTCACACAACTTTCTTATCTAGAATTAATAATACCCGCTCTATAAGGCACGGTTGTATAAAGTTCAGTTAGCCTTATTCTGAAAGTTAGTGAAAACAAATAGTATGGGTGCGAACAACATAACGGTCAGTTTTAGTTATTCCCATGTTAGTAGTTCTGGTCCCGAAATACATTTCTCTGGAATATTAACCATACATTTTTTCGTTCAGAAAAAATAAACTATATTTGTCTCACCGACTAGACAAATGGGCCTCTCTTCTTGTGGACCACCACAGTAGCTCATCTCTAAGAATACGGGTGGTTCGCAAGAGCCCCTGGCAACAGCCATAAAAGCGTTCATCTTCTTGCTCTCGATCCAGTCTTTATCCCTAACTTCGACGTTGACACCACACGGGCATAAATGATCCACAGCGGCCTGTTACGAGAAACAAGAATATTTACAAGCAAATATGCAACAATGAAAAATTATTATAATGGGATTCTTTATTACGTTAAGTATTTAGTAAAACTGAAGTTTTCCATCCAGCTTTCCACTCACCATTCCCTAACGCAACACAACGGTTTTCCTGAAATATCCTGTCTTTGATGTGTTGTCGTGATCATAAAAGTTATTATAAATGTCAAAATAATGGGATTAATATTCAAAATACGGTGAAGAAGCTCATGACGTACGGGAGACCGAACTGTTGACCGAATATACTGCAGTTTTACCAACGACTACACTAATCGACTGTGTAAATCCTCAGTGATTATTCTCTACTGCATATACATATAGGCCTACACTACCTGTGATCTTTTTTGACCTGCACTGCCTACAACATCACTTCTTCCCACTTTACCTCAAATTACTGTCACGTATTACCTGCCTACACTGTATACTGAACCACTAATGGGCGGTGAAAGGGGAGGAAGCAGCTCCCGCCCCTCAAAATTATAATAAGAGAATGTATTTTAAAATAAAAAATGAAATGTTATTCAAAATGACTAGGTATATACTTTTACTAGTAAAGTAATAGACGTTATTGGTCAAGGAGCAAGAAGTAGATTATTCATTTAGGAGGGAAATGTGGGAATTAATGTAGTAGAAATACGGGACAAAAAAAGAGTCAAATGGTGAGAACACTCCACTCGAATCAGCTTACCTGTGCGAACAGGGCAGGGGTCATCAAGTTTGCTGGTACGTCACTTAAGCGTCTGGCAAGATTTTGGGAATCTGCTTTGAAAAGTCCTCTCAGCCAACCATCCCTGATGACAATACACAATAGGAAACATGAATACATTTCATACAATTCAGATTCAGTTTTAATCCACATGAAACGAATAATATTTTCAATGAAATCAATAATTCGGCAGTCATATTAACAATGAGCTTGAAATAGCATCGAAAATTCTTTAATCATTCAAAACCTATTGATTCGATTTAAACACATCCTTTTGAGAGTATACCATATACGTATTGAGAGTATACGTATATCTACCATAACGATTGTCTCGGCTCATAGGGACATTCTCCTGCTCTATGACGAATCATGACGCAGTATCCGATTTGATTCAGAACCTAGTCAAATACGGCTTGAAATAAGGTATTTCTTTAATAATTTCCTGAGAAATTTTCATTGAAAATTAAAAAAGAAACGGATCCATTGATATTTAGTTGCTGATAAACATTATTATGGAATAATACAAATATTTCGTGAATGTAGGCTATGTAGTTAATATGATGACCAAACGGTCAAGAATTGTTGTAGGCAGTGAGAGATATCGGAAAAGTGGCGTGCCAGAATCAAGCGCTTTGCTAGCGCTAGTTTGACCAGCATACGTCACGGCTAGATCAGCTAGCTTGCAATTCTGGAACGACCACGAGCATCTTTTGCAACTAGCTGTCAAACAGCTGTCAAAGTCATGGCGGAAGATCAAATCCTATTGGGAGCTGCAGCATTTGTATTAAATGCAGGCATTTCTTCTGATTCCTCCTCCAGTGGATCAGAAGAGGATTACAAAGTTTTCACTCTTTGCCAATAGACTTGAATATTTTCAATAACTTTTTGGTCATCTCCTATAACCGCAACGTCGAATTTGTTCCTACAATTATTTACTCATTATATTAAAACATTCAAACTCCCCATTATTTAATTGTTCTGCAGTACTTTCTCCACAGTTATTGTCATTATTTCATTATCATACTCAATCTGCAGCTCGACCATATCAAGCGACCCCATGATCTTTGAATTGGCGCTCTAAATTATGGCTGATCTAGCAAGTTAGCAACCTTTTTCACCGCTAGATGAGCTGTGTCAGCGGACTTAGCAGGCTAGATTCTGGAACGATTTGCTAGATTCTAGCGGGATTAGCCGCTAGAAATTGGAACGCCATTTCGACAATGCTAATCTAGCGCTAGCTAAGCGCCTCATTCTGGAACGCGACTTCTGTAAAGTTACTTCGATAGGAGGGAAATTTGAAGAGTAATGTTGTTAAAATATGGGACAAAAAAGGGTAAAAGTGGTTAGATCGCTTTTGACGTACCCCAATCGAAAATCTTAAACTTTCATCTCTTGCCTTTATGGGGAAACGATAACTTGGTGTCAAATTCTCGATGTTGAAAAAAAATACTCATTTAGCAAATTAATATTGTTTCAAAACAATCCAAACTCAAATAAAAACAATCATCTGGTCAATCACCAATCATCTGGAAAATCAATCAACCTACTTATCATCGTCGTGATAGAGTTCAAGTCCAACAGACGGTTTTCTTTTTTTCCTTTGGTCTTCATAGCGCCATATCGCCAACCCAGCTCCTTCGGCAGCAGATTCTGTGTGACCAAAACCTTCGCAGTGGATCGCGGTCATACCGATCGACTTCAGTTTTCGAGCGCCGACTCCGGCAGCCACACGGATCGTTTCTTTACATTCGTCTAAAGTTTCTAACGGATTGTAACCTAGATCTTCTTTGCCTAAGCCTACGACAGCTACTGCGAAAAATTCGGGGTCCAAATTTTGAAAGATTGTTCCTTTTCCTCGTTTGAGATGCATACCCCTGTGGAAAATAGGAAAGGACTGAAGTTATAGATTATAAATACTATAGGGATTGTGACACATTTCGATGTGATAGGCCTAGGCATATACTTACTCTCTGATTAAATCTTCTAACTTTCCACCAGTTTGACTGTTAAATTTCTGAGATGCCGAAGTTAACTTGTGTTCTTTCTCGTCCGGGTCTGAGTAAACACCGAGGATGAGTCCTCTCTGCAAACAAAGCACATACATCATACTACACATGATATTTGTGTGAGCGCATAAGTCGGGCGGTTCAACAAATCAGAAGAAACTTTTTGTAGGCTCGTGTACTAGGCACATCATACTTCCCAACTTCGACCTGTATGTAGATTTGGGGCAAGATTGGTAGGGTTGTTACTGAATAGCTGAACACAAATCACAATAATGCTAGTTCCTTCGTATTAACAAAGTTTTACATCAATCGGTCAATTCATATTAAAGATTTGTGTAAACATTATTATTAGATGAGCGTAGCGAAGATTTTCATTCCATATACCGAGAAATTTTGGACTTGGTTTTTATGTTTTTTTTTTTTTTTTTTTTGTGTGTAATTTTGTACGCGGCATACAGGTCAGGAAAAAGTTTCAATCAACTCGAAACTTTTTTTACAAATTGGTGTTATACCAGAATAGGTTGGGATTGTTTTTCAGAAAAATCGGTCGAACGGTGTCTCCGGAAAAAATTTGGAAAGTATGGAAATTCCCCGTAAGAATAGGCCGGGGAGAAATACTTGGAAAAAAAATTCTCCAAAAGCTCTCAAATTCATACTGAATGTGGAAAGATCTATCATACATATTTTAAGCGATTTGTGAGACAATCGGATGTGAAACAACGAAGAAAACTCATTTTTAATGTACTTTTTTACACATCAATGAAAGCAATTAAGAAAGCAATTAAGAAACTATTAAATGTGAGCAACAAGTGTCACCAATAAATTAAAACGTTTAAAATCTGTGATGGATATGAAGAAGGCACTGGTATAATTGTTTGGAAACCAAGGTTTATATACCAACAGACAGCCGCGGTTTTTAAACCTCTGAAGTGATCCATGGCCTGTATATGTACATTGAGCCGACCAAATGTTCTTAATTCTACATTTCCATACTTCTAAGCTCATCTCACAACGCATATAAGGCGTTTTCCTAGTCTAAATCCAATTTGCTTTTAAATGATCAACATGTACAGTTAATTAGAGCTGCATATAACGAGGGTAATGAATGACTAGCCTTATAACATTTTTATAATTTCAAAACCAATGTATGTAGCTTCCAAGTATAATTTCATGCTATCTATACCCGTCAAGAATAGCATATTGCATATCCTGCTTCTGCCGAGTTTAAATGAAATATACAGTTCAGCACCCTAATTATCAACCTGGAAGTATAGATACATATTACTATAAAGTATTAGATTTCTATGGTGGGAGTACTACTATAATGGGGCACTTACTTAACGACCCCATCAACAGCTAGGTTATACGGGGGTAAGAATGAGCGGGTGATGATGATACGATGAAGTGATGATAGGTAAAAGGACGTTTACAATAACCCATGCATCATGCGGACTCGAACCCACGCCCAACGGTGACTTCAGTTACTCTCGCTAACGATAGTTGACTTAGCCACCGGGGCGGCGGGTGGGATAAAACATATTTTATACTTGGATTTAAAACTTCTTATCACCATAGTTACCAATGCTATTTGGTTTCACCATCTTTCAGAATGAGGCTGAGTGGACATGGTGCCGTGCCTAACTGATTATCATCTTTGAATAATGTGACTTGAGCGTTTGGCTTCTAAGTTCTAAATGTAAGGAACATACGGTAATTTCACATTTGACAGCCTTGTATTTACCCCAATTATAGTGTTAGACAGTCAGTAGAGACTTGATTAATTCACACTGGAGATTTAGAGACATTGAAACATTACAAGAAAAATAATTCGGTTGTCCAGGTTTCGAATCTAAAAAATTGTTTATAAATAAAAAAGCTGTTTAATATGTGACAGAGAGAGAAAGTTTATTTAAAAAACACTGCCGCCAAAACGGTTGCCACACGGACACAGTATAACAAAATGTATAAAAAACAATGCATTATTTTAAAGAAAATAAGATGAAGAATTAATAATGTGATAGTAATAAGAGGTATAAAACAAAAGAACAAACGGGAATATAAATTGATAACACTAAATTATGAATAGAAAATTAAATGATATGTTGGCCGTATAAATGGTTTCGTAAAATGGTAATAGATCCTCTCAAAGCTAATAAACTTATATGTTCTATAATGTCTTTTTCAATTAAAAATTCTTTACAAAAGTTTACAAAAAATGACGTGATCGTACCCCTTGCTCCAATGCACAACCCAACCACGGTGATGTCTGAAGCATTATACTTCTCAGTATAATAAGGGATGGTTGGATTATAAATGGCTTTCTTTTCCTCATCTACCTCTGTTGCTTGATTTTCGTTTCTTTCGAAGCGAACAGTTGGGTCCATTATATATCCTTTCCGTGTTATAGGATGTATAGCAATTATATCGATCCGGCGATTACTTCCGTCATCGGCTAGTCCATGTACTTCTTCGGCCACCTCCCAGCCTTTCTTCTTCAGCTCGTTGGCAATAACCGAACGAATTGCGTGATGCCGACTGTTTCTTAATAGAGATCCATGTGGGCAGGAACCAAGAACATGTGGTAGTGTTTCAATCTCTTTGCCGCATCTGCGGCAAAGGTTACTGTCTTGAGTCCTGCCATGGAGAGCTCTAACTGGAGCAACATTAGCAGTCATTTTGATGGCATCACGCCACTCTGAGCTAGAGAGGCCTTTCTTGTGTGATAACCACTTGTTTGCTGGGGTGTATTCCTGGTATAGAATAGCGCCTTGTCCTTTCTGTGGTAACTTACACCATTTGATGTATTCCAGCTTACGGAGATGAGTCCGGACAGAAAGTGGCTTTATGGACTTATTACTTTGTACACCTAAATCAGTCAGAGTTATTGCTAATTTCTCCAGACAAACGCTCTTCTCACCGCATAAATCCCTCGTTGCCAGAACATATGGGTTCCCATCTCTTTCGAGAACATTGCATATATTCAATTTTTGTATATATGCTTCCCATTTTGCTCTGAAGACGTTCAAACCTTTGAATTTTGAGGACGTGTACAACATGGAATCGGGAGTGTCAAATGGTAAAGAAACTATCTCTTTGATAGTGCTTTTAATGATCTTATCCAGATCGTCTAAAAATGTGATTGGCAATTTTGATACGGGTGCATTTTGTAATGGATAAATGAGAGTCGGCCATATGTATTGGTTCAATATGCTCAATTTCTGGTCTGGAACTAATAATGGTGATGCTGAGAGATGTTGGAGTGTATCCTTCAGATTAGTAATAAGTTTCATGCTGTCAAAAACTGCAGATGTATTAAAATTAACACCAAGATACTTGATAGTTTCTTGAGGACCAATGCTTCGTATTGTTGTTATATCATCTAATGGAATATTGATCTCTTTTAGCTGACCTTTTATTATATTGATGGCGAATGATTTGCTATCGTTCACTTCTAATCCAAGTTCACATAAACGTCTTCTGACCATTCGAGTCAAGATTTTAGCTGATTCAACGCTTTTCCCCACAACCACAGTATCATCGGCAAAGCCGAGAACTGATATGCTATTTAGATCATCCACAACACGGAATCCGTTAGTGTTAGCAACACTGTCCTCGGATAGCTCTTGCAGAATGTGATCTGTGGCTAGGTTGTAGAGTGTCGGAGATAGTGGTGCTCCTTGCATCACACCACGATTTAGTGATATTGGTTTGGTTTTTTGGTGATTTGCTTCGATCTGGGTACTATTCCTAGTCTGAAGTTCAATTACGAGATCTCTAAGCTTTGTTGGTAAATTAGAGGCTCTTAGAGTGGATGCTAAATGTTGGTGGCCTATATTATCAAATGCCTTAGTTATATCTAAAAATATCAATGTGCAACTTTCTTTTTTTATTTTAGCACGTTCTAAAATAGCATTGATAATAGATATATTAATGTAGGTGCCTGGATTTTGGGTGAATCCTTTCTGGTTTTCGTTGAATGTAATGTATTGACGCATACGTTTATCCAATACTCTTTCAATTACTCGTCGTAGTACTGAACAAATGGTTATAGGTCTCCAGTTGGAAGGATTATCTATAATACCTGTTTTGTATATCAAGACAGTTCGAGCTTTGTGAAAACATTCAGGGACCCATCCATTCATCATCATTTTCGTTGCAATGAGGGATAGAAGTTTCGCAACTCGTTCTGATTTAACCACTCGCATAATGACATGATCAGGGCCAGGGGCAGTATCAGTACGAATTGAATGGATTGCAGACTGAACATTCACTCCATTTTATTTATTTTTTAAAATTTGTCATTGTTGAAAGATAGCTGTAAATTGTCACATTCACACTGTCACATTGTCAGATCTTAGAATTATATCATTTGGCATTCTTTTGAAATATTTTTGTACAATACAGTATATCTATCTGTACTCGAGTAACTTATAAGTTGGTCTAAATATTGTGTCAAACAGCATTCATTTTTTGGGTACATCCAAGAGCCACGTACTTTAATTTCTCAAAGCCAGACGAAACTTTAAAAACCTACGGTAGTTCATTTAATAAAATACATATTAATCAAAATGTTGGTAATGGTAAACGTGAAAAGCAAATGTACACTGAAGAAAGCAGGGAGAGCTCAAGGCTAGTAGGGCCTATAATGGCCTTGCTGAGAGTACCGAGATGTTGGTGATAAATAAAAATAGCTTCGGACACTTAGGAATAATCCGTTTGATTAAATATTCTTCAGAATAGATAGCTTCACTATGTTTCCCCTCACACATACACCAGAGAAAAATAAACACACGGAGGCAAATTCTGTTAAAGGCGAATTAAGTGTTGAATTTGGTCAACAAATTACATCAATATTTTGCAATATTTACGTTGTAAATAAACTTCACGAATTAAAGTGGATCCAAGTAGACACGCTCAGATGAAATACTGGTAAATCTATATTTGTTTCAACTCATAGTTGCACTGTACACGATTTATTTATTTAGGCAATAGGCCCTATAGGCCTAGTTCCTTTGCACATATTTTGACATTCAGAACGTCTATTAATTGACAGTTCTTTCAGGCTAAAAATGATAGCATAGGGTATAGTGCTCAAGTTGAAGTTATTTAATATAAATCCCGAGTATCATGCCCTAGCCTGGAATAATCTGTAGAGAGCTGTGGTCGTTAAACAACAATAACCATCGGTTATAAGCTACCTCACGTCATTGATTAGAAAATAGACATGGACCTAGTTTACTTCTTGACAGGTTATTTTATTTTTAGGCCTCCGTGTAAGCTATAAAACTCAGTTCATCGTACGACGTCATTTTTAATCTCGATAATAGTGACAGATATTTGTAACAACATAATTTTAATTTACATCCCCCTACCTTTCCACTAGAACTTTTCTCTCCTTTTGACGGTCCATCACTGGTAAATCCTCTGCTTAATCGAATAATTAACGGACCGTAATAAAATTTTCTAGCAAATAAAGCCATAATACATTGAAAATTTGTTTTATTTCAACCTAAACAGTTTAGATTTGGCCTAGAGAGAACGCAGAACATCTCAATAAGGAAATCGACGACGTTCTTTGTTGTCATGGAAAATTTCTCAATAGCAATAATAATGAAATAATAACAAATGAGATGTCACAGCCTCATATACTCGTATATTCTAGATTCACGGTCATTGATGTTCTAAAAGAATCATTACTGTTCTGTTGGTAGTGTGCAAGGTTAGACAATAAACGTGGAATTGTAGATAGCAAAAGAAAATATTTTCAGGTGAGCGATACCGAAGACTTCAATCTCACTCTTATGGAGCTTTGTCTGTGTGTTTTTTCTGTTCGTTTGTAAGCATTGCACAGATCACACGGTTTGACTGAACGACATGAAACTTAGCCTATTATGTGCACGCAGACTTATCCAACTCAGAAATGTTTAGTTAGAGGGGGGGGGGAAGGATCGGCTCACCATTTATGAGAAATTCCATCTCAAAATTCTAGAATGGGGACGGGGATGGCCGGATGGGAATGGCTGAGATAGCTGGACGGGAAAATTTGAAAAATAAAATCTCCCCAAAAAATTCAAATTTCTCTTGAACGTTAACACAAAAATGAAACACACTATTATAAATTTGTATGCAATTCGGATCAGCCGTTCGAAAAAATAATAATAATTAATATTTTTTATTCATCAAATAGATAGAAATAATAGCAGAACCATTACGAAGTAATTTTTATAAAGGTCTTTGAGCAGAACCATTTCTTCAAGATTCATGGCTTTCTAGATTTGATGGAGAAGGTATCAACTGTACTAAAAATCAACTGTACTAAAAAAAACTGAACTAAAAAAAACTGTAGTAAAAACCAACTGTACTAAAAAAAAATGTACTAAAAAAAAACTGTACTAAAATTCAACTGTACTAAAACCCAGCTTTTTGAGCAGTCTGTACTTCTGTATAAGGCTCCGCCTCTTCACGAATTGTTACCACTCATCCTTGAATAATAAGTTCAGTACAGTTTTTTTTAGTACAGTTCCAGCAGCCTACCCCCCCCCCCCCCCCTTCCCCAACAACGACATCAACCTACCCCCCTAACCTAACCAACAACTAACTTATTTTTCAAGGATAGGTGGTAACAATTTGTGAAGGGGAGGAGCCTTATACAGAAGTACAGACTGCTCAAAAAGCTGGGTTTTAGTACAGTTGAATTTCAGTACAGTTTTTTTTTAGTACAGTTTTTTTTAGTACAGTTGGTTTTTAGTACAGTTTGTTTTAGTACAGCTGGTCAATCCCCGATTTGATGGTTATCGAATGAAGTAGGCCTATATTTTACAAAGAGAATTATAATACTCTTATATCTCGTTGATACTTTTGTCTATTAGTGAGTGTGTGTAGAGTTTTCAATTATACTGTACTCTATTTACATTTCTCGCTCACCTTACAACGCATATTCTGCGTTGGCCTAGTAATTTCCAATAATAATTAGTTACTGTAATGATGCGTGTGGTTTATTGAACGGCTACCAACATGAGATACCTTGAATGGAGATTTTAAAATTGGTTGGATGTTATGTGACGTCAAGGGAGAAAAACAAAATATTACAATATTTATCTAACAATTGAAAAAAATTTATCTTCAATTTTCGTTGGAAGTAGAGGGATTGAAAATAAGAAATGAGATTGAGAGAAGAATAAAAACTGAAAAATAATGATTGCATTTTTCAAGATTTTTGGAGTTTTACTTTCAGATTTTATCATATATTATCATATCAGTTTTTTTTTTTTAAATATATATATATACAAACACACATATATATATATATATATATATATATATATATATATATATGCCTATATTATTATTATTATTATTATTAATAATTCTTTATTGACAACGGGGTCGAAACCCCACAAGTGCAATATAATAAATACATATACAATACATTACGAACACAAGATAAACAACAAAAAGCAGGTTTATAGCAACAGCTTGTCAGCAAGATTTCTAAAATTACTATAGGAACTGTTAAAAATATCTATATCCCTATCGCAACATTAAACACCTCCAGAAAGCACATCATTGAACAGGGATTGGATACGCAGCAAGCAATAATATTTGTAAACATTTACACGACAGTTAGGAATATAAAAAGATATATATAGATGAAGATATATATAAAGATATATTATATATATAATTATTGTTTGCTTAACGACCCCACCAACAGCTAGGTTATACGGGGGTACGAATGAGCAGGTGATTGTGAAACTATGAAGTGATAATAAGTGAAAGGACGTTTACAAAAACCCATGCCTTATGCGGGACTCGTTTCTGAAGCGGTGCCTCAACTGACTGAGCTACCGAGGGCAACTATATATATATATATATATATATATATATATATATATATATATATATATATATATATATATATATATATATATATATCACAGATAAGTCTATAAATGTATTTCAAATATATGAACCATAAGTATTTGAAGTATGTGAAACTTTGGGGAGTATCAGGGATGAACCATATTGTTGTCAGCATTATTCGTGACGCATCAGTTATCATTCTCAGAAATCATCTTTATAGCCAATCATTAAATTATTCACCTTCCATCACTACTGTGCACACACACACATCTTATATATCCCCACTTTTTCTATGCCATTGACACCTCTCATTTTCACATCACATATATTTCACATATACACACTTTGAGACGTATAACAGGTATCCATACAGTATTCTCGGTGGTGTGAAGATTAAAATGATTGTTATCATAGAGAAGTACTTCTCTCCGGTTATAATATGTAATAATGATGCAATATATTTATTATGATATTATTTTTTACTATTCTTTTTCTCAACAATTAATTAATCAACTACAAACATTTTTTTTCTAGAATTTAGTTCAATATTATTATTATTATTCTGTACCATTCACTTATTTGTGATCTATTCGTTGTTATTATTTTTTATTCTGTGTCTGTAGTCAACCTTCATTACAAGGCAGAGTCTTTATTTTAAATTAATAAAGAATTTATTTATATATGAGTTGATAATTAAATAGTTGAATACATATGAATGTGAAAAAGAAACATTTTTTTGGTTTAATGTACTAATGAGTCAGTGTTAATGAGTTCGTTATGTTATTTTGTAGGTTAATATATTACATTATTTCTATAGCTATAAGTTAAGTCTTTCATTGTATTGGCATTCTCGATTTTTCCTTTAGAACACGTTTCATTCCTACCATATTATACTATGATTATAATACTTATTTTAATAAACAATTTGTCCTGGAAATCCCTCGGATTTTACCACAGAGAACAGGGGATTTCACCAATATCCCGGAACCATCAAGAAAAATATCAGCGAATATCGATAAAGTAGTTCCATTTTCGCTGAGAATCAAGAGGGCTCTGACTAATCGAATATCGATTAGGAGAGCATTACGCCATTTCATTTTAAAGATCTTTGGACACACTGTAACTTCTAACTTGTACGAGTTCAACATAACCTCATAAACGCAATATTTACTAGTTGAATGTTTGTTGTTTTCGCCTTTTAAAACGTTTGCTAGTCGTTGAACATTGAAGTTGAAAATACGTTAGGGACTATCAGGTCTACTTTAATTTAGATTTTTTAAATATTGAAAATTATTTTATGTCTGTAACGAAAACAAAGGGTAAGTGTCTTTCAGAAGTGGAGCCACTGACATAAGCTATGCAATGGCTATGCCTAGGCCAGTGAATTCCTAGGCCTAGCACTACCTTTGTAGCCTAGTCCTGTAGGTATTGAGTTTATTCATCAGCGTACACTAACCTAATCAACACTTTTTTCATTACCTGAATAGTTGGCCAGTATCTTAGCATCAGGCTTATGTTATACATTGTACCCTGATCTATGTGCTAGGCCTATAGAATGCTAGCTCTATAGACATATAGAGAACAACGGACATTTTTGTAGCTGTGGGCAAATTCAATGCTGTGGGGGCATTGGCCAGTCCCAGCAGTGAACTTCTATAATATTGTTGATAACTAGGTTTCCATCCATATCTCTGACTAATATTATTCTGTATGGCATCTTTACGTTCTCGATCGCCACATCTTCTCGACACGATAAGACCCTGTCGTTAACTATTGTCGATGTCGAGAACTGTTAGTCTGTTACATTCAGACAAAAATGGCAGCGTCTTTTTTGTTTTGAAGTATTCCAAGCAAAGGATAACCGCAGTTCCACCTTTTTAAAACGTATTATAGTGTGATTTAATACCGATGTCGTGTTTTAAATACCGTTACCGTAGTCTATGGCATCGATGTCTATGCCAACACCCATTTTAAACACTCTTTTCAATCCATCTTGTTGCATTCTGCTGTGTATCATCAATTTGACAGCTAAAATTTAAGATCATGTTGTTATTGTTTTTTGCATTGGGGTAGTACACAGCCTGCCATGTCGCTCTAACGGGTAATAATCTAAGAAAGTTAACACATGTACCTAAAACATATCAGCGTGGCTATATAACTTCCTTCCTCTATGGCGTGGCCTACTATATTCACCAAAAAAACTATTAAATAACCTTGTTGAACAAACACCATATTTGTACACTCAGGTCAAAATTTGAAAAATGTACGAAAGTAGCATCATTGACTTTATAATAACTACGACAAAATCAATGGTAGAATCCAACAAGATTGCGCAAGAAGTTCTGCCAAGCGTGGGCTTACGGACCGCCGCTAGTCATTTTGATTTTGAACCACCCGTGTTCCAGATGTGTACCTGGGCCGAGTAAGTTTGTAAAATTCCTTACCGGTACCCATGGCTAATTATATGGTATTTTTTCAAATTGGTATTTCTTCTTGATAAGTTCTAAATTTATGAAAGCCAGAGTACATTCAGAACCTTGCTCTTATACTTCTTACTCTTTTATATGTTAGATTTTAAGTTTTCAATGGTTTTTCTTTTGTAGCAAGTCATCAACCAACTTTGACTTTCCATAATGACTTCTACAACAAATGTGCCGGTCTCAGAAATCATAAGGAGTAAAACTACTGGTACTTCATTAGAAGATGATGAGCCCAAGAAAAAATCAAGAGAGGATTGGCGGAAAGCTAAAGAGCTTGAGGAAGCCCGGAAGGTAGGCCTAATAAAATAACGTAAGTTATTAGAACTAGAGTATTAATTAGGCCAAGTCTACATTAATTACAAACTGGGACTGGAACTACAATATTATTAACTTGTCCTAGTACTGTAATATGTGACTATCTGCCACCTGCACATCTACCTTGATAGTTGAGTTTTTTTGGGATGTAGCTTTATCACACACCTAGTTTAGGGGTAAAATCAGTTGGACCACTTCTAAGAAAAACCATTGCAAGATTTTGAATAACCCCATAAAAATAACTCAGCTGGTAAAAACTGCCAAAAAATATGAAATTGTGTAAATATTGTACTATTAAATTTAACGACAATATTGATGCTGAATGCCCCACCAACAGCTAAGTTATAGACCTACGGAGGTACGAATGAGCAGGTGATTATGAAACTATGAAGTGATGCTAAGTGAACGGACGTTTACAAAATCCCATGCCTTATGCGGGACTCGAACCCACGCCTAGCGGTGACTGCAGTGGCTGAAGCGTGCCTCAGCTGACTGAGCTAACGAGGGCGGCAACAACAATATTGATAGGCCTAGGCCTACATATGTTAGTAAGCTTTATATAAATCAGATCTGTACATCTGATTCTGTACATTATGTACTTAAAAACATAAATCAGATTCAAGTATTTTTGTAGGGTCTAGGCCTATGTTATTGGGTCTTCATTGCTAGAGAAGTTGTTTTGAAATTGAACGCTGAGTAAAGGAGTAACAAATCATGGAACTGGTAGGCTCCCAATTCATTGAGGACTTCTTATAATCTCCTGGCCTAATAATGTTGGTTATTTTGGTATTGGAAATGAAATGAATATTATTGTTTCATTGTATCTAGGCTGGTACAGCTCCTGCCGCTGTTGATGAGGAAGGGAGAGATATCAACCCTCACATCCCACAATATATTTCTGCTGCTCCTTGGTACTTCGGTTCGAAAGGACCTACTCTAAAACATCAGCGACCCCAGCCGGAGAAGGAAAAGGATATCTCCAGGTTAGACGAGTGGTACAAGCGAGGTGTGGACACTGTAAGTAGATCTCAAAATACTATACCAGTTAGACTGAGTAAGCAACAAGCTTACAAATAGAACTCTGTTTAATTACTTCAATATGACATGAAACTGCCAAACAATTATATGATAAGCAGTGGAACTATTCAACTTCTTGATGTCACAAACTCAACACACATCGTAATCAACTAATTATTGTATTTTAAACCCCGTGTGCCAATTATTTATTTTTCCCGTGTAAATTTAGGGAATATTCGTAGAATCTTTGATCCTTCTATTCTATTTCCGCAATCATTTTTCTCACTTAAACTGTTAGTATCAAAGGTAAGCTACTGTATGCCTAGTCGGAATGCCTGTGCAGTGTGCCTAGTAGTTAGAACCACTCTCTTCACTCTCTCTTACTCCATTTTGTTACAAATAATTAGACCGCATCATAATGGATATCTGTGTGGTGTTAGTGTTGTCTAAAGGTGCTCAACGACTTGGTTGACAGCGACGGAAAACTTGACTTATAAAACTTGCAAGGGATTACAATATATATATATATATGTATACCTTTAAAGTTGATATATATATATATATATATATATATATATATATATATATATATATATATATATATATATATATATATATATATATATATATATATATATATATATATATATATATATATATATATATATATATATATATATATATATATATATATATATACATACATACCGGTATATTATATATATATATTATATATTATATATTATATTATATATTATATATTATATTATATATTATATATTATATTATATATTATATATTATATATTATATATTATATATTATATATTATATATATATATATATATATATAGGGTGACCATCCGTCCCGGAAAAGTCCCGGATTTCCATCTTTTGTCCCGGTGTCCCGAAAAGTTATTTCGGGGCACGTATTTGTCCCGGTTTCAGTTCCCGGTTTCGAAAGAACAGACTTCCCAATCGTTGGGTGAATAATTATCCCTGATTTTCAAAAACGGAAGAGATATAAATAGGCCTAACTGTGTATTTTTCATTTTGGTAAAACTCATCTAGTCATAATTTATTTTCGTTTTAAATTTAAAAAACTGTGATATTTGTTGAATCAATTTTTAAATTGCAGATCAAGTTCAAATACCTTTCTTTCTATCATTAACATGTGTCTGCTACATCCTCAGAGTATAAAGATGTTTGCAATCACAATAGAAAAAAATATATTCTTGATTTTATATGACTAGAAAATACATCCAGAAAATGACTAGAAGACTACAAATTCCCAAAAAATTCCCATGCGGGGCTGTTGAGCCCTCGACCCCTCTCCCCCCTAATAAAATTTGGAACAAATGATTTTGACTATACCCATGTCTTGGCGTTGTCCCGGATTTTCCTTTTTTGAATATGGTCACCCTATATATATATATATATATATATATATATATTAGTGATGACATCGGTCCTGGGATTTGAGACCGAGTACCTGTTTGTAAAGACCGGGTATAGGACCGGTCTTTACGTCCCCCCAAAAAACGTGAAAGTACCAAAATCACAAACCCTGCAATAAAGCATGTCTGTGAAGCATAATGTGACGAATTGATACAAATAATAAACTCTGCGAGATACAGACAGGTTTGGGATAACATAATTGAATTATGATTTAGATATCAGCAATAGGATTAATTAAGACATACATCAGCAAAAAAAACATATAATTGTAACAACATAAAAAGACCAGTTATGCAAATTGGGACCGAGCAGTTCAAAGACCGGTCCAAGACCGGTCTTCGGGTACCCGGTGTCATCACTAATATATATATATGTATATATTGTGATTGAGTTTTAGCCAGAATCTGAAAGGTAGTTGTGTCGTGGGCTATAGTATTTACAATTAATAAAGAGTTGAGAACGTTCAAATGCAAGCTGTTCATTGTGCCTCATTTACAGAACCGTAATATAGAATACCGGCGGTACTCTACGTTGGTAGATATATATATATATATATATATATATATATATATATACCGGTATATAATGAATGTTCTATTTTGAATTTTATATTTTTGTTCCAGTCTTCTGTTGCTATCAAGTTCAGAAAGGGGGCATGTGAAAATTGTGGAGCAATAACTCATGCAAGAAAAGATTGTATGGAGAGGCCTCGTAAAGTTGGAGCAAGGTTTACGGGCGCAAAGATTGCTCCCGATGAGTTTATTCAGCCTGAACTTACATCAGATTATGATGGAAAACGAGATCGCTGGTGTGGATATGATGCTTCAGAACACAAAGCTATCATCGAGGAGTATCAAAAAGTTGAAGAAGCGAAACGCCAACTTAGGGCGGACAAACTCAATGCTGACGGAGATGTGGATGGGGATTTGGACGATGCTGATGAGATTGATAATGGAGACGAGGATAAATATGTTGATGAAGTTGACATGCCCGGTACAAAAGTAGACAGCAAACAACGTATTACTGTACGAAATTTGCGTATTCGAGAAGATACTGCAAAATATTTGCGTAATTTAGATCCCAACTCGGCGTACTACGATCCAAAAACTCGTTCAATGAGGGATAATCCTAATGCATCTGCTACAGTTAGCAATCAAGAGTAAGTAACCAACTATATAATTATCAGTAGGGGCCTACTAGTGATTTCTCTGGTGCCCAGGTCATGTAGGCCCTATAGGTAGAGTTGTAGGAATATAACATTTAATTTTAGTTTTGGTAGCCTATATTTATGTGAAATATAGCATTTTATAGCAGACTTCAAAAAACAGTAGCTGCAAACTCTAGATCAACAACTACGGGATTATCAACAAAAATTACACATCCGTTGGGACTATTCAGTTTGAGGCAGGAAGTTGTCCGAGGCAAATCCCACTTTTTTTATAGGTAGGGGCTATCCGAGAAAAGAGATAACTATTCTTTTCTACTTGACATTTGATGCCTCCAGTTGATTTAATATTCAAACACACTTTTCGAAAATAATATTCCATACTATCCAATATCTTCAAAATCGTGCACATTTTCACGAAATAACTAAATGTGGCTAAATACTCTGAAATTGAAATTTAGGTCTATAGTGAAAAATAGTGAGATAGAATATGATGGTATATGACTCAGAATATCATGGAACAACATGAATAATAACACAAATATATATCCTTGTAAAATATTTGGATTTTATAGTCTATTTCATTATTGCTAAATTCCTCCATCTCTAGATGGGCTTTGCATTACCCGGGTGTTATTCTGTTACTCGGATGTAATGATATGTTTTGTGTTGTGATATGTTCTAATCACTATACTTCACCTATTTTATTGCAGTGTTGACTATGCTGGAGAAAATTTTGTAAGGTTTTCTGGAGACACTCAAAAACATTCTGTGGCACAATTGTTTGCTTGGGAAGCATACGATAAAGGTGTTGACGTCCATTTATTGGCTGAACCTACTAAACTGGAGATGTTACAAAAAGAATATGACAAGAAGAAGGATCAGTTCAAAAGTCAAGTTCAGGACAGCATTATTCATCGTTATGGTGGGGAAGAACATCTTCAGGCACCTCCAAAGTCTCTCCTTCTTGCTCAGACAGAGGATTATGTAGAGTATTCACGTTATGGTAAGATGATTAAAGGTCAGGAAAAACAAGTCATTCGGTCCAAGTATGAAGAAGATGTACTTTTGAATAATCACACTTCCGTGTGGGGATCGTTTTGGCACAATGGGCATTGGGGATTTAAATGCTGTCATTCATTTATCAAAAACTCGTACTGCACTGGTGAAGCAGGAAAGTCAACCCCTTCAATAGCGGCAATACCCGCTATTCCCAGTACAAGCTTGGCTTCGGAAGAAAATGAAGTAAAGGTTCAAGATTCTCCCCTGAACTCTGAAGATTCAAGCTCTTCAAGTGAGGATGATGTGCCTGTGTCACATACAGAAAGTAAAAGTAAACTATCAAAAAAGAAACGTAAGAAGGAAAAGAAGAAAAAATTGAAAGAGAAACGTAAGTTGAAGAAATCCAAGACAGAAAGTCCAGAAGACAAGTTGAAGGCAGCTTTGCAGCAAGAAGAGATGCATCTTAAAGAGGTTGAGCGGATATTGTCAATGGACGAACGAAAACGCCCATATAATAGTATGTTTGATGTCAAGAAACCAACAGATGAGGAGATTGAGGCTTATCACATGAAAAAGAGACGTGAAGAGGATCCCATGTCACAATTTATGTGAAATACTCTTGAGTGTGCCTAATTCATTTAGCATCGCTTATGGCATGGTACATAACAAAATAACCAATGAATTGAACTTTATTACAATCTTAGAACATCCTATTGTAACAATATTGTGATTGTTTATATGTATTTTATCCAAGGCTTACGGTATCATATGATGTACGAATATCTCTTGCTAATTTGTGACCAAATAAATATGTATATAACTACTCATACCTAATTACCGATGTATTTATTCATTTAAAATAGGCCGAACGTGATATAAAATGATATTTTGAAGTCCTTAATTTACAACCTCCATAGTACAGGGTACGACATTGAGGGGCGACAGCTAGAACGTCGTTTTATCGCGATCGTCGTTATAAGTGAAATATATTACTCGTTTAGTTTTAAAATATAGGAAGATAAAAGTCATGAAAATTAATTACAATGAGATATTGTCATCAATACAATTAAAACATTCATGTTGTAGTGAATTCAGTAATACCTAACAAGAATAATGATTAAACTAGGAAACTGGGTATAATTGTTGACTGTATAAGTCGCACTATTGATCGCACCCGCGTTTAGGCTGCACCTGCATATATGTCGCACCCACTTATAAGTCGTACTCGCATATACCGGTAAGTTGCACCCGCGTAGAAGTCGCACTCGCGTATAAAATATACCTTTACTCGTCGTATGATTTGCATTTTTGTACTGTGGGGACTATGGGGACTATTTCGATCGTGTTATCGCGATCGTCGTTACAATAAGCGTTGTACTAACGAAATGAAATATCTTTGAGTCTTATGAGTATTGGCCGGGGTTCATCTCAAAACGATGTTCTATCGCGATCGACGTACTGTCAAGGTTGTACTGTATTAAAAATCAACGTAATGTTCAACTAGATTTACAGAGCTTTGTCTTGGAACTTGAAATGTCAGACCTTAACTCTGAAATAATTTGAAAAGGGGGGTTTGTCTACCTTCTCTTAACCTCACAGCACCAAGGGCTATTTGTGTTATCGTTACAGTTGAATTTGATAAGTCTTTAGCCTTAATATTGTCAAAATAGCACTGATATCGGTGTTGTTCAGATAGTAGCTAGGGTTCATGCATTCTGCAGAAATGTGGACATGCATTGGTATCATGCTCATCCAACAAAAGTTTGGACTATTATCATGGCTGGAACAGGAAACTACATGTGATCCAACATTTTTAATTCACAAGAAGTAGGTCACCCTTGTTTACCAATGATATTTTTGTACTTTAATTAATAATTAGCTTAATTAACACATTTTTCTATTGGTAATATGGGGTCTTTTAAGTCTTATGTAAAATATTTGCATCATAACAGTGAATTAGAAATAGAATTCGATCCTGGTGTGCCAAGAATTTAATATTCATTGAAAACTTGAATACCGGTAGCTCCACTTTGAATTTAGATAATCGATTTTTTAAATGTATGAATATCAATTTTCTCGCTTCCTATTAATCGATGAAACGTATTGTTAAAAAAACGAATCTACGTACCGGTATCAATTTTTTCGCTATATTGCGGTCTCACTAATAACCACTGGCAAGTTGATTCAAAGTTACCGTATATTTCTTATTCATCATCACATTTATACCCACTAGGAAAATGCATAATATATATATTGCAAGTTGAGCGCATTATTGAAACAATTACTTGAAAGATACTGTATAATATACACACATTGATTTAAGAAACTATGAGTTGCCCAACTTGCGGCCACATTAAATAGAATTTTAATTTGACCTACGAATATTTTACTGCTAATTTCTCCATGGACTGTACTTGGAATACATACGTACATTGTATGCTAGTGTAAGTGCATTTAATGTCAGTAAATTTTTTTCAGGATAGGCCTACATCTAAATGTTGCTTGATCAATCACATTATGTTACCGTAAGTGTACTTGCCGATTTTCTCAATTGTCTTATGCTTAAATTGTTTTACCTGTTGGATTGCATTACAATTATGTCATTTAAAAAGGCTGATCCAATTATGTAATACTTGGGAATAATGTTCACTGTATCATTTATGTGCTTTGATTCCATAAAATTTGAATTCATTTGAACAATACTATATTTTAGAATAAGGATAGCTCCTACTATATTTTAGTCCACGCCACCATCCATAGACAATTGTGAGTGTAAAAATAAAATAAACAAAATATTTTTTTCAAATTTACCTTCCTGGGTTAGCAAAGGAAGCAGTCGTGGCCTATGTTGTGGGAACCATCTCGGCATTAGTCTAGACTGCAGGGGGAAACCACAAAAAAAAATGTAAAGATGGAATGGAAGCGGGGATCGAACCGGGTCACATGAAGCGAGTGCGTTCACCACAGAAATTAATGTTCAAAATCTCGGGGATCAAGAAATAAAATGATTTTTCCTATTATGAATGTGGTATTATATCATCACTTCACTAGTATTGCAATAAATTATCTTCACATTGTAATAAAATATGTAAATTTGTATTTGTATTTTGTATTTGTATTTATTGCCGTTTCTTATTAAAGAACAATATTAAAATTGTATAAACATAAACAAATATGTTCAGCCCAGTATAACAATAATAATATCGTAGTTATAATATGTTGTTTGAATATTTTTGCACGCAATCTTGTACGGAGGCATACAAATTTTATTCCCGCTTAAAACACCGCCATCTTATAACGCCAAGAGTGCTGTGAACAACGACTTGAATCGGGAACTGGACAAAAATGGCGATTACTTTTAGGTCATCAAAAAAATGTATTGGAAAATGGTTAAAGCCCGTTTACGTTGAAAGATTCTACAGTTCTACGAATTCAAACGTAAATATAATGAGTTTTTCTCATAATAATTTCTCTTATATATATTTGTTGTGAGCTTAATTTAGGAATTATGTTCAACAGAAAGGCCTTGTGCTCGGAGTTTATCAGAATGAAGAAATATCCAAGGATGTAAGCCTATGCCTTGAAGATCTTACTCCAGCAGCTCTCAAGTTTAATGATGTAACTGGTGGAACATTATTTGAACATCTAAAAGTGTAAGTTACGTGTAGGCCTTAGGGTAGCTTTTATTAGTTACGGACCAGACCTAGAATCCCTCGGTAGCTCAGTCAGCCAAGCCACTGCTTCAGAAACTGAAGTCACCATTGGGGGTGGGTTTGGGAACAAAAAAATAATCAAACTTCGATATGGAAGATCTAAGTTACTTGCAGATGACAAGAAGTGACATGACACCTATATTACAATACCGGTACCGGTAGCCTACCGGTACTCTATTCCTATCGAGTCTCATGTTTAGTCTGGAAATCTTATGTGTTCTACTGAAGTGAACGCTCTATCAACAATAGTATCTATTGTTGACAGAGGCTTGGCTTTACGTAAAAAGGTGAAGGTAAAATATCCAGTCTAAACATAGGGTTGAATAGAGTATAGTCGTTGGTTGGCGATTGTGACAGCTGGCACTGTACGTGTGTGCTGTGCTTGCTGTTCTCCCATCTGGCTCATTCAGTCGAGGCATTGTCTCAGAATTGATGTCAAGTAAGAAGCAAGGCATGGAATTTCGTTCATAAATCGGTAAATATGCCATAGGCCTACCGTATGTGTAACCCACTACCGGTATTTTTAGATGAAATATGTCGGAAAATGCCAAAAACACTGTTTTTAAAATAATGCGAAGTCATAAAACAATGTTACCGTATGAACTATATTGGAGTGGTAAATAAAAGATGAAAAATTGAAGAATACGGGTAGTGATAATATTGTCCGTCTCAATTTGTCCATTCAATGCACAATTGAAGAGCGTAAAGTAAGTTGGTACGGTATCATAACTTCGTAAGTTCCCAACCTTTCCCCCCTAAAAATATTGGATTACACATGTAGTCTACCGCTTATAGCGTATACCAGAACCATTGTGTTTGTACACTACAAACTCAATGATAGGCCAATTACCTATAAATCGTCTGTTCATCCGTAGTTTGTACCCCGAAAAGACTTCTGAGCTGTTACTGGGTTTGTTGGCCAAACAGTAACTTATATGTAGGTACCCGACTAAAGACATACTTTACTTGAAGGTAGGTTTTCTGTGACACATCATTGTGTGCAATCATATATAAGGCTTCTCTCAAGTGATGTCACACATTGTTGAAAGAGACGGACAACAATATTTCCCAATTGGTATTAACCAATCACATTATGTGTTAGTTTCCCAGTTTGCTTTATTGCTATGGTTAGGATTGTTAGTACTTGAAAGAGCAGAACTCAATTGAACTTGATGCTGTTGTCTAGTGTGCATATTGTGTAGCCTGAAGCTAATTTTGCCACGAATAATTGCTAACATGGAATCTGAACCTGTTGTAAAATCTAGAACTTTGTTTCATTTAGGACTGTTTCATCAATTTATGCACATTATTCATTTTAACTAGAGATGTTTTATTAACAATTGTGTCGACCTGAAACAACAATAAATATAATTCTTACCTTGTGAACTTTGAATAGGCTCTACTGTAGGCCTATGCCATAAGGAACACTTTCTTGGCTCTGTATTCTGTAGGCCTATTTTGTAATTTACGTCAAAAGTGTAATTGATGTAAGATTGAAATTGAGAAATACACTTGACCACATCTGCTGATTAACATTAAGAAACATGCTTGTGATGATGATTGGTTTTCAATGTTAGTGTATCATTACGAGCCCTACGTGAGGCCTACATACACCTGCTTAGACCTACTTGTACGTATATTGCTAATCATCGACTAGTTTCAAATTCATTTAAATTTCAAATGATGGTGCCAAAATATAAATAGACTCACACAATTATTGTGTAAATACAGAGACTAACTATATTTTCATATACCTAATAATATTTAATTCAAAAAGTTAGGCCTAATGCAGTAAATCTAGTCGGTATCATGAAACTAAAATCTTAAACGTCAGTAAGCGCACACTTTTATGCCATCATCCTAATTGGCATCATTTTGTTGTTTCAGGTCTGACTATTCCTCAATTCAAAACTGCTTTAATTTCCTTGTGAAGACATTTTGAATATTGTACTTTACAATACAATGGCTTCTGGACGTAGCAGCGGGAGTGCTCCTTCTACACCCCAGCGTAGTCGAACGATGAAAAGGCAACATCCAGCCGTGCTAAATGGAATTGGAGGATCATTTGAGGATAAAAACAATGATTATTTGTGTCCCATTTGTTTTGAATTAATTGAGGAAGCTCATATTACCAGATGCGGTCATACGTTTTGTTATCGTTGCATTTCTAAATCTCTAGAAACATGTGGTAGGTGTCCAAAATGTAGTTTTTCTCTTGGGGGTCATGAACACGTTTTTCCTAACTTCTTACTAAATGAACTTGTAACAAAGTACAAGACAAAGGTGCTTGGAGCTGGAGAGTTGGGACTTTCACGAGAGGGCTCGGAAGATGACTCGGAAGGCCCAGCTGATGGCCTTAGAGACTATGTTGCAACAGAATCACAGAATTTAACATTGCCAGACGTTAATGTGATTCTGGAAGTATTAACACAACGCAAGCATCTTCTTGAAGCTGAGTCTTGTGCAGCACAAAACCGCCTCCTGCATGAGTTTCTAAAACATTTAATGCAACAGAAGCAAGAGAAGCTTTGTCAGCTGACAAAAGAAGTTGCCCTAGTTCAAAAAGATATGCTTGAAGTTGAAGGAATACTCAAAGATGTCCAGGAGAAATGTCCAACACTTGATAAAAACTTAGATGAAGAAACGTCAATAGCACTACAAAAAGACTTTATTGTGGCCATGGAAACGACTTCGTGTCAAGCTCGGGACGAAGTAAGCGGGTGTGATGGGTTTAATGCCAGTCAAAAGACTACCGAGAGTACAGTTGCTTCGCTTGCCGTGCGGCGGAAACGAATGCATGCTCATTTCGAAGACTTTGTTCATTGTTATTTCTCTTCACGAGCTAAAGAACTTATGTTTGGTAATGACGATAAAACGGTTACACCAGAAAGTAGTCTAGTTAGTGGGTCAGGTTTAGACATTTTTAGAGAAAACCTTGTGAAATTTTCTCGCTATAATACTTTACGTCCTTTGGCCACGCTTAACTATTCAAGTGACATTTTTAATAACTCTACAATCGTTTCAAGCATAGAATTTGATAAGGACAATGAGTTCTTTGCTATTGCTGGTGTAACTAAAAGAATTAAGGTGTTCGATTATGGTTCGGTAATACGGGACACGGTAGACATTCATTACCCATGTGTAGAGATGATTTCTAGTTCTAAAATATCATGTGTTAGTTGGAATTCCTATCACAAAGGCACTCTAGCAAGCAGTGATTATGAAGGCACTGTGACTGTTTGGGATGCAACTACCGGTCAACGAACTAAAACATTTCAAGAACACGAGAAAAGGTGTTGGAGTGTTGATTTCAACGATGTGGATACGCGACTTATTGCATCAGGTTCAGATGATGCTCGAGTCAAGCTTTGGTCGCTCAATGTTGAACACTCGGTAGCTTCGTTAGAAGCCAAGGCTAATGTTTGTTGTGTCAAGTTCAACCCACGCAGCTCTTGTCATCTAGCATTTGGCTCCGCTGATCATTGTGTCCATTATTATGACCTGCGCAACATGAAAGAAGCTCTGTCAATATTCAAAGGCCATCGCAAGGCAGTTTCGTACGTTAAATTCCTTAACAAAGAAGAGATTGTATCAGCGTCAACTGATAGTCAACTCAAGATGTGGAATATAAATAACCCACACTGTCTTCGTTCATTCGTTGGTCATATTAACGAGAAAAATTTTGTTGGGCTTGCTACGGATGGTGATTATGTTGCGTGTGGTTCAGAAAACAATGCCCTCTATGTGTATTATAAAGGCTTGACAAAGCAATTGTTTAGTTTCAAGTTTGATGCAGTCAGAAGCGTTTTGGAAAAGGATAGGAAAGAAGACGATGTGAATGAGTTTGTTTCAGCCGTTTGCTGGAGACAAAATTCAAACGTTGTTGTGGCTGCTAATAGTCAAGGAATTATCAAAGTTCTGGAGTTAGTTTGAAGAAATATATATATTTAGGCCTCTATAATTAGCATTTAAATAATATTGGTAGGGCCTAGGCCTAAATGGGATTTGTATCTTATTACCTTAGAAGTATACTTTAGAGCTTTTTATACAAGTTTGTTCATCTGTGTATACACATACATGTATTATTTTATTTTTTACTTTATGCCATGATATTCGTGAAAGTGTTTGCTAGCATAGGCCCCCTATGAAGAATTAAACAAAAATTTGACATTTTTGTGTAAAGCATTTTTATACGTGTGGTAGTGTACACTGGTGAAATTGGTTTAGGCCTATAATGGAGCTTGATAGGCCGGCCTACGGTAAGCCATAGTTATTAGTTTTACAGTATGAAAAATTGAAATATTTTTAAAAACAAAGTGAGCTCAAGATCACTTAATTGTCAATGTGCGTAGACCAAAAATGAGTTATATATTTTTGCCGTCAACTAAGTTGGTAGTCATCTCCTCCATAATTTTAGTGCTCGATCGGATTTTCTCCAATTTAGCTGACGGCAAGTGTAAATACTAAATAACATGACCTAAATCTCTCCCCTTGCACCTAGACCTTTATTCGAACTGATCGTTTTGTTTTCTAGGATGTAAATCTATTGAGCAAAACGATATTTCTGTGGTACTTAGTGTTAACTAACTAGATATACTTTAAAAACTTGAATCCTAATTGTAAATTGCAGTGGATAGGAACTTTTAAAATGCTAGTGATTTTGAGCTAACTGTTTGCCATTCTATTTAATACGTGTACAGTATGTAAAATAGTTTGAGTTAAGCTGATTGTTTGATACCCGAGTGTAGGTCTCTTGGTGTTTGTTAGCATTGATGAGGTGTAAAGGTGCAAGATCTAGGTCTGAACTTGTTCTTATGTAGTAGGTAAATAACAGATTTTGTGCAGTCATATAATTGTCAGGTGACATACCTAGGGATATGTAGCGGTATGTTGAAAATAAGCAGTTCTTATTTTACGTTACATGGGCCAAGTGAATTTTTTTTCGGTTTTGGTTTCAGTCCCCGTATAGAACTTTACTGATCGTCAATTGATTAAAAAGTAGGGTATAAACTCTGAGGACAATAGCTATCTACGATGGATACATAACTTGGACTTCGCCCATGTTCTCTCCCATGTTCGTTAGCACTGATGAGGTGGAAAGGTGCAAAATCTAGGTCTGACTTGTTCTTATAGTACGTAAATAACAGATTTTGTGCGGTAATATAATTAATTAGCTGACAATCATCTCCAGTGCTAAGAAACTTTTCAACACCATCTAGATACGCCATCGATGCCACCTATATAAGCTAGCTACAGGCTTTACAGGGCTCTTAATGGCCTGAGTACGAAGTCGATGTAAAATTGAAATATCGCTGCTTAGATCGCCTACAAATTAGCTGAATGCCTGAGTAGTTGATCTTGGTGGGCTTATGTAATCAGTTTCGTAGATCCAGAAAACGTTGAGCTCAGTTGCATATCCATTGTAGATAGCTATTGTCATTTGTCCTAGGTATAACAGCATGCCAACAGCAACCGTTATTTGGGTATAGTCAAATTAATGTGATTGTTTGATTACTCTGTAACATATTTGATATAGGCCTACCCAACTATATGTAGGGCCGCATACGTGTGAAATTGTATGTTCCATTTAATCGGGCTACTAGTCACTTAGGTAGCCACAGTGGTCATATATTTCCGTAAACTACACAGTGTACTAGACGGTGATCTTTCAATGTTGCTTTATCAAATATTTAAAAATCTATCTAGTATATTACAGTAGTAAGTACAAAGTACAAAATAATGTTGCTAAGAGGACACATAATGAATCAATTTTTATCAGTGTTACTATATGCCTGATTAATGTGAAAAATGGTGTACAAATAGGAGATAGTGTAGGGCAACTGAATTGGCATCTGTAATATAAAATGTGCCAAATGTAACTTGAGGCCCAATTCATGCATGTATTACTAGGGCCTATTAAACACTTTCTAACATGTAGAGTTTAACATAAGGTCTAATACTATTGAGGATTCTCGTATTTTTACCATGGTTTTAAACGAAAAAATGTCCGCAAAGATATACGGTATTTAATTTTATCCGGCTCTAGATTTTAGTAACTTTTTTTAAAATTGATTGATAGGTCTCTAGGTCTATTCTGGTTTTTTCATCTAGTCAGTAGCTGGTATACTGGTATACTGCTAAGTGATTTTTTCATTACCGGTACCGTGGTATTTTTTTTCATTTCAAGTTGAATTTATTCACTTAATGCTTCACTAGGTACGTGTTTTCTCCTCTTCGTCTCTGACTGTAATCAAATCGAGTGTAGCTATATATAAATGTATAATAGTGACTAATGAGTACAGTAAACCCTCGTTAATTCAAAGTCTGATCATTCAAATTTTGCTGTAATTTGAACAATTGTTCTGGTCCCTACAGAGTTTTGACCTGTACAATCAATATTAAATATTTGGGTAATTACAATTTATCCTTTTAAATGGGTATTTTCGAGTCCATTGAATTTTGAATTAAAAAGAGTTTATTATGGCTATATTTGCTGTTTATGCCATCATTCATTGTAAGCTTGTCCACTAGGCATAACTATGATTGCTGTCACCAAGATCACCAGGTAATTTTGAGTGAGAATTAGTATAATATCAATCAGTGACATACTGGTTTGTTTTCTTGTCAAAGAAATCCTGTACAATTTCGTAGTATCAAATACATTTTCATTTAGTTTTGCTCACGAAACTATTTGGTGTTTTGACCTAAATACATATGTTGATGTCAAATATGCCTACCATTGGTAACTGTAGGACGTAAATAAGACCTTGTTATATATGTGGAGGGGGGGGGGGGGTATCACCGATATCAATACCGTAGGTATATATATATATATATATATATATATATATATATATATATATATATATATATATATATATATATATATATATATATATATATATATATATATATATATATATATATATATATATATATATATATATATATATATATATATATATATATATATATATATATATATATTAAGGCTTTGAGCGAGATCATCTCATTGCCCATTTCATTTTAATAATACAAAAATTATCATTTACAGTCGAATTTCATCACATGAATCAGTTACCATATTATATAACATTGAGAAATTTGAAAATTTCTGTCTAGAGTAGACAAAAATTGGGAATTTGGGGTCACTTCTTATTTTCTTCATACTGTATAGTTATAATATAAGTTGTAAATTATTGTAATGTAGTATTATGATCGATTCTCTATATGTTTACCTTGTAAGTTTATGTTTTGTGTACATAATCCATGGATTATAGTTTTTTATTATGTAAATTCATCAATGTGATCTGCCTCAATAATGAAATTAAAATAAATCTAGCATATTTGTTTAGTAAATACAAACTTGTAATAATTGTGACTACACCTTACCAGCAATGACGAAAATTTCCTAAATATCGGGTAGCTCGATATTGTCGTCGGTAAACAATTGTAGGCCTAGATACGTAAATGGCACAAATCATGAAACTTCTCATGTTCTCTGTAAAATGAAGAAGGTGTGTAGTTTTATAGAATGACTAGACACCATGGACTTCTAATTTAAAATATCCATGTTACCTGTAATAAACAATGATGATTTCTTGCTATACAAAATCTATTTTAGTTTTTAACGATTTAAAATTTTGTCTTTTCGTTCAAAATTTGAGCATGGGAGATTAGCCTATCAAGGATGGGGCTTAGACTCATTAGGTGGTTGATTTTGACTAAATACACACAAGATTGACATTCAAGTTCGCTATGCTTTCTTCCATTTAGATGTAAGAGAAGTTAACAACCAACACAGGCCTATCAGATACACTCTTGGGGATAAATAAAGAACTTGTTAAAATTACCAAGAGATTTAAGTTGAATAGGTAAAAATGAAAATCATCAAGAAAATAGGAAGATTGAAAAATTATACAGTGGGCACATGGAAAGAGTCCCCCCAAAATAATTAAAAATATATCATAGAATTATCAACATTAGAGCCAGTTGTACTAAGTGATGATTAGTGAATTAAGCAAAAATTAGCAAATTAACTTGTTATTACCCTTGGTTACCTATGTTATTTTTGTACCTTAAGTAATGATTAACTGAATAATATTTAATCATCAGTTGGTACAATCGGCTCTTAACTAAGCAAAATCAATAATGACAAAAATGATCAAATGAGATAATCATGACAAGTAAAAACTAGTGAACATAGACAAGTGTAAATGAAAAAAAAGTATAGGGGCCTACTGAGTAAACTTGGTGTTGTGTACCCCTAGATGATAAGGCCTATTTTATACCAACTAAAACCTAAAGAAGAGTAACTAAAAATCCAACAAACTGAATATGGGTAAAAGCGGATAGAATAAAACGTGCAAATGTATATGAAACTAATATCATAGAATTATAACAACCAGCAATATGAACGATACGGATGTGTTTACGTCCGTATGTGTATAATATTGGTAAGATAGTTTGGTATTGGTAGCTTATTACTAAGAGAACAAAATTGTAATTCCAGTCCCAAGATGTCCTGATTCAACACTGTTTGTTTTTGTTGCAGTGCTGGTGCTAATCTAAAGGGTGGTAGTGTGAGAGTGCTCTATAATTTGAATAAAGAATACCCAGCCGTTGCTGTAGTTGGCCTTGGAAAACGAACAGCAGGTTTCAATGATCTTGAGGAGTTGAACGAACGCAAAGAATGTATCAGAACTGCAGCTGCTGGTAAATATGATGACATGATTTATAATAGTGGGGTAAGCTGGTGATATCACTTTCGAGTGATGTACAGTACCGCCGGAGCACTCAACGAACCTTTCTAGTATCAAATGAGCCTTGTACCTGGTATACCTTGTAAAGATTCCTTGTAAGATATCAAGTACGTTACCGTTAGTTTGTATATGTAGGAGTAATGAAATGCATTAATTAATGTGATTTTCACAATTTCATTTTGCGGCATTTTAATAACATTTCAATTGTGTACGTCTTATTCTAGATATTAATTGCCTTGGTATATTTTAATTCTCAAATACTGTACATAATAATTATAAACATATCAGTGCATGTTGACTAATGATCTGGGAGAACAAATAGAATATTGCATCTTTAACAGGGATTGCATTGTGTGTGACAACAATATAACAGATATTGTGTATCAAGCTAGTAGCTGTGCCATTATGATCTCTTGTTTTTCATGCAGCCGGATGCCGCAGTTTGCAGAATGTTGGTTTTACGAAACTGGCATTAGATGGGCTGGGCGATGTAGAAGCAGCAGCCGAAGGAGCAACTTTAGGTTTATGGCAATACCAGGAAAATAAGAACAAGGAAAAACAAAAGAAATCTTGTGGTGTTCAACTGCATAATAATGATGACACGTATGTTTATTACAAATTTGAGAAACGTGCTACCATATTATGTTGGATATTAACTTGAATGTCATGCCTTGTAGTAACTCACAAGTCCTGATCATTGAAATTTGTTTACTTACTTTACTTACTTTTTACTTAATTTATTAATACTTAGCCTACTTAATTAACTTTACTTAATTTTTACTTAATTTACTTAATTTATTTACTGAAATATTTGTAATTTTGTATCATCATTTTAATAAGCTTGTGATTTGAATGTACAGGTGTGCATGGGAAAGAGGAGTGAAAAAAGCTGAGGCCCAAAATCTTGCTCGGAGACTTACGGATACTCCTGCTAATTTAATGACGCCAACAATATTTGCCCAGGTTTGTTGAAATGTAATCTACCTAACCAAATTAATAATAATAATTATGAAATTTATTTGAGCTTAGATTGTTATTTCTGGAACTTTTGCAAGTTATATAAGAACTATTTGGAAGTACCGGTATACCAAAAAATGTAAAAGAAAAGAGATCAATGTAGAGATCAGGTCAGCCTCATCATTTGGTAATTGTTAAAAAAATTAACAAATTCATTATTTGAGAAGAGATTGAAAATCAATTCATATGTGCATGTTTATTAATTTTTTGGGGTAATGTTTCCCCCCAATCTTGAGATTTTTGTGATTTTGAAGGTCTCCAATTTGAACTAAATTAAGAGATATTTGTTGATTTCATTAGAATGCTGTGAATGTCTTGTCCCCGCTGGGAGTTGACGTTATTGTACGAGACCAGAAGTGGGCAGAGAGCATGAAGATGGGCTCTTTCTTGTCTGTGACTCGTGGTTCGTGTGAACCGTGTAAATTCGTCGAGATTAGTTATTGCGGTGGTCCAAAGGATCAAAAACCCATCGTATTTGTTGGGAAAGGCGTGACATTTGACACTGGTGGCATCAGCTTGAAACCGTCGGGGAATATGGACGAGATGAGGGGAGATATGGGTGGAGCAGCTTGCGTGGTGGCGACTATACAAGCTGTAGCTGCTCTCAAATTAAATATTAATATGAAAGGTAAATGCAGTAAAGTATAGCCAACACAACATTCCCTATGTCATTCAAGTCAAAATAACATTGCAAACTTTGCAACCAATAGCTTTTATTGTTATTTAAATTGTTTAAAATACATATTATTTTCAAATTCATTCTTAAAAATCTTCTCTGCAATTCAAAGACTAGGCTTCAAGCCTTTTCTGGCATCTTGAATGTCAGATCACTGTTCCAGTGATGGTCAGCCAAGGTCTCTTCTTTCCCGTGGTTGGTACAGGAGCGTTTGCTGCGTAACTATGTCAGGAGACATCACATACGGCCTAGATGTTGTATTTGATTTCAACGGCAACATAGTATCGTTGACACTCTCCACTTGAAGTTCCTTCCATATGTCCTGATTCCTTATGCAGCCCAATCTCGTACATCCTTAGGCCACCCTCGAAAATGTACTTGGGCTTCTATCCTTATTTTTCTCAAACCCAGCTTCTACTTCCATATTATGGTACATCAGATTCCAATATTAATCCTTTCCATTAAACTTGAAGTAATTCTATTGATAAATACATCATGTAATCAGTACACTTTCCAGCTTCGAGATATCGCAAATTATTAACAATAATTTTATGGTTTTGGCAGGTTTAATTCCTCTATGTGAGAACATGCCCAGCGGCTCAGCTACGAAACCTGGTGATGTGGTAACCGCAATGAATGGTAAAACTATCCAAGTCGACAATACGGATGCCGAGGGTCGTCTTATACTGGCAGATGCACTTTGCTATGCTCAACAGTTTGATCCAGTCTTTACACTAGACATTGCTACACTTACAGGTTCGTCCAATTTATTTATTTGTAATTTTTGTATTTTTTGTTTCTCTGTCTATCGTTTTTCAAGAAGCATGTACAGGAAAAAAAACATCCATCCAGGAAAATTACACATTGGTTATTGAAGTAGGGTATAAAAAAAGGAATGCTAGAAGCAGGAAAACGATGGATCAGGGAACGATGGAACGAGGTTTTACTATAAGTATTGTGATATAAAACTAAAATTTAACTATCTACACATTATCAGGTGCAATACGAATGGCGCTGGGTGGTGCTGCAACTGGCGTCTTCACCAATTCTGCGCCACTGTGGCGGCAGCTCCAGCAGGCTGGTGGAGAGTCAGGAGACCGAGTGTGGAGGATGCCTCTTTGGAAGGAATACTCCCGAAGAGTTACAGGTAAAGAATGGCATAATACAGTTGGGTTTCATATTGTACACTGATTTTATTTTCAACCATGTATTATTTGTATTCACACTAAGTTATTAGAGATTGTAAAAAAAATATATATACATACTAGATTGAAACATTTTGTGGGATAGGTAATCTATAACGATATAAATACTCCGGCCGAAACTTGAGTAAATTATCATTTCAGCCTTTTCTAGTTTTTGATTGTCTGAGTATATAATAAACTAGGAAAACGCCATATATGCGTTGTTAGACGAGCGAATAGTGATAGTATGGGTCAAAACTGCTTCGAGTGGTACCAGTTTAGCACATTTTATGTTATTTCTTCAAAATGGCTGACCCGATCAAGCTGAAAATTAATAATGCCACAAAACTATACAGAACTAAGTTAGATGAGGAACCATATTGAAAAAAAAGTTTGAAGTCGATAGCTGTAGCCGTTTGACCTGTGGAGAACCGACAAAAAAACATTAAAAAAAAAAAAAAAATATATAAACGAACACCATTTTCTTTCAGTATGTCAAATTGCTAAAGCTAAAGCTCGTCTAATTATTTACAGTTGGTAGACGACCTTTGTCCCGCGTGAATACAAGTACCATATATCCACAGAATGTCTAGAGCACAGAAAATGACGAGTGATTCAACATGAAATAACTAACCTTTGAACTTTCGACCTTTGAACCAATAGACCAACAAACATATTTATTTCCGTAAAGAACCGACTGTTATGTATGACGATTCTCTATGAAAAGTGTATTTTATTGTCGATTTGATAGCATGTTTTTAGCTTTGTGTCCTTGCAGTGTTTCGGTTTATTTTTGTCTGGAACTGCATGGTTTGTAGAAACTCTGGGAATGGGAAGTCTTACTGACTTTGACTCTGTCTGGTCTTTCACCTTTGACCTGTTCTTACGTCTGACTGCTAACAACCCCACATCTAGTTATCGTTATGTTAGTGAATGCAGCTGAAGATGAGGTATGCAGGGAGTGAAATCTGTGATACCATCTCGTATCGGTTCGACTAATTACACTCCTCAGAGCCGATAGCCGTTTCAAACGGCGAGCCAGTCAAACCTGCCCACCTGCGGCTTGTGCCAAACGGTCAAATCGTAATCAAGGCTCTATTAATATTCTGGGGAATATTTTACATATTTCTACAAAATTTCGGATCAAACCTGCCCGCCTGCGACTTGTGCCAAACGGTCAAATCGTAGTCATAAGGCTCAATTAGTATTCTGGCGAGTATTTCACATATTTCTACCAAATTTCGGATCAAACCTGCCTGCCTGCGACTTGTGCCAAACGGTCAAATCGTAGTCATAAGGCTCAATTAGTATTCTGGCGAGTATTTTACATATTTCTACCAAATTTTGGATCAAACCTGCCCACCTGCGACTTGTGCCAAACTGTCGAATCATAGTCATAAGACTCAATTAATATTCTGGGGAATATTTGAGTTATTTTTACCAAATTTCGGATCAATCGATTTTGTTTTTATTACTATTTTTTTAAATCTACAATTTTTGGTTATGTAGGCCTATACCCTGGTGTAGGGCTGATCTGTTATTGAATAACGTGTATACTCGACTGGAATGGTCTTAAAGAGGCGGTCGTGATCTACACCAAGGTACCATCCCAGTATTCACTCTAGGGCTATTGATCTAGATCTAAACGTGAGAAGAACCACGTTACGTATGTTTTGAACCAACTAATGCGGCACCATTGAAGTGAATTGCTAATAAAGTCGAAATTATCACAAAAAATATATATTTTGTCTTATTATACCCGCGTACCGGCAAAATGAATAGAAACGTTCGATACGCGGGCTTGCCAAGGTAAGGCGGTGCGTGCACGGTGCTTATATAAATAGAGAAATTAACATTCACTATTTTTCTCCATGTTCAAAAACCAATGTAATTGATTGAAAAGTTCAAATCTCCAAGATTGTTTCATGCTCTTTAATTAATATGACATTCTATTTCAGTAAATTCAATAAGTTTTAAGATGATACGTCAATGAATGAAAAGAATGTTAAGAAATTCAGTGACGTATTATCTCAAAGCTGATTGATTTCACAAATATAGAATGTCATTATTAACTAGGCAAACGCAGGATGTGCGTTGTTCGATGAGCGAGATGTCTATATAAAGTATAATCGAAAACTCTACAAACCTTGATCATTTGAAATGAACTTCATCCGACGTCAATGAATCTAGAAAGCCGTGACTTTGACAATGCAACATTTTTCTACTGATATTTCTATCGTTTCGATGAATAAAATACATTTATTATATTATTTTCTCCAAAACGGCTGGTCCGAATATCAAACCAAATTTTTATTCATGTATATTATTCTTGTGTTCACATTTGTGGAAAATTTGAATCATATTGAAGAGATTTTATTTTTCAATTTTTTCCGCTCAGCCAAATCTTACGGGGTTTTTAGAAACTTCTGAATGATGTTCCTCAAAAATGGTCCAACCGATTAGACCTCAAAACTATACAGTTCTAAGTTGGATAAGTTTGCATATAAAAAAAAAGTTTCACGTCGATCGGTCAAACCCTGCGACCTGTGCAGTGTTTACAAACAAAAAAAAAAAAAACGTACAGACAAAGCTCCGTAAGACTTGAGTGAAAATCTTCGCTACGCTCATCTAATTAATAATTAATAAGAACTAACATAAAACATAAAATGAACATAAAATAAATAGAATGTCCTGCTAAATGTATATATACATACAATTACCATTCTGTATAGTCCTGATTGAAGTTTAGGTAAGCTGCTGGTACCAAATCTCTGGTGCCCATTATGATAGATTAGACAATACCTAGACTACCTACATGTTTTACCTTTTCTTGTAAACTCTCCAATCATGTGACACAAATGTTCCATGCTCACAGTTTTAGCAAAAAAAATTTCTTCTAATATGAAATTCTAATTTTCAATATGAATGTTCTTCTCTGTAGATTTCCCAGCAGTTGATGTGAATAATGTTGGCAAAGGGAAAGGAGGTGGAAGTTGCACTGCTGCTGCATTTCTCAAGGTTTGTCAACAGTGAACAAATACAGTGAAATATTTTCAAAGCACAAAGATTCACTTTCATGCACACATTTTAGCCATTTTTTATGTTTTTTTTCTGTTCTGTATAGGCCTAGGCCAAAGATAAAATTGATCAACTTGACATTTTTGAAGAATATTAGCTGTATACCAACACATGGCCCCATTTTTGTTTTTATGAAAATTGGTCAACATTTTTTTTTAATTGCAATTGAAATTTTCAAAAACATGCAATCTACTGTATATGTCATATGCTGCTAGATGAAATTTTACGAAAATCTGAAAAATGGCCGTACTGAATAGGCCTACTGAATTATAATTGGCCTACACGATAAATTTATATTGCCGCCTTCGGTACCTCAGTTAGCTGGGGCACCGCTTCAGATGCTGAAGTCACCGACGGGCGTGGGTTCGAGTCCCACATAAGGCATGGATTTTTGTAAACGTCCCATAATCACCTGCTCATTCGTACCCCCTTATAACCTAGCTGTTGGTGAGGTCGTTAAGCAAACAATAATCGTCATCATCATAAATTACCGGCACATGCAGTGTAGTGGTTTTCGCGCTAGCTTCATATGATCCGGGAGGCTAGGGGTTTTCGGACCCTTTTCGATCCCTGGCGCCGTCCATTTTTACAGGGGTTTTTCGTGGTTTCCCTCTGTAGTCTAGGCTAATGCCGAGATGGTTCCCACAATATCGGCCACGACAGCTTCCTTCACAATATCCTTCCCATTACCCATGAAACCCTCACTCATCATCCATCCGACGCTATCATAACAGTGTGTCGTTAAAGCCAATATATATATATATATATATATATATATATATATATATATATATATATATATATATATATATATATATATATATATATATATACACACACACACACACACACACACACACACACACACACACACACACACACACACACACACACACACACACACACACACACACACACACATCAAATTTATTTGTGATAATTATGGAAAAATGAAGTAAGCTCAGTTTTCAAAATTGGTGTAGAAATTTTGTTTGAAAAGTTTGATAATTTCAATTGTTATTTAATGCATTGTAATACATCATTTTCATTAAAACAAATTATACGCAGACCGAATAAAGATTTCGATTTGATTTGGTCTTGAACGGTATTTCACTGCTGCTTTCAAACAACTCTCATTACAAGAATGTACGCAATACCCAATATTCTGTTGTAGGAGTTCGCTCCAAAAGGTGACTGGCTCCACTTGGACATTGCTGGGGTAATGGGTCCGGCAGACGAACATCCTTACCTTGCCAAGGGAATGACAGGTAGACCTACGAGGACACTCATCGAGTTTATTGCCACTCAAGTCAAGGAGTGATGTCTACTTATAAATACCGGTATGCAGTTAAACTATAAATGCAAAGATTTATTAAAATTGAAAAATTAATAAAAATTGATAATAGATCATTTGTGTAATTTCAAAGACTTTCCTAATTTCTTTCTTCGTGTCGCTTTAGATGATCAATTTGTAGGCTATTGCTAGCAATTATCGATGGAATTACTGACTCTTATAAGAATACAATTTTCTAGAGAGAATTACTGTATGTTCAGTATAAAATTGACGTTGCACGCTCAGAATGAGTTATGTTCAGCTCATGAACAATTTTTCTAGCGACCAGGGGGCGAAGATAATGTTACATGACCAACATAGAGTTTTCTACCGCTTGACTACCGACCAACTTCTTTTTATACTTTGAAACTCTTAGGGTACATGATTTTGCTACATTATCCTAACCTCATCTTATTTGAACCTTCTGCGTGAAACCTTTTCACGAGTGAAAAACGTATTTATCAATAAGGAAGGTCTAATTCAATTGCCCGGTGCCGTCAACAAAAATCGATCATTTGTGTGGGCTCTAATTCAACCCTGTATACACATCTGCAGTTCAAATTTGAATAATTTCTCTGAAACAGACACTTGATAAATATTGATGATTACCATTCTACCTAAATTTGTAATACTGCAATAGTTTAAATTCAATATAGGCACAATGTCAAAAATCCCCCCAGAAATTTTTCAAGCTTTTTGTACAGGATTTTGCCAAGCAGACAATTTTAATGAAAATTTTCAAAGAGAAATTTGCACCAAGAAGGTATATAGGCCCAGGTCTAGAAAATGGCCAGTATATATAATAGGGCCTACCACAGCCCAGGAATATTAATAGATGATACTGAAATTATACTATTGATTGGACAGGTTCTGGCTCGTTCAACTCGTACACAAATTACTGTATCCTGTACAACATAATTGATAATTCAGTAGTCAACCACGATTTTTATTTGGTTTACAGTCACACCACATGCGTCATGGAGTTAATTAAAATTTAACAGGTTTTAGAAAGACTACACAAATGTAAAAATATAATTAATAATATATGTATGTAAATTTACAATATTGCTGTACAGAAAGACCATGAGACACATTTTTCTTTACGTAATCATAACTCACACAAAACGTGAACAAATATGTAACTTCTACACCTGGACACTAGATTGTAAGCCAACACTGAAAACGTCCGAATCGTTCCGAAGCCTATAATTTAGGATGGTGGTTAAAACACCAGTAAGAAGCCACTGCTACAATGTTTTTTTGTACGGTCACAACTTTACAACTGAATTGTCACACGGATCAACTTAATCCAAAGCGAAATATGCTTTTTTGAGCATCAATCACACGCATTCTCTGGTATTATTACACCAATCACTCAAAAGTCTTGTACCCACTAGTTGCGCCCCGGCTATCCGATAAGCCGATCGCGGCGTGGGAGGGTTTAGGGGGCAGTCCCATACTCCATCGTTCCGCGCCCTCTTCCGCGCCCTCGTCCCCTTCCTCTGCCCCTCCCCCTCCCACGCCCCCGTCACCTCCTTCCTTCTGGCATACCTATGTTGCTGGTAGTCTTCTCGAGATAAGCCAAAGGGCCCTGTAGGATACCACCGGGACCTGGGACACCCCCTGGAAAGCCGGGTGGACCACGAGGGCCACCAGCTTGTTGCATAAACATGGCTTGTTGGGGACTCACCATTGGACCAACACCACCAGATGGCATGCCCGGTGGACCCTGAAAAACATAAAACAAATGAACTACTTGCCATTTTTTGATATAATTATAAAATAAATTGGTAGAATAATTCCAATATTCGAATATGCATTAATTATCAATTCAAAATTGTAATATCTCGACTAACATTACTAGAGTAACATTACTAATACTAAACTTGGAACCAATTTTGTAATAAAGATTGGATATACTGGTAATTTGAAGTGTAAGCCTAAACCTACCTGCTGCTGCATTTGTTGTTGCATTTGTTGCATCTGTTGTTGCTGTTGCATCTGTTGCATTTGCTGCTGTTGTATTTGTGCCTGCTGCTGTTGTTGCAATTGTTGTTGCTGTATTTGCTGCTGTATGTTCGGCATATTCGAGTTCTGTGTCGGCGTCGTTACAGGCGGCACTTGCGGTGGTGGTTGAGGCCCAGTGTTACCGTTCGACAAACCTGAGGGTGCTGCCCCTTGAGCAGGTGACTTTGCCCAACCCTGAAGATCTGCCAGCAAATTCTGCCATACAGATATTTTCTCGTAGTGACGTTTAATCAGTTCTTCTTTGCGAACCAATTCTAGACGAAGCTCATTTATGTCCTGAAAGGAAGTTCGAGGAAAATATATAAGTTCATAAATTATATAGCCTATTTAGGAAACCACAAATAAGATGGGATAGGAATTTTCAAATATGTTTGGTTGTTCCAAGTTGTTTTAAAAATACCAATGCCATACCTTGGGTCTTGCCGCGAGTTATTTCGACATGTTTTTTACCCACCTTCGATGGCTTCAGTCTAACTGCATGTGTCTTGAATCCCCCCGTGTATGATCTATATACTATCTCTATATAACTATATACCGGTAAAAAAAACAATTTCTCTATATGTAGCTAAATATGTATAAACCAGTCCCATAACCTGTGCCTTTTATTAAATTTGATTCAATAATACACTGTAGGTCTACAGTTCACCAAGATCTATTTGTGTTGCTGAAAGATGGTGGGATGAAGAGTTGAAAGGTTATTTTAGTAGGTGTTTTTGGATAGTGGGACGGAGTTGGTCCTTGCCTGTTGAGGAACCATACTGGTATCAACCTGAACGACAAGACGGAAACCACAAAAAACTCGTCAGGTTGCTCGACCCATGTGGGAATCAAATCCCATATCCTGAATGACAAATTTGCCTCCCATATGGCAAATAATACTGGCAATAATAGCGGTAGAAAATATGAAATGACGATTCCGTGACGGGACCCAGGGCATTACATAAAAATATACTACCTTTATAACCTAAGAAAGTATATATATATATCGATAAAACTCGAGATCACAGGGTGGATTAGTAAGCCGTACCGATCTGTATTCGGCTGCCTGCCTAGTTGGGCATCCAGCCCATAGCTGTTATGCATCATTTTGTAATCTAGTATCAGCACTGGATTCAATGGTACCATTGTGTAGGCCTACATAATACCTTAACATACCAATTGATCCAAACCTATATCCCTACCAGTACAGATAGACAGAGTAATGGGCCTACAGATTTCAATAGATTTCATTGAGTTTGTAGTAACACTACATCCTCAATGCCTACATTCATCATACAGCTAGGATTAGCTGAATCAATTCATCCTGAAATGTTTAAATATTTCAGATTTTAACCACATCCTGTTCAAATCAATTTAGTCGTTTATACACGGACCATATTTGTTAGTTCACACTGCCTTGTTATTAGCTTGGAGTTGCAGGCACGTCCCTCCAAACCATTTTGGCCTGTAGTAGGCTATCATACAATTCAGGTACGATTCGCCAGTGCCCAATTCCGTGTTGGAACTATTGTGTTTGCCCAAAATCGACATGTACTGGCATATCACGATATTTTAACCATTCCAGGCTAAACCATTTCGAAACCCACCCCCCACCTTAGGTCATTCACCACTTGACGGCCGTCCACTGCGATTGAGCTATCATGAGTTCACATAAGTTCATGTCTAGTTGAAATTACAGGCCTAGGCCTACTACATTTCATCTGAATTGGAATGTCATTACTTCAAACTAGTATCAACTCATTGAGCTTCATTATTATTACGACTTTATTACGCCTACGGTACCTATATTATGTACTAGACTTATATTTGATAGTTTTTCAAATCGGTAAATTTGCTGGTACACTGAGCACGCCTATTTCTGATTTTTTTTCGGGGATTTTGGTGTTTTTCGATAGATATTGAATATATCTTTTCAAAAAACCCACGGGACACCATGAATTCAATTAAATTATAACTAAAAAACCTACTTAAATACTACGATGTCAAAACCGAAGCATAATGTCGGCCATCTTTGAAAAATTGAAGGCGTACCAACTGATGAAAGTGCACAAAAACACTGACTACGGGTATGTCGGAATTTAGAAAACCATAGCGTGTACGTGGTAAATTGAATAGGTAAAAACTCACGTGCATGATGTGTAGAACCTCTTAAGCTGTTATTTTGACGATTTTTTCATGGGCAATAAAAATATTAAATTCACTCTATTCTCCCCAAAAACAGCACGTTCCACCCCTCCCCCCCCCCACCACAACACCGGCATCAACCTACCGCCTAACCTAACCAAATAAAACCTTCCCTCGCCCCCCCCACGCCGGCATCAACCTACCCCCTAACCCAACCAAATAGCACCTTCCCCCCCCCCCCACCAACCTACCCCCTAACCCAACCAAATAGCACCTTCCCCCGTCCCCACGCCGGCATCAACCTACCCCCTAACCCAACCGAATAGCACCTTCCCCCCCCGTCCCCACGCCGGCATCAACCTACCCCCCTAACCTAACCAAATAGCACCTTCCCCCCCCGGCCCCCACGCCGGCATCAACCTACCCCCTAACCCAACCGAATAGCACCTTCCCCCCCCCCGCCCCCACGCTGGCATCAACCTACCCCCCTAACCCAACCAAATAGCACCTTCCCACCTCCGGCCCCACGCCGTCATCAACCTACCCCACAACCTGACCTCAACTCAAACCCACCTCACACGGCACTGTCCACTTCTCAACCTTCCTCAAAAACGGCATTTCCCCCCTCCCCCCGGCCCCACGCCGGCATAAAAACATCGCGTTTTTTTCACATTTTCTCCCTTTCGTATCACAACTGTTTTCCCACAAACATACATAAAAACCGATCTCAAATGGCACTGTTTCATACACTTGGGGCACACGACCTCCCTTGTAAGTACACCATGCTCTCTCAGCCACTCTTAACAACGTAGCTTCAATCTCTACAATCGAAAAAAAATGGCCACACAGTCAAAACACACGATTCGCATCCCATGATGGTTGCTTGTCAAATGATTTATGAGTTATGACCAACATTTTCCAACATCGCCTTGAATGACCTCGGTACAGTAGTAATAATTTCACCCCACCCCCCTTTAAAACCACGTGCGCCCAAGATTCAAATAACGGCATACAGTTGGCAGAACTGATGACCACCATGATGCATAGAGAAGAACAGCTGTCAAAATCCAGACGTCAATGCAAAAACCATCATATTCGAGTGAGTTTAAAAACTATAAAGACCAACAATTCTCAACCTCCCGCGACTTTTTCTGAAAGATATGAACAAGAGCTTTCAGAAAACACCAAAAAATCGAAAATCCATCAGCAATTGGCGATGCTCAGTGTAACAGCAAAATTACCCAATCATTTGTTGAAACTATACATGTTACAAAAGGCCATCTAAATCTAAACACAACTGTATGTACAGTATAACCACCTATATACTTATTGGTGTAACCGGAAAATAACACAGCTTGGGAGGTAGGGTCATTAAGTGTAGGCATTAAGTATACAAGGCCTGTATACTTAATGGTGTAGGCCTAGGGATTTCCTAACCTGGCTGTCAAGTGCTTAATTATACTAAATATGTGGAAAAAAAATTACCTCTTTAACAACTAATTCCGGCTTCAAGGCGGAAAGCAAGAATCGTTTTTGTAGGAAGAATGCTTCCATCTGACGAGCCAAGTCAATAAAACGTAGAATTGTGTGGTCAACTTCTACTTTTATTTCGTCCTTTTCCATGGCTGGCAACGCCTCATCTTTCGTTAAAACATTGAGACATGACTGGAAAATGAAGAGATGATAGCTGTATAATATAACTATAAGCATAACTGTGCTCACAATAATATCTACTTTACTCACAATTCAAAGTACCGGTAATTTTTTACCTGAAAAGCCTCTTCAAACTCGTCTACCAAATTTCCATTGCTTGCCGTCGTCGCCATTTTTATTCCACTGTGCGCGCTAGTCGCTACCACTGCCTTCGCGCTTACAGCCAAGGCCTTCTATATGAGCCAAGGCCTTGTTACAGCCCTAATTTGCGAATTGTGGGTGGCCTTGCGGCCGGTGTCGCTATTGTACATATTGCCAACAGAAAATATTTCTGTTGGTAAACAGAACTAGATCTCCCCCCCCCTAATTTTCTAACCTCCAAACCCAAAACGTCACAATAATTCAAACGTCAAGATGCTCTTTTCGCATAAGTTCAATTTAGTATTATTTGCATAGGCTAGGTCTATCCGTAAAAAGATCTAAGCCTGCAAGAGAATATATTTGGTAGGTAGCCTATTTATTAGACCTCGGCCTACAAAATGAATGAGTTAGTAATTACCAGTTCGTAAATTAATTTTAATTAATAAGTGCTAGGCCTAGGCATAGGGATTTACATATTTAATTGTAACAAACTCAATGGCTAGGCCTAAGCCTATATATCAACTTGTATTTAGCATTCAGCCTATTACCACAACTATATACTTGCTATTACCATAGATAAAGGAGTCTATTTATTTACTCAATGCAGCTGGGCCTATTACGCTCCAGCCTATAGGGTAGGCCTACACAGTTGGGTATCACACAGTTGGGAAATGGTTTATCCAAATCGATTCAGCCTGAAACATCATTTTATATAAAACGATCAGGGTTCCAGCATGGTTCAAGATATGATTTGGCACTGTGAAATTGCTTCTGAAATAGGCCTATGTGATAAATAGGCCAGAACAGTTTGGAGCGGCATGGCCAAAATTTTACGCGAATAACAAGGCAGCGTGAATAAACAAATGTGGCGAGCGTTTTCCAAACTTTTTTAACTGAAACGATTTAAATAAATTTAGATAATTTGAAATGAACAAAAAATGTCTCGACCTATTTTGAAAATGTGCGATGAAGGTAGTAAAATAGGGCTTGTCTATCTATCAATTATATCTTTATGTATTATAATATTTTTGAATAATCTAGTTTTCAGAATGGGAACAAACTACATAGCATTTGGTGTGGCCACAGACTGTCAGAGGATACTTCAAAAACTTGATGTTTATGAACATATTACCTTGGAAGCATTTACACGAGTATGGAAAGAAATGAAGTTCCGGCATATATTTTATGGGCGCAGAAGCTTTATTGATCTCTTGGAGTTTACCGAGGAAGTTTTAAATATTGCAAAGGATCTTTGGCTGGCACCGAATTCATTTTCACGACGTGTATGCAGATTCTACCTCATGTGTACTTTATATATTGAACAAATTTTCACAAACCCACGGCTATTTATAAAAATTCGAGTGGCTCAAACAGAAATTGAAGAATTGAACAAGTTTTCGAATGAGGCGCAGACTGAAGGTTTCCCTGAGGTCAAGAAACTATTGCTCTTACTTTATTCTAACAATGCCTTTTCATTAAGTGCAAAGCGCCGAGATTATGCCTTGGAATATGATTACCGGAATTATTTACAGAACGATTTTGATAAAAGTAATGTGTGTAGAGAACCATCTATTGACGAACTGTTCCGGGAGAGTGGCATGTACGATAATTTAAAATCAGCTTTCAATGAATACCATCAACTAAAGTGTTCCATGGCACCTGATGGAAAACTTTCTGAAAGTCTCAACTTGATTAATGCAAATTCTTGTGATGAGTTACTTTCTATCAATATGTCCAATACGATGTCGACTGAATCAGCGACCACATCTTGCATAGAATCAATTGAGCAACGACGGAAGGGTATAAGAGATCGATCTTACCGCCGTAGATGTGATTCAAAGAAAAAACCCGGATGTAGGCCCATGTCAGATTCTGATGTAAGTGAGGATGAAAATAAACAGCAAAGAAAGTAGTTTGGCTGCAACAATTACGTTTGGTATCCCTACCACAGTAATTTAATCAATATTTATCGGGTATGTTGTATGTATACATAACCGACCGGCAAACCAACACAACCCTCAATACATCTTGACTAGGATGTAGGCCTACTGAAGTGATTCAATAATTTTCGCCTGTAGAATGTTAACAGTATACACTCCAAACTAATAGCGGGATAAGTGAAATTTTGAGTTCTATTCAACTTGTGGTTTTTAAATAAACTTATTTCTATATGTTTATTAATCATTTACCTGTGACGTTTTCAAACCCTTCTGAACTATTAAGTGCTGAATGAAAAAATAATTAATGAGCCTACAATTAATTAATTAATTTGCTCCTTTTAAAATTGATAGTAAAAATATTTTCTGTTTGCACATATGGAGTGGAAAACATTATACAAATAAATCGAGGAAACGTCTGCGGTTAGTTTATTGTACGTATATCTTTGGACCTGTACATTGTACAAATATAGGTTTACATAGATTGAAATTTCAATAAATACAATTTATATACATGAAATGTAATGAAACCTATATCATAGTACATACAATATTACATATAGGGCCTAATATTATATTACATTCAATATTACATTCATTATAATTTACTCTATAAATAAAATCAACTAGAATAGAAAAATATATGATTATTTACCTGAATGAGAACAAAATATCAACTTGATGTAACTTTTAAGTGCTATAGATTAGAAAAAAATATGACGCATGTACATCTATCGATATAAGATTATATTCCTGGTGCAATTCCTATTCAAAAATATATTCATTCAATTCATCTCAATTTTCATTTACAAAATTATTTTTTGACCAGTGACTAAACGTTTAGTCTTACTAAACGAATTACTCGTTACTAGCTCATTCATCAAAGCGCAACACATAAAGCGTTTTCCTAGTACGGTATGTAATATTCTATAGAAATCTGTAATTCTGTCAAGCTACAACTTTTCTTTGAGCAATGACTTCATTATGGAAATGCTTGAACTCCTGTATCCAGTTCCAAAATGATTCCAATGATTCAAATAATGAAAGAGTTGGTAGAGTTTTTGCCTGATTTCAAATCCGGCTGCTCTAGGTATTACTTTGTGATATGCATCATAGAAGGATTTATTAAATCCACCAAACATTCCAGAAATAGCGAGCTCATATTCATGATGACCATAGAATACTGCAGGATCAAAAATCACAGGCCCCTCACTAGTTTCTGCAACATTCCCACCCCACAAATCTCCATGAAGAAGAGAAGGTTCAACTATAATATTCTTGAAAAATTTGTGAATCCTTACATTTAACTGTGACCACAACTCTAGAACTTCTCGATCCCCATAAGATTTCTCTACTAAATTAATTTGATGTTCGAGCCTTTGACGTGTGAAAAATGTTTGCCAATCATTGCACCAAGAATTATCTTGTGGAAGGAAACCACAGCAAGTTGTGGTATGAAATCCAAATTCCCGTATGTACTGGGATTGCTTCTCTTCATTCCCAACATAGGTTTTGTTTAGCTTCTCATTTTCGAACATGTTTTGCAAATGTAGCATGGCCAATTTTTCACCTAATTGATTTTGAAATTTTTCAAGTCGTTTCATATTAATGTATTCCAGTACAATGATAGCACCTCCATTTGGGTTGTCTAGTAGTATAATTGGTGATGGGACATTGACTGTTTTAGTTGCCGCAATGGTTTTAAGTCCTTCATATTCTCCTTCAAACATTGTTCTAGATTCTGGCTTCTTATTGAGCTTGACGAATATTTTTCCCGAGTCAATTTCGTATACTCTCCCTTGATTTATGCATCCACCTCCCGATTCACCAGTGTCCTTGATTGTAGCTGTATTTAATGCACTTTTTAAGAACAAATCCATCTTTTTCTTTCCCGTTGCCATATCGAGTTTGACACTGACAGCTGACATAACAGCAACACGTGTGATAGTCACTGCCACCTGCATAACCGCCCCCGTCTAGTTTTCGGCTTTTCACATCCTATCGGACGACGAACATGTGCATAACCTCAAATAATTGAACAGTAAAAGAAATTGAAATTTTCGAAGAATATAAGAGTGTGTTATCATTATGGCAGAATGTTGTGATCAAGAATTTGCTATGGACGAACCATCTGGTGTGGAAGTGAGAATGACAGATGCAAAAGTGGGTAGGCCTAGTCATAAACTATAAACTCAATGGCCTAGGCCTAGCTGGGCCAATCATTATTTAACCTCAATGCTAGGCCTAGGCATTGAATTTGTAACTTTAACTTACAAAATCAGTGGCCTAGAATAGACCACTGAGTAGGCCTACATAAATTCCTTACTACTGTATCTGTGCCTAGGCCCATGCCTAGAATTCACAAAGTTTCTCTCTCAGCATTAGGCCTAATTGGCCCAGGCCAGTGTTGGGTACCGGCATTGATGAACTTTCAAAATGAATGTGTTCGCGCAAACCCGTTGGTATTTTTTGACCTTTTCAATGAATGCGTTACATTTACAATCAACGTTATTGAATGTTTTTCACGTTCGATTTTTCGGTGATCTTCAACGGAATAAAACGTTCATTTGAAAGTTCGTAATTTTAGATCACTTATATTCCTATTCAACACGATCACACTACTTCCCCGTCCAAATTCCGAATGAGATCGACTATTTTACGGTTTATCCTGATTGATATTCCCTGTTCGGGATTTAATCTTATGATCACTTGTCACAAGGCGAGGTGGCAGCCACGTGTGGTCAAGATTGACGTATTGTGACTTGTATGTAGGCTGTGTACACTGATTGTATTGTTCTAGCGTCTGGAAGCGACGTGCATTTAAAGTTTTGATAAATTATAGTAGTTAACTGTGTATTAGTTAATTTGATAGTTTTTAATTAAATCTAATATAAATGGATGACGATGACTGTTGTCCAACCACCGAGGAAGATGACGCACAAAATAACGTGGATGATCCAATTGTTGTTGAACCTGATCCTGTTCCAGAAGTTTCCTCGAGTTTAAGTAGTAATGAAAACTTTCTTTCCTGGTTTTTTCATATGATTTTCAAGGTGAATTTTTGAATGAACTTATGTTTTTTTCTATCTTTTGAACTAGAACTATTACAGCAGAGCCACGAAAACGAACTTTGAACTTTTCAAAAGATCGATTTATTTGATATGAACTGGACTTTTTGATTTTTTTTTATAAGTGAACGTCCCCAACATTGGCCCAGGCCAATTGAATCTGTCGCCTGCTCTGAATAGGCCTAGTTTTCTCGTAGCATCTTTATATTTCTGAAAATTACAGGTCATAGGTAAAATGCAAAAGACCCAAACCAAGCCTGAATGGGCTACATGTCCATGGAAGTAAACCTTAAAACTAGTTAATATGAAAACTTGTTATCTTTAGGCCTACCTAAGCATAATTGCATAACACGCATACCGTAATTTAAATAAAAGCAAACAAAGAAATTCATATTTTAATTTTATTACTTTATTGTACCTTTACTGCCTCTTAATTTTAATTTTTCGTTAGAAGTGGGGGGTATGAGAATTTGTGACGTATTTAAAAAGGGAGGGTAATAGGTTTGTGACATGGGAGGGAGGGGTAGTTCAAAGTGGCCTAAAAAAGTGTGACATAATTTATGGACGTCTACTTAGATCGGTTTCATAGATCCAGAACCACGTCACTCTCGGTTGCGTAGCCATCATGGATAGCTTTAATCCTAGCTCCTACATTTAGAAAAACCATAGATCTACAAGTGTACTAGTCTTGACTGCAGGGTTTTAAAAAACTGTAGCCACTCTCAACATGAGTTATAGGCTTACTGTCATTCTGGCAATGTTGCAATAAATACGGCTCTTCGCGGCAAAGCGTGCATTATGAATTTCAAGAAGGAAATTATTATTAAATCGACTTTGTGAGTTAAGATGTGTTGTAAAACTTTGAATAAAAACTGAAAATGTAAATATTTTAGTATCTAGGAGGCTGAGAATTTTCTTTAGGCTCTTTAGGCGAGTTTCAATTGTTCACTGGTTTCGTGCCGTCATATGCTCGAGTATTCGCATGCGTTGCCGCTAGGTTCAGGACCATCAGTTAGCACCACTTATTTCATATATATTTGAAGAGCTCACTAATATATTTGCTTTATCTGTGGCCAGCAAGGTCACTGCGATCTTCAAGTTTTCTCTTTTACTTGTTGGGCAAATTTCAACTTGAATATGAATTTTTCGTTATCATCACATATTATTCCCATATTTCAAGTTGAATTTATATTTTTGGATGAAAAGTTGATATTATTATATAGGCCTATTGGGATTGTTATGCTGTATTAGGCCTATGACATCGAGATTCATTTGAAGCCCATGTCTTGGAGAGCCGTCAATAACAGTGATGTCTGATAACATCAAGCCGTAGAGATATATTACTGCAGAATATATCGCTTTGATCAGGGCACTTCCCTACTCTGTCCTGAATCGAATATGCCAAATTCTCTTCAATACCGGTACATTGAATCTTTGTGAGTCATAGTCGATCACTAATGTAAATTTATTTTATTCACCACAGGGCAAGGGGCTGTTTGCTATGAAGTCATTTGCAACAGATGAAGTGATTTTTGAGGAGAGACCATTGGTTTCCTGCCAGTTTTCTTGGAATAAAGCATATAAATATCTTGCTTGTGATTTCTGTATGCGGTAAGTTTTTCACCAAGGTGCTTGTAGTCGTTCGTTATTTTTGGTTACGGGCATTTTGTTTGCGAGGGTAGACTACATAGATTTGACTGTACAGATGTGTAAAGTAATCTTAGTAGGCCTAATCTTGTGTGTTATAACAAATTCATTTTCTCTTCAACTTTGGGAGTGGGCAGTTGTTCCAGACAAACTCGAGCCTTAGCATAGTCAATTGTTCCATCAATATTATTTTTTAGCGTAAACCTAGTTTATTTTGTAGGACACATTTACAAAAAAATCAAATGATTGTTACAAAAACTATGGTTCCCATGGTGGGAAAGCTTGTAGTTTTAGCCTTCTAATACTAAAGTCAGTAGGCAAATACAGTGAAACCTCTATGCATCGTTCCCGGGTCCATCGTTTTCCTTATCATTCATTTTTTCTCACCCTACTCCTATTACAATCAATGTTAAATTTTCCTGGATGGATCGTTTTCCTGCATGGATGGTTTTATTTTCCTGGTCCCTTGAAAAACGATGCATAGAGGTTTCACTGTATAACAAAATCAATCGTTCACATTGCAATACCTGCTTTTATGCCTGATTTTATGCCTGTGCTCTTTTGCTGCTGTGATGGTATCTGTACTGTATCAAAATTCTGTATTGGTGAAGAGTTATTAAATGAGATACACACCTAGCAAATGCATGCGAGACAGATGCTTGCGACTAACCTAACATAACCAAGTACAGTAGCGTAGTAATATCATCAACACACTGGAATTTTACATACCTTACATGATTGACTGTGGTTTGATATACCGGTACTGGTAATTGAAACATATTATTATTATTTGTATTATTGAACACTCTTGCAGATGTGCTATATGCACGGTGGCAAGATCTTTTTATCATTATATCATATTATTTTCTTGAATACTATTAATTCCTTTGCCGTTCTTGCACTTTCTTTAAGATTGTTCCAATCCTTCATTGTCCTCTGTACGAAACCGTTTCTCCCTAAGTGTATATTGTTTTTGAAATACCAATACATTTCTGAGAAGGGTAATATAGGCCTAAAACAGTGTAAGCTTGTGATTTTATTCGACCATAACTTCGTAGGCAAAAATAAAACCGGCACATGCAGCGTAGTGGTTAACATGCTCGCTTCATGTGATCAGGGAGGCGAGGGGTTTTCGTACCCGGTTCAATCCCCGCCGCCCTCGATCTTTACAGTTTTTTTTTTCGTGGTTTCCCTCTGTAGTCTAGAGTAATGCCGGAATATTTCCTACAATATAGGCCACGACCGCTCCCTTCCCACTATCCTTCCCTAAGAAACCATCATCTCATCATCCCATCATCTCATTAATCATCCATCCGACGCCACTAGATCTTCTCTATCATTACAGTGCGTCGTTAAACCCAATATAAAAGAATAAAATGAATAAATAGAATGCTCATTCGAGGTGCAACATAACACTACCGGTACCCGTAACTATAATTTGTAACATTGAGGCCTAATGTATAAGGAGAGCATAGGTCTAAAATCTCAACTGTCATCTATAAAACATATCAATATTAACGTAGAACACAAAATAATAGCCATTGAGAATTCAAGATCATTGCCATTGTCAGTGACTTGTGACGCACCCTCTATTGTCAAACTAAACCTGTTGACCAATGGGTTACCCACCTCTTGTTACTTATTGCTCCAGAATTGAAGTTTTGTATGAGCTGATTTTGCAGTAACGTCGACATGAAAGCTTGGAGCGTGCAACCTATTTGTCTTATGGCTAGTGCTAGCGCATGGCTGTTGTGAATGAACAAAGAACTTTCCATAGGAACAATATTTCTTGCGTTAGTATTGATTTACGCGTTAATGATGGTGTTGGATTGTAAATGGGCATATTGACTCCCCCTATTTTTAAATTTATTAGTAAAAAAAACGCTATTATCGAGCTTACTAAAATACAAATAAGTAATAACAGAAATTGAAACGGAAAGAAGTTCACCAATTTATTAAAGAGTGAACTTTGTTTACAGGCCCCTTGAAACCGCCCAGGATAATGCTCGCAGACTTTCGGGCAATACTCAGTTGGTACTTCCGTACCCAGAGTGTAGCCCAATAAAAAATGAAACTGTTATTCAGTGTCCCTCCTGTGGGGTAAGTGGATTTACTTGCCAGCATACCTTCTATACCATACTGTACGTATTAAGAAATACAATAGGACCTAATGATGTTTCTTTTCTTCAGGAACAGTATTGTAGTAGTGCATGTCGAGATGATGCGTGGAGACAGCATCATAAAACTCTTTGTCTGCAGTCAACTGAAAACCCTGCACATCCTTTATACCAATTGAATGAATCTTGGAAGTAAGTATTGTATTTTTGTATGAGTCGACTCATTAGTAATTAGGCCTACCCACTTTTTCAAATTGTACTCAATGACCTTGCCAACAGCTAGATTATATTGGCGTTTTACAAATAAGCGGGTGATAATCAAATGATAACGTGAGGGTAGCTGAGTGGACGTCTAGAAAAATACATGTCTACAGTGGCACTTGAATCTATCCATGTCCAGCTTTAGATTTTAAACCAGTGCCTCAACTGTCCAAGCTAAACCTTTTTATTCACAGTTTGGTGCAAAAATCACAATTAAATACATTCGAACTGAATGTATCTGTGAAATAATAAAATTGCCAGAAAAATTCCCACCAGAATTTCAAATTTTGTATTGTAATAATATTGTATTGTATTTTAAATTGTAGTAGTAAACTACCTGCAGACTTTTTTTTGTAAAAGTAGTGCAAATACTATATAGAACATAGAATATGAATAAATCTAAATATTTTCAGTACTTTACAGAAATATATGGTGAATAGATATGGCGAGCAGATTTTCCTGTACGTAGGTCTTGGTTCTTACATATTTCATATTTTTCATTCATTTTCGTACATACATTTTTTTTTAGGCAGATGCATTATCCACCCGAGACGTCGAGCATTATGCTATTAGCTCGAATGATGGCAACTGTTATTCAGTCGTCAGATAAAGAAGCAGCCATGCAGTCCTTCTTACAGGTAATCCTAATTCGAATCTTATACCGTACTCAATAATCAATAAATCATTATACAAGGATCCATTGCTTCAGTGCTTGAGCCAAGTCACTGCCACTGTTGCACTTTTTACATGTCGTATATTTTCTACAGTAAAAATTCTGTAGATTTTACAAATATTTGAAAATATATTTTTATATTTTCATTAAATTGGCTCAACTGTTTTTGTATTCGTTTAAACTGTACATTCACCTCTCTGTCACTAGTTTTGTCATCGTGCCGAAAACGAAGAAGAAGAAATTGCTCACAAGTTATTGGGAGAGAAGTTTGCAAGCCAGTTACAGTTGTTATGTGAACTTATGAGTCAAGCTTTGTACTCTGAATCAATTCAACAAGTAAGTATAGCATTAGTTTAACAAATAACGTACAGAAAGCAACTAACCAAACAACTAACCTGAACTGAACTAACCAAACAAATCAGAAACTCAGAAATATAGCTACCATTTAAGTCCTTCATAAAAAATGAGGACATATTTACACAGTTGTATAGCCAAAATATTTGAAATAATTTGCAATAATTTCTGAGAAAATTTGTGTACTTTCAACACTTTTGGTATTATTTTCATTGTTTCTCAATATACTCCAGACAAATTAGTGTTTTTTTAGAATTCTTGTCAGCCACTATGAAATGTTCAAAAGGGTGGACTTGCCCTGGATTTTCTGGAACTACACCCTCTAAAGCATTGGCATTAGACAACAGTTCAACCCTTGCCAAATATATTCTCAATCTACCTAATTACACAGAATGTTATACTAAATTGAAGTGATTTTACGGTGTTTAGTAAAATCATACCACAGGCCATTTGAAAAGGTTTTGCGGGCCGCCAGTTGGGAAGCCATGCGTTATATAGAAAGATTGAACTGTCCACTGTTTTATTTTATATCTTCACGTCTGACAACCAACGAAACAATGATTAAATATCAACAGAACCAGTAATAATATTACTCTGGGGGGAGAGTCAACAGATGGAGGACTGTTAGGAATAGCAAGGGAGTGATCCAGAAAGAGTTAGAAAGACCAACCATAATGATTGAACAACTGAAATGGGAAACGCTAGAAACAAGGAGACGAAGGGCTAGACTGTGCAACTTCTTTAAAGCAAGACACAACTGTACCGGATGGGAAGAACTAGGCAGAAGAGTTGGAAAGGGGATTCAAACTAGGGGAGGAGAAAGAATGGAGGTGGAGAGAGTTCACACTAATATAGGGAGAAACGGTTTCGTACAGAGGACAATGAAGGATTGGAACAATCTTGAAGAAAGTGCAAGAACGGCAAAGAAATTGAATAGTATTCAAGAAAATAATATAATATAATGATAAAAAGATCTTGCCACCGTGCATATAGCACATCTGCAAGAGTGTTCAATAATACAAATACAAATAGGTCTATAAACATTATACTAAAAATGAATGTACCGGTAATACAGTACTGCATGTTTCTGGCTCCCGTGGGCCCTGTTGTACAGTAAATGAATATCGTTTGAAATGTATTTTCAGTGGCTTATTCCAGAAGGCTTTCGCTCTATGTTGGCACTAGTTGGAACTAATGGACAAGGTGTTGGTACGAGCCCACTGAGTGAGTGGGTCAAGAGAGTCGGCGCACTGGAGCTAAGTGAAGATGAAAGGAAAGAAGTCGATAAATTCATTGACAAACTGTATGATGACTTGGACAAAGGTGAGATTGAATAATCATATTGTATATATATATATATATATATATATATATATATATATATATATATATATATATATCTTATATATAAAAAGCTCGTGTCACATGTTAGTGTATGAACTCCTCCGAGACCGCTCGACCGAGTGTCGTGAAATTCCTCATGCACATTCGTTAGGGGTGGTAAAATGTCCTAAAGTATATGACATCTTCCGCCAAGCTTTCTCCCAGGTACAAAATCCAAAAATGTGCTTTTCAATGACATTCAAGGACAATGGCGTGTTGATCTAGATGATTGTCCTTGAAGTCTGTCGCGAGAGGTTGGTGGGTGCGTGGAGGGGAAAGGGGCCGGTTGCGCGCGACTCTGAGCATGTCGATCTAGATTATTGTCCTGGAAGCCTTTCATCGCAAATCATACATCCTATCGAATCGTCTGGAATCTTTGGTCTGTAACTGATATGCAGCCTACGACAATTGGGGATCAGTAGACTGCCTGTCAGCGCACGAATCAGACCGAGATACTTTTCTCAGTAGAAAGGCGGCGGTTTAACGCGCGTTAGCACAGAGGAAACTTACGGGTAAGTTTTCCCTGTGTCAGATCCTTACCTATCGCGTTTTCCCAGTGTAAGATCCTTACCTATCTCGTTTTCCCAGTGTCAGATCCTTACCTATCGCATTTTCCCAGTGTCAGATCCTTACCTATCGCGTTTTTCCAGTGTCAGATCCTTACCTATCGCGTTTTCCCAGTGTCAGATCCTTATCTATCGCGTTTTCCCAGTGTCAGATCCTTACCTATCGCGTTTTCCCAGTGTAAGATCCTTACCTATCGCGTTTTCCCAGTGTCAGATCCTTACATATCGCGTTTTCCCAGTGTCAGATCCTTACCTATCGCGTTTTCCCAGTGTCAGATCCTTACCTATAGCGTTTTCCCAGTGTAAGATTCTTACATATAGCGTTGTCCTAGTGTACGATTTTTGGCAAGGTAAGAAACTTACCCGTAAGTTTCCGATGTGCTAACGCGCGTTAAATCGCTGCCTTGTCACTGATAAAAGTATCTCGGTCTGCTTTGTGCGCTGACAGGCAGTCTACTGATCCCCAATTGTCGTAGGCTGCGTATCAGTTACAGACCGAAGAATCCAGACGATTCGATGGGATGTATGATATGCGATGACAGGCTTCCAGGACAATAATCTAGATCGACATGCTCAGAGCTAGCGCGCAGTCGGCCCCTTTCCCCTCCTCTCACCCGCAAACCTCTCGCGACAGACTTCAAGGACAATCATCTAGATCAACACGCCATTGTCCTTGAATGTCATTGAAAAACAAATTTTTGGATTTTGTACCTGGGAGAAAGCTTGGCAGAAGATGTCATATACTTTAGGACATTCTACCACACGCATCGAATGTGCATGAGGAATTTCACGAAACTCGGTCGAGTCGTCTCGGAGGAGTTCATCCACTAACATGTGACACGAGCTTTTTATATATAAGATATATATATATATATATATATATATATATATATATATATATATATATATATATATATATATATATATATATATATTTATATATTATCTGGTTTTTTTTTATATATATATATATATATATATATATATATATAACCAAGATAATCAACTTGATTGAGTCAGGAGCTGTTTCCACCAATTCTTGTAGGGCATACTTCTTTTATCTCGTTTCCTGCCAGTTCCGAGTCTTGTTTGTACTTCTTCCTCCTTTTCTTTACTACTGCTATCCGTACTGCTATCTTCTTAGTTCCTACGAGTTCTCACCACTGTTCTCATCCTCCCACCATATCTCTTTTACCACTTCTTCCCATTTTTCTCCTTGGTTGACTACCCTATACTTCACTGCCTCCTGCTACCCCTCTCTTGGTCTTCCGACAATTCTCTTAGCTCCGTTATTTTGTGCTATCTCAAATATTGCTCTCCATTCTCTCATTTTACATTCATCTCATATGCCCATACCACATACGTCTCTTTCTGCCCATTTTAAATGATAATCTCTCCACCCCTACTTTGTTCTTTATATTTCTGATTCTCTTCTTCACCTTTGACACTCCAGCTACACTCTTCAGAAACTCAATTTTTATAAAATTCTAAAAGAGTTATATAAAATCTATAAATGGTATTTGTGTTTGCTCTGTTGGTAGACGACCGTTTTTGTGGGTACAAACAAGTATATAAGCCTAACATTATAATTTTCTAATTGGTGTTTCTTTCAATTCAGTTCAGGTTGAATCATTCAATTGAAGGTATAAGCTCTGGAACAACGTGTCATTCATCATACATATTTATATCAAATTTTATAAAGCGAATACGTATACAGTACTGAAATTATTTATTTTCAACAGTGTGTGGAGACTTCTTGAATAGCGAAGGATCAGCATTGTTTGCATTGCAGAGTGCATGTAATCATAGTTGTGATCCGAATGCCGTGTCCAGCTTCTCTCGTGGAAACTTTCAGTTGGTGATGAGTGCTACACAAAAGATTGATGCTGGCGATGAGATACTGATTAGCTACTTGGACGACTGTGTTTTGCAGAGAAGTCGTCACACAAGACAGAAAATTCTAAGGTAGGATGAATAGTGACAGTACCAAGCTTTTAATTGAAGCATAGGTATATGTGTAATTCATATCCTAGTATTATAGTATAGTGCAGTATTATATAATTATTATGATTAATTCAACTCATTAATTTTTCAATAACTAGGAAATCGCTTTATATGCGTTGTGAGATGAGCTTAGAAGTATGGAAATGTAGAATTAAGAACATTTGGTCAGCTCAATGTACATATACAGGCCGTGGATCACTCCAAAGGTTTGAAAACTGCGGCTGCCTGTTGGTATATGAACCTTGGTTTCCCAACAATGATACCAGTGCCTTCTTCATATCCATCACAGATTTTAATCGTTTTAATTTATTGGTGACACTTGTTGCTCACATTTAATAGTTCCTTAATTGCTTTCTTAATTGCTTTTATTGATGTGTAAAAAAGTACATTATAAATGCGTTTTCTTCGTTATTTCACATCCGATTGTTCCATAAATCGCTTAAAATATGTATGATAGTTCTTTCCACATTCAGCACAAATTTGAGAACTTTTGGAAAATTTTGGTTTCCCAAGTATTTCTCCCCCGGCCTATTCTTATGGGGAATTTCCATACTTTCCAATTTTTTTCCGGAAAAACCGTTTGACCGATTTTTCTGTAAAATAATCCCAACCTATTCTGGTATAACACCAATCTGAAAAAAAAGTTTCAAGTTGATAGAAACTTTTTCCTGACCTGTATGCCACGTACAAAATTACACACATAAAAAAAGAAAACTTGAAAACCAAGCCCAAATTTTTTCGGTATATGGGATGAAAATCTTCGCTACGCTCATCTAATTATATTTTGCAACATAGGACTACTAGATACCTGATTTTATTTCAAGTCTATTGGGTAGGCAACAGCGTTCCAGAGTTGTGCAATCACTCGAACATTAAAAACCAAAAATGTGTGGTTACCGCAGCAAAAATGACACTATTTTCTCATACACCTATATTGCACTACACATTCAACGTAGGCCTATAGTTGAAATTATATATTTCGTAACCTTTTCATGCATAGAAAGAAAACCAAATTACGTGTGCAACCTTTTTTTTTGCCCAGTATTTTCTACACCAATTTAGTCTTCTTTGTTGAATGTATATCGCACAAATCGGAAAAAACGGCAACCAAGTTAACGTCCAGGATCACAATAATCCCATTCACAATATAATTTGATCTTCAATCACTACGAAAGATCCTACGAAAGATCTGAAAGATCCAACGGTTCATGCTTATGTTTCTTAGCTCTGGAGAGAGTCTGCAATTAGGAATTAGCATGAGTTGCATATCCATTTAATTTAAGAGTCCATAACCCAAATGGAAAAAAACAAGTATTTAAAAAGTGTACACAATCCATGTGTTATTTTAAACTGAACCAGTTATTCTTATTATATATAATATTTTTGATCAATATTTTGATGAGATATAAATTGAGAAATTGAGAAGGATATAAATTATGGTGGTCAGGAGGTACGGAAGGAAGAAATGGAGTAGGATTTATAGTGAACGGGAAGATGAAAGACAAAGTAATTAGTATAGAAAACATCAACGAGAGAATAATGAAGATGACGGAACAGACGGAAAGAAAGTCAACGGAGATAATCCAAGTGTACGCCCCTCAAACGGGAAGACCGTTAATAGAAAAAGAAAGTTTTCTGAAGGATCTAGAAAAGACCATTACGGCAGAAAGAGTGCTAATTATAGGGGACTTGAATGCGAAAGTGGGAAAAGAGTGGAGAGGCTACGAAGGAGTGTTGGGGAAGTTTGGATACGGAAGTAGAGATCGAGATGGAGTCAATTTGATAGAAATGTGTGTAAGAAATGAGTTGACGAGGAGATACACTGTTCGAAAAGGAAGCGGATAAAAAGATAACACGAGTCAGCTGGGACGGAGAAAAGAAAACAGTGATCGACTACATTATAGCAAGCAGGGAGGTAAGAAGATGGGTTAGTGACACAGAGGTAAATCCAACGGAGGCATTGGATGGAGACCACAGACTCATAGTAGCAACAATAAGAGGCGGACAGAAGTGGAAAGAAGAGCATGTCGGAAGAAAAGTAGGGAGTAAACAAGTCAAGTTGAAGATATGGAGACTGCAAGATATGTGTGTTAAAAGGGAATTTCAGAAGTTAATCCAGGGGAGAATCCCAGGAGGTGAAATAAGGGACGTAGAAGAAGAATGGAGGGAGTTCAAAGACGTAATGGTACAAGTTACAAACGAAGTGTGTGGAAGATCAAGTGGGAAGAGAAAAGTGAAGGAGACAGCATGGTGGAGCGAGGAGGTGAAGAGGGCAGTAAAACGAAAACAGGAGGCTTGGATTAGGAAGGAGAAAGATAGATCGGCAAGAAATATATTGGAGTACTTAGAGAGGAAGAGAGAGGTTAGGAGCATAATTGAGAAGGAGAAGAAGATGACGATGGTGGAGCTGGCCGAGAAGCTGGAGAAAGATGGGCAGGGGAATAAGAAAATGTTGTATGGAATTATGAAAGAGAAGCGGAGAGACAAAGAGGAGCGGAAGATCATGTATGATAAGAACAATAAACTGATCCGAGAACCCAGAGAAATGAAGAGGATGTGGAAAGATCATTCTGAAGACCTACTGAATGCAAAACATACACGGACAGAAGAAGTGGAGGAATAAGTAATGAGAGGAGAGTGTGGCAATGGTGTCAAGAGAGGAGGTAGCACAGGCAATGAAGAAGATGAAGAATGGGAAATCAGCAGGAGCAGATGAGATTGTGGTAGAGATGATGAAGGCAGCAGGGCAGTGGGGGGTGGAATGGGTATTCCGGGTGATGAAGGCAGCGTGGCAACAGAAGAGAGTGCCAGAAGATTGGGTGAAAGGGGTAATAACAGTGATATTCAAGAAAGGAGATAGAAAAAGAAGTAAAAATTACAGGGGAGTGACGCTGATGAGCCAGGCAGCCAAGATGTATGAAAGAATTATTGAAAGAAGGTTGCGAGGGATAGTGAAACCGAGGTTAAGGGAAGAGCACTGTGGGTTTAGGTCAGGTAGGTCTACAATAGACCTGATCTTTGCAGTGAGATAGCTGTTAGAAACAAGATGGGAGGAGGGGAGAAAAGTGTTTATGGCTTTTCTAGATTTAGAAAAAGCATGTGATCATCTCCCTAGAGAAAGAGTGTGGGAGAGTCTGAGGGCAAAGGGAATAGAGATAGGGATGATAGACCGCGTGAAGAGGTTGTACGTGAAATGCAAGGCTTCGGTACAAACAAGTGACGGCAGGACGGAGTGGTTTGAGGTAAGGAGTGGCGTTAGACAGGGCAGTGTCCTCTCACCCATGTTGTTTGTGATGGTGATGGATGAGATGATGAGAAAAGTGGAACCAGAGAAGGAAGGCGCGGGGTCAAAGACAATGATTTACGCTGACGATATCTTGGTGTGGGGAGACAGCAGAGAAGAGGTGCAAGAGAAAGTAGAAAGATGGGAAAAAATGACTGAGGAGTTTGGGATGAGAATTAGCGCAGAAAAGAGCAAAACAATGGTGATGAGCAAAGAGAAGAGAAGGATCCAAGAAAAAGTACAGCTGCAAGGTCAAGAACTAGAAGAAGTGGAAGAGTTTTCATACTTGGGAAGTGTAGTGAGTAATAAGGCCAAAGTAGAACCAGAATTAAATAAGAGAATAGCAAAGGCGGACGGGATATTTCAAAGAGTGAGGAAGCTGATTTGGAACCCAGATTTTCCGAGGAGTGGGAAGATTCTCATTTACAATGGTTACTACATACCTATTTTAACATATGGAGCAGCTACATGGTCTATGAACTGGAGAGAAGAAAGAAAAATGGAGGCGGCAGAAATGAAGTTTGTGAGGAGCGTAGCAGGAGTGTCAAAGTTGGAGAAGAAGAGAAGTGGGAGTGGAAAAGTTATTACCGGTATTTAAAATGGAAAGGGAGAGACTTAGGTGGTACGGGCATATGCGACGAATGGAAAAGGAGAGAATACCGAGAGCAATGTTTGAGATAGCAGAAAACAATGGAGTTTGACCGATTTTTCTGAAAAACAATCCCAACCTATTCTGGTATCACACCAATTTGTAAAAAAAGTTTCGAGTTGATTGAAACTTTTTCCTGACCTGTATGCCGCGTACAAAATTACACACAAAAAAAAACCATACAAACATAAAAACCAAGCCCAAAATTTTTCGGTATATGGAATGAAAATCTTCGCTACGCTCATCTAATAATATGTACACTGTCTTTTCAGAACTTGCTCACTGCTCAAGCTAAGAATATGTTGAAAATAACTTCTAATAATTGCGTACATCATTTATATCCCAGAAACTTTACGTTTGTTTGAAGACTTTTTGATGCTAAATTATTGATAATTTTAAATTTGACTGATGCTATAAAATGCTCTTTTTGAAATAGCTTATATTAAAAAAACAAAGTTATTAATGCTACAATTTCATGCCTATTCATAAGCCATACGGTTGCACTTATATAGATTTTCATATAGAGACTTATATAGAAGTATATAAAACTTATATAGGCTAACACTTATATAGATATAGATTTTCATATTGACCGATCCAAGCCTGTGAAACTAAAATTCAAACTTCATTCTCTTCCAGAGAAAATTATCTGTTCAGCTGTCGATGTATTAAGTGTCTCGCACAAGCTGACGACCCAGACGAAACAAGTGAGGAAGAAGATGAATCGGATGATGATGACATGTAATATTGAAATATTTAATTTAAATAAAAGTACTGGTATAATTACAAACAGTAGTTAGTATAATGGAAAATGTATGATGAAAAATTATCGTAATTCCCTACGTTTTCACTGTATTAACACTGGAAGTAAGGTTAATCAGTTGGTTACTGCTTTCAGCTAAATCTGTTATTGAAACTCTTCCTCTTTGCTTGACAAATTTTGCTACAGCTTCTAATTCTTCTTGCGATATGAAGATAAACTTGCCTCTGTCATCAAGAACCCCTGCAAACCAAAGTGAGTACAGGTATTAAACTCAACCTTCGTATATCAAGAGATTAGCGCTAACATACATAAGTTGACAAACTTACCAGTGAGCGATCCTTCTACTTGGAGTTGTTGAATCCTGTCGATTACATTCTGAGTCTTCAGCTTAAAGTGGGCTGCCAGGTCTTCGAGCACGACAACTTTCATACTCTAAAAATGAAAACATGCATGAAGTGCCTATTTTTCGGACTAGAAGTACATTTTAGATTGGTTTTAGATTAAATTAGTTTTGGATGTTTGTTTGGTCAAGTTGGTAAGTTTGGGTTGATTTAGGTCAGTTTAGGCTCCGTGCATGTACAACAACGTCCACATAAGGTGACATAGCCGGATGGTCCAATGAATAGTGGCTGCTAAACATTCAAGTGAAACACAGTACATGAACAATACGGTGAACAATAGGCACACAAGATCCATCGATCAAGTTTTGAAACATTCGAGTATGATATCCTGACGAATCATTTTGAAATTTTGTAAATTATGATACGACAGGCCACATTTCTAATTAGTCACAACTTCAAATTATTTCAGCTAATCATTCTTACTTTGATATAATTGATGAACTCTTGTAAGAGGTTCCTTTCTTCATCTTCATCAGCCACTTCACAACCCTCCTCCTCAACGCTAAACATTTCTTTCATCTTCAAATACTCTTCATGTTCCTCACGTTCCTTCTGCTCGCGGGTCCTTTTCTCTTCTTCTAAGCGTTTGGCTTCCTCCAATTTCTCTCTCTCTAATTGTTTTTCTCTCTCTTCATCTGCTAGCTCTTGCCTCTTTTTCTTATCTTCTCGGCTTCGTTCTTCCATCTCTCTCGTTCTTTGCCGGTCAGCTTTGGCTTCAAGCTTTGCCCTTTTTTTAGCTCCAAGCTTTTCATCCAAAAATTCAACATCATTCTCTTCTTCGTGCACAATATCTACTTCTTCATTGTCAGAATCTTGCTGTTGTCGAACTGAAATTAGTTCATAGGTTCATAAAAATTAAATAATCGTTTTTCAAGATTTCTCTGCCCATCATGAAATCAGTGGGTCACTAGACCTACTGCAGTTGGGGTCAAAAAAAGTAGTAGGCCTACTTACAACTCTTTGCAAAATTATAGATGTTTTGAAATCTCATAGGCTTATTCATTCTTTTTCATTTTTTCCCACTGGGCTAATCCCATAGAATTTCAAATCTCACTGATTTTTTCTCCCGTTCTGACTCAGTTCTAATCTGGTATCCTAAAGCTTGTGTTTTCAGAAATATTCAAGTACCGGTACGGTATTCAAGTTGGGTCAATTTGGGTTTAGATTTCAGAAATATAGGTCACCAGCAGTAAGATTCCATTTCACTATCGAATGAGAATGAATATTCATACCGGTACTTGGAAGACTGCATTTAGCATTTTCAAAGACCGTTAAAGGGATTGTTTACAACATTTTCGTTTATGTGCTGTTGTTCAAAGAATCTATCTGGATTTCAATGTTAGATCATTTTCATAGTAAAAAACTCCAAATGCACGAAATAGAACAGTTATAAAAAAAAACACGCTTAAAAATTCATGACAATTATTATTACATCTATAGTGAACTGTTGGAGGCTTGGAGGATCAGCAAATCAAGTCAAAGTCAAGGCTAATATTACATATAATATTGAATTGCATTTAATATTTCATTCATTATCATAAGAATAGTCTACAAAATAAACCAACCAGAGTGGAAAGATTAATTTTTAACTTGAATGCCGTCAAAACATCAACTTGATATAACTTTTTGAAAGAATTTAATTTCATTCTTATTAGCACATCCATCAACGCGGTAACACATAATGCGTTTTCCTAGTGATGAAGAATTCATAAAGATCCTTGGGGCCTAGGCCTGGTCAAATTCAATGGCCTAGTCATCAAGTATATAGTCTTTTATATACTTAATGGCCTAGTCTTACCTGCAGCACTCAGTCGAGCCCGTGTATTGCGTACAGCAACTGCCCTCCTCGGAGCCGCTCGATTTTGCCCTGCCTGAGCACGGACTTGGGGCTGTGGCCTGTCAACAGCTGCATCTAAACATGGATGAAAATTAAATTGCAACTTGCAAGGTTCAACGGGTGTACTCAATATCCCAATTTCTACTGCAACTATAACCTCAAAAAGAAAGTGACGTTTGCACAGGCCTAGCACGATGCAAAAGCTAGGCTTACATCGTCTGATTTAAGGGGAAAAGGCTAGGATAGCGTACGCCTACCTGTATTATCTCTTCGTTTAAATACTGCTAATATTATAAGGAGAATTAAGAGAGCAAGCGCAAAACTAATAAGTAAAGTCAAATCCATTTTCAGCTTGGACTCGACTAGGCCTACAATCTGATCCAGCTGTTAAAAAGTTCTAATCTCAAGGTGCGGTTGATCACATTGACACCATTTCTTTTTTTTTTTATTATTATATTATTACTCATTTTTGTGCTCTCTAATTGAGATGGTAAACCACCATGTGAAAAACCTTGAATCAAAGCCTTGAATATTGATCTCATAAATTTGTGCAACTTTATTTATTTATGAATCCGTCGGTTTATTGAATTTCGTACAACGGCCAGTGTTAGTGCAGCCATCGAGCGCAGCCCATGGCCCAGAAGAATGAAAAAAGAAGAACAGTGACGTCATGCACATTTTCTTGACGGCTCGGCCACGGCTAGGCCTAGTTTTCTCAGGTGACGTGTGAACAAAACAGAGTTGATCTAGGTGTTGTGTTCTTTTCTGCCAGCAATATGTCGAAGTTTGATAATATTGTAGTTGGAGTTGTGTTGTTAGTGACAATCAATCTTGCATCGGCTTTATATTTCCACATTGGTGAAACAGAACGCAAATGTTTCATAGAAGAAATTCCGGATGAAACAACTGTTATAGGTTAGTAGGCCTAGGCATTGAGTCTAGGCCTATGCCTATTCAATGGCCTAGGCAACCAACAAATTCAATGGCCTAGGCCTACTTTGAAGCAATAGTTGTAGCCTAGGCCTAGGCCACTGAGTACACAAATACTGCTTAGGCCATTATAAAGTCAATGCCCATGCCTACACTTCTATTAGGCCTAGAAGATGATACCATTAAGTATTTGTATACTTAATGATGATACCCTATAAACACTATACTTAATGCCTATAGCATTGATGCCTATAGGCAGATGTTATTGTATTACATTTAATATTATTATTATTAACTCTTACAGTTGCGCTAAAATGCACGGGGGCAAGTTCCCTACCCTTGATCACGACGGTTTGCCCGCCTCCCTAACCTTCTGCCGGAATTGCTTTACCCTTATTTCATCCCTCTCAAAAACACTTCTACCAAGTTCATTCCAGTCCCTACCTGTCCTATTTATGAAAGAAAATTTACCCACATCTAATCTAGCACCCTTTACAACTACCGCTCTATCATGTCTTCTCCTGCCCCCATACCCTAGCTCATTCCTTTCAATCAACCTAATCAATTATCCCCAGCCCCCTTCTGCCACCGATCCACTTTTCTCCGTTTTTCCAATTCCTGCCACCCCAATTCGCGCATCATCTCAGATGGACTCTCCAATATTCTTATCCTTCCTCCCCTTTCATTCACTACCCACCTCCACCTCCTAACCCTACCTGTAACCCTTCTGACTGCTATCCTCTGCACCCTTTCTACATCCCTTATCTCACCTACCCTATATGGATCCCATACCGAACTTGCATACTCTATCAAAGGACGCACTAACGTAAAGTAGGCTTTTTCCTTAATCTCCGTACCTGTCCCCCTAAGCTGCCTCATCACAAAGTTTAATGCATTAATACCCTTCTTTGCTACTCGCTCAATTTGACTCCCCCACCCTAAGCGTCTGTCAAATACTACTCCTAAATACTTATAGTTCTCCACTGATTCAAGTGGCTTCAAGTGATTCAAGTATTATGCAGCCCCTATCATGCCCCTATCCACGGCAGAAATGGAGTTGGTCGAAATAGTTATAATCGTCAAGTGTAGTTCAACCTACAAGTAAAGGACTGCACTTGTGTAACACTGACCCACAGTTTAACACAATTTCGTGCCACATTGTGAGATCAAAACTGAAGTTTTTCCCGTCATTGCAGGAAGTATTCTACAAATAACTCTAGGCTCTTCTCTTTGAGCCTGGAATTGTGATTTCTTACAACGAGAGTAGGCCTAGTATCTATATATAGTCTCTTATAGATATTTTTAGTGGTATTAATATTATTTTTGTTTTATAGTGAACTATAAAGTGGAACTATATGATCCAAAGAGTGGTGGTTTCATGCCTTCGAGTCCCGGAATTGGAATGCATGTTGAAGCACGAGATCCAGACGACAAGACAATTTTATCCAGAGTAAGTCCAGGTCTTCAGCGGTAATGTGAACTTGTTAATCTGGTAGGCCTAATCTCATTGATTTTCTTTAGAATCCACTTGAGATATAGGCCTATAAGATGGTAGAAAGTCAACGATTTCAGATACATACCGGTTCAAAATAAGAGAACTTTGTTGGTAATTCTAAACACCGGTATTTATTTACCAGTTGGCCTACATCTGTACTTATTAGACCTATATTCTTATATATTAGACCTATTAAAATGATTCTAATCCGATGTTTTTTGTGTAAAAGGCCTCGTGACTCAATTGCAAGCCTTGACTCATTAATTAGTATCAAAATAGGTTTTATCACTTGGTGCAAACTTATGGTGGTAACCTGAGCATGCTTTTGATTAACGGCATCGTGTGAGCGAGATGTTCTATAAAAATGACTGATTTGTTTCGTCGGTGATTATTAGATTATTATAAAAATATAGCCATAACAATAATTACCGGTACTTGAATATAATTCAAGACCTAGTGGCATTTTTGTTAACATTGTTTGAACCTTTACATACTTGCCTACCATAATCAATAGTAATGTAGGCCTACCATAGATAATTGTATTGTAGAAAATTCAAAATTAATTTATTAATTTTAATTTAACCTTCTCATTAATTTCGACCTTCTTATTTCTTATTACCTTATTTTCTCTTACCTTCTAATTTCGACCTTCTTATCCGACCATAGCGGTCAACTAATTAATATCCCAATAACTTTTTCTAACGAAGGGTATAAACAGCCGAGGAAAACTGCGATCATGAGAAGGAGGTTTCCAGTTGATGAGGTTCAGTCCTTTATCCTTGACTTAGAAGCGGAGAACTGGATAGAAACCGTGAACGGCTCTTCAGCGGACGAGAAATACGATGCATTTATTCACTCGTTTCTTCTACTATTTGAGAAACACTTCCCTAAGAAACTGGTGAATCAGCGAGGCAACACAGCTAAAGGATGGGTTACACAGGACATACGATTGATGTGTAAACAAAAAAGATACCTAAGCCATTTATGGAAGTCAGGAGGCTCCCCAAATACAAGGTCTCGTCTCAAGGAACTAAATAGGAGATTAAAAGTTGAAATAAAAAATGCTAAACAACTTTATCATGAGAATCTTATCCTGAAAGCGGACAACAAGCAAACTGCCTCTTGGCATCTAATCAAAACGTTGACTGGTCGAGGGAGGAAAGCGACAGAGCCTACTACTCTTATCAATAACGGAGTTGAGATAACGGATCAACAGGAAGTAGCCCAACTTTTCAATAAGTACTTTTTATCGGTGGGGTCAGATACTACATCCCTAGCTACAGCTTGTCCACTGTCAGCGGATTCAAGTTTATCCTACCTGAAAGAAGCCTGGCCTGAAAGCCCAGTAGTTTTCAAAAATCCCATTATCACGCCGGAAGATATACTGAAGCTTATAGACAGTTTCAAACCCAAAATGTCAACAGGTTGGGATGATGTACCCATGGCCCTCGTCAAGCGCGTTGGAGCGTGGATAGCAGGTCCCCTTGCACACGTGGCCAATTGCTCTTTTTCCACTGGCAAGTTCCCCTCTTAAATGAAGCTATCAATAGTTAAACCCCTACACAAGAAAAGTGTAATATCCGACTGCTCTAACTATAGACCAATAGCCTTGATCACATCATTTGCTAAGATATTAAAGAAGTTGATGCAGAAGAATTTAATGGATCACCTATGCTCATCAAACATGGTGTCTGATGACCAACACGGATTCAGGAAAGGACGTTCAACCACAACAGCGGCTTTCCAGATGATACACAAAGTAACCAAGGCACTCGAGGAGAAGAACAAAGTTGGTGCTGTACTGTGTGACCTATCCAAAGCCTTCGACGTAATGGACCACGAACTCCTCTTAAATAAACTAAATTGGTATGGTGTTTCCGGGAAAACTGGAGAGTGGATTAAGTCTTATCTAACAAACAGAGCTCAACGAGTTCGGTTAGGTCAGCATGCCGAGTCTCCATACGAATGTGTTGAATGTGGCGTACCCCAGGGATCAATTCTCGGACCTCTGTTATTTTCAATATTGGTAAACGATCTAGCCCCGAGCACTACCCTAAATAATCCGAACAGGAAGATAATCCAATATGCAGATGACTCCAGTGCAGTTGTCGAAGCAAGAAACACACCCAACCTCGACGAGGAACTGACGGCTACCTTGCAAGACCTTAGTGTCTGGTTCACAGCGAATAAGCTCCGACTAAATCATGAAAAAACTCAAGCCATCATCTTTTCCTCCAGAGGCAAGACACTTCAACTACCATCTTTTTCCAAGGCAGTTCCCAGTACAAAATTTCTAGGACTTATCGTTGACCACCAGCTAACCTGGTCCCATCACATTGCTGATCTTGTAAAAAAACTAGCTAAAGCCAACTACATGATTAGAACACTGGCACGACAATGTAACAGGCAAACGGTTTGCATGGCCTACTTTGCGCAGGTTCAATCTCTGCTTCTATACGGCCTAGTGTTGTGGGGTGCAGCGACAAACAGCCACAGAGTATTCCGTGCTCAAAAAAGAATAATCCGCTCTATACTAGCACTAAAAGCTAGATCATCTTGCAGGCTGGGTTTCCAAGAACTGAACATGCTTCCACTCCCGTGTTTATATATACTGTCGGTGTGTTTATTTGTCAAAGATAACCCGGACCTCTTTGGAAACATAGAACATCTCCCTAATACCAGAGGGTCTAACTCGATTGCCCATGAATATTGCCGTCTCGACTCTACAGTCAGGGGACCAGTGCAGTCCGGAAGAAGAATTTATAATAGACTTCCGTCCCACATCAAGGACTCGAGAAGTAGAAAGCAGTTCAAAAATGAGACCATTAAATTCTTACATACAAACAAGTTTTATTGTATAGAAGACTATTTTAATTCTCAATCAGATTTAAATCATTGACACATAAGCTATTACATTCTATCCTATTATTTATATTTATGTACTATTATTATAATTTTATTTTCTAATATCTCTGACAATGTTTATACAATTTTAATATTGTTCTTTAATAAGAAACGGCAATAAATACAAATACAAATACAAATACAAATATTAATGCCTTGGTCACTGCAGACTAAACCCCTTGGCCCTTGCCTTCGTCGCTAATATACTACAGTGACCAAGGCAGTCGACGAAACGTCGAAAATCTCATGTGTTTGTGTAGAGCGTACTTATTTGTGTTCTATCAAAGGGCTCTCCACTCCACAATTAGTATCTCTACTCATTAACTTCAGAAAGCTGCTGTTTTTTCTTTCACCAATTCATATGTCCAGCTAATGCCATTTTCCTTTACGACCAAGTAATTCAATTCAACATTGTACTTTTTTGCTGTCGGTACAATTGATTCAATTTGAGTTGTTAATTTTTGTAGGTCTACAGTTCGGAAGGCAGGATATCATTTACATCGCACACCCCTGGAGAGCATGTAATTTGCTTGTACTCGAACAGCAGTGCATGGTTCAGTGGCTCCCAGTTGGTAAGTATCGATCCTAATTGGTTGAACAATTAATATGCCCAGTATTTAGGCAAGTGTTTCTATGTCCAACTTCAATATTTAGAAAACTTGTAGTAATATCAATATAATGATATATATTTTTTCAAGGAACAGTTTACATGTTATAGAATACGTTATAGAATATGCCAGTTAGATATAAAGAGATTCAGTGAAAATAAGTGAAATCAATATAATGAAAATCCATGCTGAAATCAAAACTATATTCATTCATCATTGGCTATGTCATGATCTTTGAAAGCTGCTCATATTCTTTTACGGAATAAAATGCATTGGTCAATTAAATAATTCTTCAATTCAGATTTGAAAGATCGACGTGGAGCACGGTCTTTATCTGCAGTGGCAGTCTGTTGAAATAACTGGCTCCGGCAACGGACCTCTCAGCTTAACTGCTGAGTGTCTTATTTCCCCAGTAATCCACGTTCTTCTTCGTCGGATTTGTGTTGAGATAGGCCTCTTGGGGAAAGCACAGTTGAAGAGATGAAGGAACGTAGTGTAGAATGCGCTGAATTTGCAGTCAACCATTCGGGCCACATGTACGTTTTCCCAGATGGTCTGTGTAAGGAGCTGGTGGAGATATATAGATTGACTTGTAGTGAACGTACGTTCTCTTTCGTACCTTGTCAATGTCCAATCCTGTCTCGGAGACTTGTCTATGGATTGTCATTATCTTGTCACGAAGTCTCAGCAATTGACCATTTTGATCCGACAAGCATAAGCATAACTAACCAGATTAAAATCATTTGTTTCAGCGAGTACATCTGGATATACAAGTTGGTGAACATGCTATTGACTATGCCAATGTTGCCCAAAAAGAGAAACTTTCAGAACTTCAATTGCGAGTTCGTCAGCTCCTTGATCAGGTGGAGCAGATTACCAAGGAACAAAATTACCAACGGGTTAGTAGTTAACAAGGCAATTTATATCTACATGCTAGGAGGTGAAAATACATTGGTTAATATCCTAATTAAGTACCCTGTTTACCTGTTGAATATATAGGCCTACAAAGTTAAATTGAATAAAGTTTTAAAATTTTAAATAATTTTTTCAAAAATAAAATTCATGTTGATAATTTTTCAAAAAAAAAATGCATTTTTTATGAACTTGTGATTCAGTTTAGAATTTAGAATTCGATTAGATTTAAAAAATCGACTCCCATGCGCTTTTAAAGGACACCACCACCCTGAAACTAGATTTTAAAATGAATAATGACACTATTTATTTTCCCAATTTGAGAGAAAACTAGAAATCATCATCTCAGTTTCAGAAATATTTTCACATTTTTTGTCCTCCAGAGCCCATGAGTTATGACGTAGGCATTACTGGTACCGATTCTGTTTAGAAAAGAAACATAAATAGATTCGAGTAATATCTGCGCCACAACTCGGAGAAAGGGCCGGGGCTCCTTGATGGCCAATAAGCTACCGTACCTAATTATAATTTCTGAAATTGAGATGGTGATTTCTAGTCTAAATTGATTCTACAAGTGATTATTAAGTTAAGGAAATAAATATTGGCATTATTCATTGGAATTTAATTTCTATTGAGATGTGTTCTAGGCTCGATCATGAGTTGTCATGACACAAAATTGCTCAATTTTGGATATGTAGGGACCTAATAGATAACCATGGAACTGCTTTCCACATAATAATATAAGAAGAAAAAATAGCGTTATGAAACTGTGCGGAAATTATCTGGGTAGGCATATGTAATATTATAAAATATATCAAGGAACATGCACATCATGACTCTGGGAGGAGAGTTGAAAAAAGTAGATTTTTTTTGCGAGGCTGACCTTGCTGAAATGACCTCTGTTTAGATTTGTACACAATATTTACCATATTCCAGGTACCTGGGTAATGCATTACCCCAAGGCATCGCTAGGTCCTGACTTACTTTCCAAAATAAGAACAGTCTTAGTTCAATAAATATCCTATCTGCTGTATCAAGCTGGCCTTCCATGAACGCGGTATTCGCACAGCGAATTAGCTAAGCGTTTTTTAGCTTGGATACCATGTCGCCATGCGCCGCTCTTGTCAATGATTGGTCGTTTTTCAACATGGCGGCTAAAAAAACGCTAAGCGAATACCGCGTTCATGGAAGGCCAGCTTTAGCATACTTGATATAATAAAACCTAAACTTCTCTCATCTGAATTGCAAGTATGAAAACATTGTAGGCCCCCCTATGTGATATTTTTATTCTTTCATTTTCAATTTAAAATGCTGGTTATGGTTATTAAAACTATTTGACCAACTTGGCGCACTTGTTGGGGCCTACTTGAAAAATAAATGTTACAGGTTCACACCCAGGCAGCACTGATTGCTCATAAACTCTATTCTAACATAACAGTCTTCCATTTTATGAACCAAGTATTACCGATCTCGATCTTCATATCGTTTTTTTTCCAGTATCGAGAAGAACGTTTCCGGGGAACGAGTGAAAGCACAAACCAACGTGTTCTGTGGTGGTCAATAACCCAGACTTGCATTCTCCTGGCAATGGGTGCCTGGCAAATGCGACATTTGAAGAGTTTCTTTGAGGCTAAAAAGCTTGTGTAGGCTTGCTTAATGGTTTGTGAGAGTAAGTTTGTTGTTTCTATATAATAGTGTGTGCAAGAAGTATGCAGTTTTTACTAAAGATTATTTTGGACTCACGTGTATTGCCTGAAATTTTGGAGCTAGTATTAAGGTATCATTTAAAACTTTAAGTTCAAGTCATCTCTAGGATTGTACTGTACCAACGGTACTTTAATAGAAGGTTTAAAATGTATCAAATGAAATGAAAATGCAGTTAATGTTTAGGAGATGACGTTTCCACATTGCTGTAACTACTTCATAGTTGAATAAACAAGGTTCGTGGATTAGCTCCGCTATGTTCTAGTAGCATCAAAATTGTTTTTGATTTTTCTTGTCGTCATTTTCCAGAATGTTTATGGCCATATTTTTCTCTGTTGTATAGATAATTGACTGGTGGAGTACATAGCTATATACATATTCAGAACTAAACTAGGCCTATAGAAATGTTTTTGTTTATGTATGGGCCAAGTGAAGCAATCTCTGTTTTTTAACTTCCTAGTCTAATAACAAAAAATAAAATTGTTCAATTTCATTGTATGTATACTGTATTCACTGTTCACATTTTTACCAGTCCTATGCCACTACTGCTTTCCTTTACTCTTGACCCATTACTTTGAAAAAACACTGCCATGTTGGTCACTTGATATGTACCATACTTGTTTTACTAAGTAAACACTAGCATTATAGAAAGTAGAAATATGCATTTACCAAACTAATAAAGTTCAAACGTTTTCACATAATATTTGTTCTATAGTGTAATGCATTAATAATAATGATCCGCGGTAATCAACTAATCACTTTCAAGTTTTAAGATGACCCACAAGTCAGAAAGTGGACCATTAGATGTTGCCATTTTTGTAGCAATTGTTTTTTTTCTGTTTTCGGTACGTTCATCCATTTCTTGTGAATTGTTCAATCTATGCAGGTTATTAGGGTTGCTTCTCAGTGTAATTCTTTTTATCCATTATATCCATCGATCTTTATATCCATTACATTTAACATCAATAATTAAATGTGTTAGGCTTAGGTAGACCTATGTTAATATTTTCCCTCTTATTCGATAATAATACTGGATGTCAAACATCCAACATAATGGAATCTTCTTTTCAAAAGAGAAGAGTTGCATGCAAGCATGACACGTCAATTGCACTGCAAACAGCTGTTGATAGAACGTGTCATGTAGATTCCTTGAAAAGTGGTCGATAAAATGTTATTTCGTTGTTCCGTGAGCATTAGAATCTATTATTGTACAAAATTGTACTCATAGGTTCTAAATCTTGTTTGTAATTTCAAGTTGACATTTTTTTGTTAAAAAGTCCAAATAATAAACAACGTAGGCGTACTTGATAAAAATTGATTGAAAAAAAAATTTAATTGATTGTTTAGTTCATTGTTGTACCTAACAATGAAATTATTATACATTATTGAAGAAAAACATAAAACAAAGATGTTTTTTTTTTGTTTGAACTTATGCTATTTTAAATGGATAATTTTATATCACATTTTTGAGTAAAACTACCAAATCATTTCAATTTATGAGATTTTACATTTTATTGATCCATATTCAGCATACATCTTGTTTATTCGGCGTCAACTTCCATGACCATACCGATACTACGACGACTGCACGATAAAGTGACATGATCCAAATAAAGCTATTTGTAACGGAGAAGACATGTGTAGGGGCCTACTTGGCAGGCCCGGACTTATGAATCCAGCGCCCCTAGGCTGAACTTAATTCAGCGCCCCTATGGTATCAATAGTATACTTATTTTGCATGGATATAAAATATATGTATTTACAGCTTACTTGATCTGTAGTAGAGGGTGTTACATAAGTTATATTGATTTCCGACGCGATTTTTTTGCAGAAAACTAGTCGTTAATTCTGCATTTGCACTTGCATTTTCTGCATTTGCATCCTCATGACCAACGAGCTCCGTCTCGTTGTCATTTAGACACGAGCCTAGGCTGACATCTGTACTCACGTTATTTTCTGAATGTGGAATCATTATTGTCGCTTCTGAAATAACTTTATGATTTTGCCTCCTCACTCTCTTGAGGAACAGTTTTTGCACACACAGGCTAGGCTACTTATGTATATAATTTATATATCAAATAGGAATACGTTTTAATGCTTCTATTCTGTCTTTTTTTTCATGTGTGATGTAAGTAACTTACGTTTCAATAGGCCCACGCTTCAAAAAGATGAAATTGAATTGAAAAATTGAAAAAAAAAAAAACACTAAGAGCGCGAGCGCCCAGACTACATACTAGGCTTCAGCCTTGCCAGCCTGTGCATAAATCCGGGATTGCTACTTGGTCTTTTTATAAATCCAAAAACTGTTTTATGCTGATTTACAATATTCCAAGGTTGGATAGTGTACGAAAAGTTTCGAAGCTATGTACAGTATCTATGAAATACGCGTCATAAAAATACGTCAGAATTAAACAAAATAATTTTCTTACCTGCTGAAAAAGAGACAGTTTCAGTGACGCGACTGGTCGCGTGGGGTCCAAGGGACCCCAAAAAAGTTCTGACTACAATAGTCACATGACGTAATTTTTTTGAATGTTGAAACTTGTTTTGTTGGCTACTGGAGGGTTGAAGGTATAGAGACTCCCAAAAATTACAAGTTATGGCATCTATGTTATATAAACATAACTAAAGTGTTGGGGTCCATAGGACCCCACGCGACCACTGGAGGGTTAATAATGCATTATCCTTCTCAAATATTGTATTGTATTGTATTTATTCTTTTCCTGTAGATTTGTACATGATACAGATGTAGGAAGCGTCAGCTTAATAACTAAGAATATTTATGTAGTCCAAGTCTAGAGGTATACCTATGTCTAATGTTTTGAAATAAATCAATCAATAAGTAATATTTATATACAATTATGTACATGTCAGGAAATTATGGTATGTAGGTCTCTGATATAAATTATGTTAGGGTGAGATATTAAATTTAATCACAACCAACTGACAAATGAGGGAGGTGAAATGGGTAGGTCTATGTGTGATATTTAAGATGATAGGAATTCTTCTAGAGTGTAGAAAGGGTTTTGAATGAGGAAGTGTTTAAGGCTGTATGCAAAAGTTTTTTGATTGGTTGAATTGGTTATGCCTAAGGGTAGCTTGTTGTGGATGATGGTGCAGAGGTGAAGTGGGCTCTGAGTGAAGAGTGAGCGATTGTGGGTTAATGTGCGGATGGTGTTGCTGTTTCTTGTGGAGTGGTTGTGGATAGTTGAATTTGTGATGAAGAGGTTTGGGTGGTTTCGGACAAAGGTGCTGGCAAGTTGGATAAGAGTACAAATTAGGGTTAGGATTTTGAGGTTTGTGAAGTGAGGTTTGCAGGTTTTACGACGGGAGATGCCAGATATTATGCGTATAGCCTGTTTTTGTATGATGAATATCCGTTTGGCCTGAGGAGACGTGCCCCAAAAGAGGAGGCCGTATGCTAGGTGAGAGTGGAGGTGGGCGTGGTAAACAAGCTTCAGGGAATGGAGGTTGACGATTGGTTTTAGTCTTCGGAGGAGAAAGTTACCGCTTTTGATTTTATTAAGAGTATGTTGGATGTGGATGGACCAGTCTAGGGTGGGAGTGATGTGGATTCCCAGAAACTTGGTGGAGGGGGTACTGGGGATGATTTGATTGTCAGCTCTGATGAGGGGAGAGACGGAGGGAGGATTAGTTTTGGTATGGAAGTGTATGTAGACTGTTTTGGTGGGCTGGAGAGCAAGTTTGTTATTGAGGCAGTAGGTGGACATGAGGGAGGTATGATGGTTTGCCGACTGGGTAAGAGAGGAGAAGGGGTTGGTTTTGGGTGTGGTGAGAAGGTGGTTAGTGTCATCGGCAAATTGGAAGAGGTGTCCCGCTTTAAGTAATTGACGGAGGTCATTGACGTAGAGGAGGAAGAGAAGAGGTGAGAGGACCGACCCTTGGGGAACGCCGTTGAGGATCTCCAGTGGATTCGAGATAGTGGGTGAGGGTATGGACGGGATCCTAACCACTTGGGTTCGATCAGATAGGAACGAGGCTATCCATTTGTTAGCAATACCTCGGATCCCAAGTGAGTTAAGTTTGGTGAGGAGGAGGTGGTGGTCGATGGTGTCGAAAGCTTTGGATAGGTCATAAAAGAGGCCAATAGAGTGGTCACCTCTATCAAGGGCTGTGTGGAGGGTGGTTAGCAAGTTGAATATTGCAGTGATGGTGGATTTGTTCTTTTGGAAACCATGTTGGCATTCGGCGAGGGTGTTGTGGGTTTCGAGGTAGGGAAGTAAACGGGCAAGCATGATTTTTTCGAATATTTTGGAGATGGAGGATAGGAGGGAAATGGGTCTGTAGTTGTTGACTTCAGTCATTTTTCCTTTTTATGTATGGGAATTATGAGGGCTTCTTTTAGTTTCAGGGGGAAGACACCAGTTGTGAAGGAGCTATTGATGATGATGGTGAGGGGGTGGGCGATAAGGTAACTGCATTTAGCTAGGATGGAGCCTGGGATTCCATCCAGGCCACAGGAGTGCTTGTTGTTCAGGGTTTTGGCAATTCTAATTACTTCGGGAATGTTGGTAGGGAAAAGAAATATGGTTTTAGCGGGGCTCATACTAGGTTGTGGGAGGGAGGCAAGATTTATTGGTGGGGCAGTGTTTCCGGCTAGGATGAAGAAGTTGTTGAATGTCTCTGCTAGGATGGAGGGGTTGGTGGTTCGTAGTCCGTTGATGTCAAGGGCAAGTCTTTCAGGAGGCCGTGCAGAGTTTGATGAGGAATTTATAATGGTCCATGAGGTTTTAGATTTATTTGAGGAGGAGGCCAGGAGAGAGTCATTATGGAGGCGCTTGGCATTTTGGAGGTCTCTGGTGTGTTGTTTTTTTGGATATTAGGTAGTGTGTTTCAAGTTGTTTGCAGTTTGGGGTGGTTTTGCAAAGGAAGTGGAGGTCGCGCAGGTTGTCACTGGTGGTAAGTAGGTCTGGGGTAATCCATTTGTTGGGTTTATTTGTCTTCAGTTTAATTTTTTGAATGGGAAAGGAGGTGTTGAATTGGTTGGTGAGGGTGTTCAGGAAGGAGTTGAATAAGGTTTCGGTAAATATAATTTTCAATAAGTTCCTCATCCTATTCGAATTACAGTACAAGAAATTCAGGAGGGATGGGAGGGCATAGATTGCAACAGAGTGGGTTATCTATCGTGAAAAAGGGATGAGAGAAGGAGTAAAATGGTCTAAAGCGACTTCTGAAAATTCCGACGGGTGCTCTAATTTTTTAGCAAAACATGTCAGAGCCCAATGGGGGTGTGGGGGGTCCGCCCCCCACCCTGCCCCGCAGAGAAGATTTTGAAAATTCGTGTTTTTTGTACATATTTTATTAGTTCAAGAAGACTTTCATAATAACAAAGACATCAAAATGGACTTTTTTAAAATTGATTTTGCCACTCCTTCCCCAAGCCCCGCAGGTATTTTCTTGAAATATGGACATTTTCTAAGTAATTTTTGCGATCTATATACACTTTTGAAGTCCAATAATTGAACCTTCATGGACATTCTCGAAGTCATTTTTTCGATCTCCACCAGCAAAGCCCCGCAGGGAATTTTAAGAAATAAATTCATTTTTTTAAAAAAAATGCGATTTACAAGTAGTTTAGGAGTCTGGTGATTGAACCTTCATGGACATTCTCGAACCTACCAACAGGTTAGGTAATAATTCAAATATCATTTCAAGTAACTCAATAACTTTGCTATTATTCCATGTCTAGGTAGCTTAGTTGCTATATAGCGTTGGCGGTTTCGGATCCCGATGCGAAAGGTCCTAGTATCGAATACCATTGGTGACTGCTTTTTTTCTGTCGTATTTTGTTTAATATACCCATATGCAATTGTTCAAATCCTCAATGGACAGTAGCTCAGAGATAATTCCATTCTACCCTGGATAAATTTATCACCCTGTAATAACTCTCATTACTGAATTAATCTAAGTAATTGTTGAGTGAAATATGACAAAAAAGAAGCTCTGTATGGGATTCGATAGCGAGCCTCTCCGGACCACTACCCGAAATCGTCTACGCTAGCCACTCGGCTACCTGGACATATGAATTTTGCAAAGTTGTCGAGATACTTGAAGAAGATATTATAAACAAAACTCGATCTGTCGATTGCTCTGCTACCCTGGTAGGAATACTGGACTGTTGACCAATTTGCTCGAAAACTTTTGTTCGTGGAAAATTGACTCAAGTACCAGGGAAGCAGAATGCCGCAACAGGTATTCCACCTGACACAAATGAATTCAAATAATCTTTCAAACCTCAGCTCTCCTACCAGAGGAGCAGAATATACCAACAGGTTAGGTAATAATTCAAATATCTTTTCAAGTACGGTATCTCAATAACTTTTCAATTGTTCCATGTCTAGGTAGCTTAGTTGCTAGCGTTGGTGGATTCGGATCACGATGCTAAAGGTCCTGGTATCGAATACCATTGGTGACTGCTTTTTTTCTGTCGTATTTTGTTTAATATACCCATATGCAATGGTACGAATCCTCAATGGACATTAGCTCGGAGATAATTCCTCTCTTCACTGGATAAATTATTCACACTGTAATAACTCTCATTACTGAATTAATCCAAGTAATTGTTGAGTGAAATATGACAAAAAAGCAGCTCTGTATGGGTTTCGATCGCGAGCCTCTCCGGACCACTATCCGAAATCGTCTACGCTAGCCACTCGGCTACCTGGACATATGACTTTGCAAAGTTGTCGAGATACTTGAAGAAGATATTATAAATAAAACTCGACCTGTCTATTGCTTTGCTACCCTGGTAGGAATACTGGACTGTTAACCAATTTGCTCGAAAACTTTTGTTCGTGGAAAATTGACTCAAGTGCCAGGGAAGCAGAATACCCCAACAGGTATTCCACCTGACACAAGTAAATTCTCAAATATCTCGATAACTTTCTAGGTAGCTGAGTTGCTAGCGTTGACAGTCTCAGGAAATTGATGTGGAAGGGCTTGATATCGATACCATGAAGTTTGTTTTTTGTCATATTTTGTTGTTGTGCTAATCTGTAATGGATATAAGCTCGAGAGAAGAAGCCTTTTTGTCCTAGATAAATTACTCACATTTCAATAATTTACATTACTTAATCAAACTAGGCTACTGAATTAGATTAAATTTAATACCCTGATTTCTAGTGAGTTATAACATATTTCACACTGAATGATGTATTATTAGGATACAACCCTCAGATATGGAGAACAACACAAATAAGTACATTTTGTCATTACAAGATTGATTGATTTAATGAATTTATGGACATGGAACAACAATACATATTGACAGTACAATTCCAGTTGTATTCACAATGATAATCAAACTCTGTAAAATTGATAACTGGTAAACAGTAAAAATGCATCTATAAGAAGTAAATGGAATCTTTATCAGTTCAAGAAGACTTTCATAATAACAAAGACATCATTATGGACTTTTTGAAAATTGATTTTCCTACTCCTTCCCCAAGCCCTGCAGGGATTTTCTTGAAATATGGTTATTTTCTAAGTAATTGTTGCGATCTACATACAGTTTTGAAGTCCAATAATTGAACCTCCATGGATATTCTCGAAGTTAATTTTTCGATCTCCACCAGCAAAGCCCTGCAGGGAATTTTTGGAAATATGGTCATTTTTTAAAGTGATTTTTGCGATTTACAAGCAGTTTAGGAGTCCTAGATTGAACCATTATGGACATTTCCAACGTTATTTCAATATTTCAATCATGGACATTTTCGAAGTTATTTTCGCGATTTCTAAATAAATAAATTTTTGGTGGGGTCCAAATGTCGATTGGTGGGGCACGCGTCCCACCTTGGCCCCCTTTTAAGTTTTAACGACGTCCCTGCTTGAGTATTCTAGAAGTTGTCGAAGCAGATAATATTTAGGAATCTTGAAATATATGTAAAAAATGACAACAAATAAGTTGGTAATATTATTGCCATACTATTGAGTTGGCCATGCAGAGACTTACCAATACAGCAACGAAACTACCACTTATCTTTCGATCACCGCATTATTTCATGTTTCCACTCTTTTTACTCACTGCACAATCTAATGGGAATGCGATCCATCATGAGATCCATCAAAACATTTTGCTAAATATTTAACAAATATGCCAATATTTTTCCACTGTGATATTTAGTACTAACGCGCACTTCATCCTTCTTCGTGACTTCTCAATATGAACATCATTCGACAAATATAATATGCCTACCTACCAAAAGGACCAAGAGTCGGGAGGGACGAAAACGTCATGAATGAAAACTCAAGTTTTATGCTATACTGAAATTCACGCGAAAAGACATAGACAATATACCTTGTGTTCAAAGCTTCGAGTTAAAAGAAATACGTGACTTACAGTATAGTTGAACAAATCGTCAACGCATAGATGGTCAACGCAAGGGTTTATTACCCTTAAAGAGTGCCAATAAAATGTTCCAGCAACAAGGATGTTTAACATATGTTCATTATAACAATGACTAGTCTATCGGTTCTCTTGAAAAATGTATATATTTATGACTCTCCCCGGCCCCCTCCCTCCCGGCAATCGAGTAAAGATCAGAAAAGGCTCTAAATATTCTTCTTATTTCTTGCTAAAGAAATGCTTTTTCAAAACAACAACATTGACATATTATTGATATTATGGAAGTAAAAATAAAACGTTAAATTTGCCGGAAATTTAATGAAACATACAAATTCGTAATTATATATATTGGTTGAGCCAAATTTTCGAGGGGTGCAGGGTGCTCTGGACCCTGAGCACCCACGGAGTCGGCTCCCCTGGTCTAAATAGCAACATAACTAAAATACAGTACAATCCCAATTGTATGCTCGTATCTCTGCACCATGGTGCAAGTATCACAGAAAAATGTACACCTGACCATAGCATATAAGACTGTAATTTATATATGTAACTAAAAATTGAAACGCTAGTGACCCACATTTTAATCATGTCAATGTATTTTCAAATTATTTGAAAGGTATTTGTTGTGACATTCAGTATTCTTACTTCATTAACAAATAAGCTGGACAGGCCTAGTTTGTACCTATATAGGTAAGTATAGTATAGGTGTAATCTATTGAAACATACACAAATTATGTTTGTAACAATAATATATTTTATAAGTGCTTATAATATAATATACGCCACAAGGTAATTCAGTAAGTAAGAAGTTCTAGCGAGGATTAAAGCGCAGTAAATTAGTGCAATGCTGTAAGTCTCGAGAACTTCCATGGTGAGCAAGTATAAACAATATTGAACTTAAATTCTCATCACCTCTATAGACAAGTGTGATTCAACTATGCTAGACAAAAAAGTACTAAGAAAAATAGGATATCCTAGTTACTATATAATATAGCAACTGCTCTTCTTTTAAAGAGTAAAATGTATTTGTAAATTCAACAAGTCTTTTAAGGATTTATTTTATCCATAATGTACACTTATTTGATTGCATGTGTAGTCTTTACAGGCTACTAAATAGTACGGTACAATAATGAATGAATTTAATAACTGTTTAATAATAATATAAATGGTTGTAAGTTGTAACATATTGTGATAAGATATTATTGTTACTGATTATGTACAGAATCAATCAAGAACAAAATCACCTTTTACACTACTTATTTTTATTTAATATTTACATAATATTGAAACTGGCACTGAACGATTACCGTAATCAGAACACTCGACACTGTAATAGAGAAAACTATCACATCACATGTCTGAAATAATCACATCCAAAATGTGATGCATATACATCCTAAATATTGGATGAATTATGCAGTCAGTTTCAAAGATGGTGTATATAATATATTTTATAATTTTATACATTGGCTGACTCGCTATCTACTTATAGATGTTGATTTGTGACTAAGGTAAAGTATTGCCAAAACATTAGTTCACTTTGTAGCTGCTCAAAAGAATGTTAGGAGAGCAGTCGAGCTCAGCCGAGGTAAATACTAGTTAATCTCACTTCTGGGATAAATGGAATTGTGTATAAAACTGTATATCACTTCAAAGCCCAAGTAGGCCTACTACGATGCATTACTCAATTAGGATAAACATATTGTAGCAATGGAATACAATCATGGAAATAGAATTTGTATAATTGAATTGTTCAAGTCACTGTCATCGTCTCTTTTATGATGCGGATGTGAATTATTAAAAAAGCAAAGCACTCGGGCACGATATCATAACGTTGTCCTATTCGCACTCCTAAAATAACTAGCAAATAGATTGTTCTATAAAAACTTTTGGCAACATATAGAAGACATCAGTTACTGGAGTTTGTAAAGAAACACCACACTGGTAATGCAGTAGCTGATTATCTGTTCAATCGTTTTTTTCTTCATCTACATAATATACAATGCAATCATGTTGAGAAAATATCACCACCTAAGAAAAGCTTAGGTGGACCTCTGATGTCATCCTTCCGAAACGGATGATAAACTGCTTCGAGTTGAACCGCGGCCCATTCGTGGCATGTCAACTAAATCCGACGGTAGTGGTAAAGTAGGCCCAAATACGTGTTCTTGCTCATCTAACTGGACTGCAAACTGTTCTTCTAACCTCTGCAAAGCAAATATCAAACCATTAGCACACACTCATTTCACTGCACTCCTGATTATTGTAAAAATCTGGTACTCACAAATATTGAATATTAATATTGTACGTATAAGTAAATGAATCTGAAATGTGTGAAATCATTTTAATGCATACATCAGCCCTTACCAATTAAATAAATTGTCCGCAGATCTTCTGATTTAAGCTTCTACCAAGGTTTAGAAGGAATAGACTACGGTTGTAGATAGTAGTACAGTAGATAGGATTACTATTGGGTTAGGAATTACGTTATAATGGCAATAATGGTAGATAGACCCATCACCACAATGTAGAACCATAACACAAATTCAAAAGCAACCTTGTTGCCCACCCTTCACCAGGAATATAATTAACATCTGCATGACAATAATTTATGGATTATTACTTATTAGTTACACAGGCCTGAAGAATTATTGGCAATCAATAATAAATCACAATGTGGGAACGAACACAAATTGGTTACTGTGATATGTTTTTTATATACACAGTCAATTACACACTACATGAATGGACATTAGAATTGTCTATTCTAATAGATGAGAGATGAATGCAAATGTTGCAAATATTTTGTTGATATTACAAATTTTACGATCAAGGTACAAAAAATACTAATAGTGTGTACGGTATATGGATTAACAGAGACGTACGTTTGAGTTTTGAATGTAATAACATAATTTAGAATGGCGTCATCTTCAATTTAGAGACACTAACATTTTCATGTATTATATTACAAACACACCAACAGATAATGTAAACTGACTGAAATGTTCTATTAAGTACATATTTTCCTCTCTCTCTCTCTCTCTCTCTCTCTCTCTCTCTCTCTCTCTCTCTCTCTCTCTCTCTCTCTCTCTCTCTCTCTCTCTATATATATATATATATATATATATATATATACTTATTAAATTGTTGCATTATTAGTTTTCCAGCTGTTTTGATCTATTCATGTGGCACACGAGAAGATGGGCAGGCACATAATGCTTATCACTATACGATGCAACTGAACACAAGCAGCCCCAGAGAAAATAAGCTCCATATGACTTTTAAATTAGAATGTTTGTTGAAATATTCTAATGTGCAAGCACTTATAGTACTTTAATATTGTACTTCAAGTCTTCAATAGACTTCCCTGCCATCACCCCACAACAAAATTCATTTCTCTACTTTCACTGACTCAAGGTAACATTATTTTCATAAAGAAGGCAAAGGTTATTAATTAGTAATTACATATTAATAAATCTAGTCATGCACAACTGAAGAACATACACGATAGCTTTGTCATACATCGTAACTGTATAGCAAACAGTCCCATGAACGAAGACACTATTTAGTTATTAATGGTCTTTACTCTTTATTCAAGTGTACTGTGTACTTATGAATAAAATACAAATGAAAGCGGTGGATTCAGGATTCACTAGAAGTTGGGTTCTTCCACCCAACAATATTACATTTTGTAATATAATCCTATAATTAAACTAAATTGTAAAATTTACATTACACTTTTACTTGTATCTACAAAAGATGAAGGTTTTGATTTACTGTCCTATCCCACACGCGTGGGTTTTTTGCTTGGGTCATTTTTCGTGGATACAAGTTCAGTGAACATTAGTATTGCAAAAATGCAAACATTACTGAATATAAAATATATATCAACTTGAACGAAGTCTGTTGTTTCCAGAAGCTCCCAACTAGACAATAAACAGATACAATAACAAACACAGCACAAAACACAATTAAAAGCTCAGAGGTTTTCAACAAGGAGTGTTGTCTTCAAGGTCTTTGGAAATGTGAAGTACAGTGACAGGAGGTTGTAGGATGTGTGATACTCGAGGCAATGTGAACGGAGAATTCAGATTGGACGAGGGAGCCGAACGTGTATTACTATCTGATCTTATAAGGAACCGATCAGGGACGTAGCCCAATGTTTCAGGAAGAGGACTTGTGTTGGCACGAGGAAGAGGAGTTTTGATGGAGTATGACCTATCCAGTGAATGAGACGATCTGTCCAGCATGTGCGGCGACTGGAGTCGGCCAAGTGGTGCAAACGAGACACCCATGTTATAGCCGTTTAATATCTCGTGGTCTTTTAACTCCAATGCACACTCAGCTTCCAATTTCTACAACATGCATATTAGAAAATAAAGTATATTAAATTAAAATGTGTTGTTTTCTTCATCTGCTGTAGTCATAGCTTGTTGGGCCTATAATCTTTATTCTTTACACATAATTCGTTTAATTTAAAATAACTTTCATTTGCTTTCATTTTCATTTTGATTTCATTTTCAAATAGAAAATGTGCACTGTGAAAACTCGAGTGGAGAAAACTAAGGGAAAACTCGGACGAATGACTGGAATTGATACAAAAAATCAAATAAAAACATATTGGTGGAAATAATTGAAGAACATAATTATTAATTTCCATAATTATGTGCCACACTCCCAAGATTTATCATTTGCCTACAGAAACTTGTTAGTGATTTAGTGAAGCACAAGATAATTAATTGCAGTACAGTCAGACTACAACCAGCAAGAGTTCAAAAGATTATTTGAAGCAATAAGACCAATTAGTATACCTGTTTACGTGGCTTCAATTGACCCTTCCACTCCTTGAGCTCTCGACTGTACGCTTCCTCCTGCTCTTTGAGCTTCATTGTCTCATGCTCCATAAGCATCTTGCCTGAAAACAGTGCAAAAAACATAATGTTAATGCACTTTAGAAGAATGTTTTCTACTTTGGTAGAATTTCACATACGTAATTTCTATATTGGTTGGCAAAACTACGATTGAACAAACTTGGACCGTTGATAATTTTCATCCAAAAAAGGCAGAAATGAAATTTGACAATGATTTTAGATAAAGGAGGTCTGTATGCTAGTATATTTCAAATGTAATTACGTACGTTTTTCATTTTGCAGCTGTTCTAGCTCTTTAATTGTAGCCTCCGAAGTGGCTCGAAGTTCTTCTAGTTGTCGCTGGTGCTTCAGTTCAAATCTGTGCTGCTCAGCCCGGTAACGCTTCTTCTCATTTTCCTGGAACTACGAAGCAGGTATGAATAAAAGAAAAGTTACATCAACTTGGTTACGATACAAACCGTGTAAGCATATTACCTGCACCATCAACGGACTATAGGAAAACACAAACTATGCATTGAAAGATGAGCAATCTAGGCCTGTGTATGTGACATGTAATGGAAAACCATGCATAGGCCTACAGGTTACCTAGATTTTGAAAAGCTATCAAGTCATTGCATTCCTGTTCTACCTGTTGCTTATTACAATTGTTTTATAATCTAATTGAGGAAACTTGTTGATCTTAATAGCTATTATTGATGTAAACAAATTACATTCCCTTTAAAACGGCTGATCCGATTTATGTAAACTTTGGAATTATTTTGTATCACTCTTACGCCTAAATTCCGTACAAATTTGAATTCAGGCCTATCTGAAGAAAATATTGCTTTCCTAATTTTCCACACTAGGTTAATCTTATGAAGGTTTTTGAAATGTCTTTTTCTTTTATCAAAATTGGATCAACCGATTGCGCCTCAAAACTAGATAGGCCTAGTACGGTTTCGATTTAGATGATGACATTAGTTCATGCTAGGTTTCATTACATTTTGTGCTTTCATTTCGCCTGTGGAGCGCAAACAAGAATAAAACTAGAAAAATTGTTTTTTCAAGTGCGGGAAAATTGAGTAGGGTAATTGCTTACACACATCCAACAAGATTATGAAATTCACACTGAAAATACATAATTATTATCAATCAATTATTACAGGCTCACTATCATTTATTGTGTGGTAGTATCGTATCAGCCTAGCGGATATAATTATATGTACTAGGCAAACGCAGGATGTGCGTTGTACGATGAGCGAGATGTCTATATAAAGTATAATCGAAAACTCTACAAACCTTGATCATTTGAAATGAACTTCATCCGATGTCAATGAATCTAGAAAGCCGTGACTTCGACAATGCAACATTTTTCAACTAATATTTCTATCTTTCCGATGAATAAAATACATTTATTATATTATTTTCTCCAAAACGGCTGGTCCGAATATAAAACCAAATTTTTATTCATGTATATTATTCTTGTGTACACGTTTGTGGAAAATTTGAATCATATTGAAGAGATTTAATTTTTCAATTTTTTCCGCTCAGCCAAATCTTATGGGGTTTTTAGAAACTTCTAAATGATGTTTCTCAAAAATGGTCCAACCGATTAGACCTCAAAACTATACAGTTCTAAGTTGGATAAGTTTGCATATAAAAAGAAAGTTTCATGTCGATCGGTCAAACCCTGCGACCTGTGCAGTGTTTCCAAAAAAAAAAAAAAAAAAAAACGCACAGGCAAAGTTCCGTAAGAGTTCAGTGAAAATCTTCGCTACGCTCATCTAACAAGACTTTTGAGATTTTCTCTATAAAGTGATGTTTCTAGACCACAAAGAAAATGAACTTCATTTTACCTTTTTAAGTTTATCTCGGTCATCATCTGGATCATGAGGACCAATGCTTATTCGCATGGATTCACGGTACATCATCTCTCGTGCCTTCATCTCCGCACGTATCCGTTTAGGTAAAGTTCGCTTCTCAGTACTCTGACGTTTCAGGAGATCTTCCTCACGGCGCTGGTTCATGCGTTTAATTTGCTCCAGCTCTTTTTCATGTCGAATCAACATCTATATACACAAAAATTTATTTAGCAGTCAATTTCAGCGAGTATACTACTCAGGAACTTGACTACAAACTAGAAACAAATAAGCTACTACTGTGTAATTAGACTCATTAGTAATTACTCATCTCTTTGAGTGATGTGCTTGAATGGATTTACGAGATTCCCTTGACAATTATGTACATAGCATAGCATATTTTATTCAATAGTGCTTACACCCCAGCAACACCTGGGTTATACTAGGAATTTTATAACCAGAAGTTTGAGCTACCTATTTAATGAACTGACTGTTATATAAAAAAATGCCCTAATTACGTTGTCACAGCATTCAATGAAGAAATGGTAAAAAGGTTTAGAAGTTTATAACTAGTAAATAGTTGAATACAAAGTGACTAAGTATACAATTTTGTTTAAAGTCGCTTTTACTGACTCGCGTTTGCTGCGTCACGCGAGTAGTTGTATTTATTGACTCGCGTGCGCCGAAAGTGAGCAGAAAAATGGATGCCAAACAATTTATGACTATGAACTGTTAGATTATCTTCAAAGTTTGATATTTGGCAACGTAAGGTTACCGGTCTTATTTTTCTCTTCAACTATAATAACAAAATACCGGAACAATTTTATGTTTGATCTAATTATCAATTATTAGGAGAGCACTAAGAAATTTTTGCTTGAGTCTATTTGTAATACGCCCCTTCCTTGAACGTTAATCGAATGGTAAAACTCCAACAGTGCATGCACTGCCTCGTTCTTTGTCTTAATTTTAAAGCTTTCCATAGTTTGAAGACAAATGCATTGTCCATTCTCACGAGTGTCGAATTTGATTTTGAGGTTTTGAGACCGCCTTGTACTGTTGTACGTTTGGTCGGAGCGGGCAGGGAACGATGAGTAGCAGCAGTCTAGATGGCGCTAGCTCGCGTTTGGCGCGTAGAAACATCAACCAGGTTGATGTCTCTACGCGCCAAACGCGAGCTAGCGCCTGACGCGGCCAACGCACGAAACACGATAGCTGATTGGTCAGCGCGCCTGTCACGTGTACCGCGTCGCTCTCAACGCGAGTCAGTAAAAGCGGCATAAGGCTTCTCAAATTACCTGATGCCTCTGCAGAAAGAAGATGTCCTTGAGTTGTCTTTTAGCCAGTTGTTGTTTCTCGTGAATCTGCCTTTCTTCCAACTCCCAAATAGAAGCTTCTCGAGCACGCATCAACTAACACAGACCAGTCACATTTGATTGAAATAATTGAACCTGCAATATGAATCAAGAAATGGATTGATGAAGAAAATGAACCTACCTGTTGTTTTTGTTGTAAAAACTGACGTTCCATAAGAGCTATCTTCTCACGATGCGTGTCATTCAGTCGTCGAAGAGAGGTTTCGTGGCTTTCGTTCAATTTCTCCAAGAAAAGCTTTTCTCTCTCTTCATGTTCGGCCTCCATTTTGTCCTTCCTTACTTTGAAAGTACTCTTTCTCAAGTCTTTCGGCATAAGATCAACTTCTTGCTTCAATAGCCGTAATTCTTGCTTTTGACCTTCTCTGAATTGTTTCAAGTCACGCTCCTGTTCTGCGCGAATTTTCTTCGACGACACCCGAAGATCAGTGTCTTGCTGGGTTTCAGCTTTTTCAATTTGTTGGCGTTGTTGTCGTACCATTGTATCCAGGTCCGACTCATATGTTCTAAGCATTGTTATCTTTTCCTGTTCAAAGCGCTTATCTTGCTGTTCTTTGAGAGTCTGAGCTTTAAAGGAAAGATCTTGAAACTGTCTTTGCTCCTGCTTTTGTAACATCTTGAGTTCCCGAAGTTCTTGCTTCCTAAAATTGCAAACAGAGAGAGAGAGAGCTTTGTAGGAATTCAAGGACTCTTATATCATATTGCATTAGTAACCATGGTGATCATTATTTGCATTATAAAAATGGAACAAACTACACTAGAAAATTAGCCTACAGGAATGTTTACCTGAATATATGATCATCATAGACTAGTCCACTTTCGTCATCTCCATAGATTACTTTACTAGTCGTAGTTGTTACAACTACACCGTCTATTTCAAACTTGCGAGTACGTTTACGAGTCTTTTTCTTCAAGTTCATTAGATGTAGTTCTTCTTTCGTGCGACCAGATTTATGATTTTCCTGCAAGAAAAAGAATTACAAGGTTTTAATGACCATAAAAAACTTTGCCTAGAAGTTGAATCCAATACAATATGACTAAATCCACTCAATTTCATAAACATTATAACCAAGATATGTGGTCGACAGAAAGCAAAATACAATACTTGAAAACTGCCGTACCCTATTGTAATCCGGCTTTCGCCTCAGGACAACTCCTTCCTCCTCCAGGTCACCGGAACCTCTGGAGTCTTGACCGAGTCGGTTTTCTTTATTACTACTACGACTGTCTTGGCTGATGGTAGTAGACACGCTTTCGGCATCTGAACGATCCAAAGTCTTGCTCTTTGTTGAGCCACCGCTTACTGACTGTGGTCTCGATCCACCTGCGGAACCATCCTCGGAAGAAAGATGCTGTCGTTCCTCGAGTGGGACGCCCTTTTCCTTCTTTGGTGAATCTGTTGCTTTGTGAATGATGAATATATCCTTGCTCTTTGTCCTACCAACATTACCATTCACTTTCTTCGGAGTTTCATCATCCAGATCCGTAGACTCTTCTAGAGTTGTCCCCTCAACGAGGATTGATGTTCTCACTAGATCGTCAACCGAACTGCTCTTACTGCTGTTGCTCCGTGAACTTGACCCGTGGTGTTTATTCAACATGTTATCGCCACCTGCCCCAGGATCAAACACACCAATTGAGGCAGAATCCTTGACTCTTGGTCTTTCTTCGCCTACTGTAACCACAGATACATGACTAGTGTCTTGGAGAACTGAATCTTCATATTCACTTGTCAAATCTTCTAGCAGAACCCCTGTTCTATCGCTCTCGTCTATGCCAACAAAGCTAGAGTTGACTATTAAAACTTCACTCTCATCAAGTTTCTGACCTTTCGTCTTATCTGACACGAAGCTTATTGTCTGATCGTCCAACGAATCCAACAGCTGATAATCATCGTCTGTAGAGGACTCGTTAATCTGTGTCTTGTTGGTTTCGTTCGCGACAATGATCACCTCATTGGAACCGAGGCTAGGGGGTTTGATTGGCGTGGAACTCTCCATTGGTGGTAGTAAAACAGGTGGATGGGTTGTCACCACAGTTACTTGGTTAACATTTCCTGGTAAAGGATTCATATCTTCGCGTAAATCATTGGTGATGGTTACAGTTGAACGATTTAGTTTATTTTCTTGCGATGGATGATCCTTCACTCTAGGGACACCTGCAAAAAAACAAAGATGTTGAGCTGGATTGATTTACATTTTAGATCAAAAACAAATACTGTCCAAGTCCATATTTAGTTTCACTTACACTTACAGGCAATAACAAATGCCTAACATCACACTCAGTACTAGAATAAATGATTTATCAATATGTATGCAACATTTAGGAATGATTAGATGTTTACGGCTTTCGCAACCAGAATATAAGGTATTTGATATTGGGTGATATCGTTGCGTCGTCCGAGGTGGAGTAGTTCTGAAGAACTAGGAAGAACTACTTGATCTTACACGCCGCGACGAAATCACCCAATATCTCACATATCAAATAGCTCACATCTAGGAGTGTTTACGTACACATCGTACCTACACATTATATCACTTATTCAGATACAATATCTGGCTGTTGATTTTAGCTAGGTGCTAGGAATTGAAAAATAAAATATTCGAAGGATAGCTTTATTCAAATGTACCAACGTTGTTACCTGGATGAATATCTATGGAATCTCCGCTGGTAAACTCAGGCTTGTCTTCAGGTATTGTTGTGACTAGCGCAACTTTGGGTTCAAGATCAAGTTTCTTTTTATCAGCCACAGTGCTATTCTCAGTAAATCCGTCTTTGGACGATTTCTTGTGCAGTACGGGACGGTCAGTTTCTTCCACAGGAGAAACTGGCATTATATTATGTTTGTGTGTAACCTTTTCGTCTGATGTTTGGGTATCAGCACCAAAGCTGTCGGTCGACTTCATGCTGTCCTTACTGCCATCTCGCGAAAGAGAAGGCTTAGTCTTCCCGACAAGATCAAGGCTTCCATTTGACAAACTTTTATCACTTGTTTTAGAAGAAACAACCGGGGGGGTTTTGTTTCCGTCGGATGGTTCTTCCAACGCCGAGATGGCAGGAGGGAGAGGAGCAGGACCTTTCTCACGTGATTGTCGCTTTTCTGCTACTTCGGATTGTTTCTTGTTGTCCTGAAAATATTAATTAAATATAAGAATTCAATTTAATAACTGAACTTTATCGACGTGTTTATTCAAGATGATCGAATTTGCGCTGACATTTTAACCCTTTGTGGTTCCATGTTGACCAAACCCGACACTGAAATAAGTTAGTTCCGGTCCCATGTCGGGGCTGGCCCGACACCCAATACCGTGGACCGTTTATCACGCAAGAAAGTTCATCAATGCCATTTATTAATAAAATTATTGCACCTAAATTGAATTTTATCAAGAGACAATGATTCACTGCCTTCTCAGCCTTTGAAAAAAATAAAAAAAGTAGTAATCACAGGAAAAGAAATTTCAAACTACCAAAGATGGCTGCCTCCATTCGTTGTTCAAGTTAGAATGATTTTTAGACGATTCCAAATGTAACTACACTTTTAGGAATGGGAGAACAGTTCATTCAAGTCCTTTAGAATGTATTGATTGCAGTGATAATTGTATAAAGTGAGGTTGATGATGATTTTTTTTGATGAAGAAAATAGGCCGACGACTTATGTAAGTAACGGAGGTTCGAACGGTGCGAGCAAATAGTACTTGTTGAAATTAATGCCAAGCCAAGTGAAAAAAGTAATGGGACCGGTAAGGGTTCAGACAATTTGAAAATAAAGATACTAGTTTGTTTCAATCTTGTATAAAAAAATACCCCAAACTAGCCAGCCATACAATTAAATTGAAGTTATAGGGGCTACCCAACATTACTCACCACTTTCTTGTCATTTTCTCCAACACTAGTCTTTCTATCGCCTTCTTTCTTGAATTTCTTTCTGTCATTAATCTCGGCTTCCTTTTCAGCTACTCTCTTCAATCTGTCGGCATCCTTGGCATCAACGGGAGTCACCACAACAGCAACAGGCGGCACTACAGACAAACATACAGAAATTGTTAGCTACTAGAACTAGAAATGCGGAACGATTAAATCTCAGGTGAATACCAAACTCAGCTGACTGACCTTTCATATCTGTTTCGCCGCTCTTCTGAGAGGTGGAATCATCTTCGCCAGTTTCCAGGTCCAGGGGAAGTTGGGAGGTACGGTGCTCCTGGAACATCAACACCCCAGGCATAAGTTTTTGTAGTATTGATGTTTTATTTACATACCATCACAGTAACACGATCAATATTTATTTGATAATTCCTCAGAGCAATTATTGATGTATAAATTCAAAAGCATATTCAGCAGGGGATCAGGACAACCATACATGACGCAACAGTTGATTGAAGTTGACGAATTGATGAAAGCAGGGCACCTAAATATGATCATGGCGAGAAATGGAGAGAAAACCACAGCCGACTAAAGTGTACAAACGCACTTAATTCTTCTGGAATTGTCTTCTGGAATTAGATACACCGCTGTTCTAATATTCCCACACGACTATGAACATGAACATCAATCATCATACTTCAAAGTTTAATCAGAATACCTTCACAACATTCTGTTGAATTAACAGGGTAAGTAAATTAATTTCCCATCGATGGAAGAATTAAACCTAATATAAGATGATTCAATATAGGATGATAACTGATCAGTGATCAGTATGACTTTGTCACATCAAAAAGCAACTGAACGGATGGGGTAAATATGTACTGTACCTGGGAAAGCATGCAGTTGGGTTGATCTGACACTGGGGAGCCGCATGCATAGCACAAACAAGTAGAGTTACCACAAGACATATACAAAAAAATGACAAATCAAATATAGAAAAACACGAGATTAGATTAACGACAATATCAGACAGCAGATTATCTTTTCTATATATTCTTTTTACGTCTCATTGGCGTTGGTGAGTGAATGGAAATATGAATTAAACGTTTTTTTTTATGAAGTGTTTTGGACAGTACGAGGGAAACGGTTGTGGCCCATTTTTAAGGAGTCACCCCAGTCTTCACTTGAACGACAGAGGGATACCATGAAAAACCCCTGTCGGGATGGTCGACCATAGCGGGAATCGAACCTCGGTCTTCTGAATGATGGTCTAGCATTCTAACCACTGGTCTACCCATCTTAGTATAATTATGTATTCATTGTAGTGTATAGGCCTATTATCTATATAACATACATACTATAAAATATATATGGATAGTAAGAAAAATAGAAACACCTCTAATCTCTAGTTGGTTTAGACTTTAGAGCTCTAACCTTTAGAATAACCATCAGCATATTGAAAGTAAAATTGTATAACACAATTTTGTGAATTCCTCTCAAGTAGGTCAAACCAGAGAGTAAAAAATAAAAATATTATCTCAACATTAATTTCCACACAAATTTAAAAATATTCTAGATTTGGCGCTGTGACTTACCTACACGTTGGTATTGTTCCCTGTGTTTTTTCTGTTTCCTACAGCGCTAGTTATTTGCAAGCATGAAATTAATCAACACAAAATTAAGCGTGCACACGTTTAGATTTTTGCTATGAACACAGAATTGAACATAGGCATAGTTCTATAAAAATTTCAGTGTCTATTCAAGAACCCCAGATAGCTTTACTTAAAATTCTTCATATATTTAGAAAAGTACCGTATGGAAAATAGTTGTAGACAGGTGATTAACGTTAATTGGCAAAATACTGAAAGATTATTGTTAGTATGTATAATATAAGTTTTGTAAAAAGGATAGTAACAAAATGTTTACCTCTGCTTCTTCGTCGAGTAATTCTTCTTCCACGACTTCAGCTTTGTATTCCAATAGTAAATCACGTACAGACTTGGAGTCCAGAGTGCAATTGATGAATGCATACTGAAACAAATGCATGTAAACCACATTTAAATCTCTAAAATATGTAACAATTTAGACCATATCAAGTAATAGCGGCCATGCTATTTACACAATTTATGAGAGATTAGACTATCCTACATCTCCTATTACAAAGAAAGAATCAAATGATAATAGGCATATCAACTTTTTGTAAATAGTAAGTAGACATATAATTACTAGTGTACAACATATTTTGATTATTCATGGTGAATATTGAATACCAATATATTATTATTAACTACACTTAATTTAGTTCTAATGATTATATATATATATATATATATATATATATATATATATATATATATATATATATATTCAGCAATATGGAGCAGGTTTGGCAATCTTGAGTAAATACTAGATAGCCCCACTGGAAGTGGTACAACCCCCTCTTGACCTCTTTACTTTCTTTACAAGTAAACATTTTGTTTCCATAGAACTATATAAAATAACATATGACAAACCTTCAACAAGTCATTTGCATTGGGTCTATGACTAGGGTCCTTAATAAGGCACTTGGCAATAAATTCGTTGAAATCTCTTGACCACTTCGATGGTTGGTCCAGTTTCGGTGGATCGGATTTCTGTATCTTGAGTAGCACTCGCATTGGAGACATTTCGTGGTTCGGAGGTTCCATTTGAGCAAATTCAATCAAAGTTATACCCAGCGACCAAATGTCGACTTTAAAATCGTACGGGTTGTCACGAAATGTTTCACATAAAACCACTTCCGGAGCCATCCAGTATGGTGTTCCGATAAATGTATCATGTTTCTGAAGCGTGTATTTGTTCTTAGCAGACACACCAAAATCAGCTAAATATGAAAAATATGTGTATTAATAATTATGTTATATTAAATAATTAGTATGGGTTGGATAAAATCAATACCAGTAAAATGACCTGAAGCATGATTCCAAACAAAAATGCCTAATGTTAATTGTTTGTTATTTTTTGTTTTAATTAATACAAGGCATCAAGTGAGTTGGCACTGTTGATTCAGATCTTCTAATAGGTCACTCTCCCTATGATGTGAATCGATTATACGAGCCTTCAAGGACACCACATCAATTCGTAACATTATACGGAGGAAATGCAGCATAGGCCCTATGTGTTGTAAGATGAGCAAGATATTAATTTTGTACGAAGTCTACTCGAAAACTCTACACACCTCGACTTATATGAAATATATTCGAGAGCTCTACACACCTTAGTGGAAACTGTCAAATCTACAAAGCCATAAATCAGAGTGCACATTAAGATACTGAATGAAGACTTCTATTTCTAGCTATTTGATAAACATTTGTTCATGGAGTAATTATTTTCTTCGAAACAGCTCTAATCCGATCTTAATGAAAATTCGTAACAATGTGGATCATGTCTGAATTTATATTCAGTAACAATTGAATTTTTCTTATTTTTTTTTCACTCGGCTCAATCTTATAGTTCATCTTAAGTGGTAAAACCAATTTTGCCCCAAAACATAGTTTGATGTTGGATGATGTTGGAGCATCCACGAAAAGTTTAGTGCTGATCACACAAACTGTGTGACCTATGCAGTGCATACAGAAAAATCCATACTGGAGACAAAGCTCTATACAAGTCCATGGAGGTGTTTGCATTTGCTCATCTGATAATGTACGTAAACTAATATCTAATAAGTCCATTTAGCTTGTCGATAAAAAAAACTACGATTTAGTGTCCACGCTCGTTCTATGCCGTCATTTTTTTTTATTAACCTCGATACTTGATACAGAAGTACGCTGCAACTGTTACAAAAGTTATGTTTTAAATTTGATAGTTCAGCACCAATTAAAATGCCACACCAGAAGATTAGGAGTACACATAACGACAAAACAAAACAACTTTTATTAATAGCATTTGTAACTACTTTTGGCCAACAAATTATGTATATAGATCTATTTTTTTTATGCATTATTCAAGATTTATTTGAATAGGCCTACATAAGGTTTATTCATAATTTTTAATTTTCAACCTAATATTCCTAGACAAAACAAAGTTAAAAACATGCATAGGCCTACACTTCTATAATTAGCCAATTAGCCATGATTTTCATGTCAGACCAGACATCGCCTAGTGACAAATTTTTACTACTAAAGATGACATAATCCTGCATGTCAACAATTACATCATCAACGCTTATGTTCACTGATAGTTTAGGCCTATGTGGGATATTGAATTCTAAATAGCTCCAGGTGTTTTATGAGGCAAGCAAAAGTAAGACAGAGAGTAATTAAATATATTGCATGGAAAAACATATTCAAACATAGACCTAGCTTGAAAAAGCAGACTCTCAATCAAGTGCTTGAATGTGCACTATTATGATGTGGTAAGAGAAACAGCTATATGTTTCCTGTGTCCCTTCCTGTCGCCTTATCTCAAAACGAGTCACTCATTACATGGGACCAATCAGCTGAAATTCTACTCTTTACCCTTGAATACAAAATTTCAACAAGATACAATTATTAATTAGGCCTACAGGTAGACTAAATAACCAACTGATTAATTTAGAAAACTAGCTGTAACCCACCACAGAATGCTACTAATTTAAATATCTTTCCTATACATTTTAATTTCAATACCGGTACAATTGAAATTCCAACTAGAATAAATACTTGCCTGGGTACAAAAGAATTTGATAGCATTGATACCTTTTTGGTACCGTATAGCTATTGAAAAGAGAAATGATAGATAAAATATATGGGAAAATGCATTTTTTGGTGCATGATAATATTTCAACAGCTTGAGAAATAAAAATGCCAACATAGGAGGGAGTTGAAAATAATGAATATTGAATGTCATTCAATAGGCCTATTCATCGAATTTTTAATAGGCCTACACATTACAGGATCATATCAATCAAATCAGAAATATGATAAGCTAGCAATTATGAATTACCATATCGGTATATGAAGTGTTCGAAATTGGCATTTAAAAGCAGTTAGTCCTCCGGGCTACTAATTTTTTTCATGGTAGTCAGCCTTATTCAGATACCCTGGAAAAACTTTGGAGGACCATCACACATTTTTTGAAGGGTTTTGTTTACATATAGAAGCCTAGTGAATCTATTAATTTGCTGTCTTCTGGCTATAAAGGGAGCAATTTGCACTTTTGTGAGTTCAATTATACCAATCTATATTTCAATTTGTTTACCTCCATATTCACATATTTGTTAATTAGCTTATATTTTTGCCCATATTCCACCATTTTTAAATAAAATTGATACATGCCCAAGTCAATTATTTTCCTAGTAGCCTGTCAAGCTAGTGAGAAAATAGATTTGGTAGCCTGACAACAAAATCAGTTGCCTGGGGCTTCTGGGTTACTGCTAATTTAGAGCCCTGCACATATGTACTACGGATCAAAATATTTTCATTTCATCAGAATAATTCTGCATGCCACATGCATTTCTGTATGCCAAATATATTTCTACATAGTAATTATAATTGTATCTTACCAAGTTTGACACCTCCAGACATGGTAAGAAGCACATTGCCTGCCTTCAGATCTCGATGGATGACTTTAGCCTCGTGTAAAAAACTGAGCCCTTGACACATTTGTTGACAGATATAAGCAATCTGAGATTCAGTCAATGGCTTTTCCAGTTCGACCATGATTGAGTCAAGTGCTCCGCCATCGCAATATTCAATCAACATCTGAAGTATGAATATTAAACGTTCATGAAACGGAGATACTGTGCCAGACAACACCAGTTTGTAGTACTTACTACCAGTACTCAACTACTCATGTATAGTTCATTTTGTTTCCATGAGCTTCTTCTAACCTTTACCCACATCACTATTTCTCATTTCACTTGCTTCTCGCACTACGTATCATCAATTCATCATCTATCATATCATCCATCACAAAAATACACTCTTTAAAGGATGCATACTTTCCAATATCTCTTTACCCAAGTTTTACATAAATGTCCATGTAATTTTGCTTCTGTATACACAATATCATTTGAAATCATAGGAGTCAAGAATAAAACTAATTTTAGTATTTCTATAAGATATCCCCCCCACCCCCCCCCTCTCATTGAGTCATCATGTGACTCAAAAGTTCTCTGTGAGTTCAGGTATTTTTTTGTTCGTTGTTGCGACTTATCAATGGAACATTACTTGGCATACAAGTGCTTACAGCAGTTTTACTTCGTAGACGATAGAAATTATAAGAATACTAAACCATAATTTATAAAATACACACGTTGATCAATCTGTTACGGGCAGTACTAACTAATTCAATATTATTATTATTGGTAATTTACGCTAGAACAGAAACTTGAGTAAGATTCTCGCGTCGCTTACAAATGCCCTTATAAAACGCATGCAACTAAGTAAAAATGTATGCAACTAAGATGAGCCTTTGCTGGTTAATTTGTACAGAAAAAAATGAAAAAATGGTGCTCAGACCTTTTTGCCTACTCTACGTCGATATAATACATAATACTCACTACTATAGTGACACAATAGCATTTGAAGAATGGTTTTCTTTATATAGCCACCAATTGTCAATACAAATCACGGTACCGGTAGGCCTAATGTTTAAGAGGAAAACTAATTAGGCATACTGTCAGTATGTTATAAAAACTTTATTTAGATTAAAATTGTGAGAAGTAGTCAATTTCTTAAGTGGTACCTACTTAAGGTTAATAAAAAAAACTCTTTTTGAAATGATAATGTAAGGGTGAATTTTTCTTTTTTTTTTAATGGCACCCTGCTGCACTCCAATTTGAACACGACAGATAAGTAACACAACACTTAAATTAAGGCCTACACTTAAATTTACGTAGTATCATAGAATTATTGCAACAATACCCAAAGTTTGCTATCAAGGAAATAGGCTTCATGTAGATCCACTATATTCGGGTGTTTGACTTCCGACAGGATGTCTATTTCTATCATAAAGTCAGAAAGATCATCTTCACCCTCTAGGGCACACATCTTCGCAGCAGCAAATTTACCAGTGTCACGTGATTGGGCCTGTGGAATAAAACACATACTTGTTAATAACTACAACGTACAGCAGCTCACGCAGTGAGCGGTAAGTAGATCTCAGAGAAATATAGGCTTATAGGCCTATATAAAACAAATTAAAGTGTGACAATTGAAGTATATTCTCAACGTTTCAGAAAATGAATGATATAAATGAAGTAATCATAGAAAATAGAACTGTCAAAATCAATGAAGATGGTTGCCCCTATTCCATGTTTGTGTTAATGATGTTTTTGACTTTTCAAATGTGACTGCCCTCTCAGGATTGAAAATAGATAATGTAGTCCCAAGTCTTTTAGAATAATTTGAGTGTAATAAGAATACTTTCAAGTGTTGTGGAGGACAATTTGTCTGATGTTGAAAGTAGGCAGGCGGCATATGTAAAGCAATGAAGTTACGTGGGCGCAACTTAATGTGACCGGAGGATGCTAGTAGTAGATTAATATGATCGGTAATGGTTAATGTTTGCTCATTGACTCCACCAATAGCTTGGTAGCTTTCACAACTCACTATATATTAAAATCTTTTGGATTTAGTTCTGTGAACTAATAGGCCCTAATTTAAAACAAAACAATGTTTTCAACCAAGCTATAATGAAAAGAGAATTCTTTATATGTTGATACACATCTGGGTGTCTACAAATTTTCCATTACAAAATTCCCTGACTTTTCCAGGTTTTCCAGATGAAAAATTATATTTTTCTGCGAATTTGGCTTTCCCGTCGATTGTAATATAGGAAAAATTGTTCACAAATTGAATTTCGGTTTTGACAAATTGAGTTTTCGAACCCTGTCAGGTAGGCCTATAGGCGGGAATTTAAAAAATAAGGCTATGCAAAAAAATTGAAGAATTATTTTGTTAAATTATGAACTTGTATTTGCAGCAACCTAGAATGTTTTTTTTTTTTTCAAATACCTGTCGAGTAAAATTCCAGAAAAAAAAATTCCCTGACTATTCCAGGTATCCCAAGGCTTGTAGACACCTTGCACATGTATCCGAAAGATTTAATAATATCTGCCTGGATATAATTATTCAAAATTACTTGAGCTTGTCACATAAAATTATAATATACATAAAATTCTAATAATTATCATTATACTGGTACTTGTAGTTCTATCATCAATCATAAAATGAAAGGTTTTAGTAGGCCTAATAGATTTAATAATCAAAGGTCTGCCAAATTTTATGGACAAGAATAGAAAATTTAAATGACATACCTTGTAAACTTTACCAAATGCACCATCTCCAAGCTCACCAACCATTTCCCAAAACTCTTCAGGATCACAGTCCATTTTAATATTATTGAAAACCTTCTTCTTTTTAGCCTCGGTCCCTCCACCAAGGTGGAGGACTTTCTTTAAATTACTCAGAAAAGACATTATTTGGGGATCTGACAAGCACTTCAGACGTCTATAAATCGTTCAATTCCGGATCTATATCTGTTATTTAATTCAACATAAGACCCGAACTTATTTAGTAATATTCTGATAAGCCAACCTTCAAGATACCGGTTCACACATTGCACACTGTTTCTTCACACGTAGCTGGTAACGGGTAGGCCTACCGCAACTGGCCTACTTTGCAAAATTAACGTAATTAAATACATATTGCGTAGTTTGTTTGGCTTCATAAATATCAGGCATTTGGGAGGCGTTCTGAATCAAATGAAAGAATATAGTCCCAGTCTAGTCGCTTAAATGTCACATGTTTGAGAAATCACGATAGCTCACTCAGGTTTTCTGATTATGCGATGAATACTTTCTTCTGACAACCAGCTATTATCCTCCTAGAAAAGAAAACACTATTTAGCATTTTAAAATCAACGTTTTATAAGGGACGATCCAGAATAGTTCCAACGGGTGTTTTTAGTGTTGGTCTGAGTTATAGTTTCAACACACTTAGCTTTATCTCGGTTCACAATTGATTCATCGCTGCTTGAAACTTCTGACAGAGGCCATTAATTTTGCCATCTTTACAGCCACCAGGCCAGAACAGTGATAACTATTCAAACTGATTTGGTTCGTCGTATGCACACCTTGCCTTCGTTCTAACGAAATGCAATTAGCGTAGGACGAGTTTGATACCAAAACTAAAATACGATAGCTTATACGAAATACGAAATACGATACGATAGTTGTGAACCATAGCACACATAAGAAATTACTATAAGAAATTGAAGACAGAACCCAGAATTGAGACTAAAACAGTCATTAAAACTGTTATGAACTACTCAACCCTTAAGCTTATGATCAGCCTTACACTTTGAAATTATTTTCATTTCATTTTAGGTCTAGGGCCCCCTTTTGACACAAATTATAACTACCGGAATACAACAAAAGACAATTGAAATAAGAGTTTCCATAGGTTCAAGTTATTTGATAAATGATTAATATAAGAGAAATAATAATTCCGCGTAGGTAATAAATATCTCGTGTGCGGGGTTGTTAGTATGTTACCGGCATGTATTCTTGCAGATAGGCTTATGTGCGTGATGCATGGTGGCAAGATTCAAGCTGATACCGTAGGCTAATTTATATACATGTAATCACAACATATCTGGGCCGTACCATATGAATATTCAATTTCCTCTGCAAAAACAAATCCGTAAACGTGTACTTTAATTTTTACGAATAACTCAATAATTGTAGGCCTAATTTAATTCCTAATTTCATGCTGCGACAGATAATTTAAAGTAGCCCTACTCGATTTAAACACTGAATATTATACCATTATTAGGCTACTAGTAGAATACTGATAGTCTTTCAAGTTATTCATCAGTTGATGGTAGGCATTAGAATTAAGGGCGTTCATGCACGGTGCTTAAAAAATAGAGAAATTCAATTTTACCATTTTTTTTCTATATTCAAAAACAAGTGTAATTGAATGAAAAGTTCACACCTCCAAGATAATTTCATGCTCTTTAATTAATATGACATTCTATTTCAGTGAATTCAATCAGTTTTAGATAATACATCAATGAATAAAAAGAATGTGATGAAATTCATTGACGTATTATCTCAAAACTGATTGAATTCACATAAATAAAATGTCATATTAATTAAAGAGCATAAAATTATCTCGGAGATGTTAACTTTTCATTCAATTACACTGGTTTTTGGAAATGGAAAAAAATAGTAAAGATACTTATTCAATCATTGTTTAAATATTGAATCGTCATCAGGAGGCCACTCAAAACCATAGAGTATGGATAGAAAGATAAATACGGTGTGCCTACCTACAATTTAAAAATAATAATAGCTTGTTGGAGTTGTATTAAATGATGGAAATGAAATGCCCAAACGATGGATTTCTGATGTCTTATAGGATATTGCACTAAAACCTGCATTGGGAACAATCAATTATGCATAGGCCTACAAGCATTCGATGGGTTATGGATGTATATTGGATGTGCATAACGATCTTTGTGTGTGGAACATAATATGTAAGAGCTAGGCTATTAGCACAGAATTCGATGTTGCCAAATAGGCCTAGGCCTAGGACTACACTATGCATTTGTATATAGCCTACTAACCCAACAAAGTAGCATACTATTAAATAGTAGGCCTAGGTCTAGGCCTACTATTTTTGTGATGGGAGTACTAACCTACTTCTTACTTTCAAAACAGTTCGATGCACAAAGATTATTGGATTGTTATTCTCTGTTGTTTAGCAAAATGCTATTCCTCAATATGTATAGGCTTATGCATACACCTTATGCAGGTACATAGTTTTCAACATTGTAATTAATAACACCCTGAAACTGGGTCCAACCCACCTAAATATAAGCTAGCCTACTCGTTGAAGGTGATGACCTACGAAGGGTGTGCATACGAGGCCTCCATTTTTTCTTCATTTCATTTCATTTCATTGCTTTATTTGCCAATTGGATTTATACATTCTATAAAATAGTTCATGTAGAAATATATGAATTTACATAATAAAATGTAATACTAAAAAAACTATGTTTATGAGTTATATATGGCATATATGACATGGCTACTTTTAACAAATTAGACCTAAGCCTACGGTATACTGTCATTCTATCAGAGTTAGTGCAGCAAGGGATATTATAATGTTGGACGTTGCATCAGAGAAGAATGATAAATCTTGATTTCTTCCACACGATAGGTCCATCAAGTAGGGTCGATTAGATTTCTCTTTTATTTCAATTTTCAATACATAAATAAATAATTTTGATGACCTAATTAAATATTAAAGTAGGCCTAGGTAGCCTAGCAAAGTCTAGGCCTAGCACTTCGGTTAAACCTAAGCCTAGTTGAAATTAGTTACTAATAATATGAATCAGTTTACTAGGTTTATGCCTAAGCCTATTCTGACCTGATACACATCTATGGATAGGCTTACTTTTTGTCAACTTTTCAGGCCAGTCTTTGGGTAGGCCTAGCAATGCATAGGTTTATCAACAAGGGCCTAGACCTAGGCTAGGATTAGACTGATGATTTGCAAAAGAGTAGGGGACCTATAGCACAGCCTACCTTCATAAACATTGAAAGTTAAAAGAAAGCCTTTATATGAATACGTCTTGGTCTATTACAATAGTTTCTACTTGTAAAGTTGAATGTAATTCTGATAGCTTATGCTCGGTAGGCCTACTCGGTGAAAGGCGATGAATGAAGTCTTAACTGGGTGCCTAATATCCATTATGGATGTGCCCTTTCATTGAAGTTAGAGCTACTGCGGCCCGACTTACTTTTGGGTCCATTCCGACATCTTTGACATGTATACAGACAAAAATAATCATTGAATTTGCACGGTAACACCATCGCAGTACACGCAATGTCTCATATTTATATATTGATATGTCTTAAAAAATACAACTATTAACTTTCTTCCTCGATTTGCACTTAAGGAGGAAATACGAAATAGGCATCTTCACTTCACCACGCCTGGAAATGACGTCAGAATGTGGTTTGGTATGTCAGGTATCAATATGGCGGCGATGATGTCAAGGTGACAACCACTCTCAGATAATCAGCTGTTCCCAACAGGTCAAGCAGTCGACGCAGCGCCGTAGCATAGACATGTTGTAAGGATTAGAAATTAAGTAAACTAGCAGTAAAAACTTCAATATATCAATGGCTAATAAATGGAAATTATTACATCATTTATTAGAAAACTCAACTGCAAGAACGTGGAGGGTTCCCTGTACTGTTACAAAATGTAGGCGCATACACACAAGAATGCTTTCACCCTCAACATATTTCCATGGTCCAGAGGTAGAAAATAACTTATTTTCAAACAGTCCCTGGTCAAATCGACAGCTTTTACATCTTCATACAAGTGTACTTTTAGGAATTGAAGAAGAAAAATCAGATAAATATTCATCATTTGCTTTGGCAAAATTTGATGGCAAGCTACAACTCGAATACACCTGCAAAGTTTGTTCGACAAGAAACAGGAACTTCATTTCCAAAGTTGCATACCATAAAGGGGTTGTTATTGTTACATGCAGTGGTTGCGAAAATAATCATGTTATAGCTGATAATTTGAATTGGTTTACTGATCTTGATGGAAAAAGAAATATTGAAGAGATACTTGCTGCTAAAGGTGAAACTATTAAAAAACTTCATGCATCCGACGACAATTTTTTGGAAATAATAACAGAAGACGTTTTGGAGGAAACAACATTACTTTTAGGAAATGAAAATAGTATTGAACATAAGGACAAAAATTCATAAAACATTGTAATAAAATTGGCATTGCAAAGTGCAATTGTTTTTATAAATTAAGATTCCTTTCAAAGCTCCAGTATCTATTATATATTATTATCCTTGTGGCAAATCCTTTCATCTTAGGACCGTACTATAGTTCACTAAAAGACCACACGAAGCCAGCTCAACGAAATACTCGTACAATGCCATTTGCTGCTGTTCATAGAATTAGTGATCACAAGTTATTCCAGGTTCCAATCAATACAAATATGCAATACATTTAAACATATTTCTTGGAAAGAAAAAAGTTGACCTTATTTTCTAATTTCTAACTGCAATTAAATTGATTTTTTGAGTTACGATAAGGGTAAGCAAAGATTTCTTACACTGAAAAAATGGGGTTCATTTTCAACCAACGGGAACCAATGAATTTATTTATATATTTTTGCTCAATCCCTATTGTTCCAAAATCAGCTTTTTTCAAAAACATATAATTCTGACAAATCTGATATTGACAAAAAATGACTTGATGTTCATGTCAATTTACTAGAAAATGTCTATACTTTGTAGGCCTACAATTTTGGTCCAATGACTCCACATAATCTAGCTATTGGTGGGGCATTGAGCAAAGCTAACGATAATAATAATAATAATTTCGTTCCATGGTTGACATTACTTTTAGTAGATTAATATTATATAGATTTATATAATTATTGTTAATTTTCCATTTTTAATGGCAGTAGGCATATATAATGTAGGCCCGAATGATGTACATTTTTTGCCATACATTTCATTTTGCACTATTTTGTTTTCTAAGTCAATTTTCGCTAGCGATAGAAACTAGAGTCACTGTTGGGCGTGGGTTCGAGTCCCGCATAAGGCATGGGTTTTTATAAACGTCCTTTCACCTATCATCACTTCATCGTTTCATTATCACCCGCTCATTCGTACCCCCGTAAAGTGACCATAAGTAGGAAAAAAAAATCTGGGACAAAAAAAATTAGGGGAGAATATACCGCGAAGCCGGTGACCAGTGGGGGGTGAGGGGAGGGGGGGGGGGGGAAGGCCCCATTCAATATACCACGCAGGGATTTTTTATAAAAAGGTGTTTTATATGTGTTGTAGTGAGTGAATTTGGATTGCGTTGGCAGAGTGGCAGGGGATAAAAAATACAAAATGGCAAACATTTAATAATATCAAATAATATGGTATATGTTTATTTATAATTTTGATTGAGAGATATAAACAATTGAGAAAACCCAAACAGTAGCTAAATCAAACTGACACTGAGCCGCACTTAGTAAGAACTAAATTAAGTAATAAATAAATGTGTTGATTCCTGTGCACACAGTGTATGTAGTGTGTCACAGACCCACAGGTCCAGACATGTCACCTACGAGGGGGGTAGTCTCTATAGTTACGTGGGTGGTTATGATTTTTCTGACAGTCGTATAGCCTGCCGCGCTCGCATTAAGGGAATGAACAAATGAGGTTATAAAGGGAATGAAACAGCGTTGAAAACTTTTCTCGATATCGTATTCGTACAGCTATAGCAAATACATTTATTTGTGGCTCAAGAACAAAAATTCCCCATTTTACGAGAATTATTAACTCAATGATTGGGAATCTCGTTCTTTTGCCGAAACCGGGACAAATGTGTGTCCCGAAATATATTTTCGGGACACCGGGGCAAGAGATGGAAATCCGGGACAATCCCGGTTTTCCGGGACGGATGGTCACCCTATACCCCCTTATATCCTAGCTGTTGGTGGGGTTAAGCAGCATTAAATATATAAAAAAAAAGTTGAGTGAAATAAATGTTATCAAACTTGAATATTATGTTAATCACTAAGTAATAAATAATCACTAATATTGTATTAATCACTAAATAATAAATAATCACTAAGACTTAGAATACATTTTTAAATTGAGGCTAGTGTATAACTTATATGAAAACTTTTCAAGTTTTCCGATATTTACTATTATTATTTATCAATATTATAAATAATTATTATAATATCAATAGTTATTATTCAAATTTGGAAGTCTCTTAATTTAAAAAAAATGAATCAACAAAGCCCTCACCTTTTCCGCTAGGGATCTTTTCTACTACTTAGCGCTCAGTGCTGTGCAGTCGACTCGCCACTCGGTCGATTCATCGCAAATTTCTGAAACTACTTCAGATCAACATGTCTCTCGTTTAGGGTGAAAGATGTTTTTGTTTCTCAAAATCATTGTATTTTAAGTTTATTTTAATATGGCTTCCGAGGAAAATGTTACGATAATGAATGGCGAAGCACCAACGGTAAGCTCAACGCATTAGCGATTCTATCTTGTGGCGACTAGACATTAACCTGTTTTTATTAGCACGCGAGGTTGGCGACTAGTAATGCTGCCGGGATTTGCGTTTAGATTGTTTGAGTTAGTAAGAGGAGGCTATGCCCTATTATAATTAGCCAACTCGATCTAACTTGAAAAGAAATGGTATTTCGGTGCGTATGCGAGAATCGACGTTCATGGTGGCTCGTTTTAAAAAAAATATGACATCTTATGAACGTCAATTTTCGATGACCCACCCATTAGAACTGCGCTAGGTCTAGGCCTAAGCCCTGCTGTGCACGCCATTGACAAGCACTTTGCCGCAATGCCGCCATTTTGTGAATCGTATTTTATCAATAGGCCTATGCCTAAGGTAGATTTACCCACTAAAATATCTAGGGCTACCCTATAGTTTTTACGAAGTTTCATTCCTAGTGGAGGCCTGAGCATCCTGGATCCCTAATGCTAACTAATAGGCTCTTTTGACAAACATTGCTTTGGAGGGTCATCACTTAAGCTTTGTCCCTAAGATGGATAGGCCTAGAAATTGAAATAGGCTAACAGATAATTTACTTTATTGTCAAGAGTTGAATACATTTTTTTAATAACAGGCTTATGGCCAGGCCCAAGGCTTGTAAATATTTTTATTCATTCAGCACCTGTATACCCTATCCATTTTTCTGAGTATGGTTATATCATCTCAATGGTTATATTAGCCTAATAATGAAATTTTTGATAATGAATGACTGTAGGCCTAGGCCTAGGCCTATGTTAGGGTTCCCCAAAATGTTCATGTTTAAGTGTATTTTGTCAGAGATGTCAACATTTCTGGATGTTTTCTGCATACGGAGGGAGTGGGCAAGAAAGAACGCTCATTACCCTCTCCCAAGTTCATATATTCTGATAACCAAAAGACTTGACCCCTATGACAATAAGGGCTGATGTGAGGGTCCGATTCGGACCCTCACTCCATCCCTTATTGCCACTTGATGTCATATTGAGAATTAATTGGTTGCTGACCCTCCTTGGATATTTTACAAATTTTGTCTATTTGTAGGCGTAATAATAGCTCAGATATTAGATTTCACAATTTTTACGTGGAGCGTTTGGGAGTTGAAAATTCGTTGATGAAGCTAAAACCGTTGTTTTCGAGTTCTGCGTTGATAACTCTACCTCAAATACCGTTCCACCAATCACAAAAATGCACCAAACATTTTTGGGTGTAATAGGTCTGTTCTTGCCCCTAATAGGCTATTAAAAATCATGTTTCTGATGCCATAGGCCTATTAGAAATCTATCATTATTCCATTATTATTGTCAAAAACCTATTTTCTGCAATATTGTTTAAAAAAATTCAATAGGGGAAGAAAATAGAATTACATTTATTTTCATTTATATATATAGCCTAGGCCTGTAGATAATTATCATATATAGGCCTATGTTGCATCACATTTATTAGGCCCTAATAATTTTTTTTTCCACCCCCTTCATGTTGAAAAACATCACCAAAATAGAGAAACCAGCAAATTTGTTGTTTTGGAGGTCACATCTCCAATGGTACTTGTAGATACAAATTTGATATGACACGCATTACTGTACCGTAGCATATCTTGTCTTGTAGGCCTACTTTAACGTGCAATATCGGTAGGCCTACCTGAATTGTTATTCATACCGGTATTGCTATTCAACATGGTTTGGGAAGTACAGATTTGAATAGTGTTTAAAATGTCATAAGAGCAATTTTATTTCAAGGGCTAGCTTATTGAAAATAACATTGTTCTTATGTAACTTTCATCAATATTCAGTGATATGTATTTCCCAAACTACGTTGAGTCCAAACCTTTTATGTATTGCAAGATGAATCATAACACCAGATAATTCATGTCCTCATAGTTTTACATGCTCCCCCCATTATGTGACCTTGAAAATAAGAGAATTTCCTTCTTTTTCTTAATTGTGGCAATGTTTTGAAAAGAGGATGAAGGGGATGAAAAATATCCATTCATGATAGAATAATGTTTATGGTACCGGTAATGAAGTGATGTGAAGGGTCAATGAATATAAATGTGGTGTAGGCCTACAAGCATGAATAATGAATTTAATTTGGTTTTCATTCCTTATTGGGTAATATAATGTCAAATATTGTCCGTAATTGATTTTTGACAATAATAATCATTATACCTTGAATAAAACTAACGTGGTGTCAAAACTATGGTTGTAAATGACCCAGATTACAAGAACATATCATTTACACCAAATAATGTTGATCCATTTTTTGATAACGGTCCATATAAAGGTTCGTTTACTCTCGTACTTTGTGTTATGTGCAACATGCTTTGAGCAACCGTTAACCAGAGAGCGAGTTTCTCGGTACCGGTATTGCATGATGCAGCATGAACACTTGCTAGGCACGCTGGGAGATGGACTCTGTTCGTCTTTTCTACCTGCAACATGCGCTGTGGCCCACAATGCAACGGAAGTTTTGTTTACTAATTCTGAACTGTCAGACCTAACTTGTCGACGGCTATTCATAAACCGGTCTGCAGGAGATATTATATCACCTCTAGGCTCTGTTATTTTGGTAATTAGTGATCCAACAATATTAAGAAGCGTACCGGTATATGGTTTGATTGGATACATTTGGTGGAAGTTGGAGCATTTTTCATGGTAACATAACCACAAATTGAAGTCTAAGTTTGGCATCATCACAGCGCTCAACAGTCAACGAATTGGTGCGCTGAGCGCGTGTTGCGCGTAGCACAAAGCAGAAGAGTAAACAAATCTTGACTCCCAATCGCTTTGTGTGAAAAAATCTGAAATTCAGTTTTTAAACAATTCTTATATATGGCCTATAGGGACTACAATGCTACTAAAAATGGAAAAAAAAATATCAAGATGGGCCAGCAATCGGGTCTAGATGATAATTTATGGATTGAGCCGTGAGTGACCCTTCTGTATGACAGCTGTGCAGACTATGGGGGCAACGGCCAAGCAAGCGGATTCTCTAGAGGGGGGTTTTACTTTTATGTATGAATATAGGGCATACTGCCGAACTAATTCTTTGGTCTCTTTTCCTTAGTAAAGTAAAAATGATGAGCCTAGAATTTTGAATTATTTGTTCAGAGTGAGATTTTGTTGGCTTTCATTTCGAAACTATGTTTTTCTAATAACACCCTTTTTCTAGCCATCACCTCAATTGGGCGCAGGCCCTCATAAACATGGGTGCAAAATGACCATACTGTCAATGCACCTTTGAACCTTGGCATTTATTTATCATAGTCATGTGCATAAAAGGTACAGGCAAGAATTAAAGGAATAAAGCAGTGGCTTCTTATTGAATTTATAAGGTTTATTTTTAATGGTTCAATTTGTATCATATTTGTAGCCGGATCTGATGCCACCTGCAGAGATCAACGATCCAACAACAAATGGAAATGGTGAACATGATGAACCACCTATAAAGAAGATGAGGACTGAAGGTAAGTCAGTTTATTCTATAACTTTGTTTCAGGTAAAAAAAAGTGTTGCAGTAGACTGAATGCAGTGAACAAACTTTTTATGGTGACTAATTTGAGAGAAGGCCTTTTTCCCTACGTCGTCGTGATAAGTATATTTATACATTATGTATAAATTAGTACGTAGGCCTAGTATTAATGGGAAATATTTTCCTAAATCATTAGGGGCCTAGAAGAAATATTTATGACTAGAATATTTTTCTCATTACATTAGACCCTCTACACAAAGGTATTTGATTGTTTGTTTAAACTAATGTAATTTTTCTTTCTCTGTTTCTGAGTGATTACAGGATATCTGTGATGGCAAAATCCAAGTGATCCAATTAACTGCCCAAAGGAGAAATAGTCACCTCACCTTTATTTGTTGCACATTGTTGGGAGGGGGCGGGGTAATTTTAAAACAATCCTTGAATTCCTGTAACTAATTTGATCCTGTAATCAACCATCCTCCAAATAACCTAGCTGTTCGTTTAGCAACGACAACTCTATACCTGCAGGAGGGATGCTTTTTGTGGACATCCGTTATGCCAACTTGGCGTCATTTAGTTAGCCATACTGCAAGCCATGTTGTTATAGGCCTAGTGTTTATGAACAATTCAGTCATGTTGATGTAATCTAACTTATCTAAGATACTGCAATCTAAAAATTGTTAGTTCATACTTTGTTACTCATATCTTAGACAAAATATTTATCATAGCCATTTCTTTCATTTTCATAAAGAATAGCTAAATTGAAAAAAATCAATGGCAATCGTAGTTGTCTGCATCCTGCTTCGATTCATCTTAGTTGCAATATAAATAATGTATAAATAATTTTCAATCAGTATTATCGGTACCATAATAACGTTTGAATTTCCTGGCTCATATTTGCGTGTATATAGGGGCCTATTATCATTAAATGTCTTTGGTCAGTTTTTTTGTATTAAACGTGTAGGCTTACCTTAATTTGAGGTAAGGTTGGAAGAAACTTGAATCTGCTGTATGTAAGCATACGCTACATACTATAATAAGCTACAATATTAAAACAGTTATATTTAAATGTCACAATTATGTAGAATAGTTTACCACGGTATGTATTCAAGTTTAAATGATTGACGATATTGATTATTTTCGATAAGTGCTCTAGTACCGTAGTGCCACATTCTATTATTATCTAATAATAGTTTTCGAGTTCTTTATCAAGATATGATTTATATTTTTCCCTAATTTGAACAATTTGGTAAGTAGGAACCTAATTTTTTATATATTGTGTATATTTATGCCAGGTTTAATGAGTTAGATGAGATTTTTCACCGGTATGTAAAATATTTTTCATCTATTCTCAGTTTACCAAAACTTTTTGTTATTAGTCGAGTAGTACTTGGTAAAAGAGAGAAGGGAGTGCTCAATCTATAGACTTTGGAAAAATGTCTATTCACCAGTCGAGTCAAGTGTTGTATAGAGAAATTCAGGCCTGTTTTTTTACTTCTGTATGACATAACCTTTGCCTGATTTGCTACACATAGTTTTTGAAGTTTTTAAAAAGTTTATCGCTATTACGTAACAACATTACTGTCGCATAGTTGAATAATTGCGTAGGTTTATATGTATCGATTTATACAATGATTGAAGAATACGGTATGGTTTTCTTATTGTGCTTGCAGATGGCGTGAGTGTCGGTAGGGGGTTCGGTTTAGGGTCTCCGGTCTGTGCAGACCAGTTACACGCTGGCTATCACATCAGATAATCACCAGTTCATCATCTATGATTTACTTTTAGACCTAGAATCTGTCTGAAAGTAGATGTGCCATTACATTCTGTTTACAACTTATCGTGGGGCCTCTGATGAATTTAATTTTCATTTCAGTATGGATAATGAATTCACCCAATAATTAAACATAAGCATACTTTGAGGCTTTGTTGGTACTTACTTTTGAGGAAGATTGTTTAATTCTTCCTAGTCGCAGGCAAGGTAGAGGACCTGTGACAATGACTGCCATATATCTTTTTAATCCAATTTCAGCAATTAGTGTAATACATTTGGTATAGGCATTTCAAAGATGTGATTTCATCCAATTCGTTTGGTTGTAAGAAGTAACTGTATTTGAAATATTATTGCCGTGAAATACTATTTCAAATTTTAAGTATCCACATGCTTTATTATGTATTTGATTTGTTATTGCAGATTGTGAAGTTACAATGAGTGTATGTGTATATGCATTACATATCTAAATATATATATATATATATATATATATATATATATATATATATATATATATATATATATATATATATATATATATATATATATATATATATATATAGATATATAGATATATATATATATATATATATATATATATATATATATATATATATATATATATATATATATATATATATATATATATATATATATATATATATTGAAAAAAAAAATAGCGATGCCTTTCGGTATCTGGGTCACGTACTGGTAATGCAGTAGCTGGGTATATATTCTGCAACACGCGTACTTGAAATTTCGAAAAAATTGTATATTATTCGGGTGAACCTAGCTGTTGGTGGGGTCGTTACGCAAACAATAATCATAATCATCACCATTACCTCATAGAAATAAGAAGTAGGGTCTTTGTGTTTCAAACTTATGATTGTTGAATAGTATGCACAGAGAATTTCATGACAATTGATACAAATAAAAACTGACATCATAAGAGCTCCGTTTGTTTGTCCTGCACTTTCTCCGCTGGGTTTTCAGTTCTTACATTTATCTGTTTGTTGTAAAAGTTTTGCAGCACTAATGCCACACTTTCTTGTTTTCTTGAGTTCTCTGTTCTTCACTTTCTCTGAGTTCTCTAGCAGTAGTTCAGGTAGTTCAGCAGCAGCAGCTGCTGTGCTTAGTTTAGTGCAAGATTGAGTGCAAGCTCTGAAGTCAAGTTGTAAGCATACACTATGTAGCTCACTGGTACGTTGTTGACACGTAAATTCGTGGTGATGAAGATGAAAAAATATGTATAATTAAATAAGAGTTGTCATTATTTTTAAACAAGTCAACATACACAATTACTTCTACATGATTTCACCTAAAATCACTCATAACTTTGGCACTAATCACTGTACTTTGGCTTAGCTCTAACCTAGGCATAGAATATCCTATAAGATTTATTGACTCATGTAAATAGTAAATATTCATTAATGACATTCGATCACATTTAATTTCTCTTTCTCCATTAATGGGTCGGATTCAGTTGTCAAAATTGTGGCCTATGAACCGCTTGTTTATTCCTCCACATCTAGGGAGTATTTCCAGCACAAAACCAGTAGGCCTAATATGACTCACTTCCTTTTTGCACCAGTAACACTTTAGTGCAGGTTGGTGCACGACAAACAAACAGGCCTAACTTCTAACAATTTGAAAAGTGGTGCTAACGCCTTTCCGTCTAGTTTACATGGATTTATAATACATACTGCCATCAATGTGTTATATATATAACACATATAATTAATACTTGGCATTTTTATAAATAATAATCATCAGTAATATGTCTAGGCATATTTGTTGATTGATACAAGGCTTGTGTACTTGAAATGAAATAATTAGTGTGCCAATTCTCCTTTCAATCACTGTATGTCATATTTCTGCTATGATTTAACGCTCTGTCTTTGAGGTGACCGACATTTTAATAACCTAATGAAACTGATTTGAAACTAAGCATTATTTGAGGATCATACCAGTCCTCTTGAAACTTGTAATTCCATGATGCCAAGAACTCTTAAGGTCATTAACATATCTAATTTATTTGATATACAGTACATATAAATATATATATATATATATATATATATTCATTGATTTTCAAGTCTATATGTCCAGACTATATTTTGTTCCTAAAACATTCGCACTCTTTAATATTGGAATTTTGGTCACGGAGGGCCACTTACCAACGTGAGAGTCACCAACTCTCAGATAAGGCTACCTGGGCTTGGTATTACTAGACCTCAGTTAGCTAGCCAGAACTAAAAGAACCAACGAGTTAACATTGGTTTGATAACAGAATTGAGCATTGGTATGGTTACTTGCATCTCTATAAGGTTCTATTGTCTTGGAGAATATTTCATACCGTGTGCAACATCTCGAATGGGACTGTGCAAAGAAATGCTGCAAATTTTTCTAGCACTTCATATTAGGATAAGTGTGGCTCGAATAACTTCGTTGCTTTCAGATTGGAGTCTGAGGATTTCATGACCTTGACTTGGAATAGTTTTGTATGTGTGTATATGTATGTAACAATTATTAATGATTCAGTCTCGAAGATAGAAAACAAACTACCTATTACGTACAGGAACCTTTCCGATCTCATACTTCACGACTGAATCAGTGAATCAGCAACACTACTTAACAGCACATATTCGTACTATGATATTATACCATATGTTTGTTTTTCTTGATTTTTTCCCTCTTTTTTCTGTGTTGTTCCATGGTTAGAGTTGCGTCTAGCAGGCTAGAGATGGTGTTAGCTCAACGTACGTGGGCGATCGGATCAGGGTGGCCAACCTTACCCTGACCGCCTGCCATACCTCTTGGTAAAGGTCAACTTTATAGTGCTGCCTTGTGTCAATACATATAAATAATATGCAATAACAAACTGTTTTAGTCTCGGTGTAAATGTGATATACACTTGGCTTAATAACAATGAACGAGGAATTTTTATGGATTGCCATTGAAAGTTATTCTGCATGCCGGTAGTGTATTTTCTCTCTGTGAATTTTAACCAAGGTTATAGATGAATGGGCATTGAAATGAGATATCTTATATCAAGTAGATCATATTCTGCCTTTGTTTACTCCTAATTTTTGTTATGTATAATTCAATTTCTATCTAAGCATTAGTCATGCCTCTTGAAATTTGTACAAATTTATAATAAATCAACATGTACAATATAAATGCAGCTTTGCTAATTACCGTTAACAGTGAGGCCTGTCTTCGGTCAACTATTAAAATGAGATGGGTTGTTAATGTTTATATTAATGATGAATTTGTGCAGCAACACAGCCCATTGCCATTGGTGGTAAATTCAGCTTTCAAGTCGCCTTGGCTAAAACAGTTTGTTTGGATGAACTATCAAATATAGTGGTTTTACAATTTGAATTTCCTTCCATCCACTCCTCAAGTGCTAGGTTTTTCCTTTTAAACTATGTCAAGATTGAACAAATTTATCATGTTGTCCTGTATGCCCGATTGTTTAGATATGAATTATGTTTGTAAAAAGACGGTTACATATTAACTAGTGCTAGCAAAGTATGTACAAAGCTGAGAATGACTTTATTTTGTCTAAATTGAATTGAACTTCATGACTGAACTGTAATTGCCAATTAGACATACAATTTGAAACGTAAAGAGACTGGTTCCTGTTATATGTAATACTTTTATTTTTCTACTACATTTATACAGTCAAGTTGGGCTTCCTTGGTGATACGTCACGGTTTTTCTTCACAGTTTCACCGTCACCATCAGTATTGTTTGTAGCCCCGTCTCATCGATGTCATTTGTGGAATTTTGTAGAGTGGTAATTTCTTAGCATCTTGCTTTTGGAACATATTGTTGCTTGGAACCAAATAGTATGTGCCGCCTACTGAAAGTGACATTGTCTAACAAATATTTCTGAATTGTTTTAGACGAGGTTATGGAACCCCCTGCTCCAGGTACAGGGATGGTGTTTCCTGCGGGGCCCCCAATATATGACATTTCACAGACAGGACCGCTCGTCGCAGGTTTGTATTTGCTATGTTATTAATTGCCCGGGATTATTTTTTCTTGCACCGTACTGTAAAATCTCTTCGATGTGAAATGGAAGGGACCCCAAAAAATAAAATTCAATTTATAAAAACTTGAATTCAACAAAAAAAACTCCTTTCTCACAAAATCGCCACTCGTCTTGATTAGAATTGAGTCAATTTCGTATTGTGGGAGAAAGCTATGGCACCTGCCAAACGACGAATGAGAAACCTTTGAGAAGGGCCTCACTGATCGTGTGTATACTCGGTTAGCTGCCGACAAGCGATTGTCACGTGGCCCGCTTTTATTGGTTCTTGGCAGTCCACGAATCTGACTGACGAACGACTGTTTAAAACTCAACATGGTCTCTGCGCTTCAAGGTCGGTCCACACTCTTGTCAGATAACACACAAAGCAGCAAACAGCTCAGTGTACTTGGGCCTATTCTTATGTGTCCAATAAAAAGCACGGAAAATGGGAAAATAATTAAAATTTCATGTATGCGTAATGCACTTGAACTATTTCGATTTATCCAATCTGGAAAGTTGAAATAGGCCTATTACCGTATTGTCCCGAATATAAGCCGAGGGTTTTTCTCGAAATTTTGAGTCCAAAAGTCACCCTCGGCTTATATGCGGATCTCGGCCTAAAATCGGTCAAAAACACGTTTTTCACCAAGTATAATAGGGCGCACTACACATGCCTACTCTGAACAACAGAATCAACTTGAAACTGCAAAATATTGCACTAAAAACAAGATTAATAATTGTTTTATCACTAGGAAAACGCCTTATATGCGTTGTGAGATGAGCTTAGAAGTATGGAAATGTAGAATTAAGAATATTTGGTCGGCTCAATGTACATATACAGGCCATGGATCACTTCAAAGGTTTAAAAACCGCGGCTGTCTGTTGGTATATGGACCTTGGTTTCCAAACAATTAAACCAGTGCCTTCTTCATATCCATCACAGATTTTAAACGTTTTAATTTATTGGTGACACTTGTTGCTCACATTTAATAGTTTCTTAATTGCTTTTCTTAATTGCTTTTATTGATGTGTAAAAAAGTACATTAAAAATGAGTTTTCTTCGTTGTTTCACATCCGATTGTTCCATAAGTCGCTTAAAATGTGTATGATAGTTCTTCCCACACTCAGTATAAATTTGAGAGCTTTTGAAAAAAATAAAATTCCAAGTATTTCTCCCCTGGCCTATTCTTATGGGGAATTTCCATACTTTCCGATTTTTTTCCGGAAAATCCGTTCGACCGATTTTTCTGAAAAACAATACCAACCTATTCTGGTATAACACCAATTTGTAAAAAAAGTTTCGAGTTGATTGAAACTTTTTCCTGACCTGTATGCCGCGTACAAAATTACACAAAAAAAAAAAAAAAAAAAAAAAAACATAAAAACCAAGCCCAAAATTTTTCGGTATATGGAATGAAAATCTTCGCTACGCTCATCTAATGAAGAAGCATCGTTTTCCAATTATCTGTCATTTTTATTTGACGCGCAATAATAAACAAAGGCCCGCTCAGCAGCTGTGACTGCCTCGTCTTGTCAGACCTTGGTCCTTGACGAGTAGGCGGGCCATATGCCAATCGCGCGTCATCGGCACTAGCCGAGTACACACGATCGTGAGGCCCCAATCAACGGTTTCTCACACGCAGTTCGCATAGCTTCCTCACGCGCGCAATACGAAATTAACTAAATTCAAACTCAGGCGAGTGATGATTGAAGTGGAAAAGGAGATAAAACCTTTTTTTCAATTGTTGATCTAAAAGTTTGGGGGTCGGCTTATATTTGGGGTCGGCTTATATTCGGGACAATACGGTAGTTTGAATTGTGGGTAAGCTGGAATATGGATTAACCATATTACTGTAATTTACATTTAGGCCTATTTTTTATTTATTTATTTATTTAGTTATATACCTATAACTTCAGCCGGGGACCGACTTCAAGTTGGAAATATGTCAAATTTTGGATTAACCGAGTTTAAACTAACGAGGATTTACTATTTACTATATAGTGTTACTTATTAAGCTGCTAATTGATAAATAACCGTGTGCCTGGTCCGTAGACGAATCAAAGATTCAATTATTTTCCATAAAATGAGAAATTTCGTGTAGCTTCAAAATCAGTTGCAAATTTCAAGTATATTCAAGTTATTGCACTCAAATCTAGGCCTAGAATTACGTCAATTTACCGTATTAATATTAATTTCAATTTGTTGGGTAAATTTTGGCTGTAATTGCATGTTTTCAGTAAATTCTTGGAACAAGCTGTTTAAACCCACCGAAAGGGATAATTTTCAACTTGCTCATTTCCCCTTGTCGTCTCGCTAATGGACATGCACATAATCCCTCCAAGTGAAGCATATGCCATTTGCAATACTCTTTTTCAGGGCCAGGTGCCCGGAACAACATCACCATACCGGGCCTGCTCGGTGCCGGGCTGGCCAAGCTGAGCACCGAGCAACAGGAGGCTGTCAGTCGGGCAAAGAAGTATGCCATGGAGCAGAGCATCAAGATGGTCTTAATGAAGCAAACACTTGCACATCAGCAACTTGTAAGTCATTTTTATTTATTCAGTATAATACGGGACTTGGATTTGGTTTGGGTTATTGTTCGATTCAAGTGCCCACTGGACTTTGGTCCTACTTGATGGCTACAGTAAACCCTTAATCCGAAATGGACGGGACTCCAAAAAATGATTTGATTTATAAAAATTCGGATTAACCAAAAAACCATTTTTCCACAAAAATCATCACTCTTCCCCCTTTGAATGTAGTCAATTTCGTAATGCGCGCGAGAGAAAGCATCTCTCAGTGATACCCTAGCAACGGTTTCTGTTGATCAATAGAAATTATTAGTACCGGTACAAGAAACCGTTGCTAGGGCCTCACTGATCGTGTTACTCGACTTGCTCCGACAATCCGCGATCGTCCTGTGGCATGCTTTTACTGACTCGTCCTGAGTCGGATGGACGGGTGTTTCGAGCTCATCATCGTCAAGGTCGGACCGTACTCGGTCAGATGACACGTGCAAAGTAGCAAAAACGTCAACATGCTTCGGGTTATTCTTACGTGTCAAATAAACGGGATGAAAATGAGGAAAATAATGATTAATTCAAGGAATTTGCTCAAACTATTTTGAATTATCCAATCCGAAAACAGTTTTGAAACAATTGAAGTGACGAAATATTAGTTCATATCACGGCTTAGCTGAAATTCAGGGTAACCATTTTAATTAACATTGAAATGCCTATACAGTAAACCCTCGATAATTCGAACTCGGTTAATTCGAATTTCGCGCTAATTCGAACTAGAGAAATGACCCCGGCCGCTGGTATAGGGATATCAATGTTAATTCATTTCGTTAATTCGAATTTTTATTATTTCGAATTTCGAACTGATAATTAGTCCGAACTTCTGTTTTATTATTGTTTTACATTTGTTTAATTCGAATTTCAGCAAAAATTAGGTATAAAAGTTGTCACAATCAAATATTTTATGACGTGAAATCCTTTATCGTCCACATTCCCTTTCCTAAGCATTAGCGGTCGGGCGTTCCGGCAAGCTAGAGGCACGTCACAGCCACATGTGCAGCACGTGATAGCTTGTTTATGTTAAGGCGGGTGGGGGGGGGAGTCTCTCTTCAGCTGGCCGAGACACCCGAGCGGTAATGGCAAGGGTATTGTTTTGCCATGTTATTGTTGCCTTCTTTCATTTTGTATATAGTATATGTTGAAGAAAAATGAATTTCCAGATGAGATATTTAAAACCACATCTGTATTACTCAATTAAAATAATTCTTTTGACAGAGTGAATAACTGTAAAATAAATCAGCCACCTAGTGCACTCAAGGAGAATAATTTGTTCATTGTATTCTATGGGCCCTAATATTAATATTTATTGCCTCGCTTTTCATTTTTTAATCCGTCCATTCAGTTCGGTAATTTGACTCTTTTAACACTGTGAATTGTGATGAGTATTTCCTAATGAATGACACGATAACATACATTATTCAACGGACTCTTTGTTGTGTTGTAAAAACTGCTGACAAAACACTCGACTAGAAGATAAACACATGGCTGTCGTAGCATGGTGGGAGTTGGCTTTCAGCTTTGAGGGGGAAGTTGGGAGGGAACAAACCACGTGCGAACCAAACTGCGCGCACACGCTGTAAATGTACTATACAAATAAAAAACATTTTTTTTTAAATTCGAATTTTTTTAATTCGAATTCTGATTTTTGGGGTCCCTTGGAATTCGAATTAACGAGGGTTTAATGTATATTCAAATGCAGACCGACTTCAAGTTCGAAATATGTCAAATTTCGGATTAACCTAGTTTGCATTAACGTTGGTTTACGCTATCTAAATTTCGTACCTAGTTACTATTACAAATAGGGCCTACACATTTGTTGGATATTATTTTGAGATTTTTTTTCAAATTTTCACTAAAATTCTCACTTCAGTAAAACTGCCGACAATTTAAATTTTGTTGTAATTCCAACACTAATGTCAAATGTAGACTAAAAATTGAATTATTGTCAATAGTAGGACAATAGTAGGACTAATAGTAGGACAAATGATAGTGCAATTGATTTCAAAATCAATTGCAGGATTTGTATTAAATTTCGATGCATTATTCGATCAATAAACATAAAATAACATTCAAACATGTTTCTTTTGGGTCTCAAGTTCGTCATATACTAGAGAAAAACCCATGGATACGCCTCTCTTACAAGTGAGTACAATCATTGATTGATGCGGCAATCCTTGTAGCGAACGTGTGTTTACGGCTGTTCATTGTGTAGAGTACCGTACTTACCGGGATATTAATATGTAATTTAATATTGTCCTATTTGCATATTGTCCAACTGTCGGTGGTCATATAGATCGAGTTGACCAGCTGTGGCAATCACAAATAATATGGATGGTTCCCGAGTCTCCCATCAACCGGGTCAACATTTTGCCCTTCGTGATTTTGAGATTTTTGTACTATAGCTAGATAGGGCTACTAGATAGTCTAGATAGAATCTAGATAGATGGTGACTGATTGCTATGCTATCATTATTACTATGACCTGTGCCGAGAAAGGTTTTATTACGCGTGTTTATAAATAATTCAATAACTCTTGACAGTAAAGATTTCAATACTTGATGCTTTAATGGTATTCAAGAATGCAAATAATAAAGACCCACATAATTAAATAGTTGCCTCCAATAAACATTCAACTGGAACTAATAATAATAATAATAATAATAATAATGTTTATTTACATGTCATAATGATGCGTGTTACAGAATATATAAATATTGAGTTAGCATGTACAGACTATTGTTTAATAAAATATGATGAAATAAATAATGAAATGGTGAAATGGTCAGAGGAAATTTTAAAGTTTGAGTAAGTTCAAGTTTTTAGTTTATTTTGAAAATTGTTTACGGAAGTCTATTTTATTTTTAAGTGTATTTATCATCAGTTTTGGATCATAGTCCTCTATACTATCACCAAAGTAATTGTTAATGGAGTAATAACATTTAACAGTAAAAAAAGTTTTTAGGATATGTCTGAAAGTATGTATTGCTGATATGTTTTTTATTGATGATGGTAATTTGTTATAAAGTTTAATGTTTATGAAATTTGAGTTTTTTTGAGCAAATTTTGTACTGAAGCGATTAATATGGATATTTGTTTTAGTCCTTGTATTATGAGTGTGCACATCTGTGTTTGAATTTAGAGATTTAATATTTTTTTCTACACATAAAATTGCTTGTAACATATAAATACAGTGGAAGGTCAAGATTTCTAATTTTTGGTAGTTCCAAATGAAAGTAATGCAAAGGCAATGTTGGACATTATTGTTCAACAGAAGATATCTTTTATTCGTTCATTTTTCATAAACAAAACAAACAAGAGCACCTCGTGTTTTGGTTTGGTCTGGTTGAACAATGACGGATGATGAATTGGATAAAAATAAAAAATGTGCCTAGCCTATTACATTGAAATGAGTATGAGCAGATTCTGTACTGTATGTTATAAGCTCGATAAAGACGATTAATCATTAGCACTTGGTGATTTCAAAAGTCGTGAAGATTTAAAAGAAAGTGTACAGCAAGGGCATACCATACCGACAGACTCTATGGCTGTATTTTTTCATTGACCATCCATTGCCTAAGTGACATATTGATGAAATAATATTTAGGCTCTTCCTCTTTCAAGCCAATAGTAACAGATTCAATCTCATTAGTTTTGATTAAAATTACAGATAATAAATATAGTACAAGTCACTTGTTGACAATGTCGATAATTGAAAGTTATACAGTAGGTACCTCTTTAGGTAATCACATGCACGATTCAAATATATTACAATTTTCGTATTGAATATTAATGTGAGGGTAATCAATGGACATTTTTAAAGCTCCGGTCTGTTGATTTACCTGTCCATACTGACCGTTGGATTAGCCGTGGCTTAACCGTGGTCTAATGTGCATTGTGTTCCACAGCAAGCCATGTCGTTCCAGCGTCACCAGGCGATCGCTCTGATGTGCAGGTGAGTGTTCTGCCGTTTTGATTGTGTCCTGTTTTCCCAGGTGTTGCCAGATATCTCTGCAGTGAATGGGGGCGGGGCCCTCGCCGGGGGTGGGTTACAGACTCGGTCTTGGTAGAGCATCATCTAAACCAAACGCATACCGTAATTGAGAGAAACTTGACTTGATTTATTCCGAGACTAATTTAACCCACAAGTAGTCTACTTTTTGAGCCGAGCTGCTGTGTTTTCATTCCATGCTATATTACTACACCTATCTCCATTATATATAATTGGTTTTGTTAACATCGTACATATTATAAAGTCTACATGTAATATGCAATTACTGTATTACTAATGTACAATATTTCAGTAATTGAAAAAAATTGTGTCTCTTTACATGCAATATAGGCCTATAGACATTTTGTTTAGCATGTTTGATTAACGATTATAGGTGTATTGAAAAAATGTTGATTCAAGAATAATGTTTCATTGAGTGGGAGCTGTTTTTCATCTGTAACTATAATGACTACTTGTAACCAGAAGTCCACATCATTGTTTGTAGTAGTGAATAGTTTTTGTTTTCAACTACTGATGTCTTTAATTTCAATCTAGAAGTGAAAACCCAGTACAACCCAAATGATAGTTTATCCCGTCGAATCTAGACTAAAGCAATGGTTTTCAACAAAAAGAGAAAACTCATTTGGTGAGTAGGCCCCTAGATAGTAAATCAAGTCAAGTTTCATTTGCATTCAGCGTGTGATTTTGGTTCCGATGGTAGTATGCCCTTTGTCTACTATTGACCATATGTTGGGTGACACTTTGTCTCTTGTTGCAGCAAATGGCTAGTCAAAGGAGTCAGGTACAGAGGCAACAGGCCCTCGCCCTCATGTGCAGGTTAGCATACACCCACATTATCAGACCTTTTCACTAGCAATACAAAGGGGTGTGCGCTACACGTTATATAATTATCCACCTTTCATTCTTGAACCATTGCTGCAAATATACAATCTCCTGGGGATAGGTTTTTGTTTATATTTTTGGTGTTCTTAACTTCTTTGGGTGTGTGGTAAAATGAATTACCGTAGTCATTATTTGCATGGGATTTGGTGCATGCATGTAGGTTTTTGTCTTTATCTGCAAATTATACGTAGTAGGCATAGGCCTATTGAATGTTTGCATGAAATATCCTTGAAGGAAAGTCTTCCATACCCCATGAATTGTTGGCACACCCCTAATATAATTGTAATCCTATTAACAAGCAGAATGATGCAACGTGTTCTGCATACTTGATGGTCGAGCACCGAGCTCTTGCCTCGTTGTTGACTCCCGTTATGATTGATGACTTTGCTGATAAGATCTGACTGCTATCTTTTTTGTAATTATCAACTTGAGTTCTGTAATGTTATGAGAACTTTATATTGTAGGTAGATATTGATGGAGATATCTAATACTTGTTTCTGGTTGAAATAATGCTTGGGAAATGTAAACTTGCACTTATTAACTTCACATTCAACTGGCTATAATTTAGAAGAAATCAAGTTGAAATAATTCAAGTTTAACAGCTGAAAAGTTGCTGCAGAAGACAGAAATGATGTTTTTGAGCCCTAAACTTCGTAGTAGGCCTATTTGTGCTGAAGCTAGGCATAATCTGTCCAAAATATAAACAAACATATTGCTTTAATCACAGTTTAAGTAACTGGATTTCTAGTTCAAATTACTGTACAGGATATTATGCTTTGTATAAAAAAAATCAATCATCTTTCACATGATCTCATTTTGGCTTATGAGAAAATTATTCTCGACTTATCAAGTTATTAGTGATCAATCTTATTCTGTTGGATAACTTTTCCAATAGTAGGCCTATTACAAATAGTTGGACCATATTAGGCTAATATGTTTAGTATTATTATGTAAAAGCATGAAGATTAGCTATACACTAGTGATGAGACTTGATGGTTTTGTCGAACGCATTTCACATACAATGGTGATTGCTTGTTTCAGGGTTTATGTTGGCAGTATAAGTTTTGAGCTCAAAGAGGACACAATTCGACAGGCATTTTTGCCGTTTGGGCCAATCAAATCCATCAACATGTCGTGGGATCCAGTGACGCAGAAACACAAGGGTTTTGCATTTGTGGAATATGACATTCCTGAGGCAGCTCAGCTGTCTCTAGAGCAGATGAATGGGGTGATGATCGGTGGAAGAAACATCAAGGTAGAAGTTCCTAATCCTGGATACATATTCAACAGTAGAAACCATCTTTTCTATGCTAAGTCGCATTGTTTTGCTCTTGGAGTCCCAGAGTGAATTTTTAACTACCGGTACTTGATAGTAAAGGCCAATGGATTAAGTGTCACAATTTATGGTTATAGTTTGTATAGGTATTATAGGTATTGTATAGTCCTGCATCACAATTTATGCAAATTGGTAAAATCATATTAATACAATCAAGTAAGAAAGAATTGTTTATTTTTCATCGATTGGATTGAATTTGACAAGTACGATGGCTGATGGTGTATAGTTGAAGCATATAGGCCTAAGCTAGTAGCAACTTCTGGACCCTGAAATTCGGAAAAAAATTACATTTAAAAAAAGAACTCGAAATTTTCGAGTTCAGCTGAATTTGAACAAGAAACTCGAACCTGAAAATTTGAGTGCTCGCACGCCCCTAATATTAGCCTATTGTAAAATAGGTGGATAATACCGTACTTTGAAACTGAAACAGCTAGTACTATGTGATTGAGAAATGAGAATCATGACTTCCAATCTTGTATTTTTCCCCATTCGATATTTTTGATCAGATATTTTTGACTTGAATCGATATCGATTGAAAATTTCAATATATTTCGATCGATATTCCCACTAAAGTGAGGCCTACTCAAGTTTTGATATTGTTTGCAATTTTCATATCAAATGGCAACCCTACTTTCAAGTATAAAGGGCACTTTCACCTATGGCACATTTGTGTGGTCTGAATTATGCCAACTCTTGGGAGTCTAGATGAGCAAAACAATGCTAGCAAATAGCATGGAAAATACGGAGTCTATCTTCTTATGATTACGGTAAACTGCACGATAAGTATACTTCAATTACTTGTTATTCAACTATTTAAATACCTTCATTCAGTTATTTTTTATTTATCAATACTTTGAAAATATTATATTTCTAACCAAACAGAAATTCATTGTGGTAAATTGTTCATAACCTAGTTTGAGGCCTATGCAGTCAATCAAGTATAGGGCCTATTCTGTGGAAAAAAGTTATGACCAGACTTTTCAATATTGCACACATTGCCCCCGTGTTACATAAAACATATTCGTGCTCTCGCCCTATCTCGCATATCATAGAGTTTGCTGTATCGTAGCGAAGGAGGGATTTGCGCACTTCGAGAGGACGTTGAATAAGCTGCCATCGTGGGAAATCCGTGAGTATCGAAGCGACCCAAATGCGAGTAGTTTCCATCTCGGTCGATTCATGATCAACTCATTAATCATCTAGATGGACATGATTACTCAATGGACATTCCCCTATTTATATTGTTATCATATTCATTGAATAGGTACTGGTTTTTGATTTGGGTTTTGAAAAAATTGATCCTCACATCAGACGTAGAATCAGTTCAGTTGTTATGCATTTCAGGGTATAAGTATTGAGTGCGCTATATTATATAAATACATATACCGGTATTCATCTATCTTTGTAATAAATAGATAAAATAGGCTTAATAATTACTACCGTACAAGATACATTTACATCAATAAAATATTTAGTATTGACAATCACCTTTTTCAAGTGTAACCTAAATTGGAGATAGTTGAATTTTATGAAATGGATTGAGAGCTTTAAATTAGATTGGTCTGAAAAGTGAGTTTTTTATTTAATTGATTACATGTCTTCCTTTTCTCCCTCTCTTTTCAGTTGAATTGTTTTCAGCGACGTCCGCCCATGACACCAAGCCGAAGATGACTGGACACAACTACGAAGTGCGAGGCGTTTGCTCTCGAACTCGCGATGAATGATATGTAAACCATACAGGTTATCAGCTTCGGACGCTTCCGTTACCTAACTAGTTACGGGGGCTATCCGGGCGGTGGTTTAACAGATTAATTGTTGGGTGTTCCTCAAACAGGTGGGACGACCGAGCAACATGCCACAAGCGCAGTCCGTTATCGACGAGATCACGGAGGAGGCTAAACACTATAACCGAATCTACATTGCGTCCATTCATCCGGATCTAACGGAAGATGACATCAAAAGGTGAGAAATTATTATTGTAGTAAGCCCTATGTCGCCTTCCGTTACAGATGAGTCTGACGTCATAGCTTTTATTGCGTCTGATTTACCATACCGTAAGACACATTGTTACAGCTACTATAAAAAATCTTCCAATTGAACACTCCGTGCTTGCAAGGTGATGTGAACAGTAAGAGCTGTAACATGAACTGACCAACCACTAGCTGAAACTTGTCTGATTGTGCTCTATTGCTCTAGCCTATCGAAACGTGCATAGATTTGCCTTTCTCAGAAGTAAATATGTGCATTTTCATGAACACGAAAACCAATGAACATATAAATAAATAACTATGCACACGAATATGCATATTCAATTTGAATATACTAGACAACAACGTTAACGTGAACGATTGTAGAGTTTACCGAGTGTCCACGATTTGCTTGCTGGACATTGAAAAGGACAACAGTAAAAGGGATGTAACTTCTATACTAGTTGAAAAGTCAACTCGACTTTTTCTGGGTAATGGTCCCTTGTGTATAGCTGAACCTGAACTTGCATTTTTTCATTTTTTGGACTCGCCCCTTTTTTTTGCTGTGTAACCTTGAAAATTCAAACCTTCAAGTTTTTGACATATTCAGTTACCTTTGATTTTGTTAATAGAAGTGGCAAGTGCATAAAACCACTGAAGTGTATTTTTATTAAGAACAATATAAATAAGCCTAAAATGTTTTAATGAAAATATTAAAATTTGATATTTTCATCCCTTATCAAGTTATGGCTTTCTTCGGTAATAAGGTGCCTTATCAAGCTATGGCACCCCAAAGTTGGGAGAAATCACGTTCCGATAGAAATACTTTGACTTTCAATTATATCACCAAAAAATAAAATATTTGAACTACTTTTCCTGTAGATCTTATTTTTGAACCCTGTAACCAAAGTTTCGTTATAATCGGTTCACCCCTTTGGTGGTGTCTGAACTAACTGCTTGTGTAAAAGTACTGTTTTTGCTACGCCAGCAGATCTTCCAATGCCCACAACTTCTGAAGTATTGATTCTAAAAATAATATTTCAACAATTTTCTTATCTACTAACACGTGGGCATTTATGAGCAAATTTTCAAAATGATCTAAAATATGTCAGCAACCAGAATAATTCAAATTTGTGCTCATAGAATGACCCTGGAGTATCTGCCAGTAATAGAAGTTGCTACGGTTGGTAATATAAGTCCTTTTGGTTCTTAATAGAAGTTTCCTGTTCAATTATTTAAATAACGATAATATCGATTACCGTCATTAATTTGCATTTCGATAATCAAATCGATATTCTTGCCCATCCTTAATGATAGTGAGATGATTATTTAATCAGTACCTTGACCTGCTCTGTTCGTTCTGGCTGCAGTGTATTCGAAGCATTTGGTCCCATCAAGTACTGCAAACTGCAGCAAGGCAGCACCCCCAGTCGTCACAAGGGCTACGGCTTCATCGAGTACGACACGCAACAAGCGGCCCTCGAGGCGATAGCGTCCATGAACCTGTTCGACCTTGGCGGGCAGTACCTCAGGGTGGGTCGCGCCATCACACCACCTAATGCCCTGCAGGGTCCGGCCAGCTCAGCCAGCATGATGCCAACTGCGGCGGCCGTAGCTGCTGCGGCTGCCACCGCTAAGATCCAAGCCATGGACGCTGTCGCAAGCAATGCTGTTGCGTTAGGTGAACTACTTTTTTGTCTTGATTTAGATCCTTTTCATTTTAGTTTTGACCTAGTCTGCTAGTTACATGCATGTAGGTACTCATTTTCTAGGTTATATATTCTACGGACCTAACCGTGAATTTTGAAGAGTCGGGCTTGCAATCCCATTTACTAGCAATCCTATCCTACTAGCAATACTTTTTACTAGCAATCCCAAGTTTCAAATGTAATTCCAGAATTTGACTTGTTGTTTTGTTTGTAACACTCCTGTTTCTGTGCCCAGGTTTGTCGAAGCTTGGATCAGCAATGGCTACTCCCCAGTTATCGATGATGCCCAGCATACCAACACTACCTTCAGCCATGCCGATGCTACCGATGCACCAGGGTATGCAGGCAATGTCTCCGATGGGCATGGCAATGCATCCTGGAATGATGGCACCCGGACAAGTCATGATCCCCCCGCCCGGCTTAGCAATACCCCAGTTCCGTACACCCAGCATAGGGATGTCGCAAACGAACATTGGCATGGGAGGGCAGCAACAAGGCTTCCCACCTCCCGTTGTGCTCACGCCCACTATGATGGGACAGCAAATGTCAATGCTTCCTGGACAAATGATGGCCAATCCGCAGGATACTTTGAGAAGAGCGCAAGAACAAGCTCAGGTATAATGACAGCCAATTTAGTTTTAAAATAAATTACATTCTCTGGTCTATATCATGTCTACTTAGCTCGGTTATACTAAAAATATTTTCTAGATGGAAGTTTCAATTTTATATACGTACATGATGGGCCTATAAATATGCTTAGTGTTGTGCAAACAGCTCGAGAAGGAACTCGAACCTTTGAATCTAGTTTAAAATTGAACAGTATAGGCCCATGCTTGAAAACGAGCTTCTTCGAACTTTCCCACACTTTTCAAATTTTAGGTGCGTGTGATGAATGGTGATATATGAGGTTTGTTCGTCTGTCTTGCACCCTCCAGAACTGGTGTACACTTTTAAGGGGCGGAGCTAGTTGAGTGCAAGGTCAAGTGACGTCATAGTGCAGAAAGTTCAAATGAATTTGTTATGACAGAAGAACGACCGTACGTCAGTTCGCGCGCAATCAGAAACATTCTTGAAAACGTAAAATGTGTCTTGCTCAGTCTAAAAACAAGATTGGCACAACCGATTTGGCATGTAGAAGAATAATGAAAATGTTAAACTATTGGCATAATCAAAAATATGGCAATCATCGAAAACATGAGGCTGTAAATAATATGCCTGTACAGACTCCATGCTGTCAGTCATATTTTGCGCTTGTTCTTCTCTTTGCACCGCTTTACACCTTCTACACCACCTACGAGAGCGAGTGTGGAAAGTGCAGAACTTTCGGCACTCATCCCGACAGAAGAACGGCCATGGGCGGGGCTTAGCAGGGTGAATGTAACTGCACGAGGACAGAAGAACGGCAAAGCGGTCTACTGTACCGACCAGTGTACGAAAGTGTAAAAAGTGCAAGACAGACGAACAAACCTATGGTCTTACGGCACTAGACCACCATTTTAACATGGTGAAAACGTCCCCCCCCCCCCACAAAAAAAGCTATACCAAGAATAGTTTCTCACCAAATTACACAGTGTGCTCATTCGATTACAGTTTTTCCCTCATCCGGTCTTTTCTTGATAATTGTGATTGATGCGTAGAGTTGTGTGTAATGTTGTGTTTTCCTGTTATGTCTTACCATCATGTTGGATGTATTTCTTTTTGGTAAGGGTTCTATCACATTTTTGAAGAAATTTGCTATTATATAATTGCAACTATATTAATTATGGTAATATTGACCATGTAGGGCCTATGTATGCGACTGATGTTACACGTATGTTTTATTTTTCAGCAAAAGCAACAAGAAGAATTACAGAAGAAGTTACTAGAAGAGACCGAGCCCCAGACATTACAGCAACAAGAAACTATGTCAATCAAAGGGCAAAGTGCTCGACATTTGGTCATGCAAAAACTTATGCGTAAAGTTGAGGTAAGCTTGCTTGTTTACATGCCCAATATCTCGTTCACACATCAGTTCACTAACTGCTTTTGAGCCACTGACTGACTTCAGCAACGTAATGTGAACAGTAATAAGGAGCAAAGAGCAATAATAAGGGTACGTAATGTCAAGTACTTCCATTACAAACTAACACATTTTCTTGTTTTATTTTTCAGAGCCGTGTAGTAATACTTCGTAATATGGTTGCACCTGATGATGTTGACGAAACTTTGCAGGAAGAAATACAAGATGAATGTAGCAAGTATGTATCACAGTAAATGAATATTAGTGGCTTGGCAAGACTTTTTGTAGTATTATGGTTGTCATTTCTGTTGCTTCTGTTTATTATTGTGTACTTCCCATTTTAGGTATGGAACTGTTGAACGAGTAATTATTTATAATGAGAAACAATCTGAAGAAGAGGATGATGATGCTGAAGTCATTGTGAAAATTTTTGTTGAGTTCTCGCAAATGAGTGGTAAGCAATTAGGGTCTACTTTAATTTTATGGAAATTGAAAATTCTCTGGAACCAGTTACGTATGTCATAACATACTGTACTAACTCATGTATTTTCTAAATTTCAGAAGCTGAAGGTGCGAGAGATGCGTTGAATGGAAGATTTTTTGGAGGTCGGTTAGTGAAAGGTGAATTATATGACCAAGCATTGTTTGATCATAGTGACTTCTCAGGTTAGAACTCGAGTACAGCAAATTTCTCCTATGGTAGGAATTACACTGTTGCGTATTGTGCAAGGTTTTAATATTTTATGCACACTACCGTGCTTACAAAAGCAGGAACAATTATGTTGTGCAAGTGATTTTTTTATCAAGTGTTTAAAATGGTGCATTTCTGAACAGCTATGTAAAAGTCACGTTCCCTAATAAAACATGGAATTTATTTAATGAACTATGTACACCATGAAAATGGAAAATTTATTTGATAACATTATTAAAATACTAAGGTATATCAATTATGTACAATATTATATTTACTATTTCCTAACTGTAGCCTACATTCAACTATTTATAAAAATGTGAAGGTTTAGTCAGATTTTTGTCCAGGAACTCTTTCATAATCTTCATATTTTGGAAATGATTCCATTCCTTTGATATCCTTTTCTAGTTCTTGGGGATTTCTAGTGGCAGATGTTCTAGCTTCAATTTCTTTTGCATTTTTCTTTTTCAATTGCATAATGGCAAGATTCCTCAAGACTTCTTCCTCGAGTGGTGGCTCTTTTCTTCGGCCACGCAACCTGTAACATTGTCGAGTTCAAACTAGGGTTGAATGTGGTGAACATGCCATCCTTGCTGGTCTATTGTAGGAAGTTATTTAATAATCTAATTTGCCGAGATATTTATAGTCGATCCAAGTTCTTGACAAATTTCAGTTACTGGGGTAACTAGGAAAATGATAAAGAGTGTGATTGGGATAATCATGCCGAGTGAACCTGGAATTAATTTTTGAAGGATGACTGACAAATATGGTAACAACAAACAGATGAACAGTATGCTGTACTATAGTGTTCTATTGTGTTGGTTTAAAAACTTTACTAAATCAGGTTTCTTGATGTTTGAGCTAATTCTCAACCTCAGTCTAGAATATTACATTTTTCTAGTCGAGTTGAGACAAATTTGATTAGGACGACGATTTTTTAGAGAGGAAAATCTGGGATATCAAGATTATTTCAAATAAAATTGTATTGGTGGTGGGGGGATCGGGAGGCACAACCGCCCTGTAAAATGCAATGCGCAATGGTTGGACTTTGGATGAGTTAGAAACGCATCAAAAGCCTGCATTGCGCCTGGACCAACAAACAACAATTTCAACAACTCTCTGAAATTCTATGGAATAACATATTTTGTGAAGTGTCAATTGTAGTTTCTAAAATTCAAAAATAAAAGTGACCTGTATAAGGAGAATTTCAATGTACGAACAAAATCCAATTATATATTGAATATTTCTGCCTTTTTCATGAAAGCGGGACATTTGATTGTCCCGAGAACATTTCTCGGGACGCCGGGACAGAAAGTTCAAAATGAAGACAGTCCCAGGAAAACTGGGACGTAAATTACTGATGGGTGTAGCAGATGAAAGTTATGCTGTAGTGAACTTTTCTGTGTTTTGCTGCAAAACTGCTGTAGCCTACTTTGTAAATGTTTTGTCATGAATGTTCAGGCGCTTTTCGTAGGCAGAGTGGCCGAGTCGAAGCTTGGAAAAATTGCAAATAGATTGTATTTAATCATCAATTTAGAGTTGATCACAAATGAATTCACAATTAATTAATGCTCAATCATTAATAATTAAGCTTCAAGAGGAAAACCGTACTTTATTGAATTTCTTAAATAAATTGTTAAGTGAACCTAAAAAATTACCTACCACGCTTCCCACTCAGCTGGAATATCTTGCTCGAACTCTTCTTTATCTATTGGCTCAAACCATCGTGATGGATTTCGTTTGCCTATTTCAGGGTTTGCAGGAATCTCAAAATATTCTGTACCCTGGTAATCTTTTCCTACTAATGTTCCTGTCACTTGTCGTGGAGTAATAGATTTCATGAAGTTTTTTGCTATCATTCCTAAGATGCTTCTTCCTTTTTGAGCCATTATAATTCTAAAATTCAGACCTAAGCAAGCGCCCAGTGATTACAATGTTTAATGAATAATTATTCAAATATACCAATATCTGTAAGATACATTCCCTTTCGACCCAAAGACGTAAAAGGCCAAAATATCAATCCTACTCCTAAGCCTGCCGTCTACCACTCGCACTCAGTGACATCAACAGCTGATTTTGACTTTTGAGAGATCGATCGCGAAGGGGAAACAAACCCCTCCTTCGCCCTCGAAAGCGGTTTATTATGATGGCAAAATACGATCACGTGGACGGTGGACGTCACATATCGAGACGTAAGTGATATGTCCCTAAATTGAAGAGAGCTGCTATTTACAAATATCAAAATGATTTTCAATTTTTAGCAAATAGGCGCTTAGGCCTGTATCAACCGTGGGACCAAAGATTGCGTAAGCGTAGCAGATTCAAATCAAACTGCTAAAACCAAAAATACCGTGAGATCCAAGGCCATTCAAAATCGCAGAAGAAGAAGCACCTTTGACTTTGACGAGTAGCATGGCCGCTATTTCGAGTGGAAGAAGGTTCCAGATTGAAGGTAAATAATTGTATTGTTATTATTGTACTTAATTCTAATCTTGAGTAACTACACAAGTAATTAAAAATACATTCGATGGCTTGATAGTGTAAGGTATGATTTCCATCATCTATAATCATAATTGTCACATGGTTCGATTAGTTTTCGTTTGTATCCAGTCGTACATAACCTAATTCTAATATCGTTCTACAGATTTTTCTCAATTACCATGGATGGAGTGTGTACCATTTCCTTCTTTTACGAAGGTTAAGTGCTGAAGATTTGTCATTAAACAGAGTTACCGTCAATGATTTGGATTTTTCATTTCAATTATTAATCATCTTTACCTTGAGTGCATTTTGAAGAAAGATGACGAGCATATCTGCATGTTCCTTGAAATTGACAGAAAATGACGAGTTACTAGAATCTTCTGAAAGTTGGAGAATGTGCCCTTCACCAGATTCTCCAAGAAAACCTGTCAAATCTACGGCAGTGGTCAAGTATTCTACTGTGCAGTCTCTCGCAAATTTTGCTTGCCTACAATGCAACACGGATCTTAACCTACCTCCATCCAACTGGCTCAGTAGCTCTGCGGAGTCATATGGGTTACAGGCTGTTCCATCACATTCATCAGGATTTTCCAGTTTCCGAATGGCACACATGTTTCCTGATTGTGTTGGTGAAGTTGATGTTGTATCTGATGCAGAGAACATTAAGAAGCTGCTCAAGATTCCTTACAGTAAAACACCTGTGAGCATGATGGTGCATCGTGTAGAAAACACTCTTCTTATAGATGAGTTCGACATTCACAAGCATCTAATGAGAACTGCCGAGACAGAATGGGAATGGTTGAAAACATTCTTCTTTGATAATATCTTGAAATCACTAAGTGACAAGGATAAAGGCATGTTCCCCAAAAATAATAGCCGCTGTGCACTTCAACAAAAGAGTTTAGTCTCGAAGTTCCTGTATCACAGCCTTGCGGTTGGTGAACCTCAAAAATTGAAGCAGGATCCAGGTGATAGCAGCTCTGAGCATGTGGACCTACCAAAACCAATGCCTCTGGTATGCAAAATATTACTCTTGCCACTACTCTTGCAAAATCACTACAATTCTTAACAATGTGGAGTTATAAATGGGGAGAGAACCTAGAAAGAGCAGCAGCTTACCTAGTGGGCAAGCACTGCAATAGGTGAAGAACATGAAAATAACAGTAGAACAAATAAAACGATGTTTAGATTTGTTACTTTGATTTATTTTCCAATTTAATCGTTTGAGCCTCCCTCTGTTGCTCAGTCAGCTGAAGCACCGCTTTAAATAGTAACTTGAGTCAGCATTGGGCGTCGGTTTGAGTCCCGCATAAGACATGGGTTATTGTAAACGTTCTTTTACTTATATAGTTTCTTTCATAGTTTACTTCTTTCATAGTTTCTTTCTATGGTTTAGTTTACTTTTTACTTTACTTTCATAGTTTCATTACGCGCATGCGCACCCCTGTAGAACCTAGTCCGTTGGTGGGGTCGCTAAGTAAACGAGAATCATTAATTGTTTTATTGTCCTTATCGCACTTTAGTTTCCAGACATTATATTCATTGACTCAAGTCTTTATGATCATTGATTTTCAGGAAGGACCTCATTTACCAGAGCCAAGCTTGGAACAGAAGGTCCCAGATCCAACATCAAATCACAAGTTTGCACGCAACGTTGTTTGGACATTTGAAAACATCCAAATGCTGATAGGAACCGATTTGCCTATATTTGGTGGAACAACTCACCCATGTATCAGTCTCAAACTTCGTGATATGTCAAAGCCGATTAACGTTTTAACTGGAATCGACTATTGGCTAGATAATTTGATGTGCAATGTGCCGGAACTTGTGATGTGTTATCATTTAAATGGTATTGTTCAGAAGTATGAGTTGATCAAAACTGAGGACCTTCCACATTTAGAGGATTCGAAATTTTCTCCGAAAGTTATTAGAGATGTGGCTCAAAATATTCTCTCTTTTCTCAAGTCCAATGCCACTAAAGCAGGGCACACATATTGGCTTTTTAAAGGAAAAGATGATGATGCAGTCAAACTGTATGATTTAACATCTCTTTGCACAGCAGATGTAATGGATGAGAAGGGTCAAAACCCATTCACAGTTCCCGTTGCAATGTTGTTGTACAGGTAAGGAGAACTTATTTCATATTTTCATTTCTGGAGAGTAGAGCTTGATACTCTAGAATAACAATTTGTGGTGGTTGATATGAAAGATGAATAAATAAGATGAAGATTGACTCTAATGACCTCTTCCTGTACGTCATCATCTGTCACTGGCACATGTAGCTTAGTTGATAATGCGCTCACTTCGTGTGACCCGTGAGGTGAGGGGCATATGTAACCTCGGTTCGATCCACCCATCTTAACCGTCCATCTTAACAGGGGTTTTTGTGGTATTTGTGTGTAGCCCAGGCCAGGCCAGGATGGTTCCTACAATATAGGCCACGACCACTTCCTTCCCACTATTCTTCCCAGTTTCAACAAAGCATTATCACATTAATCATTTATCCAATGCCAATAGATCTTAGTTTTCATTACAGTGCGCCGTTGAACCCAATAGGCCTATAAATAATCGAATAAAATCATCATCGATTATTCATCTCTCATATCAACCACAAATTATTTCATACTTTGTTTACTTTTTATTGTAATGGTATTGATGTGGATTTAATTTGTTTTTACGTGTTGACTAAGTAGTCAATTAATAGGCCTGTGCATAGGCCTATGATAATATTAATTTTACTATAATAAATGAACAAAACTTAGTGTTTGCGGCATAGTTACCTAGTTCCCAATTTTTTACTTTTGGTTAAGTGTAAGGGTTTCAAAAAATATTTCTCAGCCAAATTGCCACACAAGTCATAGCAATCAATGAATGAAGTTATTTATTTGGTCTGACTCGGAGCTTTGCCATAAGGATAATGTGTACCCGGTAACAAAATATTCTCAGTCAAACTGCTGGCACCGAAGCACGTGACTTACGTTCGCACGTAAGTCACACAGCATGCATTTCATCCTCTTCTTCACCATTCTCTATCCACCCACTATTTATCAAATTACCAATTCACCCCATTTTTCCCGTCGCTTTATTACACCATACAATACTCCCTCCTGCCACCTATCTCTTGGTTGTCCGACTTGTCTCTTAACTCCATTGTTTTCTTCTGTTTCAAACATTGCTTTTGGTGTTCGCAATATAAGAACAAAATTTCTACTTTTTTCAGAGTGGCTCGAAACATGAAGCATTCAACAGAGAGTCGACATCAACAAGGAACTATTCGAATGCTCCTGAAGAACTGTGTGGCTTTGTTAGTAAAGGAAAAATACCCTCAAATTGTAACGTCAGCACATTATATGCTGTCAGACGTTTATATTCCAGCTAATACTGACCCTGCATCTCCAGGACTGTGCAGTGATTTTGATGAAGAAGAATCCAATCTGAACGCTTCGTTTTGTGACGACGATGAAAATGGTGATGAGTGCACCAGCAGTAGCGTAGCAGTCAAGTCTCTTTGTTTATCAATGTCCGAGTCAGAGGGAGCGGGGCCAGGAGAAGATGAAAGAAAGTTCAGCACTCCGCTGCCGTTGAACTTAACATTAGAAGAAAGGTGCTCAATGTCTCTCCAGCATGTAGCTACAGGTCTTCACTGTCTTCAGTTCTTTGATGTCGAAGATGACAGGCAACAGAAAGCAGATGAAGAGGTAAATAAAAATCTGTTAAGCTCTCTTTGGAAGTGATTGCATAAAAACTTGCTGTTGGTGATTTTGTTGTTTTAAAGTAAAGATACCAAAAATCACAAACATCTAGGCTATTCTTATATTTTTTGGTTGATTATCGATAGAGGTAGGATGATGGCTTGGCCACATATTGAAACTTTCAATTATCTATTTGATGAGTGATACACATCCATGACAATCTATAGGCCTGTACTGATGAACTTGTTTCTCATTTCTGCAGCGGAAAATGCAAGAAGATCAGAAAAAATCCAAGGATGCAGAAAATCCGAATGTAGCCAGACCGTTTGAAGCAATTCCAATGCCTTATACTTCACTAAATGCTTCTGCTGAGTCGAAATCTATTCCTAGTACATCTAAGTCACAACTTTGTGATGAAGATAAGAAAGCCACTAAGAAAAAGAAAAAAGACGCTCGTCGAGAAAGAGAACCTAAAAGTTCCGATGTAAGTGACGATTCACAGACCTCTGACTCTCCCCGAGCATTGCTTTGTAAGTCAAAAGTGGAAACAATGCCAACTTGGAACCTTCATTTGAAAGTCTTACTGTACGAAAAAGCTTGTCTGGTTTATGCCACTTTAGCCGAGACAGCATATCTGGCGGAATGCTACGGTAGCTCGTTACGATATATTGCCTTGGTTTTGAGATGTCACCGAGTTTTTGAGAATTTAGTCAGTTGTGCACCAAATGTTGGTTTACATAGTTATCTTCTTGGACGAGCAGGTGACTGTTGCTTTATGATCGTTCAAAATTGGTTGCGCATTGACGCCATCACTCAAGATTATAATTGCTTCACTGATGTGGACGTAAGCATCATCGAAGAGGTAAAAAAAGAAATGTCATTAGCCGACAACGACCCTCAAATAGATTTGATTCCCAGATCAATTGAAACACTTGAACAGATGTTGGTTGCTAGCTGTGAATGCTATGTGAAAGCACTTGCCTTAGAACCACACGAGAAGCAGAAAAGCAATCTGCGCCGACGCCTTGGAAATATACACAACGAACTTGGTGTTTTGTATATGAATCAAGCAACGCAACGTTTCCAGGACGAAATGAATGGCGGAAAATCAGCTTCACTCTTTCAAGTGCTATTCACAAAATCTCTACACCATTTAGAAGCTGGCATTCGTTCATTTGAGGCTGAAAAGGATGACGTTAACCTTGCTTTGCTTCATTCGAATACTGGTCGTCTAATGAGGCTTTGTGCTCATAATCATTCACCGAATGCACGAGCAGAGCTGGTGGGGCAGGAGAGACACTTTTATAATAAAGCGTTTACGAGTTATCAGAAGGCTCTTCAGGTGTTGGGTGGTCGAAGCAGTAATCCACCTGTTTGGGACACAGTCACATGGGAACTATCGACAACCCTGTTTAATATGGCAACATTGCTTCAAGACTACCCTACTATCGGACTTAAGGTATTTGTATCATATTATTATGTTTCTATCAGTAAAATTAAAAAATTTAATATTGATGTTAATTACATCATTGCATTCAATTAACCAGTTGGGTATGGTTTAAAATTCATATTTTTGATGGAACCAACAGCTTACCCTCTGATTTTTTTTTTTTTTACTTCATACTTGTCTAAATATGATGTCTCTTAAGCCAAGTACAAGTTTGTTTTTAAAACTCATTCGCACCACTTCTATTAATGGTATTTTTAAATATTTCAGAGTACTGAAGAGATGGAACGAGAGGTTGTTGAGTTCCTACAGAAGGCTTTGAAATATTGTGATATGGAGACAACTGGCACACGACAGCCCGTGTATCAGTTCCGAGCAGCGACGCTTCATCATCGCCTGGCTTCGTTTTACCATAAATCATTTAGATTCCTGTCGGCGGAAGACACTAAACGAAAGAACATTCTGCATTTGACGCGCCTGCATTACGATAAAGCCAGCCATTTGTTTATGGCTCTAGAGCGTCCGTCTGAGTTTCTGCGAGCTCAGTTGGAGCATGTTGCAATTTTTGAGTTTCAAGCACAAAGTGAGTTGATTGCTTTAATAAATTTGACTACTAGTATTTTACATTACAGAAAGGATACATTCTATACAGAAACATGTAGGGCTTACTATTAATAAATAATATATAAATATGTGTTTGACTAAATATGTATGTGTGTATTTAGCTTATTTAGATTTTTTTTCAAAGATGCAAAGTCACGGTCAATATAGTGATGAGAGCGTTGAAATTACCCAAAGTCAAGTACTACTTCATGTACTATTGAACTCCTATTCAGTTCACATACTGTATTGTCTGCTAAAATATCGTCTTGGTAGCCATTATTATTATTATATTATTATTATTATTGGTTTTATTATTATTATTATTATTATTACTATTATTATTATTTCTTGAAATATCTCTTTTTTCAGATGCTCAAACTTTGAACAATAAATTGAAGCATTATCAGTCAGCATTAGAATTAATTTTCCAATGCCAGTCCATGTTGAAGATCATGCTGGATAAAACTCGAGCGGTCGGAATGCAAACAGACGGTACGGCTACGAAAAGTTTGAAATCGCCGCCAAAGTTGGTTATGATGAAGCAGAAGTCTGCACGTGAAAGTTGTCTCGTGGAAACAAAAAAGGAGCAGTCAGAAGGTCAGACAAACCATTCACAATCTGATGAAAAAGGATTAGGAGAATCAAACGTTCACGAAGAAGATTTGGCCGAGCAAAGAGAAGAATTCAAACTTAGCAAATTATTGGAGCAAAGACTGCAGTTTATTTTACTTAAACTTACCCATCTTCATACGAGTGGCACAAAACAAGGGCAAACTAAGAAAGAGTAAGTTATTTATTCATGATTGTTGATCGACGTCCCATTAAAATAAAAAAATAGTCCCCAAGTACGCTGATGGCCGACAGCTTTGTGTGTGTGTAGTCCTATATGTATATTTTTTACTCTTGGGATTTGTGTTTACTTTAATTAGAAAACACATCGACTTGTATATATAGACTGATAGGTCTATTATTTACTTAAGTTAATTAATAGTTTATACTTTTTTATTACTAGTTTATACTTTCAAAAGTGGTTATGCAATCATTCACTGTTTACTAGTAAAATGTTTACAAATTAGTAATTACTAATTACCGTGCATATCTTTCAGGTTGGATGTCCTTGGCCAGTTGTACAAGAACTTTTACAGCATGAGCCTGAAGAAGTATACCGACGACTCTGTTTATGAACTATCGAGTCACCTTCTAAGTGTTTTACACGAAATAGCTATAGCCCTAAACTACAAAGATGAACGCAGTACTAATGTAAAGCTTAGGTGATTAGTGTTAGAACGGTTGTTATTATAACCTACCGACTACCGTGTTCAAACTAAATGCATTATAAATAAGGATCAATGTGTTTTTACATTTTATTAAAAAACGGTACGTCTATTGTCATTTCTTTCTTAATATTAGCATTCTTGATATTTCATCAAATTATATGTCAAAAAGTTATTACAAAATTATAATAGGACCTGATAATGCTTTCTTTATTGTCACATTAGGCCCCCATTCTCATTTTGAGTGCTAAAAGTTATGTCAAGTTATAGTTATTTAATATACGAGGCCTATTAATATTAAACCAGTTTTCAAGTTTTCTCGATACACCAAAGAAGATTCTTGTCCGTAGGTGTATCTGTATATAAAACAAGTGTTGTCGGTTTCTGACGGGAGGGAGGTTTGACTTAATTGCACTCGTGAATTGAGGTGAAGCACTGGACAACCCATGCTCCATTTTTGTTATATAAGGCTTGTATTACGTGCGTGATTACTGCAATTTGTTTGAGCATTGTTTCATTTAGTCGGGAAGCATTGGCGCTTCAAAGTTTCAAAAGTGACCGATGCCAGCCACCTACTAAATTGTAGTGATCACATGCTTCTTCTGACAGATGTGTGTAGATGTGATTTCAGTACTTGTAATTAAAAAGAATTGTAATAAAATAAAATAAATGTAAACCAGGTGACGCTTCTACCCCTGTAAGTACCGGTGTCACGATATGGAATTGAAATACAGTACGTTAAATTCCCACTGACAGTCCTTGGAATATCAAATGAATAAATATAATTTTGTAGGTATTGACATTGTGCTGTCAAATTGTGAAAGTGCCTATTTTGGTTTTACAATTACATTGTAGATTTATTAGATGTAGTATTACTAGTAATCACTAATTTTAATACTTGAAGAAATATTATGCATGAATGATTACTAGAGTCTGATGCAGTTGTTTACCGTTGTTGTTTTTCTTTTTAATAAGGCCCAGTTTTACCACCTGTTAGTGGATTAAGCGGTAGCATTGACTAAAGAGATACTCGAGACGTTCCACGTAAGTTACTTCGCGAGATTCAAACCCCTTTCATTATTACCAGAAGTTACTTCAATGGTCGCTACACATTCCTAGAGCGCTGCTAGCAGTCAAGTTGGAGACTTGGCAGATAACCCAGGCAGTATCCATCTAACTGTCGACTGACGCACAATCACCAAAACGATTATGAGCGCTCTTAGCGGTGATTGCAGGAACTACAGGGTAAGGGGCGTGGGGAGGGTAGAGACATAAGAGTGGGGATGAATCTTAATTTAACTTTGGGTGAACTGTCTTTGTTGTATCTCTTAAGTCTATGGCGATAGTTGGCGGATTAACTTGTTATCACAGTTGGTCACGTATTTTCGTACTTTAACTAATAGTTAGTGGATTAACACTTAACTAAGATACGTAAAACTGACTCTATGTAGTATAAGTTATTTTCAGCAAGACCAATGTGATTATAGTGCTTATCAGAATTATATAATAATATTATTACTCTATGGCTATTATTACTCTATGGCTTACAATGATTTTTCAGTAACATGATTGTTAACATGATCGTGATTATTAACATGATTATACAAGTCCATAAACCTTATAATAAATAATTTTGTACTAATTGTTTTCTATTTTTAGAATTAATATTCAAGCTATACTGTATTTATGTGACCTGAGAATTGAACTTTGAACATTGAACAATTTTGAAATTGTTTTTTTGCTAGTGCTCTCTGCAGCATGTGACAAAGTGCCAGTTAGGGGGTAAATACTTGTATGATATGTCTAAATAGAATCATGCTTACCGCAATATTCTTCCACGAAATTCCTACGAGAATACTTTCTTACTACTCTGTAGTGATGAATAGTGATGGATACTGTTTTAAATTTTAAATACGTTACATTTACCTGCAGTGTAAAATGATTCGAAGAATGGTGTAACTAGAAACCTAAGATTACGTTCAAAAATTCAAAAACTCGTAAAATTCAAAAGATTTAAAGAAGTTGGATTTAAAAATCACCTGAATTCAAGCAAACAGACAATGGGAAAAAATATATTTGATAACTTCCTTATTTGATATAGGTTCTTTCCTCTTCCTACATCATTATTCTTGTATCCAAAAAAGAAGAAAGTTGTCTACCATCTAAATAATTGTAAAGCTTCTGTAATTTGGATATTCTTGCTATAGCTTGAATTATTTCACTCTCCTAAAATATACAGTTGCATTCATATCATGAACATATTTCTGAAAAATCATGGTATCAAGAAAATATAATTTCTATACAAATATAGAGGTGATGTTTTTTGTCTATTTTGTTGGTAAAAAACATTTTATCGGGAAAATGGAGATCTTTTCAAAGAACATTAGAAACAGACGGATTACAAGAATAAGATGGACGAAAATGAATCTATATGTGAATCGAGATTTTTACAATTTGAATTTAGTACCAGTAATAATTTCCATAAGTATTTTATAGTAAATTTACCCCAAAAATGAAGAATGAAAATATTCCAACAAGAAATTTGACAACAATGTCAGACCAGTTTTTTCATTATGCCTACCTTTTCAACAATGTATTTCTTTGAAGTATTATAAACAAAAAAGAGAGATGAACAAAATTCTTGTCTGACCCATCGTTATTGACCTGTGACCTGAATGTTGAGTATCTGGTCAAAGTTCAGCTAGTATTCTTTGCCGTACGAAAATATTAATAAACGTACATTTTTTGGTTGGCTATGGTTTGGAGTTGCATGTGTCCATTCCACGAAATTCGTATCTGATTTCTTCTACGTTTTTCCTCATCGAAACACGCCATGCGCCCAATATTGTACTCTTACTCTTTGTTTGTGTAATCATCACGTTTCCAGTCGTGGAGCCTAGATCAAGCGGAGATTCAGACATGTGATCACTCAGCTACCTTTGTGCGGAAACACAGGAGGCAAATTGTCTTCTTTCTTCTACTAGCTACATGGAGCAAAATAAACTCTTGTAAACATACGTACCCATTAATAGGATATGAACTAGGGCAGTGGTTGTTCTAGTTTTAATTCCGAGTTTGTAACATAAACAAACTTTCTTTTCTATTTGTTGAATGTTTACCATAGTTGAACCTGCTAATAACTGCCTATAGGGAAAAGAAAAGGAAATCACTTGTGCGTTTGAGTCATGTGTGAAACTATTGTCATTTTCAAACTTGGGTAGTTGATGATTTAAAATTGGAGTAGGCCTACGTAGTACGTAGTGATTCACTTTCTATGTATTTACACACAAAAAAACATTTAAATTGCATTTCGTAAGTTCCTTCCTTGGATATTTCTTGAACGGGTTCAGTCCTTTCACCTTTTCGAGTCCAGACAAATGTTTTTCTCTTTTCACCATCTGAGCGTCAGTCAACAAATCAGCACCAATGATTAATTAGACAGACCGCGTCATCCGACGTCCAATGTTGTTGCTCACAGACTCGTGTTGGTTTCTGGCAGAACGTTGCTGCTCGTTACAAACTTGCGTAATCAAGAAGAGCAACACAGACACGAAATTACTAACGGAAAACTGTATTCTATAAAAAGCTATCTATCAATCGTTCACCTTATTTCAACAAAACTTGATCGACCGGCAGTAGGCCTATACGCATATTCAAATACGCTTCTAGCATGAGTTGAAAAATGATATTTTATATTGCAACTTCATTTATTATCATGATATAGCGTGATTATATACGACGCAATATTGTGGTGACGATTAAATCATTTTACTAAACAATATTGCAACATTTCACCTCTGGGTCTAATATTACGTTTTTTTTATTCAATCATGGTTTTCAGAAATGAAACCAACTCTGACCAAAAATTAAACAGATCTAAATTATCATATCATAGATGATATTGTGATCTAGAGTTTACAACTTTCATCTGGGGAAAAAAACAGTTATGACAAACAAATAGCAAATCTAAATGCTCGATTGGATATAATGATTTAGCTTCGTTTTTCTAGTAATCCTTTCCTCTAGAAAACTAAGCTCTCCATCAAATAAATAATGCACTTGAAACTTCATTCAAATTTCATTGAAAACTACCGACGTACCCCGGTATTATTTACCATGATCATTGTATAATTCACTTAGTTGATTGGTCAACTCATTTCTTATTCATGTTTGTAGAAATTGATTCGTATACCAAGAAGTAATATTCATCAAAATAGATTCTGCAGTAAGAATAATACTTCTGAGCATCTATCTTATTTTTTTATATATACCCGCAGTATGTATTTTGTTTTGTGTAAGCATGGTATAAGTTCATCTCTTTCTAAGTCTAGAATCAAGAGCAGTTTGTTTAGTGGGATTGATAACAAATACAAGTATATTTGTATCCACAAAAGAAGGCACGAACCATCCGCGCGTTAGTGATGTGGGATTCAGGAACGGTCTCTCGGAACCCTTATCTCTCGTGGATGTATATATATATATATATATATATATATATATATATATATATATATATATATATATATATATATATATATATATATATATATATATATATATATATATATATATATATATATATATATATATAGACATACACAGGCCTGAGGTCTATCCGGGGATTGCCATTAAACAATTACTATTGTCTTTTTGTCTTCTCCAAACAACCCCTAAGCTACATTGTAACAAGACTATTTCCGTGGCTTCTATATAATTATTCTATCTCTATAGGTCCAGTTTCTTATTTTTTTTATATTGATCAAAAGATAATATTCTTTTCGTTGGCTTTTTTTACAATAAATCTCTCTTATATGGGCTTCATACTGAAAAACTACTGCCTCGACTCCAAGCTTATTCGTTAGTAATTTTCTTTGTTCCATTATCACCCGCGTTAAGCTTTTATGAGCCGTTTGCTTATTTTCTCTTTTTGTAAAGTAGTTTATGAGACTCTTAATAGAAAATGAACTGTCGTGTAAGGTGATAACAATTCAGCGAATTCAGCCACCCGTACTTGGAAACAGATTTTCCAATTTTCCGATTTTCCAAAGAAATGTTCTCAGGATAATTATTATTCAATGACGTATGCGTTTGATCCTGGCAATTCAATAAGCCAGCCAGCGCTTGACCGGAATTTGGATTATAAATTCACCCTGGAATCTTCCCCGCCCACACGAGAAGATGGGCGAGTTGTTGGACAAATGGGAGCCGATATCCAGAACTCTTGTAATTTAACTCTCAGCTGGAGGTTGAACCCCATTATGATAATTTTTTATTTTAATGTCTTTCATATATTTTCCATGTGACATTGTCAGAGAGCAATATGAAATAGGCCTAGTCTCCGTAGTTGAGAAATTAACCGGATATACTAAACATTTTTTATTAATTAAGTCATTCCTAAAAATAATACCATCAACCATTAAATAATTATACAATTTCACAACAATATCTCATGTATTGTATTTGAAGAGTCATATCAATACCTTACAATTTTCAGATTTAAAATTAAAAGGAAACAAATGTCTTGTTTTCTTCACACAACACGATATTTATTATTGATAAATTTGCAATGAGTGGTACGAAAAAAAAGCTATTCTATTTTGAAAATTGGAATGAGAAAATAGTGAAGACTGAGTGACATTCAACCACCACTGGCCGTGCACATTCTCGTGCATGTTCTGCTGCAGAGTGCAGATGATGAATCAGTACGAAGTTTTAATCCATTCTCATTTCTGTCTAAGAAAAATAATCACGCTTTTCAGCAACATCTTTGAAGTATAGGCCTATACTCTAATAAATAAACGCTTCGTTTTTCCTCGTTCGAAGAAAATGTTAACCATCTGGGATACCTAGGCCTACGTGAATGTAAGACAGAATGGTAATCATATAAACAGTTCTCGGAAAAAGCAGCTCTAGTTGTTTTCAAGTGTCAATTTAAATGATTGTGAACGTTTCGTTCGTCTTATTTGGAAAATTAGTGAATCAACACCAAGTTTTGTTTGGGAAATGTTTTATTTCAAACTAGTGGCTCTTATATTAGTATATGTAAGTGGCTCTTCGAAATGAATTTGATGCGCATTTTGTAATACTTTCAGTTCTAGTACACACATTTTAAGATGAGAATTGTGTTTTAGATTCAGTCTTTTATTGTAAAACGCTTGCGAGCTGGTTTCCATTGTAGAGGATTGTTTTGTTGGGGGTTGATTGTTCAAGTAACATCTTTCTGTTTCCAATAATATCGTGTTCAATAAGTTATTGACTTGTTCGATAAGTAACATTATTGAAATGAATAAAACGACTTGTTAAGTGTGTAAAAAAGTTATTTCACATACATATATACAAGAAATGAAAACTTTCATGGCGGGAGTAAGCACTGGCCATTACAATTTTATCTTTTCACTAAAACGCAGCTCCGGTCACTTGAATTAAATTGTGTTAACTTCCTATATGCACATATATATGTGTCACACTCTATAATCAGCTATAAAGAATCAAGTATTTTCCTCGACTGGCCAATGTCGGCGTCTTCGAGTTATCAAGTCACGTTCTTCGTTTCCTTTTTACGACATGGTGACAAACTTCCGGTTGAAAATCACAATGTTGCTAATCAAGAGAAATGCCAATTCAATATTTTCAATTCATGTGCTATGCACATTTTAATGTAAATGTCATCCCTTTTTCCTCTTCATTTTGTGTACTTTGCTTTCCTTGTGTGAAGGGAGCAATTATATTCCATACACGTTATCGTCCTCTTCCATGACCCCTGCTACACAACAGATCCTAACTCACTCGGTCCTGTCCAAAAGCTTTATTAAGCGTCAACTAGAACAGTAATTGTATGCTAATTCTCTTTATCTAGATGTGGGATTTGAGATCGTTCCAATTCCACCAAATATGCTGCCACTCGTTATACTTTGGAATCGTTCGACAGGTTGAACGGGAAAGAGGAATAGCATACATTTGTACCCGCGTATCTCATGCGTAATTTATGGATAACATTTGAGATGCACAGTATTTCCAAGTATTTTCATGTGAACTGTTGAGTGTGTTATTGTATGCACCTTATAATGGTATTGTGGTAAAATATTACTATTCAATAACGCAATTGGTGAAAAAAGTTATTGGTCGTGCATTATAAAAGGTGAGTATTTCATGATCGTTTTAAATATAAATAGAGAATAAATTTCCCTTTTGGTTCCTTTCGGTCTACTGTCTTTCAACTGCTGCTTAGCTTGATATTTCAAATATAATTATTAATTGATTAAAATCATGAATTCACTTTGTCTCTCTATTCATAATATAAAACCTCTTTTGTTGAATGTTTGGTGGACTTAAGTAATTATATTTTCTTTGAATTCATTAATCTTCGTCCAGTTTCGTGTCATTATTAGATTAACGATTTGCTCGAGGGTAGAAAAAAACCTTCGAAAAACAGACAAGATAAATGTTATGGCATGGGATACTAAAATGAATAAAAATCCGATTCCCGATTTTATATTGACCGATTCCAGAGATTCCCGTCTGATATTGAGGGCAGGCAGAGGCCTCAGCAATGTCTAACCAAAGCTGTAGGAGGCAGTAGTATGGTCTCTAGGGATACCCGAGTGACGTTGATCGTTAATCGTTATCCAATTGCAAGGCCCGACCACGGGGCTCCAGTGGTTGTGGGGGCAACGTCGACCGGGTATGTGTCCCTTGAGAGACGATGCCACAGCCACCTAGCTTATACACGTCTACAAAGCCCATGTCTCAACAAACACTGCCACTGGAAACACTTACATTGCTTCTACCCTCCCTACTATTCAGCCAATCAGGCACGTTAATTCACCCCGAGTTCCGACCAACAAGTCGATGAAAAATAAATCCGAATTCTTGCCTCCCGGGAAAAATTTCAATTACTACAATTTATTACTTTTGCCTGCATGTTCACATAATACAACGTTTTATAATATGAGTAATGTGCGAATTTTTAAAGTAAATTGCAAGATAAATGGTCGACATTTAAAGTGGGTTTGGCATAAGAAAAGACTACATGGATTAATCGCTCCCTATAAAAGTTCTTAAGCAATAAATTAAGTTCAACGTATATAGATAGTCGGTGGAGCGGAATCGATTTTGGAATATTCTATCGGGAAGTGGTGATCGCTGTTTTTTACGGAAATGACCCGTAACTAACACTCAGTTACTTCAGAAGAACGTGTAGAAAATTACGGAGTTCTGTTTTCGGTTAGTGTTTCATACCGGCCACCATTATTTCAAGTTATTAACATACACCAAAACTTAACATCAAAAATTCATATTATTAATGCAGTATGGATTCTGATTTCAAAACTGAGGTTCAAGACTAAGTTTAATTTGAGATTTTGACAATCGAATACATAATAAATACCCATTTAAAATGTTCTTGTGGATGGCAAAATTAATAATTATTGTTGTGATTACAGCTCATGCTTGCGTGCTTGTAATGTACGTTGTGTAAAGTTGTTTATATTTTTTCTCTCCATACACTTTTTTTTACATATTTTTATATAACCTTTACTATACCACTAGTAATTATCAATTTTCAACCTGGGAATTATGAGTGCGATCCGCGCATAAAGTGAGGGATGAGGGTTGATTCTTATGCTGGTTGTACTACATCAAGAAAGTAGTGTCATCAATTCAGAAAATGTAGAACCGTTATAATCGTGAATACAAAATTACATAAATTAATTAGTTAGTAGAACAATGTTCTACAAATCTTGATTCCAAATCTGATATAATTTGTATCCATAACCCTCAAAACACAAGCTTGCACATCATGGTTGATTTTTTGAAAACAATTTCGACTGTTCCTCAATTAATGTCAAGGATGAAAGGTGGGATCGTTCGGATGGGGCAACATAAGGGTGAAGTTACCACCCCCAAGAGTGATCAATAATAAGATTACTCTTCTAACAAACAATAAATCCGAAGGGAATAATTTCACGGATAGAAAACAATTGGGGAAAACATTCACTTCGGGGAGAAAAATATTGAATCTTATTATTATTTCGATATTATTTTACTTTTTATTCTTGAATTCTGATTTTTCCTCTTTGTTATTTATCTTGTATCACAATATTGATAATTTTCTGATTTTTGTTTCATTCTTTTTTTAAATTCATTTTTTATTCATCATCATTTATTTACTTATTCATTCATTCATTTTTCATTATTATTTATTCATTTTTATTTGACATTTTCATTATAAAATTTGAATTTCCTTTTTTTCATAGTAGGCCCTATTTGTTTCACTATATTCAATTCATAATTTTTTTCATTTTTACATTTATTTTTACAATATTATTTGGTCGTGACCGATTACATTTGTGAGTTATACATCTCAGTATTCACTTTAACGTCTGAGGGAAACTACGAAAAACTATCAGTCACGAGGAAAATGTTGACGTTATTCATGTTGAGATACTGAAGACGGGCAAATTTTCCGGGTACAACTCTCCGGGCAAGACTTCCCGGAGGAAAGGTCAACTTGTCAGGACTCTCCAATTTGTGGGAAAACTTGACAGTTTTCTACAGGCACCAAAGGAAGAGGCTGTAGAAAACTGTCAAGTTTTCTCACAAATTGAAGAGTCCTGACAACTCGTCCTGCACTACTCGTCCTGCAGACCTCGATGTGCTGGTCAACTGATCTGGTCCCCAGAGAGGTGTTTAAGAAAACTATGTATCCTCAGCGCCATAGTGTAGTTAAAACTGGTTCTCCGCATGATTGTAATTCTTCAAGATTGTAATAGAAACTCTATTTCTGATGTCTCGTTTATCAGTACAAAACTGCCATTATACATTCTCCACACAATCGGTAAATACCGTGAATTTGTAAAGAATTTATAAATTTATTCATGTTCGGTGATAAAACCCTTCTGTTTCCGTTCAAGCAGACCATGGTCAGCATCTTACAAGTCTGTATTTGGCACGTTGTACGTAGGGCTAACCTTTTTTTTTATAGCTGAACAATTTTCGTGCTTTGCTATCTTTTGGTTTAAATGAAACAAATAAAAAAGAGATATGTTAATAGCGGCGCGAGTATAAGCTATAAGCCTCCCTATTGGAAAGTGCCAATGAACTTTATCTGAATTGCTTCCGTTTTTTTATGGAAATGGCAAAGTCCATAAAGCTTTAACGGCAAGTGAGTTTGAAGGAGTCGGTCTTCAACCGAAATTATATGGGTACCTTTTTTATAAAATGATTCTTTGGTCGCATAAATTACAGAAACTATCGTCTGAATCTGAAACAATTCTTATTCGTGAAGTTACAATATGTTTTAATATACTAAGATAATATATTGAAAAAAAAAATGTAAACGTATGTATAGTATGGATTACGCTAGTAGAGTGTTCTGAGCAGATAGTATACTCCACTATTTGTTACAGGATTTGTACATTTCAGTAATTTTGTTTCTGTCAAGTAAATCAGACAACATGTAACATAGTTTATGATTAAATTAGCCGTGTTTTACATTGACTTTACACGTAACATGTACAGAACATGAGAATTTAATTTTTTACTCACATGGTTTTCAACAAATGAACAAATGAATATAGATGAACAAATGAAATGAAAAATGGAGACATAAATGTGGACAATTTAAACCCGGCACCTCCACATATATTATAGTAACACTTCCATTACGTACTCAAAGTAGGTTAAATATCAGTAAGGTTATTTGTTTTTCAAATCTTACGTTTAAGAGGTATATAACTTATGGGTTAACACTTGATCGATTATTGAAAAGCCAGAGTAAGCAACAGGGGCGGGTCCAGACTGCAGATCATATTCATGAAAGGTGGGTCAATTTCAGCTTTGAAAAGAAAATGCTATATTAGAGGTCAAAGCCAAGGACCCGTTATCTCGAAGTCAGAGTGATCCACGGGACGCAAGAGGAAAGGCCCCCTTCTCGCCCCGCAGGCAATTATTCGAAATTATACCCATTTTTAATGCTTTTAACGTGTTAAGGTTTAGATGCCAATATTATTCTTGTTATAAAACTAAAGGTGGCCCAAACGATATTTGCCAATCAAAATTATATTTAACTGCATGACTCAATTGTGCGCCCCCAAAACTACATGCGCATAGTGCAAAGGTGAATATGCAAAGTGAAAGGTGGAAGGAAGAGAGACTGTAGATACATTTTTGAAAATGTAAATTTTTGAATAAAATTGGGACCTACACTAACTTTCTGGAATGAATGGATTCTTTATTGTGGTGAGGAGGCTAATTTTGGCAAATGGTTCCAAGCAAATAAAACGCTCACATAATCTATCGTTCAATAACAATGATATTCAGATAAGAATAGTTCCTCCATCCAGTAATGTAAATGAAATATAATAATATATATAATAATAGAATATTATTGTTAATATTATGTCATACAAATGGGCACCGATGACACCCATTAAATTTGACGCCCCGGGCTGCCGCACTTTTCGCCCGCCCTTAGAAAGGACCCTTAGTGGACGTTCCTTTCTTCTTGTAACTTTATCGTCATCGTTATGACTGTTGTTAATTGCAGTAAATTTACAGAAATCGTAATATATAAGGTACACCTGAAAGAAGCATAGTATTGTTTTACTACTCTCTACTGTACTCACTATGCTGACTCACTGTGACTAGATCTGACTTTTGAAACAGCACATCAAACTTATTTTCATGGAATTAGGAAAAATACTAATTTGCAGTATAGCCGTAGGCCTAATACGATATGTTTTACCTTCCCTCTCTCTTCCTATTATCTTTCTTTCTTTCTTTCTTTCTTTCTTTCTTTCTTTCTTTCTTTCTTTCTTTCTTTCTTCCTTTCTTTCTTTCTTTCTTTCTTTCTTTTCTTTTAATTCATTCTTTCTTTCCACTTTTTTCGTGGCTTGCAATTCATGGGAGGGACGATCTCCCATTCCGCCCTCTTCCTGTATCCGCCTCTGGTAAGCAAGAAAAATCATTTGAAATTGATCTAGTAATTTATAGTGTTTGTCATATTTAAACATTAGATTTTATTTCAAGGAATTGTAAAAGTCCCTATGATGTTTTCATATCTTAGAATAGCTTAGTTGGCCAATCACCCCACACTATAACGTTATGAGATTTCACTTTAAGTTGCGTTTGTTTTGTAAAACTGTCTCCATGTTTGACATATCCTGGTTCTATTAATCTCTCAACACTTTCCACATCTCATTTTTCAATCTCATGTGATTTAACGATTTAACATTTTCACTTGAAGATATTAACTACATGTTAATTTTTTCTATTGATTGAATAATAAAACAGAAGTAGATCTACCGTGTTTTGTAAAAATTGAATAATGGAATGATTTTAGAGAAAATGATTCTTAGAAAAAAACAAATTCTCGTTTTCAATCAATAAAAAATTATATGAAACTCTAATTAAGAGTATTAATTTCAAATTCGTTCTGTGAGTATATTTGGTTCAGGTTCGTCGTTCTCAATCGTCTAGCTAATGTGTATGGTACCTGAAATCAATTTTCAGTACACAATAAGCAATTAAATGTGGCTACGGGGTACCATCTATCAAATCTATATGGATGTATATCTATATGGATTTATATTGAATTCGATACCTGCCAGCTCCAATTCTTTTGTGCTTTTCCATTTTCTTCATCATCAAAGGCTACCTACATTGCTCTCTTCATCTTAACCGATCATGATACACTTTTAAAATATAAAATGAGTTTATTTATTCAATTATTTCTATTCTCAATTTATAATCCTCGATGCTGCACATCCTTGAAAATGTTCACGTATCAAATCGAACGATGAGTTCCAAAAGTAGAATTACAAACTTCTATCCCACTCTCATCCATCCAACACCATTATGTTATCCGTTTCAGTTCTCGCGTCACTCGTTTCAGTCGTTACATGAATCAATTACAGTAACGTAATACTCAATATACGTTCCCTTGATAAAATGGTAACTGGAACGAAATTCACTTTGGGTTTCAGTTGAAATCCCTACACATAACGTCATTAGTGATTGCTGTAGCGTACTAAATCGATAATGATAATAGCATTGAATTGAATGACTCGTCTTCCCACAAAATATTCCACACACAAGTTCGTGCACACAGGGCCTATAGCTTGTTACTACATGCTTTCCCGCTATTCGCACGATAACCGTAGTCCCCCAGTGCGTATAACTATAAGCAATATAAGTCTTATTTAAACATGACTTCTGTGTTATTGCTGAAAGTTATTGCTTTACACTAGATGCGTGTTCACATTAAAAACATATTATATGATCTTACGAAATAAATTGTATCTTTAGCATATTTTTTATGTTAATTTGATGCGTGAGTTAAAAAGCAATTTATAGGGAACATTTATTGAACATTGCGTGGAGAATATTGTCGCAATAAAAGTTAACACTATTTAGAAGAGAGAGGGAAAAATTTATATAGTATAAAACTATAAGTATAAAACTAGATAAAAGTATGACCGTAATAGAATGACGACACGATAGTGGCTATACATTTTTTTTTATTAACGTCGAAAACTTGACATAAAGTCATTGTTCCCCACTTAACCCTGAGGATGATGAGCTTTAGATAGGGTCGTTTGAAAGGGGCACCACAACTGCGATCTTCCAGTCCAAGTAAATAATTTTATATAATGTAACTCATTACAACAAACTGTAAACATTATATTGCCACATCAAGGAATGAAGAACAATTCTGAAGTTGCGTTGGGGGTTAAAATTCGAACTAATTTTCATAATGGCTATAGTGATGAGCTCATAGGGTCGCTTATATACCATCTGATGTTTAGTGAATTAATTGAGCAATAATTAACGAATCAACTTTTTACTATTCTTATCACCCTTGGTTACTCACGTAAATAATGAAAATTTTAATAATTTTCACGTAATTCTTTCTGTACCTTGACTATATCATAACTATACTAAAAAGTACGACTTCGTACAACCGGTTCTTTAGTCCTAGATATTTAAGATTTAACAGTAAATTATAATTATAATAATGGAGTGATCAACATTCATTTCAATAAATTCTATGTGGACACAATTCAAATTAGACTTTTGACTACTTTTGACAAGACTTTTGGATGTTTATATATATACTTGAAACGAATTTGATTATCTGACAACTTGACGATGTAAAAACATACCATGAAATTCTGAACTATTTCATAGAGAAATGTACTTGAATAATATTCCAGTATCGAATTAGTCTGCAATTCTGCATGCATCCGAGTGAGTCACTTCTATAAAGGAAGACTTATTAACTATTCATATATTCGATGCTTCTTCAGGCTGTATGAAAGCAATTATACACGGTTCTGATATGAAATCCTACCTTCCACACAGCTCACTCGCAACAAGTGGACGGATGAATTGATATTTTAATGAGTCCGGCGCGAGCTGCACCTACAGTCCTCATGTCTACCTGGATGTGTACTGTTTCAAAGTATCTAGCTTGCAAAGAGTAACTAAAGTGTAAGTATACTGTATATATTTAGTTGTACGTTCATCATGTTCTGTAAAATGAGGTTAAAATAAAATAATTTCATGCATTGAAAACAATCATTTCTATATCGTGTCTTCAATGGTAATAAAACAAATAGTATAGCGGACGAGATTGACTTTGTTTGTGTAAATTGAGACGACATATACTTTTACACAAAATATTGTGCGTTACTAATATTGGAAAATTGATAATTTCATTAAATACTGTTTTTCTTTCAATCTGACAAAGGTTAATTTGAGTGTTCTTTCCTTTCTAGGTATTTGAGTTGAACAATATACGAGTGAAGTCCAAGTTGTAAGACCTGCAGAGCTGTGGACCACACCAGACGAGTTTCTGCGTGGCAACTGGCAACTGGCAATATGGCATGTATGATGATCTTCAAGTGAGTTCATTGATTTGTTCTAGAGCGAGTTTTCAATCTTGAATATAAAAATTCAAGTTTGATTCGTATATTTGAAATCTCCTCCACAAAGACATAATAGCCGCGAGCAGGAACGATGCACTTTACGATCGACTGCATATTTCTTGCAGTGCTTTTTGATGTAATTCCATTTGAATAACTTGATTCTAGGACGGAGGTTACTAAGTTGTTTTTGTTTTATTTATTCCTAAACGATCAACAAGAACTGTAGAAGTTCCTAACCTTGCCCTCAAATCCAGTTCGCTTGAAATAAAACAATTTTAATCTTGACTTTCCCACAAATGAGATCACCGCCGCCAAAACCTCTAGGCTGAATTCTTGGGTAACCACGCTGATAATGTAACTAGCGCATAGTACGGCATATTGCATCTGTTGCGTGTAAAGTTGTGACCAACTAAATAGAATTCAGAACATAAATGTTGTAAATATTTATTCAGCCTAAAACACAGTGTATATGAGCAAACACAGTGGTGTCGTCAAATCTATTGAAAAAAAAACAGTATCATTTTCAACAGTCGACACATTTCCAGGCATTGAGTTTACCATCCGTTAAAATCAGTTGATATGAAATGAAATACAAATAGTTTTGAGCAAAGTATTAAAAAAAGTTATCGGATGAAAGCATGAATGAGAGTTTGAGTTTCGAGGCGCGTCGACAACGAGATCATTTTGATAGCTAGTAAGTACCATGGTGATGACTGATAACACCACTTAACTGCCAGTTAAAATTATTCCAACAATGGTAATTCCGGTCCTTAGAAACTAAACTTACTAACCTGAGTTCAAAATAAATTGAAGTTTTTAACCTTTTTTCAGTTCAAGATTTTTCGTATCATTTTCATTTCATTTCATTGCTCAGATGAACATGACACTTAACTTCAACGACGTATTTTATAATTGAAGTGGAAACTGGTGAATTGTGCATCATAAATGGTCGATATATCATGTTGATCGAGACATCTCTGTCAGTGCCATTGTTGTGTAGCTTCAGAACGTAGTAAATACCCAACATTTTACTATTGGCATTACAATTATCAAGTCAAGGATTAAAAGGTCTAGCCGCTTCATTTGTGTATTGTTGTTATACTGGTATTATAAACGGAAAATTAACCTCACCATGGTTCAAGGATTAAAAAGCACTTGTTACACGATAATAGCAACCAGGAGCATATATATAAATAAATGACAGAAGTAAATAACGTGAACGTGAACAATACGGTGAACATGTGTCGTAAAAACTAGGTAAAAAAGCGATGACATCCTCGTTAAACCAAGGTTAACCTTTCAATTAGGCATAGATTTACTTCGTATATAATTTGAGCTAAAGCACAGAAAAAGCTAATAATGTCATTTCGTTTGTTAGCCATTTGTATTTTTTATTTAATTTGTATCAATGCGTAATATTGATGGGGAAATTTTCTTTGTATTTTATAATGCGTTCCTTTAGTGATTTTAATTTTTAAATATTACTATAGGTAGCGTTTAATTATTAGAATGAACGTAGCGTAGTGAAATGATATTACAGTAATGACTTGTAAGCGACTCGAATGAAGAATTCTAAACTATATTCCTTAACTGAATGTCGATGTTATGCTTATCGTGAGGTATAGTATCGTGTACAACGTATAATGCTTATAATAATTTTCAATACCTTCCGCATGTCGAAGAGGTGTTGAATAGGTTACAGCTTACAGGTGAAGGTGAACAAGAGAAGTCGTAGTCAAGTTATTATTTATCCTTATATGAAACAAGATTGGTTCCGTATATTATTCAGTCGACGCGGAATGAAATTAACAATAATTGATTTTCAAGTACACCTAGACGTCCTTTCGGCTCACTCAGTTACGGCATGCACTGCTTTGAGCTTTTGAGACCGGACTGGTTCTTCCGTAAATATAGGTTTTTGTGAACGTACTCTCGTCTATCACAATTTCATCGTTTCTCATCCGCTCATTCGTACCCCCGAATAATCTAAGTGCTGATGGGGTCGTTTGTCAGCATAATAACAGAATATCCAATACATCAATCATGCGAAAGTATGTCTAAATTTTACTTCGAAAATGATCTATTCAAAATGAATTGATTTTTCAAAAAGTAAAGAAGAATTTGCGTAATAGATAGAAGTCACAAATCGAAATCACAAACGCTATGAAGTTTTAATTAAAATATTCGAATTCGTTACTTTCATTCTCTATAGTTCGTAAATTTATTCAAATAGGAAAAAAGAATCTTGATTCAAATTATACGTCATTTTCAATGTAAGCCTACACTCGAAACGAAATAGAAGTCTCCCAACAATGCATTTCAATAAAAAGCATACTGAGTATGCAATAGTTTGGTCATTTACCGTATTTATAAACTATTCACAAAACCACTCGACCACTAGAGCATTGTCCAGTTTCTTGAATAATATAGTCATTTGTCTGCATAGATAGAAGACTTACAACGAACGTATGGATGGAAGAACTCTCGAGACAGTTACTGGAAGATAAGAGGAGCTGATCGTAAGGAAAGAGAAATAAATGAGAAGGAAGGAAGTGAAATCTCAGAAAACCTGCGTCTACTAGCTGTATGCTAGTGACAGGCAATCCTTCCGTAGACTGGAATTGAATAGAGAACTCAAACATCCGAGACGATTTATAGTAGGATCCGGGTTGGAAAAGGGAAAATAAAACTTACCGAATATAATTTTTAATCAGTTTTCACGTCGAGATTGAATATATTATTTTATGAGTATGCATATTTTGAGGTATATTTTCCCGTTAAAGTTTCATTTCATGTTTAAATAAATATGTGTTTCAATCAACTACGACATCTAACTTGAAAGCTTACCTCCTTGCTCAGTCAGCCAAGGCCCGCTTTAGAAACTGAAGTCGCTGGGCGTGGGGTCGAGTCCATCAAAAGGCATGGGTCTTTATAAACGTCCTTTCTCACTCTATAGTTTCATTATCATCTGCTCATTCTACCCCCGTCGTATATCAAACAATAATCATTCATCACCATCCAGATTGAAATTTCAAGTAATGTTGAAATATAATTTGTTATATAAAAAATGAGCTTATTTGGAATACATGGAGACGTTCATTGCGGGATACATACATTCATTTGTTGAAGGTAGTGAAGTGCACTGATTACACTGCCACAGTTTGACACAGAAAAACATGAGACCTGTGATTCGCGAAGAATATTATGTAAAATACCTTCTGTTCCACTTGAATCTTTCGATTTGTCTGAAATTATTAATGGATATAGGTATTTTATAACACCATGAATTTAGTTTTTTCTTTTCTACACGACCTTTTCATCGTCCTACTCCTTTCGATCCACCTTTTATCAGTCTGACCTTTTTCCGTTTTTTTTCCATTTCAACGACTCTATCTCAATTTTCTTGATATTACCGCTTTTATTCGTGTAGTTATCGAAATTAATATATTCATTGTCATTTTTTCTGAAATTGTTTTTAATTCTTCATTCAAATTATTCTGAGCAGAAAAACATTAAAATTATTATTATCATTAATGTTCGCCGGAATCGTATAATAGAATGGAATACCATTCAATACAAGTATTTCGCAAGGTCACATTTGAGATCTTTGTGAGTAGATGTTGTTGTACCGGCTTATGCACGATCATTCAAGTGCATATTATTATGATTTGCGGCTCTTTATGAGCAACCTTATATCGACAATATTGTGTTGTAGTCACGAATCTACGTCATATTTTGCATTCATTTCTGTCAAGGAGAGGGAGATGAACACACGTGGAGAAACTCAACGGGCGGCGCGCTCTTTCACTACATCGCATATTGTTACTTCATGGACACAGTAGCTTCTTTATACCTTTAAAACATATACATCCATACTTGCATCCACGAAATATAGGAAGGTCACATGACGTATACCTATTAATTAATTGTAGAGATATTGACGGATGCTATGAGAATTCAACTCTTTTGAAAGATGTACTTGTGTTTTTAATCATCAGTCTCGTTCTGAAAAATCATTGAATATCAGAATATCACAGCATATTTGTAAATTTTGTTGGTAGACGACTTTTATCCTTCGTAGATAGGCCCTACTTACATATATTCAGATTCAGTCTCGTCTAGACGAGAGATTGTTTCAGATGAATGATGTTTCACCCAGTGGTTACTTGCAATAAAATCGAAAATTAGTTTTTGTGGAAATAACTTCCAAAAAGACGTTATCAACATGTTAAAAAATGGCAACTCAAGTCGTGATATTTTTAATTTTAAATTGAATAAGGAGTAAGTTTCGAGTTTTTAATGTCGAGTTTTTAATGTGTACTCAATGCATACAGCTCGATTTTGGTACTTGAACTCGTAAAGGAAAATGAACAAGAAAATGAACGGACTGGAAATTAAACATAAATAACCTATGAGAGTTGAGTGAGTCTTTTTAAGGAAACGGCTGCTCTAAATAACAGGCATCGAATGTGTATGTATAAAAATACAATAATCCTTAGATTCAGCTCATTTTCTTGAATTTAGATTTGGTCTGGTAAGATCGCCCTTGTGGTGTCCCGTCAATTATCAATGATTTTGTATCAAGTTTCGATGTAATTAAAAAAAAAGATTCACCCACCATATGACCTACCCACAGCCTTCTTTATTGGATAAGACTGGTGATCTGAATAAAAGAAGGCTGTGGAGCTACCTATTCGATTGCTTTAATCCCCCCCCCTCACTTTATATAAAGGTAGCTGTATATTAGCGTAATAGGAAGTTATCTTATTTAAAATATCATCAATCATTTCTCTTCTAGTTTTGTGACGCAGCATTAATTTCCATGACATTTTCATGTGAATAACAGCTTTTCGATTATAGCTTTTTTAGGTATAAGTTGGAGTGTCGGACTGAATCAGTCTGTCTGGGACAAATAGAAATCGATAGTCTTCAAACTACACTTTTGAATATTGAACATTTTTATTTTACTCGAGCTCCAGGCTTGGGCACTTCCGTTTTCCTGGAGTCTGGAGAACTAGTGGCGCAGAAACACGACGAGAGTAAATGATCTTTCGTAATTTGATTGTATACTGTGCCTCATCACAATTTGCATGGCTGCCTGAATATATACACCACTTAAAAACTATTTCATAGATAGTTAATAATTTCATATGGTGACAATTATTGTTTGGCATTTTAATTATTCAACAAGAATACGTTCACGATGATAATGACACGGTTTTCATCTGAGGCACATTTTCTATTTTCTTTAAAACGTTGGGATTAATTTTTATCTATAAGCCAGTTAAAGAAATGTCTGAACTATTTTTATATACTGACAGTTTGTTTAACTCATTGTACCCATGGTACTTAGTTTAATGCATATACCCTCTTTCGATAATCAAATCATTTTCCAACCACAAATGCATGCACATAGCCACATACGTATACACACGTGTAAATTATTGAAAACCTGAAAATAGCGCATCACCAAGCATTCATTACACACGAGGTACTACACATCAGTGACATTATACATTTGTGAATTGAGTGTATATATGTATATGTATGCACTTAATACTATAACGACTAATTAATTAGTCTATTTTCCAGCCCAACCCTCAAGGTGCATAAACCATTGTTCAGTGCTCCCTGATGCACTTCAAACTAGTATCATAATCACTCCAATCAAGTGGTTTATAATTTACACATAGTAAATATATTTATGTGCATTTTTTTTTTGTTTCTACTTGTATGCACTTACATATTGTATTTCTGCCTACGTCAATAACATATATACATGGTTGGTGATGTCGTTTTACTTAGCGTGCTTGTTACGATTATATGCTTATAAGCTCACATATTCTAATATTATGTAGCATCAGACTGTATTTACATTACCTGCTGATCAATATTGTAATTAGTAATGCAGAGGTTCTAGATTTGAGCGATAGGACTGCTTCTACTATATATGTACTGAAATATACTGCATTATCGAATACAATGTGTTGTCTCTCTCCATGTACATGAACTCTGTTGTACCTTAGCTATTGTATCGTGTATAACCTTAGGGGATAAACTTCTTTCTATACAACCTATGTCCTACACATTATCTGTACTGAATTGTGTGGTTATGATATGACTGCTAATATGATACAAGTAGCCTCTTGAACTTGCCACAGTACCAAACAATAAATACATACACACTGTAGACTGTATGTTTTTATTTTTAAAGCAAAATGAAAAATGATTATGAATAATTGTGGGTCGATTCATATAGTGCTTTCCGAAGTATTCGCCACACGAAACACTATTTCATTACCTTTTTTTATTCCCTTTGTCTTATATAGATGTAGCACACTTTATGCATAAAACTGAGAAATCTCAGATGAATTATTGCTCTTCACTCCTCAGATTCTCCTAGCTTTGTTTATATCTTTTCTTTCCGTGATTTCTGATTCGTTTCGTACAGTAAAATATATACTTATTTTTATTGCAAACTTTTCAAAGTTGTTATCACATCGAAACAACAGAAAACTTCTATGAAAGAGATCCCGCTTTCGTTATAAATATTCCAAGTAATATGTCTTATTTTATTATGTGAGATTTCCCATTAGTTCTTATCCGTCTCATATATTCCCAAATTGTACATAAATAGTACGTTGTATATGGAACAGCATTTTCTCGAACCGCAAACGAATGTAGAACTGCTGACAGCGTTCTGTAATAACTCTTGTGCTGGTATAATAATAGTTTGTATCCAGGATATTGTGATACATCCCCGTTGTTCTTGGGTTCTGTAAGGACGCATATCTATATGCTTGTGACGCCGACGGTCGCGTGCAGATGTTTCAAACCTCAATGTCTAGTATATATAGTCGAGTTGCTCCTTGTGGCGGATGCGTAAAGATTTATGTGCTGGATGTAACGCATTTATTGTTCACGAAAACACGCACAAGTTAGCTTAGAGAATAGAATCGATATCTCCAAAGTTATTGTGAATATAACGCTTGATTTTCTTTGGGTGGTTTTTTGAAACTCCATACATCAATTAGTATATTTTTTAATACAATAATATCTTTTGTATATATTATTTTTTATATGTCTACATAATAATTAACATGTCATTTATTTTATAATAAATCCTTAGATAGGTCCATCTTTTTATATTTGTTACTCATTGCGTAGAGAATATTCATAATTTGTAACATCAAGTAAAAGGGCTTGATATAGACTTAGAATATAAATTGAAAATCATTTTCATATTATTATACGATGAACAACTAATCTAAATTGAAAATATCTTATTCATAATTATAAATATAAGACAAGAATACAATTGTTCATGCATACCGTTTTTAAGATAACAGTGATGATATGTGAGATAATATTATGTTAGTGGATTTTCAAGGATTCTTTGAACCGATCATTTTCATGTGTATAGGTAATTGTTTTCTAGCCCGAAGCCCTCGAACTTTGCATTCTGAAAAGACAAATCCACCCTTGATTTTGATACCACAGTCATTTCAAGTTGAAAACTATTGATAAACATGCTCAACTAAACTCTCTTGTAAAGTTAGTGAATACCTCCAAGGATTATTCTTGCCCTATTTAAGTTATCCTCGAAGTTGAATGCATTTCTAGGTTTGCAGCACTTGAATCTATACATATGCATATACTGTATGGAGGAAATTGCACATTCCACCGTGTAGCATTTGCTCATGATATGAATTATCCTGTTTATCTAGACAGTTTCTTGAGAAGGAACATGTTGAACGTATAATCAGAAGATAACGCTAATTCACTTTTGATATCAGTCATTAGATGCACTATATCCATGTTGTATAGAGTATAGATATATAATTTCTAGATTATACTTATATATAAATTGTATAATCTTCCCTTACACCCTTAATGGGATTTTACCTATGAGAAATATTTGTTACATGGAGATGAATCTGTTTATAATTTCTAAATTACAATTGTTTGCTTTACTTTACTTCACTTTACTTTTGCTTTAATTACTTTACAATCAAAGTTCTATACTGAGGTATGAAGTGAAGTTGGTAATAGAGCTCCATGTAAATGGGGTCACTGTCTATACAAAATTTCTACCCAAAACATATTTCTGAAAGTTTAAGGCAAAGTACATAAAACCACACAAATTAAAATATATCTCAATAATTTATACTCCTTGTTTCATACACTTTAGAATTGAAACTGAACTTCGCTATAAAAAGCAGATATATTTAGTGGCAATTTATCAACTGGATCATCAGCTTAATTGAATAATCCGGTTTATAGTGTATTTAGTGCATGTATCACAACCTAATGAAGTTAGTTGAGGTAATTACAAGTGCACCTAGCCCGAGGTATATTATTGGATCTCCTGGCGTATAATTGCAGCGTATAAAGCAATAGCGTGGGCCTTGGGCTCGATTTATTCGCTGAACCCTGATGGTACGCGTGATCTAGTATACCATCACTTTAATCACGGCCAAAATCTCTTAGACGGGAAATTGAAAACTGTTATGACATGAAATGTATTAAACCTTCTTCTTCTTCAAGTAACACGCGGTTTTCACTTCCTCCACCGTGTCAATGTGCTAAGAATGTTACACATATAGCCACGGGCGAGAATAAAAAAAAATCCACGGCGGTGGAAATAGTAAAATAGCAAGTATAAGCACTTAAAGTTAGCGTTTTCACTTGAGGTCTACAAGCTATAGTTTATACGTTATATTTAAAGTATAATGAAATAAACAGGAAATTGGCAGAAGCTACTTGATGGTTACTACTTGTATTTTGAAGTTAATCTACTTTCCAAAATGATATTTTGGATGATGGATTTATATGAATAATATGATTTTTAAAAATTGAATTGAGAAAATGTAGGATACGCTCTTGCCTTTAAATAAAGTATAAGTCTCATGCCAATTTCGTGCTCTATATACCAATATTTTTTTTCGAGACTTGTGCGGCTATAAATAAATCCACCCTCACCCTAAAATATCCTCTGCCACGGGGATAAACACTTTTATCTGCGAGTTGTGATATCTTAGTGTATACAAAAGTATTACAATCTTTGCCCTAGGCTATAGATATAGGTAATTCGCTACAAGACGTCAAAAAGGAAGGTATTCCACTAACGTATTGCTTGCAGCGCATGCACTCGTATTATCTAGTTAGTTTCTACAGCGTAATGGACCATGTCGTTTGCTTACCGAGTTGAAATAAACATGTAATCCCTAGGGTTTCAACTAGATATAAACTAGACGGGATTATATTGCTATCTATAGCTTATCTTCACTACTAGAATACTGTTCAGGTCTGTTCCTATTTGGTTTTAAAGGGTAGGTTATTGTTGAGTAAGGTCCGGGACGGTCCCAATAGTCCACGCCTCGAACACGGTAGGTCCCTACCGCGTAGTCAGCGTCAGTTGCTTCTGTAAAGGATAAGAAAAGAGTGGGGGGAAATGAGTTTTCTTACGGATATAGGTAAAAACTTTCTGCTGTAGAGTGAATATCAATTTTGTATCGCTTAAGTATCTATAATACTGTCACGAATGTAGTGAATTCTTGTTAACCACATAGAAATCTTATTTCAAATTTGTTCCATTACGAACTTGGCACCTCCACCAATTTTGTATTTTCTTGTTATCTTCTAGTAAACTCTCTGATAGAATGCCTCATCTTGGAACATGGTGAATATTGAAACTAATTCCATTTTTTTCTTCCATTGACTCTTTTGAAATCGATTTCAATCAATCAATACCCTCGAAACTGTACAACTGTTATTCATTCTCGTTTAAAACATTTAATTTATAGCTTTTCATCTGGTACTCACCTGTCAATGACACGTGATTTCTCATTGGCGCAACATACTGGTAAGACAGAAATATGACGTCATCCACATTCACGCGACGAAATCTCCAGCTTATCTCGTTCGCGCTATCTCGTGGTAAAAACTCGACGTCGTACGTTTTTATACACCGAGTTATGACTAGATCGTCTCTCCACACCAACAGTACCTCGTTAGTCGTTACATTGTAAGCTTTCAAATGAGTAATCTGTATGCACAAAGACAAAACTGGTGTAGTTTTTGTATCCAGAAAGAAAGTTCAAGCTTGAGAACAAAATCCATATTAAACCGGAATTTACATTTCCAAGTCAGTCAAGTCTTTTGTTATATAAAAGTTTTGATTAGTTTTCAGACTGTTTTAAAAGATATTAGCTGTCAATATAAGGGAAAATATTCTGTTAAATTGCCCTTGAAGTTTATGGTTTAAATTAACCTAGATTTTAAATTTAAATTATACTTTTAATAATTGGAATAAATTTGAATAAATTGAATGATAATGCATTTGATAAGGAGGAAGATTTAACAAATGAAATATTCAGAATAAGGCTATTTGAAAATGATCGTCATAATATTCTCCCACAATACAGGCTTTATCGTGAAGATAAATCTTATGTATTACATTACTGGAGCTATAGTTTTGGTTATCATGTTTCCCTCATTGTTTATGAAGTTCTTTATTTATATGGCTTAGTTTGGTATTACTTATTATACTATAGTATCATAATGACATTTCTACCACCTGTTTCTTCACAAACTTGGGATCTCGTAGAGAAATTCACCAAATAGAACAAAAAGAATTATATTAAAATATTCAAATAACCTGTTTTTCTTATTTAAAATTTAAGTTTTACCTGTGATATTCATATTTATTATATTGCATCAAGTTGATTGAAATGAAAGAATGAAATTAAATAAACAATACGATCTTTCAATAGAATATCAATTGTGTAGTGACTATTTCTCATATTCTGATATTGTCATATAAAATCGAGCAAGTCCCTGACAAAAACAGCGATTTTTCCCAATGCTCTATCAACTGAGCTAAGATCTTTTAAGATACAACCCACGAGAGATGTTCCTCATTTTTTGTTTTCATATGAATGCGTCGATTATTCGACCTAAATATGGGTGCTCTCTTAGCCCATTTGTTAGTGCATTGGGATCAGACTAAGAGGTTCTGGGTTCAAGTCTCAGATTGGTCACATTTTTATGATTCGATAATAATGTTAATACATAGGCCATATCGGTAATGGATCGCATTCATAAAGAAATATTTTTCAATGTATACTGTATTGAATCTATATTATATAATATTAAATGTACAAATATAAAGAATATATTGTGTGCATAGTTAATAACATTCGAATATATCCAGTCAACTGGACAATACTTGATGTTATTATTTACATCGATTTTTCACTAATTAAGTTGCTATTTTTCAAGGACTACGTTTTGAAAAAGATGTAGCTGAAATGGCATCACGTTAAAATCTATCAATTTATAATATCATCTTAAGTTCAAAATTATCCTTGATATTTGATGATGTGCCATGAGTTTGTGTCAATTGGGGAGTTAATTTGTAATTAGATTAGGAGTGACCTACCGGCCCCGGAGGGTATTGCGGTTTCGTACAGACGTGTACCAAAACCACGGTGGGCAGCGTCAGCTTCACCACCACCTCCAGCCTCCCTCCAATACTATCCTGAATATTCATCACACGTTCAGGACCCTATAGGGATAAACCAACATTTACACATTAAGACTGTTTAAATCTTATTACATTAGCACAGCGACTTTGTAAGACATCTTATAGTAGAGTTTCATAAGCTTTTGACGTGGTTGTGGGATTTTAGGGGAAAGGGGTTTATATTTAGGAAATCAGCAATCAAGATTACAAGTTACTCTTGTGCGTGGACCATCAAAGTAAAGGATGAATATAGTCAAGTATAGTAAAGTTAGTTCGTAGTTCGGAAAGAAGATTAACGTGTAAATCGACATTAGACGGTTTTATTTGTCGTACAACATTCATTTATGTAAATGCGCTGTCCAGGATTATATGTAGTATACAGTTGTAAATCAGAATATACAAGTGTATTTAGGGAGTTTGGTTTATTGACATAGTATTTAGTTTGTTCAACTATCTGCATATTACATAGTTACTATATAAAAAGAACACAATCGTTTGAAAAAAAATTGTTAATACTTTAAAATATTGAATATATTGAATACGTGTGCTTGAAGAACCGTCAAATATGCATATACTATTTTCTATTACCCCTCTCATTCACTTCGAGCTTTGTTGAACATCTCCATACCAGTAAATTCCATTTGAAATTATTTTTATATATTATCGATACTGAATTTCATTTATATAACTTTTCTCCAATATATTAAATAACACGAAAGAATTTCAAATACAAACTTCACATTTCTAAACATTTTCATTAATTCATTTTTTAAATATTTTCAACGACAAAAGCATACGTAGGCCTATATATACTCTCTTATTCTCAATTGGAAATATTTAATATAAAATGCATACATTTTCATATACATTTCATTCTTATCATAGAATTCTATAGATATCGCATTTGAATATTCAATACAAGTTTCATCGCATCGCAAGAAGAAGCAGACATTTGATTAGGAGAATAATCAATAAAGCGCATTCCTTCAAACTATGTCGAAGTTATTTCTCATTTTTGTTGGATCTTGAGAGGATTAAGGTAGAGAGTCAATGAAATATTTATCGTGGATATATAAATAATGTTGGTTAAAGAAATGTGTTTCATCAAGTTTATTCTACCAATTGCATAACATTTTCAACTCAAACACAACATACAAAAACAATCACATTGACTTTCTGTCTAAACGTATTGTCGTGAAATTGCGTCCTGCCATTTATAGTATATTTTCTTATCACAGTCGATCCATAATGAACATTCGCATAAATGTACATGTACATGTTACATGTACCAAACGATCCGAAGTGGGGTAAACATAAGTGACTCATCTAACATATGTTGTACAAATTCGATCCTCGAATTGGCTCGCGTACAATTGTGTACAATTATTGTCTGCTCCTTCAGAATATTGATAAATATCATGTGACGCACTGCTAACGTTTTATAATAATCTATAAGTGTATAAAACCCCCCTGGCGGGAACTTTTCCCCTCATATGAATATATCCGCCTTAATTTCATCGTTATCATATCACAACGTGTATTATGAGTTTGTTGCTCGACTGTCTACGGCACTTGATACATGTTCGCGTCTAATCTGTCATCAACGCTATATCCTCGTGGATCGGCATTAATTAGCGTCAAGCTATGACGTCACGCTAATGGTTACTTACCTCAGCAGCTCGTATACGACGTCGAGCGTCGCGGTCGGGAAATACCGACCCTCCCGTCCGATGCCAAACACTGCTTGGATTAGTGACGGCGTTGCTCAACCGGTACACGACATACTTGCAGCACGAGTCTGAGGCATCATCATCGTGTAACATTTTCAGCGGATATTAGATATACATTGCTAATGAGATAGAAGCATGATAGCAGCTTTAGAGCGCTCGGGAGTAGATTTGGTGAGATATCAGTTCTTTGGAGGTATTTTTGGAACTTGTTGAGATGGAAAAAATCTAAATTATAATACGATTGATAAGATCTCTTTTGATACCTTAATATTGATATGCATTGAAATGATCAAATTTGGAATCTAACATTTTCTGGTACATAGGCCTACCTGTAGAAATTATATCAATATGAATAATTCTTATCTATAAGTTACTATCTTCAATTCGATATTTAGAAAAAATGTGTTCCTAAAGTATTAGAATTTTGATATTTATTACCGTTCAGAAGTCACCAATCACTAACAAACTGATATTTTGTTGAATCGACTTCCGTCTGCTGTTAAAGATATGGTATAGACGATGTGCGACTTATAAACAGTGGGTAATAGAGCTGTCTGCTTTACCGTTATTAGGAAAGTGAATGCTTGATTAATGAATCTGGACAAGAAAGCTGTCTGAATCTTTGTTAACTATAACTTTACGAGGAACATGAAGTCAGGTCAGAAATAAGTTGAAAGTTCTACATCAAGCATATTGTACAGGATTTTGTGACGTCTAGCATTCAATCTATCGTCTCTCATTCATGTGTATTCCCCTAAATAATCTATCAGGCACATCATCAATCATACAGCTATCGCATTTCCGACACCTGCATATTTCAGATGAGGACGATACGGTGTTCGTCTTGAACGGAATGAACAAAATTGTTGTAAATATCATGTGGGATCGTCGTAATAAAGCATCAATTACATGTTCCATTGTGTAAATGTATAATTAATAATTGTATCATTGTCAATGCTTAAATCAACAACCACAATATCACTTGGATAAACACTATGAAAACATGAAAATACTCCTAAATGTGTTTATCTAAATGTGATTAACAGGCCTGCAGTGCATTCTATATTAAAAATAGTTAATTGCATTCAAGCCTGTTCACGATCACACGAGAAGAGATCGGATCGCGATATTGAAGTTTAGTAACGCGATGTAATGTAATAAAAGGTGATAGAGTGATGTTACTCTATAGTTTTATGATTGACTGTGAGCCTGGGTTTACATATCACGCGATAAGCGCTGTGATGAATATGAGAGATATGATGGATGATGCTGTGATGGATTACCAACTGTGTCAGAACAACTTGCAGTGTTATTATTAACTCAATAATCGTGTATCCTCGGTGGGGAAAAAGTCAGGGATGATGAGATTTGTTCTTGCTCGTGTTATTTAAAATCTCATTTCTTTGCTACTTTGGATAAGTATTATCATGCATTGAGTCTGGAAGTATTCACTCCAATTGGGAAGAATTTCTCTGTCTTAAATTCTGCCTTCAACAAATCTTTCTAATTTTGCACCCGCTTTCTTTGATCTTATATACAAGAAAATTATGATTCAATCTAATACAAGTCTGGTTTATGATTATATTGTACATGAATAAATTTGATAATATCAGTTGATCATATTTTGATCATTTTTGATCAGTCACTAATATGAATATATATTATATATATATATATATATATATATATATATATATATATATATATATATATATATATATATATATATATATATATATATATATATAATTTTGTTTTCGAATGTGGGTTAGTTTGTTATTAGTTAGGGCAAACAAAGGCACAGGTCGACTCGGATAAGCCAGTTCCAAGCTAATCTAGGTAATTATATGAGTACTATATAAAATAATTAGTTATTTGGTAAATCTATTCTTCTTGTTTTATAGGAAACAATATCATCTGGACTCTTGTTGTATAATATCTATACTTGCGGTAACAGAATGTGTATTTTGCGCCGGGCTTATCGTCTGGAATCGAGTTATGGTATTTTATTCTACAAGTATATCAAGAATTATAGTTCTGGTCTGCGGAAAAGACGATAAACCCAGCACTTGACTTAAGTACCGATCAAGTTATCTCATACTTTCAATAAGGGTTATTTTTATTCCCTCAGAGAAATCATACCATATTGCTCTATAAGATGACAGACATGTACGATATGTGGACTCCTTTCCCATTTCCGCAATTTCACCTAGTCATTGAAACTAGATTGTCGAAGATTGTCTGCTCAATATTGAAACCGTATATAAAGTGAACGAGTGCTGAGAATGTTCATATTCTTACTCAAAAATTAATTTATGTCTAGATTCATATAATATTATCATCACTTTCCGTTGTTATTTATTATATCCTTTTTGTATGCACAAAAGAAGATCGGCTACGAATTAAATGATTGTTTTGTGATGTTAAATGATGATTCAGCTTTTGTAGAGAACTGCAGCTCTACACATTTATAACATTTTAAAGATGTGATTGTATTTCTTATTGTAAATATCGTTCTGAGAAATCAGTGATCCTCAAAATAATATATCCTCAAAATACCACGAAAAAACTCAATATACTAATAAAACGGGTCTATTTTGATTATATTTGGTTATTTTGAATTAAATTTGATTCAATTGAATTTAAAATTGTAATTAATTTGCTATTATTAATTTTTGGATTGATATAATTTCTATTATCATGCAGGTAGTGAGGCACATGTTGTTACGGAGCTTTCGCTCTCTTCTCACTACCTGTATACAGTATATTTCCCACTGTAAACAAATCACAATAGGCCTAAATGATAAATAAATGTATACAAGTTATTTAGTTGGACGACTTTCTTCTTTCGTGAATACAAGTATATAAACGTTATTATCCACATCCAACCAACCCTTTCAACAAATTTTTCATTATTATCATTCATTCAAAATATGCGCCGTAAGAGCATCGCTGACAGATCTTGTTCTTTTTATTCGACATTTGAAAAAACTCTATTTCTGCTCAAAATGACTGTTTCTACTCACCAGTTGGTGGCAGACTGTCAATGATGACCGTGATGTCAGAGGTCACATGACTGTCTGATTGTGTCTCGTTGGAGTAGGTCAGTACAACAGCTGCGTCCCAATCTCCTCCCGTCGTTTGACCGTTAGAAGCGGCGAGAACTGATAACCTTAACATGCATATCTGTCTTTCACTTCACTGAGTATCACACCATGCGAAAAAGCTGGGAAGAGCTCAAGTTGTACGTATAGGACATGGATTGGTTCAAGTTTTAAGTTTGAATTTCAAGTTTGATTGGAAAACTGAATCAAATTGCATGCAGCTAGCGTGGACTTATGACCAAGTTATGTTTAGTTTAAACACAGACGAAGTATTCCGATGTGAATAATTTAAAATAATAAGGACATTATACCATCTGTGAGATTTTAAATTTATTCAAGAAATAAAATGGAAAACGTGTGATGTGTAGGGCTAGATTTCGGAAAAATACAATTTATTTTACTGCTGTTGAATATACATTGAGACCAGAGAAATCCTAGTTGCTCAATCAATGGTAAATGCTAATAAATATTTACATTCAAAATGCTATACGATATATGCAGAAAATCTCACGTATAAACATGTATACGTTTTTATATCATAGTATAAAATAATATTGCAATAGTGGGAGTGCAACACTAGATATATATATCTATATATTACAGTTTATGTCACTAAACTTATACCAACCTATATCATGAAATGATCCAGCGAACTAAAATGTCGTATATAAGATTATAAAGAATTTACCTTTCATCTGAATTGCTAACAGAAATATTCATCTCATTGGTTCCTAGATACGCCAGCAGCGCCATTGTTGTGTACACCGGCTTGCGAAAGAACTGCAGATGAGGCGGACTAGTGTTGTTCATCTGAAACCTGGGGGGTGTGAGAGAGAAGAAAAGAGCAAACGGTGGTAATATTTCAATCCCAGCCCATGCAGAACAATTTGCAAAACTCATCTGTCATAGAAAAAAGACAGTTTGATAATGCCTCCTCATTGTTATAAAAAGTTTTCAATTCCTTCTTCGCAGAAGATTATATAATCTAATTCTTGTGAACAAAATATTCTTTCTTTGTTTCTCATTCTTATTCATCGTTTTATCTTAATTAAAAATGTCTTCGCTTGAATATAATCATTAATTATTTTTAGTTATCTGATGGAGATTTTCTGAAAATCTTGAACTTCTTAGTTCCCTGGTCACCAGTTTGATTCCAGTTCGACTATCTATTTTGCATCAGGGTAATTTACAGTAATATATGGCCCTCTTATTAATTCAAAACATAGACCGGGATAGTCCCATATTACATACCACGACCATTTTACGACCACCATTGTGAGGTTTATTGGGAGAACGCGCATAAACTGCTTTCCCTTTAACTTCTCTGATGGCACATTGCCATTGGTCTATAATTCACAATTACAACCCCATTACACCACAACATTATAATATTACAATTTATTTCACAATTTCACCTTAATTGGAATGGTGTTGTGGCTACCGAGGTGGCTACACAGCATCAGCTAACTTTTCAACACTGCTGTTGTGGTTTTGCACCACACCATTTTTGCAATTGCGGTTTCAAACTGCAACTGTAAATGCCATACTGGTAATTTAACGGGATTATAAAACATTAGTTAACATCATTTTTCTTTTGAAAAATCAAAGAAAACGAAGTAAGAGGACAATGACAAAATACGTGTCTCTTGTTATGCTAGTTCATGTAGATAAATATCTTATTGTAGCTCCAATTCATTAAGATTTTTCTACAATAACGTAGCTTTGTATTTCACTTACGACTTCTTTTTTAAACTTTCCAGTTTTTAAAATCATCTCCATTCATATTTATCTTTTCGTTTGTTATTCTCAATCTAATCTTTTATTGCCTAATATATTCTGTCTCGATTGATAAGCTGACTGGATGCCTGACAATAAAGATTGTTATACAGATAAATAATTGAAGTACAATCGCAAAACTAACTTGCCCAATTTTTTACAGATCAATAAAGAGAGAATCAACACATCAAAATCACATCTTTTGAAGGCTTTGTAATTCTTTTGTCTTTACTCAAATCAATACATTGAAGATAGGATCGATAAATATTTGAGTCCAACCTATTCTTAGACACAGAGTGGGGGTGGGCAATGCTGAAATGAGTGAATTATAACACCTATTCATTTCGTTTAAACAAGAGTTTTTCCGCATATCATAATTCTCTCCACTGAAATGTCTGCTAATTCGAGAAAGCATATTCGATTATTCATTTTCTAAACCAAAATAAATGGTCTACAAGTTTTATCGGACGGGTGTGATAAAATGCAACGTTTGTCGCGGCACGGGTTTGTAACAGCTGGCTATTTTGACACCACGTCACAAATAAAACCTACGTAACGAAAACGTACCTCTAGAATGAGTGGCCGTTTAAATATAGATGGCAATAAAAACATACTCAGTAGGGTTACTGCACTTTACTTATGGCAAACTTGATAAGGGAAAAAAAATGATTTCAAATTATCGATTTGACAATGATATTGATATAATTTGATTTTGGTTATTGAAATATGCTTATGTCGATGATAAAATGAATAGGCATACCATAATTGGATACCAAATAAAAATCGATAATAATAATAAAATACATTTTTATTCAATTGAAAATGGTTTTTCATGCATTTAAGAATCAAATATTTCCACGCTTTATACAGAGCAACTATATACTATCTTGGATATCTAATATAATATATCAACTGAATAGAAGTTATTTGGAATATTAAATGAAACATGTTGCACTCATTTCTCTGAGAAATTTATTGTAGGTTTACCCAAGTCTGTATTAGTGATTTAGGCCCTTCTTTTAGAATATTGATAAGCCATTTTGAGCTGTATATTCTGTAAGAACTACAACAGTTTTTTTATTCTCATTCTGAGAATGTTTTATAGTGTGAAGATTGTACAGGATTCATACAAACTCAAACCACTCGCAGATGTATTTCTCAAGTATTTCTGTTCATTTGAATTTTCATCTTGACTTGAATATTGATCGACGATCAATCACACATCAATACATGTATAGATTACCCCCACACATCTCTCAGCAGTACAAAAAATGCTGAGATGAGTAAATTGACGCATAATAAATTCGACGCTCTTCGCAAATTTTATGAAGCATTGCAATTTTCCCTCGTGGATGCTTCTCGACACTTGGCTGTCAAGACGCGTCGTCAAGCCGTGTCTCGGCTTACGTTTAACGCTAATACACAAGCCAAGTAACTCGAAACATTCGCAACAAAAGGAAAACAATGTCTGCAAAGTCTCGTCAGAGTTAATGTCTGCTTCGTTGAACAACTTTGTGTGGAGATATACTTCGATTGGTAACTTCAATTCAAGTTATTTTGCGCTACTTTAAACACGTCATTGGAAACGAAGCTTAAAGCCCGTCGCAACCGGGCATCGAATAAATCTTTCAATCTGACCGAGTTTTGCTTTATCTCACTGAGGTTAGCTACTATTCACTGCAGATATATTGTTATCACCATGGTTTAGGTTCAGATGTACGTTCCACAGAAGAAACGAAAACAAAACAAGTCATTTGAAAACAAACCAATGGAAAACGTTTTCAATTTTCCATGTAAACGATAAGGCAATAATGCTGGTCTAAAATGTTCGTATTTTAAATTCTCTTTTCGAATATATTAAAAAATACTTTGTTTTACAATCACCTTTTCTTCATCCTCCAAGTGTAACAGAGTCAATCAAAATATTTACAATAATAATAGTTAATTATAATTTATAATTATTATAGGTGTCCTTTTGTCTAGGGCAGTCAAGGTATTATACGGTACCGTCAAAACTGAAGCCAAGTCAAAATTCCTTCCAGTATTCAAGTTAATACTTGTACACATACATAAAGGAATGCAGGACATAAGAAAAGGATGTATCCCTTATAGTATTGAATAAAATGAAAAAATGTAATAAAATAGTTCTAGTTTCATAAACAATGCGGCGATTGGAATGTGCATGTTTCAACACGGCCATTCCACTATTCAGCCATAATAAACGTTATCATCATCAGCTGACCCTAACCGTGATTGTCACTTAAAATGACGTCCTTGGCCTAACTAGATCCGACTTCGATTGGTCAAGATTTAATAGAAGTGGCTTTGTTTATTTTGTGACCTTTTCTCTAGCACGAAGCCTAGCACTGCTCATGAGGTGGGCTAAGACATTTCTCAAATATTTTTAGCCCAAGAGACCGTGATTTTGTTTTTATCTTGTATCGCCATGGTATTTAGTACTTCTAGTAAATATTAACCAATCGAAGTCCTAGCCATTTGATGTTAGCTACACCCAAGGCGTTATTCTGTGACCATCGAGGTCAGGGTTCTCCTGTACTTTATATGAATATATAATAAAAACTTTGAATAACATAAAATCATCCAATGCATTATAGATCCATGATTCAAATCTTGGCGTTAATCCCATTCGGATTAACGAGCCGTAAAAGCCTAATATATTCAATGATTAATGAAACTGATTGTACTAAACACGACTTTCATAAGTTCTGAAGTTCTGAATCAACGTTCCTGAGAGCCTTCAGTCTCAGACTCACCTCGCCAGCAGTGTCCGTTGGGTGAAATAATACGGGTGATAGTTGAGAAAGCCATTATCATTACTTAATACTTCAAGCGGCAGTCCGCGTCGTGTGACGAACTCCCTCTGGTGATCAATGATAACTCGTCCCACAAGAGCACCATATGTGACGTCACTACGCCAGGACACACTCTTTGACCAACCGGTCAGCGGATCAGCTTCGCTATACGCACAAAACATCGCATGTAAGAAAAAACATAAGGACTCGTGGAAAACATTACCAGAACACTTTCAACATTATTAATCGAGCATATTGTATCTGAAAGCTGAAACTAACTATGCTTATGAATACCGTATTTGTATAAAAATAATGGTATAAATATAATAAATATAATAATCAAAATAATAATAACGATAATATTTAATAATAATAAAAATAATCACAATAATCATAGTTTTGATCAAGAACGTTATAATTTTTTATTGAACAATTTTGATCATTGTAAGGGTGGACAGAATCAGTTTCGGTCGTCTCTTTCCTTTCATGACACTGATACCCACCATAGAACATAAATCGGCTAAATGATGTTTCTCGATAAAATATTTCAAATTCCCTTTCAATAAGTTCTTGTCATTCAGTCAATTATTCATTTTATTGGATTTAGATTCTAAATTTGATCAAGTCATAAGTTGTATCCTTACTTGTATGGAATCTTAATAGAAAGTCTTTTCAACTTACCGGTGCTTTGAATGTAAAACCTATGTCATATTAAGCTGTAAGATAATCCAAAAAGTATCACTAAAGTTTCCTCGAGGTTTTTCTTATAGCAACAACGGGAGGTGAGTCAAGTTTAAGTAACTCGGAAAGGCTTTCTTCTGTTGGTGTAACGATCCAATCCCATTAAAGATATCATGTTTTTGATGTTACGTTTGCAGACAAGCTTGGAGCTTTAAATGAATTTTAGAATATACAATGGACTCAAGAAACTTTAGTCAAGGTTTGAAATCATAATTGGATTAGGAACCGTAGAATGTAATAAAGAATGACGGGATTATATGTAGACTTTCCGATAGGAAAGGATTTCATTATTAAAATTATATTCTGTCTAAAATTCCATTAGAAATTCGAGAACGTTCTGGTAAGATGAAATATGACTGAAGTCAAAAAATTATGATTTTTTCGAGTTTAGAAATCCTTTAGAAAAGATCGTTTAGAAAAATCTTAAAACATGGCACTTCCACCAAAATGCATGTTCTTTTAATTATGCATTTTATGACTCTAAATTGAGATTTATGTAAAACAGTACAAACAAAGTCATTAAAACGACTATAAGATTCGTCTCAAGAAAAGACGTTAATAGTTTAGATCGTATAAATACTCTACACTATAGTGAAATATATCTGTCTAATGACACCTATAAAAGATTCATGAACGAAAGAAGTAGTGTATATAAACTCAACTCATTAGCCAGCGGTATACTTCCAAGTGAAGGAAATCGAGCCATGATATCTTGAACAAGTTGAAGTCCTTCTTGAATAATAGCTGTCCCAGTACCTCCTCCTTTCTTGTGGTATGATATGAAATCCAGAGGGCACAGCGGGAGTCGTGTCGCGTTAGCACAATACTCCAGCAAACCCCAACATAAAGGATGTTTGGTGGGGGACTTGAAAAGACCCGCGGGGCCTCCCAGACGTAAGCGTCGCGACGCCTCATGTAAGCCCCCTGCACATGCGTGGAAATAACGCAGGAAGCCTGTTATGAGGGGGAGAAGGGTAGAGGAGTATGAGTGACGTGAGTTTAATTACTTTACAAGTATAATCAGAAAGTTATATTATTTAGGCCTACTTGGTAATGTGAAGTTGAAGATGTTGTAGCCTTTAAGGTCGGGTTCGTTCCATGTCTCAAACCGCCAACGTGTTACGTATTCATCACCGTAGCGAACTAAAGGGTAGAGTGAACACGGTTTCATTAAAAATACATTTCAATTATTTCAGTTGGGTGAATGTTTAAACTGAACTAAACCTAATTTATTTCTTGATATATCCCCTAGTGTGTCATTATTGAGAATAATGACTCACTTCAAAATTATTTGTGAGATGTTTTGAATAAAATATTAACAACATATTTTTCCTTCTCGATATATCTGCATCTTTAATCTTTCTAAAACTATGTAAATAAAGAGATAGTCTTTTAATCAAGAACTAATTAAAACAGAATCCGTATTTTCATATTTGAGAGAAAATGTAGTAATATATAAAATAATCTATCAAAGCCTCTGTGAGCCTACTATATCTAGCCTTACTATTCCATAAAATGTAATAAATATCATAGCTTTCGTTGCAGTTGGGTCGTATAAAGATTTCCACAATTTAATAAACAATATTGAAACTATTTCAATAAACGTTACTCTCCAGTTTATCGATAAATAACTTGGAAAAAGCTGCAATAGCTGAAAGAGCCATCTTACTAAACATGCAGTAAGAAATAATAGAGACAAATTTAAAGGTACCGGTAGTATAAAGTTTTCAATATGAATGTATATATATATATATATATATGTATATATATTTATATATATATATATGTAAAGATTAATAACTTACGTGAATAATTGAAAACAATTCTTTCTACGTTCAATTTCACACATAGGCCCTACTTCAGTTGGGATTTCTAATTTATTTTCATCACATTTCATCAATCTCGTTTCTTACTTCTGCAAATTTGAAAATTATAATTGAAAGCTGTTTGAGTCATCCATAGTTTACAGAGTTTATCAAGTGTATATCCAATCTGTCGGATATTCTCAGAGCTTCAATCCAAAAATTAGTGCTATTGAATGAAAGCTAAAAAAAGTGAACTGTGAATATATTTTCCACACACAAGTAATTGTGGTATTTCTCTGGGAGTATGATTTAAAAATCGTCGAGTTGAACAAATTGACCGGTAATTTTAGCTTATCAATGGTTTCAATTAATATTACCAATATATCGTTTCGCAGTTTTGCGAATCAACTCTTTCCAATGAAATAGCTGCGTTTCATTATCTAAGTCAGTAAACATCTGAGATGGGTTTCCCATGAGCTCGAACCCCGGTACCAAGCCATGATCATGGAGCGTATCAAGAAGCCGATCCAGATGAGTGAAGTTGTAGTTGGGAGTACCGTCCTGATCTATTGACCTAAATAATAACATCTAGAGTTTATTTAGAATCGATTATAGAAGTGTTTCACATCCAATATTGAAGAGTTTCAATAATTCAAGTGAACCTACAAAATATGTTCACATTGAATTGAATTCTAGTCATCTAGATCATATCGTTTTCTTTCTATAAAAATAACAAATAAAATAAAATTGTAATATGCTTGTAAAAATGTCATTGTAGGGAATTATGTCTTTTTCCGTTAGCAATTGAGTAAATGTATGTCATGCAGATTATATAATGCGGAAAATACGAATGTAACTTTGACATGCATGTTATACAACGTGACTTATGCATTTTGTATGCATATTATCGAGTATAATATAAACTCTTCCATGAGTAAATCAAGATCATCAATCCTTGCTGAGCCGTACATTATTTACTTCTTTGATCTCAATTCTTTGACGAGTAACGAAATATATTTTACCTGCTGTATGGATGAACCGTCTATATATACACTCACATTAAAGTTGCAAACTAATTATAATAAATTAGGTTCATCGATTCTAAAACGTTGAAGTTTCATAATTGTTCTAGGTTTCCACCAATAATTGTTTTGGTATTACCTGACTGTTATCATATCCAAAAGCCAATGTATTCTAACATGTACTATGCCATTGTGTGGTAAAGCAGCAATAACAGCGAGGTTTCGCAGCTCGTCGTCAGAAAGCAGGAATTTATACGCCTCCGAATGCGGCTCCGGTGGACTGAAATAATATATTGATCAAGTTATTTATTAGTGAAATATAATCGTGTTTCAGTTTTAAATCGAAATGGTCAACAACATAAATTGGTTACTAATGGAACCAATTACTCGTGATCAGTTTAATCGATATAGATTAGAGTATCAGTTCGGGCTTATATAGGCAGCCACGCACTTTACAAAAATAAATAGCAGGAGCGAATTCAGTAAACTTCCAATATTTTTCATTCGAATTTCACAAACATCCATACTGAACTCTGTGTAAATCCAATTACAAACAGACAATTATTTTCTCATGAATTAGTTGAGACTGAAAAAATAGGAGATAATTACTATTTGAAGACGGCCTAATTGTCTATTAAATCAGCACAAAGTCTTGCCTAATGTGACAATTATAATGTCGTTTACCGTTTAAGGAAAGTAATTAAAGTTAATGAAATAGGTAATTATCTTACCATAGGCCGGTGCTATCCCAAAAGTGCTTCAAAGGGCCCACGAGGGGCAGAGATACATCTACAGCAACAACGGTAGATTCCGAACTGAGCACGGAATTAAAGGTGAATGTTAGCACAAACGCTGCTGCGAAAATCATCCTTTTGATAAGGCTTTAATATAGCTTTACCTTAAGATAACATTCATTTCTGACCCGCACACTATGTAGGTTTAGAACTAGAAGTAAATTCAATATGTGAATGATTGTTGAACTAATTATAATTAAAATGAGAGTTGACGTTTCGTTTTACAAACATAAAAGTTGTATTAATTTCATGTAATAAGCTATATATTATAAAATTGTTTAATTTAATTAACTTTTATCATGTAACAATTTTTTTTCTTGAAACATGTTTTATATACAAAGCAAAAGGTCAGAGTTGAAATGTTATTTCAATAAAACCTTAAAGTTATAACTTGTTTTCTATAGCGGACACTTTCAACTCAACATTTCTTTCCTACACTCGAGTAATTTTCAGTATCAGTCTAATGTATTTGATTATCTTGAAAGAGTGGCTGGCTTGAACCGAGAAGCGCGAACGACAGAACCAACTGATAACGTATATATATGTGGTCAAAGTACACGGGCAATCGATATCAGCAGGAGGGGGAGTGTTAATTCAAGAGCAGATGGCTCTATGTGGGCAGTCCCTGCCTGTAGTCAGACTATAGAACAATTGCTAGGGTCATTGCAGAAGTTCAACCCGTCTGGATCTGAGAGTATTCATGCATGAAAACTTTTTCAAAGAGAAATAAATATACATGACAAAAATAAAACACTCATTGAGACGAAAAAAACAAATAATGAGAGTGTTGAATAGGGAGGTTGATTTTGATAATAAACGTGCATGAGAGTTGAGATTTTCCAGGTGATGCGGTATAACAATGTGTACTCGTCGTGCCGTGTAAGACGTGGATGCAGTGACGCGTCGACACTGTCGTTGATGCTGATGTATACGACGCTGTGACGTCACAAGAAAACTTGCGCGGAGACGTGCAATAAGTCCGTGGGGACTGCTTTACAGACAGACAGACAGACAGAGACAGCGAGAGAGAGAGAGAGAGAGAGAGAGAGAGAGAGAGAGAGAGAGAGAGAGAGAGAGAGAGAGAGAGAGAGAGAGAGATAGAGTGAGAGCTAGTGCTGGAATCGATCGTTTATTTCATATAATTTTTTCTGCCTCGACATAAATGATAGCAAATCGAATAAAACAGAAAAATCTTCATATATAGATTTAAGTTTACGTATACTTGCAGTTACATAAAAAGGTTTAATCTGAAATTAAAATTATGATTTAAATAGAATCTCTGCACGTTTAACCGCTATTTTTTTCACATGCACCATGCATGGAATAAATGAGCACATTGTCTTCTAGCTTTGTTGCGTATAATATCAGTACATTTTCCACAGGGTGCATTTTAGTGTAGCTTGATCGACCATTTGATGTGACCGCAACCGTGCATGCATAGCTCATATGTGCAAACATGCAATTGCAAATACATATATAAATATTATTTCAATAGAACCAGTCACCATTTACATATACGATTTTGATGTAAGCTTTCCATGAGTTACCATCCAGTCACTTTGGGTCATTGAAAGAAATAATAATGTTATTGATAAAAGAAATAAAATGTAACACCAAATGAGAAATACTTGACGTGACCAAAGCTAAAAACTCAAACAAGGAAGAAAACATTCGACAGAAACAAACGATAATATGTTTGCAGGAAAAAGTTTCTACGAAAATACTAACAAGCTAAAAAAGAACAAGAAAAACATGAAATAACATTACAATAGAACCACCTAGACCTATTGTTGTAGACTACAATTTTTTGACTTGACGAAAGAAAATCTCGTGTTTTGTGTTAGATGAGTTGAGGAGAAGTAGGGGGTAGGGGGTAGGGGGTTATGGATAGTTGAGGGTTTGAGTTGAGGGTTGTAGGTCGATATCATCATCATCATACTTAGAGCCATACCTGTCAAGACATCATACCATCCATGCAACAGAAATTATATACCGTGTAGTTTACACAGTTTATGAAGTTAAACATAATTACTTAGCAAATTGGATACATGCTGGTATACTACATACGATCAAAATATCATATTTCAATTATGGAGATCAACTGGTAACTTGTTAGCGGATGTATCGCGCAAGGGAAGCCGTGTTACAGTATTAGTACTCCCCTGTTACAGTGTGGCAGAGAGAGTTTATGTGTGTATTACCTGTGAAATAATAATCATCATACAGTAACATGATATTGGCTTTGCGGTTGTTCTGTTTTTATGTGTATGTATTAAATATACCACATATAATACAGTTTCCAATTATAAGTTGAGCACGCTGATGTAACTTGTTTGATTTATTCGGTGGTTTCCTTCAGCTGCAAGTTATATTGATGATAGAGATCCTACTACAATATACTTCAAATTCTATTTCAGAAAAACTGATGAAAATAAAGGCGCAGAAGAATTGAATTGGAAACCATGACATAATAATATGGAGTAAAATTCCCAATTAAAAATAACATCAACAGAAAATGTTATCAGAAGAGAAATTGAATTATTTCCGTGTGTACATTTTGTTTGTGTTTAGAGGGCGCATGTGCGTGTGGGGGGCGAGAGACTCTTAGACGTAACTTCGAATTAGCCCCAAAAGTGAATCAAAATGTTTCCTCTCACACAACACACGCTCGAAACGGAAAATGCCGGAGACTGCCGAGGTATACGAATGGGATGCTGCAAACAGAGATGATACGAACGGCGGACCGATATTATAAAGGTAGTCGTAGCGTACGTGAACTATTCATTCGCGAGTTGTCCGCGTTCGAGACCAGTCGAGCCCTACGCGAGGGCTACTCACCTTGGTCAACATGGCACGTTGCGACGAGTTCTTCTTTCATGCAGTATTATTACTAGGGTGTTATTCTGTGTTGACGCTAAGCTCGGTTGTGAAACCGACATTAACTAACAACGTAACACCAAGTGAAGGGGGTGGACTACCCTGCCAACCCGATAAGTTAACTGTCTACAAGGTGGTGTTACACACTTTTTGGTCCCGAGATCGACTCCCGAAACATTATCCGGATTGGAGACCTACCGCTCAGTGGTCGAAACTTGTTGGTAAGTAGTATTACTAATTTCATATTTGAATAAAAATGATAATAATAATTATTATTCACACTTGATCGTTACTATTCACACTTGACTTGATTATTATTATCATTCACACTTGAACTGTATTGAGTCTGTCTGACTGTTAAGTACCAGACTGTCTAATTAAAGCAATTAGTGAGACTGAAAGTGAGGTTGCCAATCGCCACTCTTTGGATATCATCCAATTATATTGTATAATTAAATGAGTGACATCAGATTGATGTTAATTCAAAGTCATTCAACCGAAACAAAATATTCTCAATAAAGATGAGTTGAGCGTAATACTTCATTTAGAATCAAATCAGTGTTTCCAGACGTTTGTTCCGTATCTTGGCTAGATTTATGGAGTGATAAATAGAGTGGATGGCAATTCATTAGAGTTGGTGACCAAACATTGTGACTGGATGTCGTTTGAAAGACAAAGGCCGAGCGATACGTTCCTTGTAATGAATGCTATTGTTCGGGTAGCAAATTGTACCCGTAGCAAATTGCTTGTAAATTAGTATGATCAGCTCTGAAATGTACCATTGGTTCGAATCGAACGAGAATAGTACTCGACTTTGAGCGTCGTCAAAATACACGTGACTTTTTGACTATCATCAACTTTTATTGTCGTAAGGTGGATTTCCATGTCCTGTCGTAAAACGCACTTCACACTTCATTTGTCTTGAATGTGCGTTATCTTCTCCTCTGAGATTACACCCCACCCCCATGTCCCCAAACCGCCCCCGCACCAAGATAACTCCCCAAGATGAACTCTCATGTCGAGATATTTTCGTCTCCATACAGCCCCACGGAAACTTCTGCTGCGCTATCATTCTACTAAGCGCCAAGACGTAACCTGAAATCTTGATCCGCCTTATGTTTTTCTATTATATGAACATTCAATTCTTCAGCCAAGTGTGTAATGTAATCTCCCACTTTTTATAACTATATCTAGAAAAATGTATCTCTCTATTAAACCACGTTTTTTTAATTGGTCAATGATCGCGTTTTTTCAGAAAAAGCTGGTGATAAATAATTTTCTAAAACAATTTTTATAATTTTCTATTCTATTACCAACGGAGATAAGAATTTACTACCCTTTAAAACTGTCTGGAATTCTCTTTCTTGCGTTTTATTTTAATTGTTCGAGAAGGAGATTTGCAGAAATCTCTACAGCATAAGCAATTGTCTTCGGGCAGACAAGATGAACGGGCACGGAATGTAATTTATATAAGTTACGAGAAAACTCATCTGTCACAAATATATTTATTCATACATTCAATAATTTGCTATATAGCTTGTAAATTCATTAAAGGCTTATACAAACACAGAATATTGATCAACATGACAGACGATGCTTTGACATAACAATGGAATTATTCAAATTCTTCACAAAAACGTATTACGAAACTGATTGCCATATACACATTATATGAGAATCTATATTTCCATTAAATCGATTGAAAAAAAATGTCTATAGTATCTCTCTGAGTATAGATAGCAACATCAACTTCGCTTGCATCAACCGCGTGTGCATCTACGTGAGCTCTGCCAAAATCCTCTGGCATGACTAGTTTTGATATGTCATGTCCTGAGACTTGTGTCATGGTGCTATGTATAGATGGGGATACTCCCCTATTGTAGACAGCGCTGGATTTTTATATTCATTAATCATTTCAACACAGCCGAGATAAATCCATCACATAAATTATATGAAAAAAGGTAACATTTTATATTGTTGAGTGACCATTCTTTTTATGTACGTTATCACTAGATATATATAAAAATATTATATTCCTCGACCATTAATCTCCAGCCAATTCATATCTCTTGTGAGTTGTGAATCATTAGATTGTCGGTGTGTATTATTCAGATAGTCCCATAGTTTGGTTAGGACATGACTAGGTGTTGAATGTTGATTTACCGCATGTGCTCTGCCAAATTAAAAATAGATCTTGACTTTACGTGAACAGCGTTTAGCTATTCAGAAGAAACAGAACAGAACATGACACTGAATTATGTAAAATCATGTCACTAGATATCATTAGCGTTTTTATAACGTCTTCACTTTTATGGTGAAATCGTGGAAGGATTCGATAAGTGACGTACCGTGCTCAATTTTATTTCCCCGTAGTTTTAGGATTCCAATTTGGCGTTGTTTTTAATTCAATCAAGACAATTGTCTCAAAATCTATCTCGCCGTTCGATAATAAAACAGGTTTTACTGTTTTCCATTTTGTTTCTATGTATTCAGGCAACTTCGTATCTAAAAATCCAATACGTCTTGCAGGAAGAATTCTCCACCGAGATACTTTCATGAATGAAACCCAACGTTCAACTTATAAAGCATTGTATTGTACTGGGGTAAACCAAGAATAAACGCTTCATTCGCGTAGCGAGCTTCAACAAATATTATTCAAGTCTGAGCTAACAATCTTTATTTAATCTAGATCTACTCCCAAATCTGAAACCATTTGATGTCAATACAACACCATATCAAGACGTTTTCGATCATTTTTTAATCAGAAATTCAATCATTTTTGATCAGAAATTGAATATTACGAAGTCACAAGCATCTTTGGAGGATAGTGTTTCGTTAAAAAGAAGAAAAAACCGTTTAAATTTAATAATCCTTCATATCAAACACTCAAACAGTATTAATTGAAATTTATCTCATTATCACTCGATTTGCATTTACGTCAAGTTGTAGCGTAGTTTGTCGTTACATATACAATGCTAAGCGATCATAGTATGTCAGAATAAACGAATGCAATTTCGGTTTCTACTTGTGGGTTTGCTTGCGGATTCAAGTCTTTTTACCAACACTCGCATGCAAGTAAGCACGGAACGAGCACATTCATTTATCAAAGAACTGCGGGCAGACTGCATGTCTAGCGCAGTACTCTGTTTCTCTATGACTCGACATGAGTGATGATGCTTGCCTGGCTGAGTGTGATAGTTGTGCATTATAGTAAACACCTGTTGACCCATACATGCACTTTACATAACCTGCATGTCACTAGCCATTCACACAATTATGTCTATTACTTTAGTCAATTGAATTTAGAATAAAGATTTGATATGATTGTTTATATTTACTTCAATTTTACTAGTGTTATTGACTTGGCTAATGGGAACCAATAAATTAGCATTATACGTGTAACTGTATTTCATTTGCATGTATTAATTAATCAACTGGGGAAGTGGTTTATAGAATGAACTAAAAAATCTCAAACATATAGCGCGTTTAAAAAAATGTTCAATATTCAAATTTATTTTAGTGGTTGAAAACTATTATGCGCTCAAACTATTAAATTTGAATACATAAAATAGAACGTTATGTAAAACATTTTGTCACGTCCATTGTGACCTCTTTGCGTTATCTCTCAACTTCAGACTGAGATAACAGATGATCGGTTTTTATCAGACTGGCCGAAAAAGACATTTGCATTCACTTAGCTTCAGTTATCAACAATGGATTGGAGTTGACTTTGCGACATATCAGTTTTTTGACGGTTAATTCGGAACATGATGAGATATTAAAAATTCGTGTACTTCTAGAACACTGGTTTATAAAACTACCTTCATAGTGATATACGTAATAACTATTTTACTTGCATGGTACATACTTTTTGGGGTGTACAGCTGAAGAGGAATATTTCTGTATAGATGTGGGAATAGTTTAATCATTTCAATTCATATAATTTTGAAGATATTAAATGTTTTGTTGCATTAGAATTTTAATGTCTTGAACAGTTCCAAAGTCAACCACAGAAAAATGCATCTTTCTCCAAATCTATAACCGTTGTGCTCTAAAGGGGAGGTCATACATTCAACATTAATTGATGAATACACTGACGAGTGAGCCTATTATAGCGTATGCATGTTTTTAAATTAATATCAAGTTTAAATAATACTTCATATCCAGAGAGTTTACTCTGTGATGTGTGTGTTACGTTACCAGAAAGTGCATAAATTTCAGGTGTACGAACATCTGAAGTATAGTATTGAAATTAAAATGTCGTACCTAACGCAAGTGCCAAAGATGGTTACACGTTATTTCTCTTCTTACTCTCCTTTTTCCTTTCGTAGAAATATGGTCAGGTTTAATGAACTATTTGATTATTATTCAAGATTCTTACATAATACATAAAATATAATATAGGCCTAATACCATTTTTCATATTATTAACCATGCCAAAGACTTATTTGACATTACTGTACGACAACCTTCCCCATAGTATTCCGGTTCACAATTTACACAAGTCTTAAGTTTAGTACTCTTAATACAACCTCGTCGTTGGTACGTCCGGGTCGTTAAACAACGGTTTTGATTTAATGCACGTCACGTCATCGTATAGCCCATGCATTTTGCACGAACCATCCCAAACCGTATAAATAATAACGTCGAGATTATGACCATAATAAAATGCATCTGATTCGGGAGATTTACGTCTTGGGTTTCTTTCTACTGTTAATCAACCCTTCACTTTCACATCTGGGAATTATAAACTTAATTATTTTATTGATATTCGAAGGTTTCAAAGGAAGTTTACGAAGTGTGTAAAGGAAAATGTATTCATTGAAGAAATTGCCTTTTGATCTGTTGATCAACTTTATTGTCACTTCTACTTTGTTCCCTTAGTTGGAAAGTATCTTGAAGAGCTTATTTATAAAGAGAGATATCAAAGGAAAGAAGGTATTAAAGATGTAAGTGGTTCACCAAACTGAGCCGAGGATATACTGACTGTAGGCTATAGTATTAATAAAATATTAACTCCTGTACCACGACCGCAATACGCATACTTCTCGTACACGAGAAGCCACACAAGAATTTACCCATTGTTTTTGGTTTTGAAAAGTTTTTTTTATGTGAAATGTTACAACCGAGAGGAGAGGCACACCAAACTTCATGGTGTTATGTAAAAAGTTTTCAAATTTTAATTATTTTCAGTCAAATCATTAATGTAAATAACTCCAACGTTAAATTTGCTATGTGAAAAGTCAAATAACCCTGCATACCGAGTGTAGAATGATACGTTTTTATTGATTCGAATTTTTGGTGGTTTCTACTTGCGCTTGGTTAAATAGTATTCTGTATAAACGAGCGCGAGACAAACGATTCGTTTATAAATCATTCTAGTTGTAATACAGTTCATGTTTCCACCCTCGATTTCACATTCAACTTGCAAAAAAAAAAAAAAACAATTAAAATTGTAAAACAAATCTTGTTAAACTTTTAACGTTATAAATGACATTTCTTTCAATATGAATAGAAAATAATTTTAAAATAATGAAAGACAATATTTTGGAAAGAACGTATTGCTTTGGACAGGTGAAAGAAGCAAATTAGATAAACATATTAGATGGAAAATGACGTTGTAACGCAAAATTTTCGTTTGATGCAGTCTTTTTATTCCTACCTTCATCTAGTTTACCTGGTCAACAAGCTTTATTCTTTCAATTAAAAATAGCATTGTCATTTGTTAGCATAATCATAAATATCTCTTCAAACAAGTTATGTATAATTAATAAATCATCATTCGTTTTCAACCATGTTCCATCAAATTGCAGGAAACAATTCTGAAAGAGCGGCTCGATCTCGAATGACATTTCCGCTTTTAGTCTACGTGTGATGTGACACCATTCACTCACCGGCTAATGGGAAGGTGGTATATATTTGGAACTAACAAAACTAAAACAAAAACACAAGAAGAAGTAAGAATGAGAAAAGAAACACAAATTTAAAATGCAGAACCTTCATTAAGACATCTCCCGCGCGTCACACACCTTGGAGATATAATTCGTCCGGTTCGAGCTCGATCAAACTAAACCTGTTATATCAAGAACGTTTACCGCTTTATAACATCACTTGTCATGACGTTGGTGGACTCATTGAAGATTAATTAATAATGTTTTGATGTCTTACATTCTGCTACTGCATGCTTTACTCCATCAGTATCTAGCCTGAGGGACGTTATTATTTGGCAGCGCCCACTGCCCCCCCCCCCCCCTTCTCCCTCCCGGTGTTCTATTAGTGGCGGTGGCATAGACGCCTCATGACGACGCCATCCGAGGAGGTAGCGTCGCTTTGGTGCATTGTTTATCAATGCAATATGTTTTAACACACATAGATTGAGGGCATGCATGGGGTAGATTGAGGTTAGCTGATTATCACTCTAACGCTAGTCGCGGTTTAATGGAGTTATGTTGTAGGTTGTAAATTATGATACTGTTTGATGAATATGTAATCATAGTTATTTATATGTTGTTTCTGTCAATCTGTTCGTTGTTCTGTGGGTTGTTTTGGAACAGTGCTGTTTACACTTCCCTTTTCCCGAAACCTTAATTTGATATTGGATTTTTTTTCAACATTGGAATTAGAGTTATCGGTTTCGGGGGTAGTAGTTTATTTGCATGCCAATTATGAAAGTTTTCCTATACAAATATATAACCCACTTTATCAATGTAGCGATTTCTACGATAATGTATAGCTGTACTAGTAGAATGTAGACCCTATTTAGTTATTCGGGTATCGTGCAGCTACAAAGAACGATAATGCAACACTTGAATCATTAAAATGTTGCATTGCTTTGGTTCTTTTTGTTGTGCGTCTGTTGTTTTAATTAAATCGCGATTCCCTTGCCAATTGTATAATACCAGAAACAATTTATCATCTCGTATGATTACGTTTTATACTCGATTCGCGTCTCATTGAAATCAGACAATAGCTTCACGTCGCAAGGAAGAATGAAATATTTAATTATTCATTATTCTGTTAGATAGGATCTACTCTAATATAATATTTCCATCTCTTTCTCTCTTATTATAACCCTCCCACTGGCACCTTTCGCTTGCATCCACGCCCGTGCAATGAACACCACTGATAACTTGGCTATAGCGCCATCCTGACTTGATCAGCAAATCTTGTAAGGCGTTGCTCTTTCAGTATGTTTTACTGTTGATATCTGCATCATGTTTTATTATATAAATTACGAGCACAATTACCACCTCAAGTAATAATTCACGTTTTCAAATAAGTGGGAAAAGAGCTGATATTTTGCTATAGAACAATAATTATGTTGAAAGTGGAACAATTCGTTGAGATGTGCTGCTCTCTTGCATTTTGTGCACCGAGCGAGGAACGTAATTATTGTTTATTATTGCCATGTTTCGTTATAATATATTCTTGAGTCGAGCTTCAGAAGTTCAATTTCCTGGCACCAGAGATGTGACACCGTTGAAATAACTAGTCACAACGAAAAAATAACAAACAAAGACAATTTGATGAATATTCTCGACAATAAAACACATTTGTTGTAATATATTATTATTATTATTCTAAATTCCTTCGAGGTTTTCCGGACTAGAACGAATGGGATTGCTTGCTAGATACACAACAATGTAAACTCATAACGTTGCACGTCTCTTGGTTCACGTCATTTTATACAAATGTAATGGTTGACGAACATTATTAATATTCCTTCAGAATATAAATGATGGTACTCGTGTAACGAGATATATCTACGTGAGCTTCAAACCATGACATATACTTGTAACCCCGAGAGAAGAAGGTCGTATATCAACATAACAATATCAAATAACACCGTAACTATACTATTTTCAGGGTTTGTAGATTTTCAAGACGAGATTTACGATAATAAATGCAACTGCATCTTTCAAAAGCACTAAATCCTTGAAACTGCAGCTAAATGATGTAATTGCCAAGAGTTTAGGTTTATTTATTTGGTAAACAGCCTTCTTCGTTCGTGGATACATGTATATGAGAGTCAGGTAAGTACACTAGCTGTTTGCATGGACAATTCAGAGACAGCAATGCGGTATTTAGAAGGCCCATCTTTTTAGTTCCGCTTGTATGAGTGTGTGTGTGTTGGTGTGTGTGAGTGTGTGAATGTGGATCCAGCCCAAGCCCATGTGCCAACCCCTTTTCTTGCGTCAATATGCTAAGGCAGCAACCACTCTTTTTCTTCGCTCTTGTTTTTAACCAATGTATCATGTTACATCAGAGTTCCCCTTGATGCTTTTTACTTAGCTAATATTGATCGAGGGAGGTAAACAAAGTTTTTTTCATAAGCTTTGAGGCATACCATAAACTGTACAAACACACGAGTTTTATATACTTATAATTCATATTTATATATATTCATAAACACACACACACACACACACACGAGCTCTCGTAGGGGTAGGACGTGTTTCTCGTTCGCTCCCGCTTACCGTGTACCTGCTGTGTTTATTTAGCCTTGCATAGAGGACAGGTTTTAACTATACGATTGTACACAGTGCATTCTTTGTATTAGGATCTCATCCACATTCCGAAATCGGATTAATTAATTTAGTGTATTATTATACACATTTCTTCTCTTATTATTTGATATTATCTATCGATTTTTTATCACCTTTCCTGTGATGTAAGTCACTTCGTCGTCGTTTGGTTTTTAGTTTAGGTTTTGTTGTTTTGTTGTTTTGTTGTTCTGTTGTTTTTTGTTGTTTTTTGCTGTTCTGTCAGCTAACCAATATTTTAATTCATCGTCCAAAGTGAATATTATTATTGTCCGTTTATTTCGCTTTTTGGTTCACTGCCTGGCCTTTCATAGGCCAGGTAGTCGTGAAGTGGGCCTAGCAGCTTGATATAAGCCCAGTGTTTATTATTATTATTATTATTATCATTATTTTTGTCACTTTTCTTTCTGTTACCAATTATGGAAACAAACAAAAAGAACATTGTGAAGGCGACCGTGCCTAAAAAACTTGACCAAGCCGTGTCCTCTGTCAGCAGAGGGTACAAGCCTATCGTTGAAGCCAAAGAGGCTAACCCTTTGACTTTGAAACCACCAAAGCAGCTGCGACTATCGACCGAGCCAATAGTTCGTAAAATTATTACCGTTCTCCCAGTTAAGGCTGGAATTGCAAGGCAGCCCGCCCTGGAGAAGTCGGCTTCCCAGCCAGACCTCACCACATGTACAGTCCCGCATCAGAAACCCTCTGGCTCCGGCAACACTAAACCTCCATCGTTTAAAGCCATGCCATCACAAAAGACAGTTGAGGAGGTTTTGACCACGGCTTCAAGCCAAGTGACGGCAAAACCTCAACAGCAGTGGGGATACCAGCAGTCGGCAGCAAAGACTGCGTGTAAGAACCAGTTCCCAGGAAAGGAACAGGCTTTCCTGGTTCAGGCTGTCGACGGTGTACAGATTATACAGTACATTCGTGCAGTTGCTGACCTGGTCGGTGCCAAGACCATCACAGATGCCTCTCGTATGTCAATGGGACGAGTTTGTTTTTATTTGAATTCTCTCGAAGCCGTAGATAACTTCATGTTGACTCATGGAGGTATTGCAATCGGCGATCAGTTTTTGCCTGCTCGCCGCATGGTGACTCGGGCCGAACGTTTAGTGTTGTCAAACGTATGTCCTAGCATCCCCCATGAAGTCATCGAAGCCGTACTTTCGACCTGTGTTAAACTCGTCTCGCCGATTAACACCATCAACATCGGTGCCAAAGGTGGAGAATTCTCTCACATTCGGAGTTTCCGGCGACAAGTGTATGTCGTGCGGCCTGAAGGGCGAGTTTTCCCTGACTCGATCCTCGTGAACTATAATAACGAGCAGCATCGAATATTCCTGTCATTCGACGACCTTCAGTGCTTTAAGTGTAGGCAACCTGGCCACATTGCCCGAAATTGTCCCAAAAGTCAGGCTCCGGATGAGACCACAGCTGAGGTTGCCGGTACGCCCGACAACACAAAAAGGAAAGCTCCTGCTTCATCATCCAGTGAGAGTGCGTCTATCGCCACCTCTGAGACACATCTCATTCCGCTTGCAGCAGGCAAGTCGGCCTCGTCATCACTTCTTGACCCGATAACAGGAGAGCTCTCCGGTGGGGTCAACATGGATGATGAGATAACCGACGCTGTTCAAAGCGTGAAGAAAGTTGTGGCCGATGTCGAAAAGCTGAGAGTCGAACCTCCCTCTAAGCGCGCGAAGACGAAAGTTTCAACTTTTGGTCTAGCAAACCAGCAGGTGTTGCCAGTAGCCGCTTTAGAGATACTGGAAAGTGGAGCAGCGGTCAACGTGTTGACTACTGCTGCTTTTCTACAGTTTCTATCTGACGTGAAGAGCCATGACAAACCATTTATCGTCGCACTTCGATATACGGGAGATGTGGCTCGTCTCATCGAGATGTTGTCCTCTATTAAGCCTGCGCTTACGGAGGACAGAGCCATCCGAGAACGAGTGCGTAGGTTGTGTACGAACTTGGCCAAGGGTTTGGCCAAATTTATTGTTGATGGCAATGCCGACAACATCTCTCTGGCTCGCTCTCTCTCACAAGAGAGTATAACCAGTGAGATGATCGCATGATAGTAATGATGAATAACAATACGGTAACGTCTCCGTTCTGACTCTCAATGTGAAGAGCGTTCGGAGCGAGCACAAGTGGCTGCAGCTATCAACATTCCTGGATCGGCATTATCCTGAGTAGTTCTCCTGCAGGAAAGCAACACAACTGAAACTCCGTTTCCGTTTCTGAGGTGTAATTATGTTTTTTATTATAATGCACCTGTTCAGATGTGCTCCGGTACCATGATTGCTTGAGAAAGAACTCCCCATTGGTCTTCCGGACTCACTCTGTTCTTGTCCCTGGCTACCTACAGGAGGTACTCGTTGACATACCACCATCGTTACGTTCTGTTAGATTTGTGTGCGCGTATGTGCCTCACCAAATGGAAGCCGCACGCAACGTACTCAACGCACTGGAAGCTCTCCTGGTCCAAGTCGGAACAGGTGCCGCCGTTGATGACAGTCATTTCCTGATTGGCGGGGACTTCAACTTGACGTTGAACCCCGCTATTGATCGGCATGGTGGGGGCAACGAGCGGTATCCTAGACTTGTGAGTCATCTCAGAAGAGTGGTACAGGATAACGATCTAACAGACGTGTGGAGGGATTTTTATCCCACCAGTCCAGGATTCACGTACGTGGGTAATGCACCACGTTTCTCGGGGTCTCGCATAGATAGGTTCTACGCATCCCCGCAGCTCTCGACAAAGGTGGCTAGCGTCCGAGTCTTGCCCTCGTTCTCGGATCACCTTGCATTACTCACGACATTGTCGACAGGTGTAGCCAAAGAATCCCCCCCGTATTGGCGATTCGACAATACGTTATTAACTGACCCCGATTTCACCGCGTGCATGCACGAAGTGTTTGAGTATTTCGGGGAACGGAAGACGCAGTACGCATCCCCATTGATGTGGTGGGACGCCCTTAAGGGGAAGTTCGGACGTATGAAAGTTTGTGTAAGTTTCCCTAAGTGGAAGTTTCCTGAATGAGAGTTTTCTGGCAGTCTGAAACCGCGTGTACACTCTTCCACCGCTTTGGGCAACGACTTGTCTTCATTACCCAAGCAAGCGCCGAAGATGCGCGCTGCTCTCCATACGGGCTAGCGGAGAATCTAAGGCAAAGTGATCTGCTCACCCTTTTGCTGATGGCTATACGACGAGACTACATCTGGCTTGCGTTTGCAGAGAAGGTCTCATATTCGCCTTCGACAGTTTAGACACAGTTCCCATCGATTCGTTTGTGGGAAATTGTCCGACGTCTCGTCGCTCTTGACGCCTGCTTACTGAATTTGATCTGAGCTTCGTCCACCAACAGTAGGAGTCGTAAAACTCGTGATCACAGAATAGAGAGATTCCCTCTGTAGTGTATGCAGACATCATTATTAGCTGTGATTTCGGAACGCCATTGGCGAGCTCTGCTTGCCGATTTGTGTTCAGTTTGTTGAGCTCAACAAGGGCAAAGCACCAGGCATAGATGGTCTCACGCCGGAGTTCTACATTCACTTCTGGGATAAGGTGTGCCACTTCTACTGCGAAGTCTACGGGTACGCTCTTGATAACGGAGAGCTACCCGGATCCGCTCAGAAGTCGGTACTCACGCTAATTCCCAAGTCGGGAGATCGTCTTGATATCGCGAACTGGAGACCTATCTCGCTGCTGACCACAGACTACAAAATACTAGCTCGAGCCTTTGCCACTCGTCTGAGCAGTGTTATAGCGTCGATAGTCCACCCTGACCAAGGATATTGTGTGCCCGGTCGTACCATATTTGACAACCTTCACCTACATAGAGATATCTTGGATTTTGCAGACAAAGATCGTCTGCCCCTCGCCCTTCTATCACTGGATCAACAGGGTGCTTTCGATCGTGTTGAACATGCCTATCTCTATCATATTCTCGAACTCGGTGGCTTCGGAAATGGCGTGATACATTTTCTCCGGACAATGTATCATGGAGCCACGTGTTTCGTGAGGGTGGGCTCCCACCTGACAGCACCTTTCGGGTTCGGAAGAGGGATCAGGCAGGGATGCCCGATGTCCGGCCAACTCTTCACTCTTACCATTGAGCCCTTTCTCAGGCTGTGTCGAAAACGTCTCCACGGTTTCTCATTGCCTTGCGCGGAGGAGCGTAAACTCGTTGTATCAGCGTACGCTGATGACGTAACGGTATTCGTCGAAGACGAAGACGATTTCGACTTGCTGCACGCAGCTTACACATGTTATTCGTCACAGTCTGGGGCGAGGCTCAATGCCCGCAAATCGACCGGTTTGTGGGCAGGTATCTGGGTTGGTCGTGACGACCGACCTCTTGAGTTTACATGGTCCTCTGAAGGTGGGAAGTTTCTCGGCGTCATGCTGGGAAACACTCGCATGGTCACTGCCAATGGTTTTGAGAAGTTGCAAGACACGGTCACGAGGGTTATCGGCCGATGGCGGCATCGTGCTTCAGCAATGTCGCTCCGCGGTCGTGTTCTCATCGTGAACCAGTATGTACTCCACGCACTATTGGACTACACGGTTCCTAACTAAGCCGGCCTACTGCTACCTACTAGGTGTACAGGGTCGTTATCCAACACTTTCTTGGGCCGTAGGAATTGGGGCCTCCTTGTCCTACGTGCCAGGCTCTTCTCTATCTCCGGCTGGGTCTGTACATCTTGTTCGTTACCCTTTCGGATACTTTCGCCACCGTCTCGCCGTAGAGCTTCATCTGGCAACTTCATGATCCCATAATTCTCCGATTTATGAGATTAGTTGACTGGCATGTTTCTCGGCAGTATTCGGTTTCAGTCGGCACGCAACGAATTTCTCTGAATTTTCAAACTGGCGACCGTTTTCGTTTTCCGATGTTACGGGTGTACTCCCTTAAGAATCGCAACGTCGTCGACTTCCTTCGTGAGATCGACTGACTACACGTGGTCATACCAAATCGTGCATCGTCCAATCGCTTGGCGTAGTGCATGATCACAATTACTTGCTGGAGAGAAGAATGTACCTAAGGCCTTGCTGGTGAAGTAAAATGCAACTCTACCTTGTGACATTCGCGAAGCAAATATCACGTTCTTGGGTCCCACTATCTGAGCCACAGCACCCAGGTACTGAGCGATAGTTACGCCTTCTATTGACTCGATGACAATAGCTTGATCCTTTGACGGAAACGTTGGGGATGGGTTGACACCTGATGAAGCTGTAGGTCTAATGTTACGATAATGTTGCGTTTTGTGATTTGACCCCAGGACTTGCGCCATCGTTCTAGGCTTATCACCTTGAGGGGTCCAGATGCGATCTGTCGGCTTATTGTTATCGGTGGGGACTGGTTCCTGCTGAACCATGTTTGGTTTCGAGATGTTGCTCTCGATTGAAATAGATTTCCTTGGGATGTTGTACGGTTCTGTGGTTCTGATACGTAGTTCGTCATTTGACGAAGCGCGTCGTAAACCTGGCCTTAAAGGCAAAACTGTGACATTGTTGATCGGTTCTGTCAGAAACCTATGGCTAGTGTTCTTGGGTATGGGTACAAAACGGCTGTGCGAAGATTGACCAGCCATTTCAAAGTTTCAAAGTAAAAATAATATTTGTAGATATTTCGATGATAGTTTAATAAGTGCAACAATAGGACTAGCCCACTGCTACGTGACGACTGCCTGACATCCGAACAATGCCAGGCAGTGAATTAATGAGAATAAAGCAATCAGAAGACTGTGATTGTTTAACGAAAAGAAGACAATAATATTAGGTGGCTGGGCAGAACAGCGAACACCTAAAACGACGAAAAATGGTCGAAAAATAACACCACAAAATGATGGTCTACATCATAAGAAGGATAATAATTATTCCATTAATAAAAAGAAATAATAATTGTAAAAAGTTAACAACTTAAACACAAAACCGAATTTCCAATGCACGGAATGTGGATGAGCTGTGCTTGTTACTGTAAAGCTGTAGTCGCTCGGGTTCAACCTTGCGGGAGCAAAACGAAAACACGTCCTCTCGCTACGAGATCTAGTGTGTTGGTGTGTGTGAGTGTGTGAATGTGGATCCAGCCCAAGCCCATGTGCCAACCCCTTTTCTTGCGTCAATATGCTAAGGCAGCAACCACTCTTTTTCTTCGCTTTTGTTTTTAACCAATGTATCATGTTACATCAGAGTTCCCCTTGATGCTTTTTACTTAGCTAATATTGATCGAGGGAGGTAAACAAAGTTTTTTTCATAAGCTTTGAGGCATACCATAAACTGTACAAACACACGAGTTTTATATACTTATAATTCATATTTATATATATTCATAAACACACACACACACACACACACACACACACACATATATATATATATATATATTATTCATACTTATTTAGATTTTTGAAAAATGATCAACATTGTCAAGCTAAAAATTGCTCGAATAGATAATTTTTTATAATCTGCAGTTAGTATAGGTCTACGTGAACAAATTGATATTATCATCAATTTTGAATCAAATCGTCCGCGAATTGTTTTACTTGATAATTCAACCTTTTTATTGTGGTAATACTGGAGAAAAACCATAATTCATAATATTGTTAAATTGACTCGTTAAAGCCGCCTGTTTCATTGAATAGCGCTGTATGTCATCGCACTTTTATCGTTGCACATTATCCACATCTTGTGTGTGTTATTGCATCCACATTACTCGTATTGGCAAACCCCAGCTATTGTAAAGTTTCCGAAGTGCACTGCAATTGGAATTGTACTCGTAAATGACGAGTTCTAGAATGGTACGGTAATTGTATTATCAAGGCGTTAGCCAATGAAGTTTGTGTGTGCTATTTATGCATGAACGTTATTGTTCGAGGGTACGGTCTGGACGAAAACGTTATTTGAATACTTCGTTACACGTTATCTTCTCTTTGAAATAGAGAATAAAGCGCAGAAATGGAGGTAGGACGTTGTAATTTATAAAGTAGAATTCTAATTTTCTTGTTAGTGTAGTCCTCATGAAGTATGCGATTTTAAGCCGTCCACGTTTTTAGAATATCGTAAGGCATAAGTAACAAGACTTTTCAAACTCTTTGTTATGGTTTTGTTTATATGAAGAATTTATGCATAGTTTCTCATGTACAACTAAATATTTCAAATGTTTTTAAATGTTGTTCCTAGGCGTGATTATTACAGTACGAATGATGGTAGTAATTATAAACAACAGCACGTTCGATTGTGAAGTAGGCCTACTTTAAAATTTTGCAAAAAATTTCAGAGTAATGCTTATTCGATATATAATATATATATGCATATATATATATATATATATATATATATATATATATATATATATATATATATATATATATATATATATATATATATATATATATATACATAGGCCTATACTAATATGATGCGAACGTACTTTTGGAAAGCAGCAGCATCTGATGTAATTTTCCGAAAGTACTTTGTCAAAAACTAGTTTGATTTTGTAGAACCTAATAAAGTAATGATATATGTAACGTATTCTGGTTGAGTTGAATACATTTTATTCAGTAAAGTAACTAATACATTTCAAAGTGAGAAAAGGTTCTTACATAATTATGCATGGGTATAGTTTTCAAGAGTTTTGTTAGATGTCCAATTCAGAGAGAGTTAATGATACAAATAAATGTGCGATTGAATCTGAATTGAAAATTGTGGTAAGGCGCATATATAGGGCGTATATATAATACAATAAGACTTCCCACTACCGTATCCTTCCCATTACCCAAGAAACCTCCATCTCATCATCCCATCACCTCATTTATCATCCATCCGACGCCAATAGATCTTCGATATCATAACAATGCGTCGTTAAAACCCAATATAATAATAATGAAGACTACAGTATGAAATGAGAACTAACAAACAACACAACCATGGTATGTTTAAGGCTTGGAGTATTTCCTATTGAAAATCGTTTTAAATGCAAAATCATAACATCAGCCAAAAACAGGGTATACCGCATCGTTTCTAGTGGTTGTCAGAAGGGTACGATGAGGACGGTTGAGGGGAGAGGGGGTACAAGTGGTATTTTATCAGGGGAATATAAATCAAATTAAAACTTGATGAACTCTTAAATATTTAGTAGAATTGTGATGTTGAGTTGTATTATGCTTTGGACAGCAGTGCTTCGTAGTTGACCGCATGGGCTTCAGAATTAATTCGTGTAATCACGTGATTTATTTATATAAACGCAAAATGTGGAAAGTTTGTGGTCATGCTCCTAGGCGCATGTATTTCTCAAAGAGGATCTGCACTAACCTTCTTTGTGAAAAGAATTATTATATTACATATCTGACGGGCGATGAAATCTTATACATACACATACAATCATGTACATTTCAAATTAATGAGTTTTGATACACGTTCTCTTCAGTATTATGATGTTGCTGCCTATAATATTACTTTTCGACATAATATGATACTGACAGTATATTAATCGAAGTGGGGGTTAAATCGTTCTTTTGCAATTTTCATGACATCATATTTTTGACGTTGACAGTTTAAAGAGTAATGTCTGAAATGATTTAAAATATTCTGATATGTGTCAAGAAAAAATGTATTGTTGAATATATCTTTAAATAATTTCAATGAAAATGGAATGATCAATATATATATATTTTTAATAACATCGAAACTTGATACAAAATCATTGTTCCCCAATTAAGGCTATGGATGGAAGATTAGATCGTTTGAACGGGGCACCACGAGGGCGATCTTACCACCCCAAAGAATAATTAAAATATGATAACTCCTTTAACAAACAAATCAAATCTTAAATAAGGTAGTAATTTCAGGGTTGGAAAACAATTCAAACATTCACAGTGGGGAGAAAAAATCGTGACTTCTCATTATGAAAGGAAGGATCAATATGAAAGGAACTGTGAAAGTAACATGAAAATAATATGTAAAATAATATGAAAAATCTGTGAAAGGTAGGCCTATTGGAAATAACTATACGAAAAATAATGTTTGCTGATAGAGATAGAAATTATGTAAATTAATGCAACACCTCATCAATTAAAATAATCCTTAAATTACAGCCTTATGTACTGGATGTAGGTTTAAATCAAAATCATCAAAATTAATATTCAACTACTTCAAAATTTCAATCGCCAGTCTTCTTTATGTTCTATTATTTTAATAGCTCTATCATTCCTATCACATTCCTATCATTTCTATCGCCTTAATACGTCTCTTGTTTCAAACGGCAATACTCTTGCAATAAGAACTTGACTCCGGCAATGCCTTTCAATTAGGCGAATACTCTTCAACTTTTGACCATCTCGTTTGTTTTAATCACAGTTTGAATGTATAGTTTTTGTGTCTTTAGTTAACTGACCCTTTCACTCATCATAACTTGTGTGTACGCTTAGTTTGGCCAACAAGAAACTTGCACATGTTGTATTATCAATTAAAGGGTTCAATTTGTTGGCAAAGACCTCTTTAATTGAGACTGTGACGTCTTGCTAATGATCTGAGGTCACGTGACCAATTAATACCAGCTGATTGTTGACCTTGGCCTTGTTTTAAGGCGTGTATTCTGTACAAGAAAACCTTTGGTATTTAGTGGATCAACTTCTTCCACTACCAAACACACATTTGGCTTGTCACGTTTCGAAAGAACAATCACTTTTTGAGCGATTATAAACTAAAAAGTGACTATAGGTTAACTTATTGTCTAGATTACAGAATGATAATAAACAGAATACATAAATAGAATATATTAATAAAATAACTTTCAGTAATCAAATGGTGTCTCGAGCAGGAAGGAGATTGATTTTTTTTATATAAGGCTACAGAAACTAAATAATATGTATACAATCTATTTCATCATTTAATGTTTACTTTCCAAAATATTGAAAACACAACTACCCCTCTACCGTTTATAGTGTACAGATCGTTCAGTATAGTGTGTCACTCTGGGATAAAAAAACAACAACTTTTCCATAACCCTATTTGCTCAAGACGCAATTTACCGAAGGTTTATTCATTTATATTTTCATTTTCAGCACAGCGCTTTAATTGGCTGTTTGCTAGAGAAAATACTCGCTCCCGCTGTACTTATTCGTATAGATGGAGGTGCCGTGTTTAGACAATACAATGGTCGTCGTAAGAACGATACTCGATATATTACGTTCTCTCTATACGTACGTGGCCTCCGACATTGGCAAACATTATACTTGAAGATCATAAATAAAAGATCGCAAAACGAGTCTTACGGTTCATTGCATGCGATTAACATATGAAAGAAGATTATGGTGATTCTTTATCAGCTTTCTTAAATATAGTTCAAGTCAGTGGTTTTGAATGGAATGAGTAAACTTTTCAGGATACAGGACACGTTATTTGAAAGTTGTAGTATATTTTCATTTCGCTATCAAAGTTATTCTCCAAAAAATTGATGTTTTATAATAAATTTCTTGGTCTCTTTTCTAAGGCGATCTGTCACTGTGTCAGAATATGCGGCGAACAATTTTCTGTACTCAAAAAACGGAAACATAGAAAACTATGAACTGTCGGTTGGTTGGAAATTTTTATTTTAATATAAATCATTCTCCTTTCTCAAACTTTAGTTCTAACTTTTCTTTCCACCTTCTTTATATGGCTTTTATCTTTTTACTGTTTTTATTTCTTGTTTTACCATTCAATCTCATGCAATCTTGTTTGTTTACCCACTTTTATTTCATCAAATAAACAACGAATGATTTCACATCAGAAATGTGTTTTCTTTGATTTCACGTCTTTTTCAAATTCTCTCATTTCATATTTCTTACGTCAGACATTTCATTCGCTTTGATTGTTTTATAATACGCATTTTAGCATAATAACACTTCTGTAGACGTTTCGTATTTATTCTCAGTTTTGCTACAGTTATTCAATTCAAACTAAAGAACAACGTATAATCTCATTAATTTACAACTGTAGTTGAAACTCGTCCTAACGTCGACTTTTATGAGCAATATTAAATTTTGAATTACATCAAATCGATTCTGAATTATCTTTGATGTAACTTCAAACATGAAATACTCATTTATGAATTGAGTGTATCGTTACTGCGCGATATAGTTCAAGTCGTAATGAGAATTGGACGATATGGAAATGCAATTTGCAAAGTGATTTGACAAGACGGCAAATTAACGATATTTTGATAGTTCGCTGAAGGCCTTACTGCAAATGTGTATAACACGAGTGCTGAATATTCTACAATAATAAGCTTTGTACGTGTATTAGAATATTTGGTTAGCACTACGCCGATGATGTACGGTACGATGGATGTTGATGGAAATCTACTAAGATGATCGGACAAAGAAGTTCAGTTATAATATACACCTGAAGATGACTTGGCAACTTTCATTTGGATCTTAGAATAGCAGCTATACGGTTGGTGTTTATGAATAATTATTACGTGATGAATAAATTGTAGTATAATTTGTAGTATATTATATATATTTCGTGAGATATCAGCAGGTGTGTTTTTCCTTGCTTTGCAATTATATTATTTATTATTTATTAATTATTATCTATTAATTATTTATTTATGAATTAATTGCAATTATATTGAGTAGACACTTATTTTTGAAGCTTCAGTATTTATATTTCTGACGTTTTTCACATTTACTATTTCGTACAAATGTAGTATATACTGTGATGTTGATATTATTACTTTTGTATTGATAAGCAATCGCTAAAACATACTGTGACATGAAATATGAAATCGATATTGAAGATCTTGAAATTGGTATCTCCAGAATCGGCCACAAAAGTACAGAATACACAACAATATCTTTGTCGTGGTCCCAGCTTAACCGTATGGAAAGTATCATGCATATTTTATTTGTAATAAGGATAGTGCAGGCTTTAGAAGCTCAGAGCTCCAAGCCGAAGCATACCACTTCCATGTTTAGATAATATTTCCCCGTAGTTTTATGTGAGTAGGCCTTATATAGCCTATATAGCCTACTCACATAAACACATATTATACGAGTTAGAACCGTGTATATCAAAACAGTGACGACGGCGCAGTACTGGAAGTGACACAGTAGGCCTACACAGTAGCAAAGATCTTACACGGTTCAATAACTTAATTAACTTCAATTAATCTGACTCAATAGTTGAGTGGATGTTTACACTATCCAAAATAAGTTGATTCCAATTCTGAGATGATTTGAGCATGTTCTACTAACCGTGATTCAAGCTGTTGTCCTGTGGCACATTTGATTGGCAAGTTTCGTTCAATCTGATGGAAATATAAGATTTTAAACGAAATGTACATTCAATACTTTCATTCAATGGTTTGATTCAATTTTTCCATTCACACGGTTGAATTACTTGAACTGAATTTCGACTAATTTTATTTAAAATTGAACTCAGTTTAAAGTGTAGGTACAAGTGGACAATATAGAAGACATTATTTCGGTGAAAACAAAGGAAGGACATTACTTCATGGTTGATGGCTTAATGTACTCTTAAATAACTCGGAATCAATTTGTAGATGAATGCTTCTGGAGGAAATGCATTCCTTCTATAACATTGAAATAATTTGAGAACATGATTAGAACGTTTCGACTACCGCAACGCTACAATGTTTGGTAGAAAACCAATCACTGGTGATAATGAAGATGGTTGAGTCGAGGAAATATATAGAATAGACTACGCGTGATGTATTTGCTAAAATCGTTCAACTTGCTCGAGGGGCTATACAGTAGGTTTATTATATTAATATATCGTCTGACGTTTCCAATCAATCTTGTTTTGTGGAGATGTACTGGGGTTGGTTGTGGAACGTGTTTGCTGCAGGATTGGTGAAAATATAACGCCGCGGTCCAAATGTTCTCTATAGTGTGAGAAATAGTCTATAGAGTTGTTGCAAGTGACGTTTTCGCAATATTGTGACGTGGATTAGTTTGTCGTTCAGCTACGACTGACAATAAATCACAGATTCATATGTTACATATTATGTTTTGAAATTTTTCAATGAAGATAATTAATTTGGAATCAAAAGATGACAGGTCTCCTTTAGATTTTTCACAAAATATAATACAATGAAATGGTGTAGTTTCTCTATGCGACAACAACAGCGGTGACGACTAGATGATATATTATGGTGTACTTGTTTTTTTGACGTTATATTACAAGCTTGATAAAGTACCAGTTGGAAATTAGAAATAAAACTAAAACCCAAAGACTACAATATTATAAGCACTTTTCATTACGTGTTTCTGTTTACAATTTGAAAATATTCAAATAAACGTCAAATTCTCTGATCCATGCTACTCCTAATTTTTCATACTGGAGAAGATTTGAAGAGAACGAAAAGCAGGATTCGATTTCTGAATGTAAATGTTGAATGGGTTCATAAGCCTGGAGCGTAACCTTCAGCTCGAAGGATTTCATATCATCCACTGTAAAAGGTAGGCCTATTCCTTATCCTCCACCGTTCACGCAATTCATAAGGTATATAAAATGTGTATTGAACATCCATATGTAGTATATATATAGTATATTTTCTATGATATCACAAACACCATGCGATGACGTACGTGTACGTGTGTGTGTGTGTGTGCTGTTGGGGTGGGTTTTTGGGGTTGGGAGTTTCGGGGGTTGAATGAGAAAGAGCGAGGACAATTCAACACTCAATACTTCATCTCGATGAAAGGTGTGGCAGGCACAGCCATCAGTAGCTCAATAACTTGCCTAGCTGCCTTTTATCTGTTTTTCTTTTTTTTCCCTTCTGTCCTCTTATTTTCTCGCGTCGCATCTCTCATGGTCATTGATCACGACAGGCAGGCGCGTGCCTAGCGAAGTCATCCGCAGCCGTATTGTGTTTTTGGTGCGACAACCGCTGATGAGTTTGCCATTCTTCGAATAACATCTTGCGTTGCATCGGTCGTAGATAATATACTCTTGATAGAATAATCCAGAAAGAGGGGAGGACTTTTATCGAGTCAACACTCGTTGGCTGTAAAATAAACGTCTAGAGGTGATTGAAAAATGTGTCGTTTTTCAATTCCCTGCATGGTCGATAAGCCTTTTATGTGTTTGCGATATCCATAATATGTTATGGGCTATCGTATGTTTGAAATACAGTTAAAGTTGGGCGTATTTTACTACCCTGGAAAATTGCTTTGTTTATCTTCATTATTAAAAAAAATATATGAATATTTATAACGATATTTTACTTCCTCCATAAGAAACTAGAATAATTCGTTCTATAAAATTTGATTCTAATAACATTTCATGACACTTCATTTGTTAAAACTACATACTTTATCGAATCAATTGTCATATAATAAGCTTAAATACAAAGCTCGAAATATGTGACATTTCTAATTCATTGGCCACCATTTGAATGTTTGTGAGTGGCTGGTTTTGGTTGCGTGCAGCATGTCATTTATCTCAATATGTATATTAATACAGCTCAAAGAAGCTTTTAAATAATATATTTTTAAACGTTGAATTGAAAGGGTGAGTGATTAAACGTTTGGGAAACGTTCTGATGTCCGAGTGAACTAAAATGGCAGGATGCCAGATATTGTATGTCACTGATGGATCTAGACGTAACCATGCTTTAATAGTGTGAAGACTGTGTATGCCGGACAAACACTCTCAGCACATTTCTATGAGCTAAAAGCTGAGTAACAGCGTAGATAAGACATGGAAGCTGCATCCTGAGCTATTGTTAACATGGGTTTTATTATATCTACCTGCTGTATATTTAACTGCTGCAGTGTACTAAAGGGCGAGTAGTGATAGTGGAAAAGGGAGAAAGTCTTATCTTTTATTCAATGTAAGAAAACGTAAGAAACTACAAATGGAGAACACGAATAGGGTATTACATGTATTGACGAACCGTCCAACACAATAAGTAAAATAGCTATATAGAGGTATATAGATAGTAAAATGAAAAAATATGAGCGTATACCATCGCTGTGCTCATTCATTTTAAATCTTGAACATTTCCATGTAATATATTCATAATGTAATTTCTTTGAAAAGAAGATTCGCTTATTATTTGATAAAAAGTTGAAAAGCGAGACTTTCAATTTAATTTCCCTTCTGCTAATTGAGCTCACCAAGCAAGCGTCGTCAGTTTCTGGCGTCGTGACGCTAAATAAAAGAGAAAGAAACAGGTGAGGGAACAATGAGATTCCGAGACGGTAATCAGATTTCAACAATAGACTCAGAAGACGAGAAGAGTTGATGAAAAATTGCGAAATCCTTTTAAATCATCTCATCCCTTCGCTGTGTGTACAATAGCATCATTTCTTCTGTTCGCGATCAGATGGGACTAAGATTATAATCTGAATGATGGATGCTAATTAATTTCATTTCCTTTAAAGTAGGGAATCTAAATTCATGAATAACGTTCTTGAAAAATGGCCAACGTTCGTGTAGCAAATAACTAATTAATATATGTGCCACATAACAGGTGCCAAACAATGAATGTCGTTAGTGAAATTATAATAATAGTGACATCAATTTAAATGTTCGTGCAAATTGTTTTACTAAAATTACAATGAGAGTAGCCATTGGGGAAAATGTTGACAGAATTCCCATGAATATCGTTTTAATCATAACATATTTTCTTCTTGGTACATATATTTCTAGCAAAACGTACACTTCCGCTATACGGAAGTAAATATAACACATTTATTACGACTCTTTGGGCTATAATTCTCAAAGAGCAAAAGAAAGGAACCATGAAATAACCTTGTAACATTTTCAGAATGGTGCTATAATGTCAGCTTATTTAGGTAGATTATCTAATAATTCACGAGCCATCGTTATGCTACAAACTATATATTTACAAATAACACGCGAAACATTTCATGTGTTACATTTTAATAACAATCTTGCTAGTTGCTATGAACAATTGATTACTTATCAATTTCAAAGTATCCAAAGTTTCGAAGAAAACCCATTTTGACGAGTTCCAGTAAACGATTGGATAGTAATGTTTCAAGTTCATACCCACTGAAAATACTATTCGTTCTTTTTTGTCTCTTTTTAAGTCGTATGTATTATTAGATTTGTAGGCTATACGTGACGGCCATATTGAGTTGAACTCATGTTTTACCAACCCTACAACGACACGAGGGAGAAAAAACCCTTAGATTATTCAGACTCGCAGAGAGAAGGTATATATAGCGTCGCGGGGAAATTATATCAACATACGCTTTTCCGTTCCCACATCTATCTACACATGCATAGTATTAATAATTTTATTTACATGAAACCTAAAAAAAAAGAAATTGTTCAGATGCATGTACTGTGTATCATTGATCAGTTGATTGCATTCATACAATCACATTATTGTTATGCTCGTATAATTGTTATTAGGGCTATTATGTCTTCTTTTCATTTTTTTGAAACGACAATTAAAAAATGTAATATATATTATTTATTTGACGACATTAGTTAACCTTGCTTGGATTATTTTATTTTTGATATCATAAAGTATATTCAAGAAGGTGACTTTATGAAATTGCACATGTCTTAAATGAAGAAATGAAATTAACACATTTATAATGTCAGCAAATTTGACTGATAGTAAAATAGAAATAATAATGTAACTCAATAAAACGCTCTTGCGCAACAAAATAACAATTCCACATTTCTCGTGTCACCATACACAATAAATCCACCTTGTCAGAGCAGCCACGTGACTACAATATTCAGGTCAAACTATCAACCTGGATTTGACACAATATATGTTGTTCAACCCGGCTTTTGCATTTTGCGGCTTCTGCAAGATTGAAAAGTCAAGTGGTAAATAGTCGATAACAATCCCACCACATGTACAATATCAATTGGTCTCGACTCCCCCATACTTAACTTCATGACATTTCTCAAATTGAATATTCCATGTAGTAACTAGACGTTCAATTAGTTTGTGTTATGTTGAGCCCCACGAGCTTAATATGCGCTGGTGGGTTGGTGGAGGAAGGGGGGGGGGGGGGGGGCAACTGGTCGTAGAAATTATTCATTATTAATTCAATCAATGTCCAGCTTTTATCGCTTAAAATAGAAAATGGCATTATGTTTATTAATTAAGTTATACGAAATTTCCATGAAAAATTATATTTGTTACGTGAAATAAATTTTCATTGAGAAAATATTAAAGATTGGTTTATATTGTGGTTTCTTCTACCATTGAATTGTTTTATTTTTTGTAAAATATTCAGTCGCTATAACGTATCGTTAATTTCATGGAAGTGAAGTGAGAGATCTTCCAATAGGAACTGCAATCAGAACAATGAAATATGATTGGAATTAGTTCTTGGATGCAAAATTGTTGTAAGCCCCTAGGGCTGATGATTTCAGTTCATTTGTGATATTTTGTACTCACGAAAAACCCGCCTTTGTTGGAAGTAATTCACGGCCTCTTTCACGACTAGATGGCATTAATATACAATATAATGGACAATTAGTTGCTCGCAAACACAAACACAAAAGCAATAGCTCGTTTTTATACTCGTGATATTTATTTATGTCTTAGAATGCTCTCATGAAAATGTATAGTTTTGTAAATTAATCAAAAACTAGGTAGAGTTGTAAAACAAATCGAAATTTTTTCAAAGTATAGAATAAAAGCCACATTCAGAATTTAATTATTTAAGTACAATCTATGAGGTTATGTAAATGAATCAAATGTTAGTAAAATTGTTTGAATATATGAATATATTATGAAGAGTCGAGATAATGATTTCTACTGTGTGTTATGAACTTCACTCAAATACGTCAAAGCGTTGGAAGTCAAATACAATTGTTTTTGTTCTACATCAAATAAACTAATACATAATAATCTCTCTTTCTAATTCTGTTTCTGTTTATGTATGAGTATTGTCTTTAGAAGAGATGTGACTGGTAGGCTATATAATAAGGCTTTAACGTTAATTAAAACTCTAGCTTGAGTGAGCATGCGTTTACGCCCCAGAATTTGGCCTAAAGGTTAATCCCTTCACTAAAGAACATTTATATGTCTCGTTTAGAGAATGTATTTCGACATATTTCGTTTCTGTTGTCTTAGTGTGTCTATTCTCGCTATTCTTGACGTTTCGTCTTATCTGAGACTTTGTTTGACGAAATAATCTTAAGATCTCAACATTGCTCGAAGATGCATAATATGTGAAATCTTATAATTAGATGAGCGTAGCGAAGATTTTCATTCCATATACCGAAAAATTTTGGGCTTGGTTTTTATGTTTTTTTTTTTTTTTTTTTTTTTTTTGTGTGTAATTTTGTACGCGGCATACAGGTCAGGAAAAAGTTTCAATCAACTCGAAACTTTTTTTACAAATTGGTGTTATACCAGAATAGGTTGGGATTGTTTCTCAGAAAAATCGGTCAAACGGATTTTCCGGAAAAAAATCGGAAAGTATGGAAATTCCCCATAAGAATAGGCCAGGGGAGAAATACTTGGAATTTTATTTTTTTCAAAAGCTCTCAAATTTATACTGAGTGTGGGAAGAACTATCATACACATTTTAAGCGACTTATGGAACAATCGGATGTGAAACAACGAAGAAAACTCATTTTTAATGTACTTTTTTACACATCAATAAAAGCAATTAAGAAAGCAATTAAGAAACTATTAAATTTGAGCAACAAGTGTCACCAATAAATTAAAACGTTTAAAATCTGTGATGGATATGAAGAAGGCACTGGTATAATTGTTTGGAAACCAACGTTTATATACCAACAGACAGCCGCGGTTCTTAAACCTTTGAAGTGATCCATGGCCTGTATATGTACATTGAGCTGACAAAATGTTCTTAGTTCTACATTTCCATACTTCTAAGCTCATCTCACAACGCATATAAGGCGTTTTCCTAGTAGTAAAAATGTACACGATCAAGGTTGTAAAAATCTAAAACATAGAGTTCAACAGTGAAGATTGCGATCTTTTATACGACTTCAGTCAACTCAATGAATCTGTTATTGTGAGAAGACTTTTCATTAAACTAGTTCTTGTCTTTGAGGATGCTCTAAAGTAAAATAGATTATCCACATCACTAACTTTTCAATTTTGTCAATATTAGATCTTTATTATTTCTTCAACATACGTATATTCGTATAGTATGCATATACATAAAAACGAAACAAGTGTATAGTAATGTATAGTATCAAGAGCAATCAATTGAATTATAATTTACAATCATTCTTAATGATTTTTCAAATTTGTGAATATTTAAATATTTGTATTCAAGATTAATGATTTATACTTTGGGGTATTATACTATTTTTAATCATTGTTTGCTATTTCGTAGAAAAAGTAAAATGTCCCGAATTTTCTTGTTGCACAATTCAGTTTCATCTGATCATGATCATGTGACACGTTTACCAATTTACGACATCATAGATTTGTAGACTAGTATTTCAACTGCCAAATCCACAATTCACAAATTGATGGAGTATCGGTCTGAATTTTGAGTGTGTGCGTGTGCGTTAAAACTAATGCTGAATCATCGTATTGAATCAACGCACTAATTTGCCGTCAATTGCACTGAACTGTGATGAGACATGTGATCTGTCAGTAATTGGTGTCTCCCATAAAGCAATATTAGATCAAACGTCACGAAATACTGCAATGAACCTTAACCGAGGAAATCACAATTGTCCCAGCTATTGGCCTATACGGCCTACCGCCACAGAGTGTTATCGGTCACCCGAACTCATGAACTACAAAGTAATTCAAAATCTTCATATATTACTTTTATATGGGTTTTATGGGCTTTCTTCATAATTAGTTCTTTATTACTATTTTCAAAATTTTAGATGGTAAAATTATAATAGGCTTATATACAATTTTCTATCCATTTTATGTTATATATTGGAGGGTAATTACCTGTTTTAAATAATATTATATTGCCTGGTGCAGTTTTTTGTAGTCAAAGAGTGATATAACGTAATCACTTCATCAGGGTATAATAACTATGATTATAGATTTCATGAAACGTTAAAGTTTTGGCAGTTTGAATCAGTAGGTAATAAATGCTAATGATCAATTCACGGGCAATTGCATAAAAAAAAAAATAGGTGATAATCTGAAAAAGTTTTCAAAAATGGGTAGCAGGTATTTTTACAGCATTGTTCATCAGTATTCGTCCCATCATATTCATATTCATGTTCATGTTCATACTCATGGTCATCCCATTTTTATATGCAAAGTAGTTTACATAAATCCACTTTAAAGACAAATCCAAATTGAATAGATCGTGAAAAAGAAAATTGGAAAGTAATCTAGTAAAAACTAATTCAAATTTTCACTCTTTCAATCATAAATTATATATATACCATACAGGACCCCTACTCCTGAGATAAATGAGATGTGAGAAAAATCAGTTAGAAAACTATCTCATATAATAATGACATATTTCATCTCATATTTTATGTGAGATACTCGTTTTCTCACTCATTTTCATTTTTCTCCCATCTCATTTATCTCAGGAAACTATCTCATATAATAATGACATATTTCATCTCATATTTTATGTGAGATACTCGTTTTCTCACTCATTTTTATTTTCTCACATCTCATTTATCTCAGGAATAGGGGTCCTGGACCCCTATTCCTGAGATAGATGAGATGTGAGACAAATCAGTGAGAAAACTATCTCATATAATAATGACATTTTTCATCTCATATTTTATGTGAGATACTCGTTTTCTCACTCATTTTTATTTTTCTCACATCTGATTTATCTCAGGAAACTATCTCATATAATAATGACATATTTCATCTCATATTTTATGTGAGATACTCGTTTTCTCACTCATTTTTATTTTCTCACATCTCATTTATCTCAGGAATAGGGGTCCAGAAATGTTAAAATATTCTTGCCTTGCAAAGACTTCGCGTGGGCAACACGTAATGGGAGAATTGAACTTCGTTTGATATTTCACGTATTTGATTTGTTTGTTTGAGCCCTCAAAGTAGATCCATGTCATCCTAGTAACTAGAGAATGTTTTTGTCATATTTGTGTTTGTTATAGCTTTGATATTGTATTGCACGTTCATATTTGATCAAGTTTTCCACAATTTCCCGCAACATATCAATCTATCATCCGTTTGTGGAGAAGTTTACAACGTGGAGTGGTTTGTCATTATTCAAGCAATTTCGTGTCAATTATGTTCAAGGAGAAAAATCATTACTCTTAAGTAGATCAAATTAGTAGGCTGAATGTCAAATCTACAAACGTATAAAGAGGAATCTTATTGAACTAATTTAAAATACGGTGGTTTTGTTTTCAAAGTATCTTGAATAGTTGATACCAAATGAAAACAATTGAGCCAATACGAAGAAATGTATATATGTATATTTATATATATATATATATATATATATATATATATATATACATACATACATATATATATATATATATATATATATATATATATATATATATATATATATATATATATATATATATATATATGTATATATATATATATATATATATATATATATATATATATATATATATATATATATATATATATATATTAAAATAAATGTATGCACTCATCCTTCTTTCTCTTCTTATGAGCTATAAATTATAAAGGTAAACTAGATTCCATGTGTAACATAAGTTTTTCTGTTCAAACCCATATAATGTTACAACTTTAATAATTAGACTGCTGCTGGGGGGCAAGCTTCACAAGCAACAATATAAAAGAAAGCCATTAGTCCCTAGAAACAGTCTTATTTCCTGAGGGGGAGGAGGATAGGGGGAGGAGAAGATATCCCGGTATATTTCCACGTCCCTCCAAAAGTACAATGCCCTTGTTTTTTAATAGCCTTTGCTCTCTCAAGACTGACTGCTTTATAATATCAAGTCCATTGCATATTTACTAAACTCTTCCCGCGACTTGTCAAGTTTCTGAACCTCAGCCTGGTCTCCACAACTTTTCATCTTGAGGAATCTCCAATGTTACCAACGTACATTCCACTACGCTGGGTAACAATACTTGATTACGTGAATGTATTGATCGATGAAAGATGTAAGGGACTGGACAGAAATGAACCGTGTAGAAAGATTCAGTAATGTTTTGTTATTCAATTTCGATGTTATTCATTTTTTAATTTCTAGAGCATAATGAATAATATACTTCCTTTGTAAGAGATAATTTTTTCTCAGTATTACTGGAATATTTGAATATTTAGAGTGGATATTTTCTCACATATTTCTTTTTGACAACTCTAAAAAGTTTGTTTACTCATATGAAACACTAACTTCATAGTGTCATAAGCTACTTGAATAACTTGATTCTTTAGTTATATACAAATGTGAAAGCACATGGCATTTGTTTTGTGATTTTTATTCATACTATTTGTTAGGGATTAAAAGAAGCGTGTTTCTCTTCTCAAGCAAAATTAAATGTTCATGTCTAATACCATTCAAAAGTTATCACCAAAACCATTGGAATTTGCTTATATATGATGTAAAATGGTAAAATAAAAAGAAAGTTGAAAAAGTCATTTTATCTAATTTGACAGGGTTGTTCCGAGTCACGTGATGTAAAGTTCTTTCAATGTATTTGTTTTCGAGCTGTGGAAACAACTTTATCAAATATTTTATGGGATTAAATGAATGAACAATTAGGTTTGTATAAGTTTTAAATATCACTATTACTGTCCGTCGTAGCAGTTATGAGCTATATGTGAAATTTTACCTAGTTATTACGAAGTTGTTGAATAACATATATGTTGACGACACTATTTAGAATCATGCATAACACCGTATCGTACATAAGTTGTAGCATTGTCAGAATCGTATTTCACACTGTGTTGGATATTCCAATTACATTTCCAGGTCACTTTTTGTTTGTGTTCACTATATTGCAGTGCACTCGGCTTGAGTTCTAATAGGCTATTCGATACGAGTAGGTGATATAGTATTTTGTCCACCCCGTAACTTTATGGATTCAATTGATAATTTGTGTTCTAGTTCTAATTTTAATCCGGTTTCTGTGTCTGTTGAAAATAATTTGTTATTGTTTGGCGTGTGATTGTGTAGTGAAACTACATTGTTTCAATTGCTTCAACAATAATAAATAATGTAGACCAATTTTAGAAACTTTTAGTAGTTTTAACTATTATCTAGTAACACTTACTCGGCTCATATGTTGTAATAAGTGAAAAATCTTCTTTAAAATCCATCTCGAATACATACTTAAATATTGGTTAGCTGTTAGCATTATAACATTGTATTTATTTACATCGGGAGAGTTTGAATACCGGAAATATAATAATGAAAACAGTGTACTTTCTAAGATTTTCCAAAGATACTTTCCAATTTTATCTCGTGTTGAAGAATGCATATTTAATTTATAAAAGAATACAGACGTAAACCTTAGATATAAGTAAAATTTGTCCGCGTGCAACTTAAGGAGTGATTAACCCTATACTTATATATTTTAAAGTAATTACCGCTTCTCATTACTTTGAGGCATCCATTTTCTAATCAAAAAGGATAATTATTTTTGTATTAGCCGTGTGGTAAACCAACCAGTTCGAGTGGGTGGAGCGTAAAGCACAAGGGTGTATGTGAAAGTATTTTTCAACACTTCCCAAACACTCAAAAAGTGGTCTTAATTTCCTTCTTGAGACTTTTCTAATTAAGATCTTCAACAAAACTCTTCATCATCCAGAATGACGTTATATCCTGTCTACCAAACATCCCCGAGAATAATTACAGGGCCGACGACACTTCGCGCAGAATTAAACTCTTAAAAGTGGTTTTGCGGGTTTAACGGAAAACGTAAATAAAATTATCACATCCCTGATTGCGTTTGAAACCTTTAACTTCATAATTACGACGAAATGAACAATGCATTCATGATTTTGAGCAGATTTTGATGGTAATGAATATTGAGCTGATATTTAAATGATTATTTTCAACGAATTTTTCAAGTGTAGTTTTATGAGGTTGAAAAAGAATATATATATATATATATATATATATATATATATATATATATATATATATATATATATATATGTATATACAGATTGCTTTGGGGTTATGACGCGTATAATAGAAAACAAAGACAAATCCAAATATAGAATTGTTTTAATATGAAGATTGCCTCTTCATATTCAATCTTCATATTCAATCATTCAATCTTACCCCAAAGCAATGCGTAACTATAATACTGAGCGCGAAACTTTAAAGAAGCTGATATACATATATATATATATATATATATATATATATATATATATATATATATATATATATATATATATATATATATATATATATATATATATAGGGCCAAATTACAACAGTTGACAGCAAAAATAGAACTCAATGACTATTTTTAAATAAAATATGAAATAGGCATATTAATTTCATTCTGACAAAAGAGTTGAATAATAATAAAAAAATATTAGATAATAATAATTGTTAATTGACGGAAAAGATGATCCATGAAAATACTCAGAATATGACATTATCAACAAATAGGCCTAAGTATCATGGAAAAAAAAGTTCAAATCATTATATATACATATATTATCAACATAGAGACTCGATACGGAACCATTGTTCCCAAACTAATTACCAGAATGAAATGTAGGATCGTTCGGAAGGGACACCACTAGATTTAAGTTCTTTACTGTGATTTGAAATAGATTTCTTGCCGTCGAAGAATCAGGTGCATTATTGTTCTCAATGTATTGGTTTTATATTTGTGTAACGCCCACTAAACATTATATAAAATCGACGTTCATCTAACGTCGATAATGGCAGAGAAGTAATTAGAATCGCATCGGAAACAATGCTCTTTGGACTCTCTTTGCTCGTCTCCGGACAGTCGAACTACCGATCTCAGTTTACGAAACTCTGCACTCTGCTCTCTCTCTGGATGTGAAACTGATTCTTCACAGTTTTTCCTCGCTTCACTAATGAGCATTGTTTCTCCCATTCGTACCCACTCGTTCCATTCTACACTTTTCTCGGTTTATTTGCCATGATTTTTGATTCCCTTCGGTGAAATTCGACACTGATCTCTAATGAGGATTCAGTGCTACACATTGGTTAGGGCTAATGCTCTGATAAATTGGGGATGAACATATATATTTCAGTGCTAGCAACTTGTAAAGTGACATTCAGACATGGTGATCCATCTTATTCACCCCAATAGGGAGGTGAAGTCTTTAGGGATTGACAAAGAAAAACTAATACATGGATTGTGGGCTGGCTGATATCGGATATTTTCCAAGATCGAATGACATCGTCTATACGCTATAGTTTTGTTCTCGTGGGTATCGTAATCTTTTCGTATCGATGAAATGAAACATTCTATAAGACGTTGCTTTCCTTCCGAAGGAATGATATTGATAGTGTTGCTATTTTCTTATTTCACATGTCAAATTTATTGAATTATCGGCGTCTCTAAAATACGTTGAGTACGAATTCTTTCTTTCCTCTAAACCATACCAACAATGGCGAACGAGTAATATTGTTATATGTGCCTTTTATGTACACTTTATTTGAGGCCGCAATGTGATCCACACTGATGGAACTACAGAATGGGGTACTTTTATTTGTTTGGAATTTCTCTTCACTGCCGTATTGTATTAATGTAGCCAACATATGCTGCCACACTTTCTGCATAGATGAATTCTCTTGAATTACAGAATTTGAAAAAAGTACAGTCAATTTGTTTTATACTGATATTTATTATAATTATTTTTCCTTTTATTATATTTTTGGTAACATTTTATGTCCTGTGGATGTCTTGCTATAGAAGCCAAATTGCCAATTTGCGAAATAACGGGTACGGAACACAGCCACAATCCAAGCGTACAAAAGTTAACATTATATTTGTATACGTATACACTTAACACGAGTTTGCGAATATACTTTACATAGTTTCATTCAACATTATTAAAAAGGTAATGCTTTTTCCCAAGATTTTTTATAGCTATCATTTGAAATGTTACGACTAATACCTTACATGTTTGCATAACAAAGAAGTCATCAGCCGACAGAATATGGTTTACGATCGAACCTGGGATCAAAACATGCACATGGATAGAGAACGAGCGAATATTTCATTCTCCTACACACTGAAAAGCAAACAATGGATGTTCGTGACAAAAGATGCCACGCAGAAAAGCTAAATGGATTGAACGCGACCTGCACCGTGTGTTGGTTATGTCCATACATTTCTCTCCAGACGCTTTTCCTCAAAAAAAAAAACAGTTAATAAGGTAGAGCTTTTCGGGGGGCTATAAACGCGCCATCGCTTCGAATCTATACATCGGAGCTGCATGTAAACAGTTCAATTAAATAATACTTTTATGATCGTTACTGATATTTTTCTGCACATGGTAAAAACTCGTTTCTTTTTTCTTTTCAATTTATCGGTCCTGCCAAATTGAAGTGGCTTCGCTATTCTATATTACGATCAATGGATGACTGCGCTTTTTACGAGAAGTGGTCTGCGCGCTTTGAATTGCTATTGGACGCTTGATCGCTTTCAGCATTATACAACAAATCCTTCAGTAGATAAAACAAATGAAACATATTGATTTATTATTTCGATGTGGAGCAGTCATCCATGGTTATGAGGATTATTATCTATAAGCTTTTATCACCCATTCTATACTTATTTATATCATGTTTCTTTGCTTTGTTTTAATATAGCATGACAATGAAATTATTAATAGCTTGTAAGATGCTGTAGACGAATGCTAATTTAAATAAATAACGTGTACATTAAGAGTGTAAAACCTCTCATAGAAAATGTTACTTTGAAGTTAAAAATCGTTAACATTTCCATCATCTCCTCCATCCAAAGTAAATATAACTAGGAGGCGATAGTTCTGAATATGTAAGTTTATATATTCTAAACGAAGAGTAGCGTTAGAGAACGCTAATAAATGCAATATGGCCGACGAATCATCAGAAACCAAAAAGACAGAGAAAAGGACAGAAGACCGGTCAACAATCTAATATTTCAATCAGTATCATTGTTGAAAATATGGGCGCGAATCATTTTATATAACGTTTCACTATATTTCACTGTTTTAACTCTAATCGAGTATCTGAAATTTTTGGGTCGTATTACATCATGCACCACTCTCACATTGTTATTTATGTCATTTAAACTATAATTTTTGAATGGTTCTTGAATATAATAGTGATGTATTACATGATGGCAGTTATTTTCGTGAATTCACCCAAAAACATTGATCGTGTTATACAGTTTAGACTGTTTTTTGGTTTTTATTTTTGTGATTCAACAACTATTGTATATGGACTTGTCATCAGGTTGTTATACTCGTCTAGTTAGTTCGCTACATTACATCACAAAGCAACGTTTTTCTAAAACAACAACAACAACAAAAAACAACAACAATAACATCAACTAACGAGTTGTATACACTACATTGATCTGATTAGTTTTTAACTTTAAAGGATCAACCTCCAATTAAGAATGGCTTACAAGTTTCATTGTGTTGTTTGCCATTTAGAAGGTAGGAAATCGTTTTCAAAGCCACCGCACACAACCTATATATCTAAAGACACAACAAACACGACTTTCGTGAAATCACCCTTATACTGTTGTTTCGTGATGCAAGGTGAATTTGTACCACAATCAGTGGCGTAAGTGGACAAACATGGAACAAAAGCTGGAAAGAAAAGAAATACTTCAAATTTTTTTTTTTTTTTTTTTAATAACATCGAAACTTGATACAAAATCATTGTTCCCCAATTAAGGCTATGGATGAAAGATTAGATCGTTTGAACGGGGCACCACGAGGGCGATCTTACCACCCCAAAGAATAATCAAAATATTATAACTCATTTAACAAACAAATCAAATCTTAACTAAGGTAATAATTTCAGGGTTAGAAAACAATTCAAACATTCACAGTGGGGAGAAAAAATCTTGAATCTTCTCATTATCTTGATCTTCTTCTTCTCCTTCTTCTTCTTGAAATCTTCTTTCGTCTCTCTTTTTCTCTGTTCTTGTATCATTAACAAAATTCATCATTCTGTTTCGTTTTTTCTCTTATATTGTCGTTTTATTTATTCGTTTTATCAGTATTCGTGTTTATTCAATTCGTGTGTAATATATACATATATATATATTTTAATGGTCGTGGCTGATCGAATTTGTGAATTATACCTCACGAAAAACCATCAATCGGGATAAAAAAATGTCAAGTTGTTGATGTTGAGATAGTGAGGACGCACAGATTTTTCGGATACAACTCTCCATTGGACCACTTGTCGTGCAGACTTGATGTGCCAGTCCAGTGGTCCAAGTCTCAGGGAGCTATCCGAGAAAACTATGTTCAATCAGCAATGCGGTGTAGTTAGACCTGGTTTTCAGTAATATTTTATTTCGTCAAGATTGTGATAAAAACTCAACTTCTGATATATCTCTCCTCGTTTGCCAATATAAAGCTGCCATTAGACAATCCCCGTGCAATCCTTGATTTTTCAGCAGCAGCACTCGGTATTGAATAAGTGCTGGGCAGACAAGTAGATGTTCTGCATCTTGATCTCCCAGCTTGCACAAGGGACATGTGGAACTTGCTTTAACTCCAATTCTCTTTAGATGTTTGTAGAGAAAATCGTGGCCAGTTGTAATCCTGAAGATCGAAAAATAGAAAAAAACTTCAAAATAGAAAAAAATCTAAATAAAAATAAAAAAATCAAAACTTAAAAATAAAAACTAACTAACTTCATAACTTCAAAATAAAAATATTCGGTATTCACGTAATATAATCAAAATATTTATTTACTGAATTGTTATAGAGGAAAGCCATGATTTAGTTCACGTAATGCTCGTGCAATATGGAAATTATCCTACATTTGGTTCGATGTAACGATTATAAATAATTACACTGTGCATCTTCAGTTATAACATTGTTATAAACTATACGCTTCATTATAGGCCTATCATATATAACTTATAATATATCAAATTATAAATTAGAATGAAAACATACAATAATAAAATTTGTAGTAAAAAAGAGATGGAGAGAGAGGGGGGTCAGGATTCGAGTAACGCCACTATCTCCGAACGTATTGCAAAGAGTTGAACTCTATAAGACTATTATGAAGGCTATATACGACGGCAAGGAACTGGATTGGGCTACAGTAACGATGGGATATAATCAAGTTATACCTCGAGGCGGCGTCCTAACTTTATGTTTGAAAACCCCAAAGCGTCTCAATGCGTTAACAGTGCTTCTCTAACCCGCGCGTACAAACGTAACGCCTTGCATGGGCTTATATCAACTGGAAGGAGCTAACTTGCCTTTGTGTTGGTATTTTGAAGGTAGGCTATAAAATAATTTCAACCATGTTGTTATTAACATTTGGAGATTTAATTCCTTTACGACGACACAATTGATCATGTAATTTTAAAGTTTAGTGAATATAACATCATATTTTCAGGCATGCAATTTTTAATTGGAAGAATTAGCCAATTCTAATTCAATTCGTTTACTTCATGAAGCCTTCAAATTGCTTCATTGATTAAATTTGAGACCTTATTTAATTTATTGCACTATTTTTGTATGAGCCGAATTTGCGTAATAATATAAATATCTCTTTTCAATAATACCCGGCACCTCCACCAAATTCTGAATAGTAATGTAATTTTTACACATCACCTTGTAAATTTACACGCTTAGGAGATAGCTAATATTAATGAAGAGTGAAATAAAAAGAAGCAAAGTTATTAGAATGCTTCCATGTAGCTTCTCTTACAAGAATATTAACATCTTAATGCTACTTTCTCAGCATTTTCTACCATAGGTTGAAGTGGCTATTGGAAAACTTATGTTTTGTTGTTATTTAAACGATACATTCAATACTCCTACAGTATAACCTAATCATAGCTGATTCGATCATATGCTAGTTTATTTACTTATCTGTTTTTTTCATATGCGGAAGTTCTTCTTGCTTCTTGATTATATATTCATATTTTATAAGCGATTTGATGGAAAAGCTACTGCGTCGATCAGCCCCTATACAAGTTCCACTTTTAGAGTGTGCGTCTATATATTTTATATCTTGAAATATTTTTTTATGTCTACGGTTTTTAAGCTAGTCTATACACGTTTGGCTCTCAGGTCTTGCCTCTCCTTGGAGGCGTTACACCCCCCCATCCCTCTCCTCCCCCCCACCCCTTCTTTTGATCCTGAGGGAAATCAGCGCGTGTTTGGGGGAAAACATCAAATTCCTCGGGGATTAGTTACCGTGTTCAAAACGTGGAACAGGTAAACGATTTGTGAGCCATTATAAACTATCGCATAGACTTTATGGCTCATTTCTTCGGACAATCGTTCCGATTGGTGAATACAAATTTAAATGGATATGCAATGCGATTTTATTACTTGTTATTTCAATCACGTGGCTCACGTGGCTGATGCCGATATTATGTTTTCGGGCACGTTTGAACATAAAATACGCAAACTTTATTGACTACTAAAAATATAATTATACATTTTTCATGTTAGATTGAGGTCATATACTTGGACGTTGACGATACTTGAACGAGCTATTATTAATGTTTGTCTTTACATTTGTTCGAATTAGGGTTCTAAGAGAAGTTGATACTGCTCAATGAAACAAAATACTATCTATTATTAATGCATTCATTTCGATTTTAACTAACAAACTCACATTATTCACGCTTTGCCTTCGCTTTAGTTATCAATTCTGATGCGCCAATTGTATTATTTTGGGTAAGTTACGACTTATTTCCTATAATACTATACGGACATGAAAATGAGAATACAAAACGGAAATCAGTTTGTACACAAGTCGTCCAACAACCGAACAATCTCTAGTGTCACAGTTATATTTGTATAGCTGTGTTAAATATTAAAACTACGACTAGATACAGAACTGCATCTTTAAAATCCGTCAAGTTGTAAAAACATCTTCGAAGTTATTATGATTATACACTTGGTAAACGACCTTCTTCTTTCGTGGATGCAAGTATACATTTCAAAATAGAATTCATAGAATACGTGTCATGTCATGTCAAAGATTGTTAGATGCTCAAAGATAATAAAGTTTAAAGACTCACATGTTCTGAACCATTTTAGTTGTTTTATTATCTATCATTCACCACGAAACAGATCCCTACGGGCTAAGGCACAACTCAAGCTGAATATAAACAATAAATACTAATGCTGTCTTCATTTTGATTCACTCTATACAATAAACCCAGAATTACATTAAGGATACATTACAGCTCTTTCAATGCAATTGATTGCTTTGCTTTGCCTTTATTAATTCTTGATTCTATAGTTTAAGACGAATTGCATATTTAATGCATAGTTAAAGCATTCCTTTTATATATTTATAGCATGGTGTATGGTCTCCGTTGACAAGCTCTAAGCTAAGCTAGGAGAGTTCCTGTCAATTTGCCAACTATACCATGTCAGTTTGATACACGCTTTTACAACTCATATGATGTCTTGAAACGAGAGTACAATTTCTTGTGTAACAAGTTTGCTTTTACCTTAACCGAATATTTTAACTGAGTTAACAAGAGTAAAACAATCTGTCGCTCACTTAACTTTAAATAATTAGAGGGAATCTAATTCCACCAAACTTGTGAATTTTCTGGAGGTTTCAATTTCCTTAGACTTACTTAATAATCATATAATTTACAATCCTAATTAATATATGTAGAAATTTCAATGCAAGAGTTTTTTCAGTTTTTTTTACCGCTCCAATTTGGAAATAATAATCAACATTTAAATCACATTCAAACGTCAGTTTTTTCAACGACGCGTGTTGCAATATAAATTGGATTTATCACATCCGTTTTACACAATTTAATATGAAAACAGTTTGCTGGGTAGATTCCACAGGAGCTCAATATATTCCCCGTTTAAACTTTCAGCATCATTATAGACCAGAAGCAAAAAGAATTAAAGTACACTAGTTTGAATTGAAAATTCGTCAAATTATCTTTTGCTTCATACTATCATTTCCTGAATTTGGCTTTCATTTTATGCCACATATATTATGAGAAATGATAGAATTTCGTAATTCTTTTAAGAACAGGTGGAAGTGCCGTGTATCAATGATTTATTCTCTGTATTAAACTCCAATTAATCATTATCATAATAAGAAGTAATGAATCATAGCGATTTGTGTTCCATTCATCCTAATGGTGGAGGTGCCGTATTAAACTTAATGCCATTTGATACCTTCTCTTATTTGTTCAGTCAAATATTTATTGTAACTGTGAATAAATATATCAGTACAATACGTATAGAGCCTATACATATTCACTCGATTAAGGTTCAGTGCACACTCAGCATATCGGATATCGACGGCCCGAGCATCGTTTTACTCCGCGTGTGGTCAAATCAATGATCCGTATATTCAACCCTAGCACATTTCGAGGGTGCACACACCAAACTACTGTACTCTCCATTCAGACCGTAAAGACATACTCATGCTTCTCTTTCAAGACGATTAGACTCTGTAAAGTTTCCTGAAACCTCGTCCATTCAGCCGTTCAATTATTGACTATACTAAGCTCAACAGCTGCAAAGGGGTGTATATAAACTTAAGTGGTCAAATTATCCTCTGATAGCTCTTGACTAAATAGTCGGTATATGGCTTTGTCTTCTCTCATTAGACTCACTATTGTTCAGACTTCATCATTGAAATAGTGAAAAAGTATCTTTTTGTGTGAAACTGTGGACATTATGTTTATATTGCACTTTAGAAAATTACTGCGAGGTAATTGCGTACAGTAATTATAAAATGTGCACAGTTCTGTGTGGAACGGAACAATTTTATTCGCATTCTGTCTTGATATTTGTCACGAGATTGCGCTGCCGTTCAGGCGATTCATATATAGATACAAAACCTAATCCTGTACCTGTGATTGGACGATGGAAGGAAATTGCAATTGGAATTTGTAGAAGCAATTTAGCTTTCGTTGATCTGATTCACTTAATTCATCAACTGTATAGCAGTTGTTAATTTTAAGAGAGTATCTATTCTTCACAACTATACACCGTACACGCCATGTTAATTGATGTAGTATGATCGTTCAATTAAGTGCTATACATAATTCTTGAATGGATCTTTATACTAGGCTCGAGATATCTATACTATAGTCATAAACTTGAATATAAGCAACTTTACATCGTGTTAAAAATATATAGCAATTATTGCAATTTATTGCTCTGTCTGTTCACGAAAATAACATATTATTATGATAATTGGATGATAATTCAAGACATTCAATGGATATATTATAATGATGTTGATGATTGGTGTACAGCCTGTGGGATGGAAATATTCTTCATCGAGACTACATCGTGTGGTCGTACACATGGATTTATAGTGATTTTTCATGCTACGGTAGATAATTATAAGACAAATATGTGTGTAATATATTTGCTTGTAACACTTAATGGTAAAATGTTAATGATGGTTAACTCGTGTAAGAATCTTTTGCGGGGGAAATGTCGTTGCCACTTAAAAACCTACTTCAATATTTATATAATGTCGAGCAAATGTTGATATTCCGCGTATGTGTAAGTTTGTTGGCTTGTGGAGGGCGTCGGCGACGTCGCGATGCCTGCAGGTACCTTAGACATCGCCCCCTCAGCCTCTTCCCCCCCCCACCCATCAATACATGAGTCGGCCTACTTGAGATCATGCCAAAGCCGAGTTTATGTTTTCAACCGACTCGGAGTATTAGAACTTTTAACGCGTTTAAAATCTTGAACAGATAAAAACACACTCCGTCAAATTCGTGTGCCGGATATTCGGCGTCATCAAATTGACGAAAAAGAAAATCGATTCATTATTATCGTGATACGGTATACAGAACTAAAACGTTAAACTTCCTCGATAAAAAAGCGAGAAATTATGACAGGAATAGCACATTATAGAAATTGATACTCGTAATTCAAAATAATTTATTTCACCGGAGACATTTTGTGTCCGCGAGTAAAGTAAATTTATCGTCTCTCCATATACGCTATGAGGAACTTACGACCAGCTTTACCAAGACAGTGTAAAGTTTTAATACGCTGCAGTTAACAGGATTTCATATTTTGTTACATTTTCCTTATGCATAAGTTTTACATTCTTTCCGGTGATTTGCTGATTGTATTGCTCCGAAGTGATTCAGAAATCAGCTTTAGTAAGTGGATGGAAGTATTCAAAGAATTTCATATTGAAAATGAATTATTTGATTAATGATAGTATTGCTTTTCAATTTTCATCATTATCTATGCTAAGTTAACTTTAGGAGAAAGTGTAACTACGAAGAGGCAATGCTTCATCTTCTTCCTTTAAATTGAGCATCATCGGTTCCGTCTTGAGGCTTTGAGTTACTGTACCAAAATACAATATGCATTTAAAGTTTCCCAACTTGGAAAGGGATTTGTAAAGGATAAGTATATACTAAAGTTGTGTCGTAACTTATTCTCAACTCGAGTCTTATTCTAAAATGAACCGAGTTCTTTGTAGGAGCTGTACTTCCGTCTTGCCGTCTGTTTCGTCAGTGAATGAAGGATTGTGCTTTAAACAACTACCCATTATGCAATGATGGAAGCCTCATTTACCTTCATCCTTCAGTTACTTCTTCTTCATTTTCTTCTTCTTCATCATCCCCCTCGACTCACATTGCAGGGTGAATGTTAACTCGATCGTAGGCGTCTCTTGCTCTCTCACTTTCTTTTATTACTTCGAAATCGATCTGGCAAACTTCCAATCATCTGTATGAACTTCCCTTTTAAACATTCAATATCGGGGCCCTACAAATATTTAAATAGCTCAAGAAAAGTTTTCATTGGCCTCGGGAGAACTAGTCGACCCGGAAAATCATCGATGACTTTCTATAAAGAATGTCCTTTTGATAGGCTGGCGTTGTAATATTATTGCCGAACACGAGAGGAAATTGTTTTCCAGAACATTCTAACTAAATGTGTAGACTCAAATGAAAATAGGTCTTTGGGGGTTTCATGAATGCCTTTGAATGTATAAAACGTTCAAAATTCAATCTTTTCATCGTTTACAAATTGGTCATTCAATTAAAAAATTTACAAAATAATGAGTGCTTATTGAATGATATGAAAAATTGTGTGAGAAGTCGCTATAATCAACTACAATTTATATCAAGTTGTTAACTAACTTATGTATAATTAATCAAATATTGGTGAATAGTGCTTAACACTAAATAGCAATTGGTTATTGTTCGCAAATTATATATATAATTTCATATGCATTACACCGTTTCTTTGCACCAGGTGAGTGTATACTATAGATGTACTAGGGAAGTATTACTTCTAATCATTATATTTTGTTATACTTAATAATTTCTATTCTTGTATGTATTTTACAAAACTCTATTATGAAATTACAGCAAGGGGCTTTAAGTGGTGATGATGGTATTTTATCATCTCAAAAGTAAGCTTTTAACACTCGTAACGACTTGATGTTGGGGTTATTTGCATAGAAATTATAACGCAGAAAACTGTTACGTTTTGTATTGCTGTCTTGAGACTGTACGGTAATGTACTCTTGTAATAATTTGTGTGTTTCACTCATAGGATTAATTATAGTCATTATATGAAAACAGTGAAGTATAATAATACGTTGACGATAATTACTAGAATTGCTCACCAATTTTATTTTCTACTAACGTCCAACACTTCCATCTAAGGAGGTCGACGAGCGTGACTAGCATATTGTGAATAGAACTATAGCTGATATTTATGTTATGATATGTGTATGCTATACGTATAGAGTCCAAATCGACTACTTTACGTGAAAACTTTGGTGGTAAATCACTGCAGAGTGGAGACCGTAATTCATACAATGCCAGGAACAATTGTGTCCCGGGACGTGTTTAATAATAGTTCGAAAATTGTATTATGTCATGTGCAGCTAGAAAATAGTTTTATTCAACTTTTCGCAATTTCATCACAGAATAAAATGAAATATGCTCGTTATTACTTGATGATGATGGTTGTTCGTATAATTTCAATCTTCAAACTGTGTTCAATGTACAGTACATGAATATTTTTAAATTGATTGACAAGTTATGTATTTTTTTAAATCGCATATAATTCGAATATGATCTATGTGAGTCATATGTGCGTTTAGCCATTCTCTATTTTTATTTCAAATTCTCATTTGCTAGAAATTTTCAAATTCATAGTAATTCCATAACAACAGTCACGACCATGTATATAGACCTACACATTTTTGTTATTTGAATTCCATAATTTAACCAACATAAGTATATCCTTACAATTATCATTGTTTGAAATGATTTGCATTTTCAGTTTTCACGATGCGATAACGACAAATGTAACTTATTTATTCATGTTCTTTGACTAATTTGTGTTTGTAACATCAAGGCATATCAGTCAAGTCGAGAATAGAACTCCCTTCACCCTCCAACCTTTCCCTTTTTCCTCCCTTCCCCCCCCCCCCCCACACACACTAATTTCAGAAAGTTTCACACAGTGTTGTTGCTCATTTACAATGTTTGCGCGCGAGTTGCTTATATTAACCACCCAAAACTATTTCGGTCGATTGTTCTACATAATTTCACAAACTATAGTCTAAGCTGAAACCACTAGCAAACAGGTTTAGTATACGGATATCTGTTTCCTAGAAATAATAATCTCATCAATACACGGGATTTAAACAGTACCACATTATATCCAAAGGTGAAATTAATATTCCATTAGCTCAAATCACATCACAACTTGAGTGTAGTTAGTACAAGCTGAATCTCTTGATGGTCGCTGATTAATTAGGTGTATTATTATTCTCATTAACAACAGGCTGGCCATGAAAACACCTGGATGATAGAATGGTCCATTGAGGAATGAAATTGCCAAAAGGCATAAAAGACTGATTTACTGATTACGTCTTTATTGAGATGACGTAAGGTTTAGAATGCGTTCAGTGAAGGTGTGCCAAATCTCTCAGGTCTGCCAAATTACCAACAATTCAAATCTGTTCTAAATGCACCTACACTTTATGTAATAAATGTGGATTGATATAATAATGAATACAGATTTATTATATATTTGATGATCTATCGTGGTCCAATGGATGATTATTACACAATTATAATTATAATCACACAATTTATTCTGTTCGAAACTTATAATCATGAATCGATCATAGTTCGTCGTTGTTATTGTTCAAAGTTACGCCAAATTGAGTCAATTTTGAAATAAATTTGAATTATCACTAGAGTGGAAAAATTCCATCATAACAGGAAACAACGTAAAAATATGCCCTTATTTCTAGCCTAAGCTGAATTGAATGATTTTGTTCTCATCATTACCAGTCTGTTTCCAATTCGTACCGTCAGTTTTTCTCAACCAAAAATGCTTCACTGTGTATGTGCTCTGTTTCGTATTGTCACAGTTGAATATTTATTATTTCGTGCTCTGCACTTCACTTTTATACAGCCATTGTTATATAGATTCGATATTTTTTACGATTCGAATTGGGCGAGAAGAAGCAAAGCAAGCAGGCGGAGGGCATTATGTTTTGCAAGGGAGACCGACTCATGTATACACACTCATTAGAGAAGCAGGTTTGATACAGTAGTTTTTATTTTGATTAAATCCAGCAGGTGCGTAGATGTAATGGCATCTCATAAAACTTGATCATCGTACAAAGAAAGGAGTGAGATAGAGAGGGCGCTATGAGATGGGATAGAGGGAGATATACTTCAGCTAATAGGAACCATTAAACTGTAGAGAGACGATTAAGACATGAGGTGGTTTAGAGGATGACTTCAACTTATTCACAAACTAAACTCATATTATATGCTTGGGCGTAATTACACGAGTGAATTCATGATAACAGTTTTCAATTGGTTTGATAGTGAAGTTCGAAACTCGTAAAAGTGAACAGTGTCATTTGTATTCTTTTTACCATCGACATCAAACGTAATATATAGGAATAAGATTCAATAGCATATTCATCAAGTCCGTACCGTAGAACAAGATGTTATATTATTAAATATATACATATATATATATATATATATATATATATATATATATATATATATATATATATATATATATATATATATATATAATATCTTGAAAATATACCGTATGTATATATATATATAGATTCCTCCATAATGGGCTTGTGTTTTCATACATAGGCCTACAAATATATATATGCATTATATTTAATACATATTTACCTACTGTGACTATTTTTCTTCAGAACTTGGAACAATCTGAACAGTTCTCTGTATCTGTTGAATTGAAATCAAAATTGTACTGAATAATAATGTAACACTGAGTTTACACTGAATGAAATATTTATGAAACATTTAATCGAATTTGGATTTTCTCCTATCTGGAGAGAATTCTCCAGTTGTGATAAAAATTCCGTATTATATTCCAATTTATAAATAAAAACTCTTTGAAGCATTATGTCGAGTTATTCTTGTAAAAAAAGGTTCTGGCCTTCGTATTATGCTTTTTCAGTATAATTTCAAGTGAGAGCTAGCGTCATATAAAAAAGAAAACAGTGAAAACATGTTACCAAATTCGAACACGAATCTCATTTTTTTTGATAGCAAAAGCTATAAGAACGTATATTCCCTTCGTTAGTTATTTACATCTGCTGGTTCTTTGTAGTTGAGATTACTTGAAAATATGATCATAAGCCATCTTCCATTCAATGAATTTTAATGCACATCTTCTTTCATATTTTTCTACTACATCTGTGCGGTACCACATATCTTGAAGTATTGTTTGGTACAATTTTTGAGTTATTCAGACTAACTAATAAAGCCTCCAAAAAGAATTTGTTACAGTATTTATTTGGTATAATATGTGTTTCACCCATCGTTAATGACTTCAAATAAATAGACAGGAATTTCTTAATGATGAAATACATTCTAAAAAAATGTCATATCTTTTTTCCAATTGAAACTTTGAATCTGAAGTATCTTGGGCTTACTTTTCAATAATTTGATACTTTGAAAGGATTTCTGATGATAATGTGTTTAATCACAACTCTTATTTGTGTGAGAGAGAAAGAATTAGCCGCCCCGGTTGCTCAGTCTATAGTATCGCTAGCGGTAGAAACTGAAAAAAAGTCGCTTCCCGCACTAGACATTGGTTTTTGTAATCGTTCTTTCACCTATCATCACTTCATCGTTTCATTATCACCCACCCATTCGTATACTCCCGTGTACCTTGCTGTTGGTGGGGTCGTTAAGCACCACAAAAAAAGAGAGAATTGACCGTTTTTAGTATAGGTTGATTCAATTCAAATTTACAATGTTACTTCATACTGAGATTTATGTAACCCAAATTAAAAGTATATTTGTGCGATCCGACATAAGCATCAATTTCTAGTTGAATTAAGCAATCGCGAGTAAAGAAAGTTCAATAAACATTAAACAGACTTCAGATAAAACCATGAAGTCTGAAGTACACACAAAGCGGATGATGCTTCAAACACGTTATTATTCTTCGTTAGATGAATATCTTGATCAAAGTCACAAAGGAATACTAATGTTATGGTGCATCCAAGAGTAACGGGCGGGTGCTATTCTAGATTTATACAATAAATATTTCAAACATGAGATCATCAAATTAAACAATCATCAAGAATAAATTCTCATTTCTCTCTTGATGTTAAATATATCCACAAAACCCCAACAATACTGAGTAATAACCAACTAAAACTGCTACCGAAATTCATCTTTAATTTAATTTAAAACTTTACGGTGCTTTTTAGTTTTTACATCCAATCAACTAGAACTATGAGAAACCATTTAGTTTTCTTCCTTTTTTAATTTATTTAAAATTTAAAAAACTCCATCTTCAAAGATAAAATTATATTTTAATAATATGCAATGCATAGCAATGCAATGAAAAGATAAAACGAAAAGTAAAAAAAAAAAAAAGCTCGTGTAAACGAGAATATAAACTTCATTTGAGAATGTATGTAAACTAATGAACGTATGCGCTCTCTGAGTATACCTATTTTTGATAGAAACTCAAAATTGAGGGAATTGAACATCTAGTATGGATGTAACTAGCGATACCATTATTTATTTAGCATAATTAGCTTCTTTAATAACCTAATCAGAATAACAATTCGGAACTTTGTTATCCAGATGGAAATCATAATTATATGAAATATCCACAACAAATGATCATCCTCAACGTAATTCCCAGAGATTCGTATAAATAATTGTTTGTGCAAATGGTTAGTCAGGATCATCGTTTGCATCCCTCATCTCTCCCAGGGGATGGAACTCACCGACGCTTGGCCGTTTTCAGGCGTCGTAGCGTCAACAATTGATTAGGCTAGGAATACAATATAACAATAGAAACGCAATAGAGAAGTGGACGTAATTAATATACGGTAATCCGTGCTGGAACTTGATACTGCATAGCCTATTCAAAAGCCAAAACGACCCTTTTCTAAGTCAGACTTGGTAACGTACTTATTTCATTGATATACACTTATACGCTAATAACTTATAATGGACAAGAGAAATTTCTCTTGATTAGATAGTAGAGAGTATATTCAAGCTCAAATAGGGCATGAGAGCCACGATACAATGGAATATTACTGTGATTATTATTATCATTTTAGTATACCTCTTTGAATATTAATTGTCTTGACTTAGTATTTGATCTCGTATCAAACATTAATTAACTATAGTTATTTATCTACACAACAAGTTTAATATACTTGTATGTAAGAAGCAGCAAGACACTGCTTTAATACGCACATAGCCTACTAAATAATACCGTCTATATGTAATACCGTCTGTAAGAGTAAATGAGATCTCGATTAACATGCTTTCAAGTTTCAATTAAATTGTTTGTTGCGAAATATGTATCCGTTTAAAGACTGTCCCTTGTAGATACAAACTACTGAAGTACTTACTACTAATACTATACTTACGTAGTACGTATAATACTACTTCGAAAAACTGTACGTTATTAAATGCAAGAGAGGCATATATTTATTAGCTTATGGTTTCATTTGATTTCTAATGATAATACCTTGAAAGCGTTTGTGAGAGATCGCATTTATTGTAGTAAAGAGAATCAAACATAGAGGAGAAGGTATGGAGAATGAGAGACAGAGAGACGATTGCAGATACGAAGTAGAGCGAGTCTGTTAATGTGAACAGGAGGGAAGAAATGCATATTTTATAAGAAATATATGTTTGCAAAACCGTTTTAGAATCTTTAGTATCGTGGTAAAATGGGGGCAGTCAGACAGTTGTACAATCAATCGACGGTATGCGTTATTTTCACAAATGAGTGAAGAAATGAATGTGCAGGGAGATAAAACATCACGATACGCAAATGTAATGTTGGTAAGATTTGCCAAGTAGTTATATTTCAAATGATATATGGTAGCTGAGGATGTGAAAAACCGAGCGAAAAGTGGGCCCAACTTTTTGATTAAAAAATCCATGAAAGATAATGTTAAGAAAGAGCGTGCATAAGCCAGGGAATTTCAGAAACAGTAGCAAGTAAATAAAAATGAGTTATAATAGACAACGACGTTGCTTTTATATTCGAAATAACAACAATAAGAAAACTAAAGTAGAGTAGATATAAAATTCAAAACTAATTACTGTTAATATTGCAATGGGTAATTCCTCCTGAGAGAGTTGATGAAATTGAAAATTCAAAACTTTAGGCACTGAGTAGAAGACGAGTATAGTATTTTTTGTTTCCAAATAAATAAAATAAAATGTAATTACTTCATTCTTTAAAATTCGAATTTATAATGTCTCGGTGATGAACTTTTCTGTCGGTTTAAAGTTCATGTGAAACAGCAGGACGGCGAAGCTTTAAAACACCGGGGAACATGAGCTAATAAAGCCGAGGAAGATAGAAACATTAATGGGTAATGACGTTCATATTAGAAACTGTATGAGTTAGATGGCCATAAAACTAAAAGATGTAGCGACGGAAACGAAAATACAAAAAAGAATTAAGGAAAATAAACAGTCTCAGATTAAGAAGGGTGAGAAATTATTTATCGGCATTTGGAACCTGGAATGGGGGTAAATGTTACCGGATACTCTGTAACATATCTTTAGATACACTGTATTTTTCAATTTATACGACAATATGAGCAAAAAATGTAATGGATCTAGAAAAATGAGTGCATGTATACAGCAGTCTATTCAACTTGCAGCATTTCGCAAACAATAGCAATCGAAAATATAACATAAATCAATTGAAAGTTATTATATAACTGATTATTTTCCAAAATGAGAATACTTGGCTTGATTCTTTTTTCCACCTTCAAAATATTTGTTGTTGTTGGAACTTATTTCAGTCGTTACTGTAAACCATAATTTGATATAAAACATATCTCTATTATTCTCCAAAAATATGATATTTCCAAATGAGATATCATATCAATATGAATCATCGTTTGTTAATAAACCTATTGCAATGAAAAATATCAAATTGTCATCTCGAAATAACCGTGTTACAGAAGTACAACAATTGGATGTGCATTGCATCCATTCATTAACTCGAATAATTCTTTTGTATTCGTGGAGTACGGATCTCGTACAAACATGACCTTTCTGCACTTCATCAATATTTGAAACCAGCTCGTATATATGCCTCAACCATCATGAATAGGTGATGACATTTAGATAATAAAAAAGTGGCACCCCTAGATAATGGTTTCAATTTCCCATTGATACCCTACATCATTCTCTCTCAAAAAAAAAATAACGCATTTTTACGTCAAGCTCGTATATTATATTGTTTTGATAGAAGTTTATTTATACTTTGTTTCGTTTTGTTATCTGCCACCATCCCCCCTATTGTTTATGACACGCGTCTCGTCCTCCTTGTATATATGCACAGATGTTCCATTGTTTTAGGACACAGCATTAGCTACCTTGTCTTCCTTTGTTTCCTTCAACACTGTGGCGGCTACTAATATATTTTATTACTACTAGCTTTTAACATATAGCCGAACTCTTGCGCTCCAACTTGGACTATTGTGATACCCACAGGCAGTCGTCGACAAAAACGAGACAATGCTATATAATGACAGAGATGTCATCATATATAAAGGACTCTAGGATGTTGAAAAGAAATCATTTAATTAGCAGTGAGGATAGTATTGAGAAAATTTATGATTATCTTTAGTTTAGCTATTTTTCATGAACTACTGTTTAGATTTCTATACCCATATATATATATATATATATATATATATATATATATATATATATATATATATATATATATATATATATATTATATATATATATATGTATTGGGTTTAACGACGCTCTGTTATGATAACTGAGATGTAATGGCGTCTGATGGATGAATAATGAGATGATGGGATGATGAGATGAAGGTTCTTGGGTAATGAGAAGGTTAGTGGGAAGGAAGCGGTCATAGCCGACTTATTGTAGGAACCATCCCGACATTAGCCTAGACTACAGAGGAAAACCATGAAAAACCTATGTAAAGATGGTAGGCGGCGGGGATCGGACTGGTTTCAGAATTACCCTCGCCTCCCGGATCACATGAAGCGAGCGCGTTAGCCACTGCGCTGCATGTGCCGGTCCCATTTATTCGCATACAGAAATAAGAAGTGGAATACATAACGCAAGAAATTTCGAACTGTTATCATTTCGTGGAGAATTTTCAGTCATAAAGAGGATGCGGTGAAATTGTATAGGCATATTTATCAATTAATATTGAAATGTTTTGAAATGATCCTTAGTTTGTTACTTAGACAGATAGTGTTATAATATTTTTTATAAACTGGATAGGAAAATGATTTTTATCACAATTTCGCCATCATTCTGTAATGCAGTACGGTCTTCACAGCTTCTTTAGAAATGTGCAATATTGAAAAGACGGAAATCATTGTCATCTGTCAAACCATGAGACAACCATCCGTTCGGTTTTCATATTTTATTTTCATTTCCATTCAATATAAGTCGAATCCTTTTAGAATGAACAACTAAGTTGGGTTTCTGTTCGATGATGGAATGACTTCTATTGACATACTCGCAAACGAATGACATGCACTTGAAATATAATAATGTGTGATTATGTATCACGCCTGTAATGGTCTAAATATAGCGTCTTTAATTCACCAAAGAACAGAACACAAAACACACACACATATATATATATATATATATATATATATATATATATATATATATATATATATATAAACGGTCTGAAACTGACCAAGCTGGCTGGATGATGGGTTAAAGTAACCAATCACCATCGTGCATTTACATTTACCATTGGCGTGATTGGAGAGGCGTACAAGCCGAAGACTTCTCCTCAGTCAGGTATTCTGTTGATGTTGTATTTGTGAAGTCTCCCCGTGAAAAATTTATAAACGTGAAAAGAAATACAATTTCAAATTTATTAAAAAAAAGTATGAATAATGCACTTTTATTCCTTGAAAGGGTTCACAATTTACAAATTACGTTTCTATCTCTGAATGTGGCATTATTGTGATCGAAATCAATTTCCATGAAGATTAAGCTATGAACCAACATCGAGTCTCCACCGAGTGAGTTTTAAATTAGATTTGAAGTTTCGTTATTTTCATGGGAAAAAAATGGGCATTTGACACAAGAAGTCACCGCACATTGATTGAATGCATCGCTCTTCTTTTATACGAGCCTTCTTTATGAATTCCAACAGTTTTATGGATTGAATAAATAATACATAAAACGTCTATTGATTGACTTTCGTGAAATGACGACTGTTAATGAAAATAAAGCAAGTCCAGCACATCTCACTCAAACAAGAAGTACAATAATATGCCCAGGATGTTGTAAGATGTTTCCACCAGATGAAAATCTTTGTTTCCTTGACCATTTTGAAGTATGTAAGGATGTACGACCTTCGTCTGGTATTGACGATGATGAAAATGCTCAGTCGAAAAAGCATCTTACAATACGTGAATTACCCGTATCTGATTCAACACCGTCCCCGTCATTCATAGAAGATACACACGAAGGGACATGTGACGATTATTTAATTCAAAACCGGAATTTACGTTCTAATTCCACCAATATTATTGATACCGGTATCGACAATAGTGGGGCTACAATAGGTCTATATCAGAAAAATCCATTCAATAATAACTCGTCGCAAGATAACATCCAATCGGATACAAAACGCAACCCATGTCCTTACTGTGGAAAGCTGTATTTAAGAGTTAATACGCATATTGCGAAAGCTCATCGAGATCAGAATAAATCTATTAATCATATTAGTGTCAGCTTAGAAAATAGCGCACACAATTATTCTTCTATTGATGATCAAGTGGACATTGTTAATAGTCAGAACTCTGATATGAATATGATTAGTAACAATCTCGAACCGTGTCCACATTGTGGAAAACTTTTCAAAAAAGTAAGGACACATATTACACGTGCACACCCAGAAAAACATCGAGAACTTGTCTCTACCAAGTATCAAAAGATTCCACAGAAATCTATTTCTAAACCAAAATCAAATGATAATCCGTACAGTAGTCTTTCATCATATACCGACGTCGATGTTGATTTTACCAAACCTCATAGTAACTCATCTGATCCAAGTATTTCAAAAGAAGATATATTGCATACCGAGCTCGACAAATGGATAGAGTGTTTTGAGTCGGAATTAACAAAAGAGGATTTCAGTTTAAAAGTTGATCTCCTATCAATTTTCCTTGCCGACTCCATTAAATATCTACCAGGTCCTAAACACCCAGCTACTAGATATTTCCGGGCGAGAAAAAATGGTAATTTCAAATCTAATGATCGAAATTTCAATGACACCACGAATCCTCAGAGAAAATCCAAAAGAGAAAGAATAAAACGCAATGAGCAATACATGTACCAGAAGACTCAGTATTTTTACTATAATCAAAGAAAGAAAGCCGTTAATACTATAGTTAACGGGGACAGACCACAATGCCGTATAGATAGTAAGAATCTTCACTGCGCCTTCTCGGAGAGATTCTCATCGCCCAATGACCATGTCCGTGGTGAATACCACCCAAGAATATCACACGAGGAACAACTTTTGAATAATAAACTTTATCGGAACACAATAACAGAACAGCAAATTGCAGATGCAATAAAATCAATAAGAGTCGATTCAGCTCCTGGACCAGACAGGGTTTTGATGAGAGTCGTTAAGTCTAAAAGGGTGATTAAAATAATATCTTTAATTGGCACAACAATGATGTCCAAAGGCTGGGTGCCGTCATCATTTAAGAAAGCAAGGACAGTACTCATCTACAAAAGTGGAGATTCCAAAGATCCGTCGAATTGGCGCCCGATTTCAATCTTCTCTGTTCTCAGAAGAATAATCGAGAGAGTGCTTGACAAAACAGCCAGAAATTTCGAATCTTTCAATCAACATCAAAAAGGTTTCACAAGATCACCTGGAACGTACATAAATATTTCAATTGTGAATGCAGTCCTGGAAAAGGCCAAACAAGAGAAAGCGGACGCAACATTGATATTTCTAGACATATCGAAAGCCTTTGACAACATCGGTCATGACCACCTTAAGTCTACAATCCGTGCATCATCCATGCCCACATCACTGCAAGACCTCATAATTGAATTGCAAGTAGGAAACACTACACAGGTTGAGGCTAATAACGATAAATCTAAATCAATCAAGATAGAAAGGGGTGTCATGCAAGGTGCTCCACTCTCACCGTTTCTATATAATATAGCCACCGATCACGTGCTTGACGAACTGTCAGAAAATGAAGTAACCAATCAGTATGGTTTCAACTTGGTGAATAATCTAGATAAGCTTACAGTACTAGGATTTGCCGACGATACCGTCGTTATCGGCAAAGACATCAGTCCGCTAAGCCTGACGCATGGCCAAGAGTACTCGAGGAAATTTGGGTTAAACTGAATGAAAAAATCTGTCCAATTATTATAGAAAATGGAAACTCAAATTGAAAACCCAAAATTCAAAACTAATTACTGTTAATATTGCAATGGGTAATTCCTCCTGAGAGAGTTGATGAAATTGAAAATTCAAAACTTTAGGCACTGAGTAGAAGACGAGATAGTATTTTTTGTTTCCAAATAAATAAAATAAATGTAATTACTTCATTCTTTAAAATTCGAATTTATAATGTCTCGGTGATGAACTTTTCTGTCGGTTTAAAGTTCATGTGAAACAGCAGGACGGCGAAGCTTTAAAACACCGGGGAACATGAGCTAATAAAGCCGAGGAAGATAGAAACATTAATGGGTAATGACGTTCATATTAGAAACTGTATGAGTTAGATGGCATAAAACTAAAAGATGTAGCGACGGAAACGAAAATACAAAAAAGAATTAAGGAAAATAAACAGTCTCAGATTAAGAAGGGTGAGAAATTATTTATCGGCATTTGGAACCTGGAATGGGGGTAAATGTTACCGGATACTCTGTAACATATCTTTAGATACACTGTATTTTTCAATTTATACGACAATATGAGCAAAAAATGTAATGGATCTAGAAAAATGAGTGCATGTATACAGCAGTCTATTCAACTTGCAGCATTTCGCAAACAATAGCAATCGAAAATATAACATAAATCAATTGAAAGTTATTATATAACTGATTATTTTCCAAAATGAGAATACTTGGCTTGATTCTTTTTTCCACCTTCAAAATATTTGTTGTTGTTGGAACTTATTTCAGTCGTTACTGTAAACCATAATTTGATATAAAACATATCTCTATTATTCTCCAAAAATATGATATTTCCAAATGAGATATCATATCAATATGAATCATCGTTTGTTAATAAACCTATTGCAATGAAAAATATCAAATTGTCATCTCGAAATAACCGTGTTACAGAAGTACAACAATTGGATGTGCATTGCATCCATTCATTAACTCGAATAATTCTTTTGTATTCGTGGAGTACGGATCTCGTACAAACATGACCTTTCTGCACTTCATCAATATTTGAAACCAGCTCGTATATATGCCTCAACCATCATGAATAGGTGATGACATTTAGATAATAAAAAAGTGGCACCCCTAGATAATGGTTTCAATTTCCCATTGATACCCTACATCATTCTCTCTCAAAAAAAAATAACGCATTTTTACGTCAAGCTCGTATATTATATTGTTTTGATAGAAGTTTATTTATACTTTGTTTCGTTTTGTTATCTGCCACCATCCCCCCTATTGTTTATGACACGCGTCTCGTCCTCCTTGTATATATGCACAGATGTTCCATTGTTTTGGACACAGCATTAGCTACCTTGTCTTCCTTTGTTTCCTTCAACACTGTGGCGGCTACTAATATATTTTATTACTACTAGCTTTTAACATATAGCCGAACTCTTGCGCTCCAACTTGGACTATTGTGATACCCACAGGCAGTCGTCGACAAAAACGAGACAATGCTATATAATGACAGAGATGTCATCATATATAAAGGACTCTAGGATGTTGAAAAGAAATCATTTAATTAGCAGTGAGGATAGTATTGAGAAAATTTATGATTATCTTTAGTTTAGCTATTTTTCATGAACTACTGTTTAGATTTCTATACCCATATATATATATATATATATATATATATATATATATATATATATATATATATATATATATATATATATATATATATATATATATATATATATATATATATATATGTATTGGGTTTAACGACGCTCTGTTATGATAACTGAGATGTAATGGCGTCTGATGGATGAATAATGAGATGATGGGATGATGAGATGAAGGTTCTTGGGTAATGAGAAGGTTAGTGGGAAGGAAGCGGTCATAGCCGACTTATTGTAGGAACCATCCCGGCATTAGCCTAGACTACAGAGGAAAACCATGAAAAACCTATGTAAAGATGGTAGGCGGCGGGGATCGGACTGGTTTCAGAATTACCCTCGCCTCCCGGATCACATGAAGCGAGCGCGTTAGCCACTGCGCTGCATGTGCCGGTCCCATTTATTCGCATACAGAAATAAGAAGTGGAATACATAACGCAAGAAATTTCGAACTGTTATCATTTCGTGGAGAATTTTCAGTCATAAAGAGGATGCGGTGAAATTGTATAGGCATATTTATCAATTAATATTGAAATGTTTTGAAATGATCCTTAGTTTGTTACTTAGACAGATAGTGTTATAATATTTTTTATAAACTGGATAGGAAAATGATTTTTATCACAATTTCGCCATCATTCTGTAATGCAGTACGGTCTTCACAGCTTCTTTAGAAATGTGCAATATTGAAAAGACGGAAATCATTGTCATCTGTCAAACCATGAGACAACCATCCGTTCGGTTTTCATATTTTATTTTCATTTCCATTCAATATAAGTCGAATCCTTTTAGAATGAACAACTAAGTTGGGTTTCTGTTCGATGATGGAATGACTTCTATTGACATACTCGCAAACGAATGACATGCACTTGAAATATAATAATGTGTGATTATGTATCACGCCTGTAATGGTCTAAATATAGCGTCTTTAATTCACCAAAGAACAGAACACAAAACACACACACATATATATATATATATATATATATATATATATATAAACGGTCTGAAACTGACCAAGCTGGCTGGATGATGGGTTAAAGTAACCAATCACCATCGTGCATTTACATTTACCATTGGCGTGATTGGAGAGGCGTACAAGCCGAAGACTTCTCCTCAGTCAGGTATTCTGTTGATGTTGTATTTGTGAAGTCTCCCCGTGAAAAATTTATAAACGTGAAAAGAAATACAATTTCAAAATTATTAAAAAAAAGTATGAATAATGCACTTTTATTCCTTGAAAGGGTTCACAATTTACAAATTATTTTCAGTATGTAGTATGTGTAGTGTGTTCAAAGCTATTGTAAAGCTATTGTATAGCTATGAAACGTTATATGCATTTTCCACAGAACAGAACGCTATATAGTCAATTATATAGAATACCTTGGGAATAGCCGGTAAATTTAATAAATATATCAATTTTGTGTAATCAAAGTGTTTTCATGCGTTTTTTCATCATTTATACACACGTTAAAAATCTGCGTTGATTTATCACCACTTAAATTCTTCCATTTCGCGTAACTGCAATACTCTGAAAATAAAACTACTGAATATTTCATATTGTAATACGAAAGAGTGTGTGATAAATTATAAAGATACACTCTTTCTCGTACAGCTCAAAAAATATGATTCTATGTATTTTTACTTACCAGTGTATATTTATAATATCATAAATAAAAAGTAGACCCATACATATTTCGAGATACATTAAAGCTTACGCTTTTCCAACTCTATGCATGCTGAGCTTGGTTTCTAGATAAGTGTATGGGTGACATATATAGTAGAACCGAGATAAGCCTACTTATAAGTTTAAGTGCATAATGTAAGTTTCAAAGAATCTAAGTGCGTTGCGACGCCTCTTACCTTGATACACTTAACGAGACGTATAAGTAATGGGCATAATGCACACGCTTATTTTTAGTTCTGTATTTCGTATGTGTGACGTTGTTTCATATTATGGTATAATAAACGATTGGGAATCAATTGACAGTGTAAAAGCAATTATTCGTGTTACATTTTGATCTGTATAAGATATCGTGATTCTAATCATGTTAGATTATGGTCAAAAATTACTCGTTACTAGCTACTTGGATTATAACTAAGCTAGCTATTCCGTAAAATATAAAGTTATCTTCAAACTAAAATTTAATAAAACAACAAATGTGAAATAATCACTCCGAATGAAGAATTAGGTAGGTCTGTATGCCTGTGTTTCTATGACTTGACTATATCGGGATTTTTCATTCAATCCTTACACATTTCCAATGGTAATGTATACAATTATTATATTTGAATGTTATATTTGTCATCTATACATGGTAATATATAAAAAAAACTATGGATTAATTAGTCAAATGAAGTACATATTATGTAGAAGCCAATATAATATTTGAAAATATTCACAGTGACGTACGCACAGTACGTATAGAGATAAGAACACTCAGTATAAGATTAGTTTAAAATAACTTCATGTAAAATATATATTTTTTTTCAATATTCTGGTTGAGTGATTAAATATAGATATCAACACAAACTACACCTCATTTGAAATGTATGAACACGATTGATTGAAATCTGTCGTTATTGATTAATGATTCTCCTGCAAGTTCTGTGAATTATTTCCCATCACTTGACGTTTCACTTCCTCCGTAAGATCTCGACGCTTCCGGATGAATCTCCAGCGGAAACGACGCGTCGGTTTTTTCCAACTAAAGAAAAGCAAATCTGCAAAATAATAACTTTTGTTAGGGAAAGAAAATATTACAATCACTAACCTGGTCGAATTAGTTAAACTGCTTGTCGTAATCGCTAATTACCCATAACACTGACAATATTTCTTCCTCCCTTTTGTTAAATTATTATGAATCCAGATCTCAAATTAGATTCTTTCCAAATTGGATTTTCTTGAGCTTAGTTTTATTTCCCTACATTTGTGCAGACCTCTACAGACCGATCATCATTTTCTAACCAGCTGAACGGCATCGTTATCATGAAATAGCCACCTAAAACATGTGCGGACTTACGTGGACGATGAGCGTCTATTGCGTCTACTTTACCTCGTAATCTACAAGTAACTCCAGGTGACATTAGTAATCTGGAGCAAAGACCATTACGTAGTACCTGGGATGAAGTGTGGGGTGTGAGTGGCTTTATTGGGCTCAGGGCCTAGTGGGTCCCTGGGGGGCCATGCGAGCCACCGGGCTTAGCCAAGCGTACACCACGCGCTTCTCAACACGGTGAAAAAGGAAAAAGAGTTATATGAGAGCTCGCTAGGAGGTTGGCTTGAAATCGCAAGCACTTCATTCGTTATTGGAGTAGATATGAGAGCTTTGGAGAGAGAGAGAGAAGAGGTTGATGGATATTCGTCTACCTCTTACTCTCGGAAGATAGTTATAATAGAAATGCGGATCTCATGAAGAGGGAGTAACAATTCAGTGCGAAAGGGCTGGTCATTTTGTTAAATTAAACAAGTCGTACGCACAGAGAAACTTTGCGCTAATTTCACTAATTGGTAACGACAGTATTAATAGAGACTTGTAGTTGAAGTTGTTTTCATAAATTGATATAGGCTCTATACAAAATTAGCTCTACCGGTAACTTAATTATACTGTTGTGAGCTGTTGGGCTTGTGTTCTAATGGGAACAGAAATCCACTCTGAAATAAAAGTTTGTCCGGGTTTGTCAAACTTCTCAGGAAGACGGAGGCCAGTCAGCCATGCATTGAAGCATCACGCGGATAAGGACACAATTTAAATGCGATGTTCATGACGATATCTTGTATTAATGGTCAGTGTCAATGGTCGATTAAAAGAAATACACAACACAATCACCTAGATCCATGACGTATACCTCATATCTCCTGAGTCCTGACCAAAGATTAACAGCTTTCCATTTCAAGTATCACGAAACGTATTTTGAGAGACAAGGCGAGCTACATGGCTGTGTGTCAGATTGTCAGCTGCCAAATGGAAGTTGTCAGCTCTCGCAAGAATCTTGATATTTATTTCGTGCTTGCGCGTTCACTCGTGCTAGGCAAATAGCCTTGCCGTCACCACCCATAGACCTTACCAAGAATATGATTAGACTATGGTCACCACCGTAAAGACATGCTGCTACTGACCGAAAGGGGAAGTATACATACATGTTTTTAATAGCGGACAGAAAAAGGGAAGAGGACAAAGTTGTACGCGAAGAGAAAGAAGAAATAGTCGCCACGGTTCTAGATCGTTGCCTTATGGCTGTTAAAGAACATGCCCGAGTGATTCTGAAATCTTTACTTCGATACGACGAAACGCAACCTCAACTAAAAGTCGTATTTACGAGGGAAATTTTCTCGCTTATATTTAGTGCATATATACCTACTTTCTGGCGACGGTTCAATTGATTTAAAATATAAAGTCTCGAGTAACGAAACAACATTACAGTTGGTAACTTTTTAAAAGAAGTCCTGAAAACTTTTCTCAAAAGAAAATAACATTTTATTGATGTTTATTGTTTACCATCAAATTACACAATGAGTCCAAGTCAGGAAAGTAGTTCCTGCAAAATTCTATGGAAATTTGTACCCAACTAAATCTATCAGAATATAATCACATTATTACTTACTATTTAGTGGTCTCAATAATTTGCAAAGGCTCTTCATACCTTTTCCCAAATCAAAACAGAGAAAAGAACACTGAAATCGATTATGATTCAAACAACAAATATGAAAACCCAACTCAAGTGGACCCATTTCGTTACTTATGTATTCAAAATTACTAATTACATCCATTAAAAAGTATTATGAAGCAGTATAATCTTTAGTTCGAAAAGTTTAATTTCCTGTGTGTTTTTCGTGAAGTTGAAAGTGTTTGTGTCTTCAGTCACACCGACTGTACCCTTGAAGTCGTGAGGTGGCGGTAATGCCCTAGCTATAGTCCGCTTCCAGGCCAGTGCTCGTTCGTTCCCTTTCGATAGATTCTTCCAAGAGAAGTTCGTTCTTAATGGAATCAGGGATAGCGATTTAAAGCTGAGTAAATGTTACGCCCGACCCAACTCCACCCAACTTGAAGATTCGAATCAAAGAAAAGTAATTTTATATAGTGATAGTTTTTTTTTGGTTTTATTTGTAATAAATCTTACGCCTCACATACGGTTCCGACTGTCACTTGCCGCTCGGTTTTTCCTACAATGTGATTCATTAATTTAATGAAGAAAGTTTACAGTAATTTTTAATTCCAGCTTTGCTTGTATAATTGGGTGAAATTCGAAGTTGAATTTCCTTAGAGAATTTCAATCGACAAAAACTAAGTCGCATTTCTGTACGAAGAAGTAAAATCCAAGTTATACTCCGAAAAGATTTTAATTGTATATTTCGTTGATTTTATATAGCAATGCACCAGCACTCCGGTATAATAAAAGTTTTTTTTCAATATGTACATAAAATTTACGAGAACGAATTATCATACGGGATGAAATGATTGAGAATAATTTATAATTTATTTCTTTTTCGCTTTACCTCAACTCATTCAATCATTGTCAAGTTCCTGTCTCGAGTGAGGCTTCTGGCTTTGCATTCATTTTCCTACTTCACTTTATATTATTTCTTTTACTCATCACTACATGGCTCTTCCATGATTTCAGCTTTCTGTCTATTATTAATTTTTAAATCCTCAAAGTCAATTCCTTCTCACCAGCTCTCTCTCTCTCTCTCTCTCTCTCCCTCTCTCTCCCCCCCTCTCTCTCTCTCTCTCTCTCTCTCTCTCTCTTTATCTCTCTCTCTCACTCTCTCTCACTCACTCACTCACCCACCCACACACACACACATATCAAATGCTCACTTTTTTATTTGCTTATGCATGTTACTTGTCCACCAGTCATTCCATTCCCAGAGTGTTAATTTTTTGCCTCGTAATATCCTATTTAGCCGAAGCTTGATTAAAGTTAATCCTCTTACATCAGCCCCATGCAGTTTTTCAAGGCGGGTCGATTTAATATTGCGTATTATTATTAATCGCATTTGTCTGGAGTTGTACTTAGCGTAACAATAGGATGGTATTCGGTATTCACATTCCGATCGATGTACGTACAGTGATGGGTACTACACATTTGTACTCATAATTGTCGGCTTCTTGTGATGCATTTAGGCCGAGGTCTTTTACCTTCCTGCAGCAGATGGCTTAAACGATCTAGACATTCCATTTTGTCTGACCTCTTCTTGGAGTATTTCATTGTCTCATCCAAGTACGTATCAACAAAACATTATACGGGTACGGCGGTAATTCAGCGTAGAAATAATATTATGTATAAGGCGGTATAACGAGTATGTTCACATACATACACGATTAATTCATTGCATCCCCTCATAAATATAAATTAAAATTTGCTTTATTGTAGGCACGGGAGCGGAGAGTAGATTGCTGTTTCATTCTTCCAAAGTTATTCAAATTGGGTGTATAAAACGGAGAAAAACTGTTTTAATATTGATCATGAACATTGTGACTTTCGAAGGATTTTTATAAGGGAATCTTTTCACGCGTGATACTAAGAGTAACTGTTGAGAATATTTTGTTTTGATTATGATGACTTAAGATAGGATTCCAGTGAATTCTCTTGGCGTTTCATTACGGAGAGTCGAACATTGAAAATGAACATGAAAATGTGATGGTTTGGTTTAGTATAAAATTGGCATAAAATTGTGTTCAATGAAGTATACATATTAATGAGGACATGTATCAATTATTGTTGTACCAATTGTAATAGTGTACTTTTGAAGATTGTCTGATCGATTCTATAAAATCAATCATGGGTCTGAGAAGACTACATAAACTATGTTCTAATGTGACTATAGAGTTTAATCATTTTTCCAATTCAAGTATATGCATGATTGGTCACTTGATCGTTTAGAATGGAAGTCTTCGATGCGTCCATAATACCAAACTTTATCAGACGTATACTAGTGAGTATAAAACCTATATACATAAAAATTGCTTTCTCAGACGACGTTGCATTTTCATAATAATCAATTATCGTACCCCATATATCTAGAATTATACTACACACATCTTATACGTTGAAATTAATCTGCCATGCCGATATCATCTCCATTTAAACGATATCGATATCGGTACCTTCTAGGTTTGCGAGCATAACTGAATAAACTCGATAAAAATAGGTGCAAAAAAAGATGGATATGGCATTTTCAGTCAGTATATTGGTGACCCAAATATTTCTTAAACCTCTCGTAGAGGCTTGATATGCTGAATCGTCAAGGGGGTAATCATTGCCGTTCTATAGGAATGAAGAATAATCTTGAATTGAGGTATTAACCGGATTACGAATAGCGCTGATTCAGTCAAGTATCACGCCAGGCTCATACGGGATAAGACAAGAAACACCTATTCGTTTATCCTTTATTGATGTCGATTGGTTGTTTCAATTTTCATCTAATGATGATCGTGTTGTAGACAACTGAGGTATAGCGAGGTTAGGGTAGACTCCGTGGAGGCAAGACGAGATTCCTCTGTTTGAAAATGCATTCCGTCGATCCGGATTCCAAGAGTCTTGAGGGCTAACTAATGGAATACAGATGCACGTTGCAGATGGGTAGTATAATGAAGTGTACACGTCGACTTCTCGTTGCAATTCGCATAAATGCATTCGGAATGTTAACGCTACAATGAGTCCTGATCATTGGCGAGATGCAGGTGGCTACAGAGTTGTTTGAATTGAAATATCAGATAGAAATTCAACTAGAATAACAAGGAGCAATATTGAATAACTGACAGTAATGCTAGAAAATAGAAATTTTCTTTTTATCAAAATCTATAGCATTGTCGAGTTAAATGTGTACATAAAACAGCTTGCATGTCCAAGTATAAAATGTTTTCAAATAAATAACGGAAACCGTTTAACGTCGGACGGCGTTGTCCAAGTTATCTCGATGTAAATGTTCTGACGACGACACTTTCATTTTCAATCGAGAGTTATGAAACTTCTGTCCAAAGTTACTTCTTTGTATGTAAAAATGAAGAAAATGAAAAAGGAACGAGTCAACGCGGTCGATCTCCTTTTAAAGCTGTTACACTATTGCATGAATATAACCCATCGCTTTATCCGAAACTTACCAAACAAGCTCAAGTTTTAATGCCAGCTTAAGAAGTGAATGATACCTTGCGTTCATTTCTCAACACTATATCTTTATACACGAATTATAATCCATTTCTTGGACAGAATTCTGAGTCGGGTCGGTCTATTTGATGTTCATGTATTCAGTCAGTTATTCGTGATAGGTTTAACACAATAAACTGGCCACATATGTTATCCATGCTTTATGCCACTGGACATGCGTGTCGGCTTGTCGCATCTTTGACACTGTTTTATCTGTCTTGTTCGTTCGATGAATGAATAAACTTCATAGCACAGTGGACAGAAAGAACATTGCAAGTAGATGACGCAGAGAATCTGTCTGTAAAGTTACCGCGCCTCGAGAGTGCGAAAGCGACGTGAGGCGTCCTCCCTTCTTCGTTTCGTACTTTATGCCGCTACCGCGATGTATGTATGCTTCTTGCTTGCTAGCTTGATGCTTCTTCTTTTACGTGATGGGCATTCGTGAAACTTACTTACACCTTTCTTACCAGAAGCTATTTAAGTAGTATACTACACTCTTATATATTCTGGCATTGGCTTTACACGAGGGCGGTTTATGGCACCCTTCGACCTCCAGTTCTTTACTAAAATGATGGTACTCAAAAGCTATGCACCATGCTTGTATAATGGGTGCTGTTTTAAAAGCATTTTTCTACTTAAACAGGGAGTAAACACAACATAAAAGACTTTTTATATAAACCTCATTTTATTTATTGAGATGTTAATAATTGATGATGGAAAAGTTTTCTAAATGAACGTTGACATTTTCTTGCGAAATATATTCCAGTGTAGTGCATGGGGGATGCTTCACAAAGCCACAACTAATATAATGATGTACTTTGACAATTCCATGCCTCCTATTTATACATGAAAATAACGACGCCAAACTATATACAACATTTTATAAACTTTCATGCTTCACTGATTCAACTTAACGAAACCCCTTTTTTACTCTTCACTTCGTTACGACACGTGCGCGATCGTCTTGAAACCTGTACATCGAAGAAGTTCTGTCCAAGTTCTGTCATTACTTCAGGTCAAGTAAACTTGTACAAATGTAAGTATACTTATGCGGAATCACGACAGACATATCCGGTCATTTACCAATCGAGTTCGCATTTCTATTATTCAATATAACAGATACTGTGAAACCTGTTACTGAAGTTTCCATGGCGTAAGAATAGACTTGACATTTAAGATCTCACTCTGCTCTTTAAAACGACGACAAAAGAAATAACCGAGAAAAAAACTTGATTTATATCATTAAGATCGATAGAGCTGGCTAGTCCGAGAGTATAGCTATTGGGAGTAGATTATACGACCGTAGTTGTCTTTCTATTGGGCTGGCTGAATGGATGTGAATTTATTACCACCATCAATCACCCAATAATAAAAACAGTTTATACTAGAACATTCGAATTGTGCATAATTATGCATAACAATAGCGACGTGGATTATGTATCATCTGGATTTGATGTTGCATTCACTCCTATCGTGCATGTTTTTCACATAAAATCATTGGTTGATGCTGCAGGATTTAATGCCGGACGTGCATCGATTCTGAATCCAATCAATATAGAAAGGCTGGATTAGTTAACGTACTACCGAATATAATGAAAATTCGTTGTACCGATCATAATTGGAAAGTGATTAGGTCTGGATTAAATTGAGAATATTGAAACATTTTTCATTGCAATGTATAATCCTTAAGGTCGCCATGTCTGTTTGTATCTTTGTATCATCATTATTGAATACATATATCATGTAGGTGAATGGCAAAGGGTATAACTTCATTCATAATTGATAGTTTGAGATGAAATTGTTAAGTAGTTCAGGGGAACTTATCATTTGGACTAGATAGTTTTTCTATGTATGAAAGTTTATCTTAATGTTGGTTAATAGCTATTAAAACGAAGATAATTATTTTTACTCGATCTACAGATTATACACATACTACTCTAACTCAACCCACCCAACCTCCTTGAATCTTGACTCAACTCAATCGGGCTCAATGACGACGTAATAACCACCGGTAGCTGATTGCATGCAGTAGAGACCACCCGTATACAAACCAGGTGTAAATAATATGGCGTACTGGCGGTACTCTTTACTCGTAACCTACGTCATAGCACCGTAGTTCGCATTAAATATTAAATTCTATGACCGAATCCACTATATGTATCTCTTTTTACCATACAGACCAGAGAGAGATGAGACGGCATGTTTACCCATTGCGTTCATGTCTGAAAATAGCGGTACGGGAAGATGAAGACCAGGCTAATCTGAGCAGAGGACTTGAATTTTTCAGTTTTCTTAGATTTCTAAAGGGTAGATTTTAGCTACGATACGAGCTATATTTAGAAGTACACTTATGTCTTTCACTGAGAATGATATTGAAAAAACTTTCCCAAAGTTAAATATACTTGATTTTACGAGGGGAAACTTCTGCATGCAGTCCAACTTTTTTAACAACACAATTTTCCCTTTAAAACTAAAAGTTCGTTTTATAATGTTCATTTGATCCATGTTAAAGTTCGCGGGGACTTTCAAAGTTATCGTCAATATAAATATAATTGCAAAGAATAAGAATATTATAAAAAATGATACGATTTTCATTTAGTCGTCTTTTAACAATTTGCAACAATCTACTATCATAAATTGAACATACAATTTATTTGAACTACAAATCCTATTTTTCATAGGCTATAAACAAAGAGACTCGTCTGTAATTTTGTCAAACATTTTCAATATCTATTCTATTTGGTTAATTTTCTTCTCAAATTTTCCGTTTTTTTTCAATGTTGTACAAGTCTTCCTCGGTAAAATACTAAGTTTTACCTGTTGCCTAATCTTGTTCTTATTTTTTATCATCTCATTCCCTTGCCCTTGCTTATCCTGGTAACATTTGTAATCCATATTTATCTTGTTAGCTACCTTACCTTGTTTACGTTATGATAATTCCAGTTTTAATTCAATCCTATGGTTTTAAACTGAAACATTACTCTTATTTCACGAGTAAAATATGACAGTTTATCTTCGCATAGATTTTAAAAGCTCATGATATTATAAAAGCTTATCCATTTCCTTCGCCTTTCTAGTGTATATATTATCTTGGAACTACGCTCCACAGTTTTGTTTGGTAGGTTCAGTGCAGTATAATCTTAACCCCTTCGTACTTAATCTCACGTATATATATATACCCCCTCATGTATACGTACTCTATGACAGTGCGGGGTGAAGGGGTAATGTTGAAAGGAATACGAAGAGGAGGTGAGATGAGGGGGAGGGGCACTTAAATAAACCAGGAGAAACACTCACCAACGAGTACATGACGAAGTGCAGACGTACAAATGGAAATGTCGTGTTCTCCACCCCCAAACCGCACATTGAAACTACGACTACTATGGGGACATTCATACTAATAAATATCCACCACCTCCCCTCTAGCGTTCCATGCCACCTCTTTCATGCACCTATTCTCCATCATCATAAACGACAATGTAAATGCACTCCTATAGATGTGACTCTTAGGCTATCAAAATTGCTCAGTAGATATTTAGTTGCGAAATAACATCAATTAGATTTATGAACTTATATGAAGTGTTGCATTTTGCCCTGTTTCAAATTATGTTCAACATTTTATCATACTAGTGGTTTAGAAGTTGTTATCTATGAAGTATAAATAAAAACTGTGTTTATCCATACAGAGTTGAAATATGTTGTATGAAATATGAAGTGTGTATTACTTTAAATGAAGATTCTGATAACTAGACTGTTTGGGGTACAGTGGGGAGAATTATTTCAATTAGAGATAAATAGTTTTTGCCGAAGTTCTCGTCGTAAAGCCATGAATAGACTTTGTGTGAGAATTAAAGTTTTGACTTCTTCAATCTGGATTCAAAGCTTTCCTTGGTCTTTAGTGTAATGCTCTTAAGAGTTTTCGGAAAGTTCATACCCAAAGTAACACTCTCACATTCAGACTCAAACTTTTCAATATAACAACCAATAACATTAACCGAATTCTTCAGTGGTTTCATGTTGATGCGTCTAGTCTCTGGTTTTAAGCATTGAATATATGTTCGTATAACCACAAAGAAAGTTATCTAAGTATGTAAGGAAAGTGCAATTATTAACCTCAACATACGTCGCTGAGTAGTTGTAGTTTTGTTGTTAACTTATCTTGAACAATGCTGTTACGACTTTTCAAAAAGCAGAGAGAAGACGAATAAAGAGCCATTTTCGTAGATTTATTAATGACGATGTTCATTTGTCAGACACAAATTGCAATGGTGAGGTCGAGGAGTTTCGTGAATCATTGTCAAAGTTGGAAACTTTTCACCAAATTGTTCAAGAAGAGAATTAATTGGCGCAGATTGGTGGTTGACATAGGAAGGGAGATGTAAGTGACATGGCCATGCATCACTGCGAGTAGTAAGAACGCAGATAGAACGAGGGATGTTTTGTTTAAGGCTTTGGGATTGGCGTGGTTTTGTTCTAAATTATTAATAGCATTTAACCTCGTGAATAAAATATCAGACAGCGTAGTTAATCCTGTGTAAACGGAGGATTAGACTCTTTTTTATGTATAAGACGACATCAACCGCTCTACTAAGGTTTCCTGATCTTTGCTGAGAGCCATGATTTGATGGATTTGAAGACATTAAAGTTTGTCCCCAGGGAAATGCTTTTATTCACGTTTAACAGCTATACAAAAAAGGGTGACGAAGAATCTTCGTCATAGATTTTCCAACTTGACTTTAATACTAATTTTAAGGTTTCAATAAATTGTATCTCAAGAATTTTCCCAGCATGTGACGTATAATATAATTAAGTTATAGATTTCCAATTCTATCGTAACTAGTTTTTTACGAAATCTCTGTTTGGTTTGCGTTTTCAATTTAATAATCTTGTGTCGTGAAGCGAATACTGAATAACCAATATTCATCCACCGCACCTAGTTGGTAATTATAATTACGAACAGTTATCGGCGATGCATTAGGGGTTGTTAGCGTCGACGGAACAAACTAGACCACAGGTCCCAACAACAAGGACAATAATATGCACATTGCAATCCCACAGCCATTGAGTATATATATTCCACGCCCAGACAATTATTATAGTTCTTCATCGTTATAGTTCGAATGATAGGTATACCATGTGATAATTAATCACTTACAGGTGAAATATAGGCTGAATACCGCAGAGACGTTTGCATTGGTTTCCTGCTATAACAACGATAATTTATTGCATATTTATTATTTAAAACCAATTTTGAGTTGTTCTACATATTCAGTGACGAAAGTCAACATAGTTATCGCTTAAAATTTCCAATCGATGTAACTGCATGTTTCTACATAAACTTTAATTAAACTTCTAATTTAATTAAACTATTAGTTCAGTATACACAATAGAACAGCAAGCTTGGATGATAGCGAATTAGCATGATTAGATCTTAATTATCAATTAGAAAACCTATACTCTCAATACCACTATATCATTCGACGTTATCGTTTTCCTAGCAACCCTACCAACAGCTAGGTTATTTGTAGGTATCGGGTATGATCGGGTATGATAGGTATGATCGGGTGATATATGGATGATGTTCACAAAACTCATTGCATTATGCGCGAATCGAACTCGCTACCAACTCGACTTGCTAATCGCAAAGATTTAGATGACTGAGTCAGACAAGTGTCCCAAGTCTAATCATCTAGACAGTCTAATCAATTCATTCAGATTATTAGACGAGCGAAGCGAAGATTCCATTTCAGATACTAGTGAAACTCGGTCTTGTATTTATGTTTTTTTTTGTGAACGGCATACAGGTCAGACAATATAACCAATAAAATTGAAACTTTTACTACAGCCACTGGTGTCATATCAAAACAGATTGAGATTGTTTTTGAGCCAAATCGCTCCAGCACTTTCTCGGAAAATGAAATGAAAATTATTATTACGAATTATTTGAAAAGATATTTGAAAATAAACATGAGAATGGAACATTGGGAGAAAGTTTCAATTTCACCCGATTCCTAATTTCTCCCAGTTTTCATAGTTGATAGAACTTGACACTCATCACAATATATATCACAATACTCATCACAATATTGTTTTACTTGTTTTCAGGCCGCTCCCATGACAAGTCGTTCGTGCTATTCCGTCTTGGCAGTCGTGCATCTCCGGCGATCAAGAGTTTCGCCGAGACGGGCCGTTCTGACGGCCTGGAAGACCACAGCCAAGGGGCCGGGGGTGTTTATGACGAATTCATCGGACCCGCCATCAAAACGGGGGCGGGACGAACAGAGGCCGAATTCTTCGTTGACGGAAATCACTCGAGGGTAAGATGCGATAAGATTTCACGGCATCGAGATGTTATCGGTCTGCGAGGTATTTTTTTTTATTGTTTTTTCTTTTTCTCTTTTTTGACGCAGGTTTCGTTGATGTCGAAGATTACTCCGTCTCCGGATTGGTTCATAGGCATTGACAGTTTTGACCTTTGCGTCGACGGAAATTGGATCGACAGCATCACGATTGAGGTGAGTTCAATTCAAGAGTCAACTTGCTTTATGTGAGCAAAACAATTCTCCATGATTATACTCACACACACATGTATATACACATATATATATATATATATATATATATATATATATATATATATATATATATATATATATATATATATATACACACACACACACATATATATATGTATATATAATTTGTCATTTAAGATTGTTAGTTGATTATATTTGAATTAAATTGCAATGCGTTGTGCTCTGAGAAAGCGTGTTACTGTGCTGTTTTTGAAACACTTACTGTTAAGCCAGCGAAGCGGAAGTGCCGCTATTGTGCACCCCAAGTGTTCGAATGATCAACAAATAGGTCATAAACTTGTGCTATATATTGTAATGAAAGTAACAAAAAGCTTAGAGCCTGGTTCAGTTTCTCACGAGGGAGAAATATCGAGGCGTACATTGATTCCGTTATGCTTTCCGTGCGTAATAAATACAACCATGGCACCTCTACCGATTTGTTGTTTGGCGTTTCTCTATAATATATCATCTATACGTTTCATCGAATGAATATGGTAATTATTGTATAAAATTAAAATTATATATTACAATACGAAACAACATTTTCAACTTTCTGCCATTTTTTCAAACTAACTCTATTTTAAAGATTTAAATGGGAAATTCAAGTTGGAAACCCGGCACTTCCACCAAAATAATTCAGTAATTAACTGATTGCCTATTGGTATTGCCTATAGATCATGCACATATATAACATTCACTGATCAATCAATTCACTGATTTCATCAATACATTAATTAATTTCAAATCATTCCTTCATTCATTCCATCAATGTTCATTTTATCCAATGATATTAACATTTTAAAGCCCTCAGTACCGTACTTGGGCCTATTCCTTCATCTTTTTCAATGAATCAAGGTTCTATTTATCTGAATAAAATAAAGTTCAAACCTACTTTCCGTAGTTAATTGAGACCAGAAATCTACTAGACTAGAATCAGTATTTTGAGTACATATAATTAATAACATTGCATTTTTACATGAAAATGTAGCACGAAATGCTTCTTGACAAATCTGATCATATCTCAACTATGCATATTCATATATACAGGTTAGCCCGATAAAGTGTTCAATTTTTGTTATTACTTGAAAACTTCGGAAGAAATTGGCATCCAGTGGACCCTTACTTGAACTTTTTCACAACTTTTACTCTTCTTGCGAGTAATGAAAACTCCTAAAGCGATAAACTCTCATGAAAATGTCCCCTCACGTTTTGAATTTCTTTCTACCGAATCTGACTCAGTTTACAAAACTACTCAAGAGACCATTTTATCAAAAGTTTCAAGTTTTTCTAACATCATTTTATTATTTCTGTCACTATTACTTTCAATTCCCATAATTGGAATTGAAATTTGTTTCTTGATCAAAATCTTTATCAAAAGCTATTCCTTATGCAGGTTCAAAGACTACGATAGTATTGTGTTTCAAAAGATCAATGATTTAAGGTCAAATCACTTATAGGTATCGGTATTCTCTAGTTTAGTAAATATTTCTGTATTCGAATTAGTTTGTATAGCTATGTATCAATTTCGACTATCGACTATATGATAATAATAATAAAAAATTGAAAAAGTTCAAAACTATTTCTTATACTATTAATCAATCCTACTTATGCATAGTATCAATATGCAGGTGGAAAATGTTTGGAGCTCGGATGTAAGATCCCCGCATTTTCCTTATGACAAATCATCACTCAAAAATAACGTTCCTACATCTTTTAATTTAGAAAGTTGAATTGCGCTTTTTGATGAAACTCAGAGGGTATTGAAACCATGACATCCCTGAAATCTTTTTCTCTTCATTCACTCTAGAATTAAAATTATATGACAAACACCAATAACAACAATGAATATAATGACTATAGACAACCCTGAGAATGAAATTGATCCACGAGCATTCCACTCGATGTACTCGTTTTGTTACTACTTCAATAACGATTTTTACTAGCAGATAAAACGACCAATGTTGTGTAATTAATTGGACGAACGTAACAAAACACAGCATTCAAGTTTTAATAGAGCTATTAAAAAGACACAAACGGTTACAGTGTTAATGGATAGTTTGTCAGTGAACGATACAAGAACTTGTATTTTATTTAATATTTATTTTGTGATGTCAACTCGAGACCAATTATGTGGGTGTATATAAGCTGGAGGTGTGAAAATGATAGTTTGTTTGGTTTTATTACAGTTTCTAAGCGAAGCACTTGATAGTTATATTGAAAATTAATTTTAACGGTAAATATATATATATATATATATATATATATATATATATATATATATATATATATATATATATATATATATATACAATATATCAAATGATATATTAAATTTATTTCATGCGATATGAATCTCATGAAAGATTATATTCAGTATTCGCCTTGAATGCATCCACGAGTCCCTTCTTCGTCTAGCAAGGTCCAGAATACTAAAATATATAAATATAGAATAGAATATGGATTTTATCCTATTCATTCATCTATTTATTCATTTATTCATCATACTCATTGCACTTATTCATTATTCATAAATAAATAATTCTACTATAAGTATGACACCTTAATCCAGTAGGTCATCAATTGTTGAAAAATGCATTATCTATCAGAGACATTTTAAAAACAGTTGACATATAAATATACATACTGATATATTTTTTGTTAACGCAATTAAAAACGAATTGAATAGATATGAATGATAATTAAAATATTTCAAATTATCATCATGAAATATATAAACACACAATGTTTTCCTAAAATAGCATTCCATCACTTTTCAAGTAACATTGATTATATTGGATCATTTGATTATTTTGGATCTGAGGATGGAGTGGATTTAAATTAATACATTTTGAAATTGAATGTAGATTGTTTTTCAACTACAATAACGTATAAAATGAAACTATAATATATAATTCACAAATTCTTAAAATAGTTTGTGCAATCAATCATCAGGTTTAGTGTTCATCGACTTGTTCATAAGACATAATACGATCAAACTAAAATTTTACTTTTATTCTAAAAATCACTCCTGTTCCATCTGATAATCACGATGTAGTGATACCAATATACTTTATCGTGATAAAAAGAAGATTTACCCACTCTAGCCTTCCAAGTGAACTGTTTCCGGGCTCAGAATCTGAATCCATGGTCCCACTTGCCTGTAGCGCAACTATCGCTTTTATATCGAACTATATAAAACAACAGTGCTCAACAATGCTCAACAATGCTATACACGGCTCAGTGGCATTTCTATGTTTGAGGTGGCATTTGTTTTTCACGAAAATTATAGATTTTGTACGTTCAACAATGTCACCGGTACCGTATAGCCACTCTTATCTACATCTAGTTCACAAGGGAATCCGCTAAATCGCGACAGGCAAATGGAACCGTTGGCTCTGATTTGACCACAAGAAACCACAAATGCCTGCCATGTTATTAGTATGAAAATGAGTCTGTTGGTATCACTACATCGTGTCACAAACAAAAATTCCAATCTCTTTTCTCAACAATCAAAAACTTATTATCCTTTTTCATCCCCCTGGCTCTGGTTGCAAACTAGAGCCTAACGAACCAATTATTAGTCTTTGTGAGGACCAAAGGCCGTAATATTCCCCACCACTAAAAAATACCAATCCAATCTAAATATTCCACATGTCATGACATGCGTGAGGGCGGCATAGTAAAATGAGAATAAGATTATGCAATTCAAATCCTTTTTAGAAATTGTAAGATGTATTTATTCATATCTATAATGAAAGTATGAAGGATCAAAGTATTTACGGAACATTAAGATGAAAACTAACATATTGTTTCAATTCATCATTTATGCAGGCATACTCGAATAATCATTTGCAACAACAACGTTTCAATGTAAAATCTACTTTCATTGTCTTCAAACAAGTAGATTGAGATTGCCTTTTTAATTGCATGAAGAAGATGTTATTTGATTTCGCATTGAAGCGTTGCTGTTGGATTTTTTTTTCAACGGTTGTCTTCATTCACAACGTAAATGTATCAAGCAAAATAGTTTAGTTGTACGTATTGACGCTATATTTAGGAAGATATTGATATAATTCTATACATTGGTTATTATCAATTAACAACCTTAGTTGACTTTTTCCATTATTCTCCGTAATAAACAAGTCAATTCCAGTCGTTTCTTCAAAATAAATGGAAAGGTTATAAATGATTCAACTTCGTTGATTATTATGTCTACCATAGACCGTGTCTACGGCACTGTGGTTGACTAACTCAGGTCCATACCGACGGTTTTTATCGTTAAAGTGAACATTTTTATGTCTTGAACAAATTCATGACTTTTCGGTAATAAAAAAGCTTATATGCATTAAAAATTGATCACATTATCTAATAACGGTCGTAATGTACTCCTAATAGTCACGTTTATCATTATTGTGATGGGTATTATATATTGGAGTAGGGAATACCTTTTTTGTTTTTTCAGTCACTCGATAACACCAAACTTTATCATTTGGAAACTTTTCTTCATCGTTGAGGTAAACATATTCATCTGAGGGGGAAAAACTTTCGCCCAAGGGAATTTTACTCTTTTAAATAATAGATTTTTTCTATCAACATCGAAATTTGACACAAATTCAATGTCCTCAAATCTTATTAAATACAATAAAATCATGTAAAACACAAATATCATATGAAAATCATAAATATGTCAGAAGGTACGATAGTTTAGTACTGATGCGTGAAATGTTACCAAAATAAAATTTGTTGAATCTTATGTGGGCCTATATTAATTATACCAGATATTTTAAACCAACTATATCTTCAACTTATACGGACCGTGATATTCCTATAACGAGTCAACGTGATGTGAATAGTGATTATGGATTGCCACTTGCCAGTATACTTTAGAAGATACTTACGTGAATTCATGATATGAATTCACGGCAATCTCACTATACAATTCGTTTTAATGGAAATTGCCACTACAATAGTTCATAGGTTATTGTCGCTGTATCCCTTAAGGGTATAATAGAACGTCTTATAAACCTAGCCAACTATAGCCAACTGTACAGTTTGCTTACGGAAACGATAAGAAAAAAAAATGAAACAAAAAACACAGTAGACGAATTACAAATGTTTTTCATACTTTTTCATACATGAATTATTTTGAATTGAATAATTTTGACATTGTTTTCACGTCTGATACTTTATACTGAGTTATGTGGGCCGCGTTACAGTCCCATTCATTGTTAACTTACTTAAAACCATAGCTACATTTTGAAAAATAAGATACCTGGAACTAGAACTAAGAGATTGGACGTTCTACAAAAATAAAAATATCATTAATATTTCAGAATATTTCTCACCATGACAATCAACTCACTTCAATCGAAAATAATTACATATACAAACACACGTATATAGACTGCATAGGCCTACATATATATAATTATCAATAATAAATGACATCATTTTAGAGTTATTATCGTCGTGTTCGAAGAAGAATATACAATATAGGTTGAATAAAAAAAACTTCTCCTAATTCAAATATTAATAATAAAATAATTTTGAATCACATGAATACAACTGCCCCTGCCAATATGTTTGAAAATAAGTTTTATGAGATTTGATGTTTTACATATTACAATATTCTATAAATTGGAATGATTTGATTCGAGTGTTCCATAAATACAAACGGAATGAACAAAATAAATGATATGTTGGCTCATCTCCGTGCAGGTGGACCCTATCGACGCTGGTACTGATAACGGATTCACGTTCACGGCTCCCAATTGGCCGACTGAACCCCAAGGAATCGTGTACCGCATGACTAGCCGCTATCCATCACATCCGGCAGGATCTTTCTACTACCCGTACATGAAGAGACTCCCGCCGATCGCCACTTTCCAGTTTATTAAGGTGAGTTCAAGCGTTTTCTTTCCAGAATGGTTATTGCGAGATATACTGAAATCTAAGAAATGTGTTCACCAATTTCTTTACTGTTTTATGCTTCTTCCTAGAGCGCATGATATAGTTTATTTAGCGAAATACCCTTTTTGTGAGAACTCTGGAACACTCAATTATCAGAATTCCAATTAAATGGAATCACAGAAAGCTTTGTAATAACTTGAAAATGATGCACTTAAATTAATAATCACGGATCCAACATTTTCATATGAAATGTATTGAGCTGAAAAATCTTGCCCTTTAGCTGGATACCTGTGAAAATCAAAGATAAGTTGAATAATTCTCATTTTTGATAATGAATATATTAAATGGATTTGTTTTGCTTCCGCATTAGAATTTTGATCTCAATAATCGTACAATAGATATCATCAAGAAAATAATTTTTCGCCTAATCAACTTCCGTGCGATCAGAATTATTTTCAGTCCTAATAACTAGCTCATTTATTTATTCATTTCCATACAGAAACAAATTGTACGCAAACATGATGTATTTATTTGAAAATGGAGCGAATAGGCCCACACTAGAAACACTCTATGTGAACGTGATCCATGCTTTTATTTCTGAGAGTCAACATATTTTAGGATTTCAAATTGCATATCTCTGAAAAATGGATATTTGTAATAATTTATAATCTAAGTTTTTGTTTATAAATCAGAGAGGCACGTGAAAGGGTTCCTTTCGGAAAAAGCACATAAAAACTGTTATAACCCACGCGACTAATTCAAACTTTTCTTGTTATAAATTATTTTGATGTTATGAACACAGATTTTCCATTTTCCTGAAAGTTTTGTTTCGTTTATTGTTGTTTACATGGTTAGCGTGTAAATTCCCTCCTCGGATACTTTTAAACATATTATATAATGTTATAGTATATGCTAAGATGTTAGCACGTCAGTAAGATGTTGCAGATTTCGCTCAAGAAACACATCAGGGCACGTTACGTCCTTGAAAATGGCTCCTCACATATCAGAATATAATAATATTATGTTACCATTCTTTCGTGCTTCGTTAGTGCACCTCTTATTTCGCCGTTATAACGCGTTTTTCGTGTGACGACTGAGGAGCCAATATCACGATAGCCCATCACATATCTCCGGTCTTGAACATTTCAACGGCCAGCATTCGTTAGTACCGGTGGGTCATCCAAATATGATTGAATGAGCAAAGCGAAGACCTAATCTCGAAAAAAAATAACATTTTGTTCTCTTTGTTCGCGCTCCACATGTCAAACGATAGAAAATGTTTGATGCAATTTGGCATGTACTATTATGTCACCTTCCATACTGTATAGTTTTGAGCCGCAATTAATTGGACCATATTCATAATAAAAATAGGTGGAGAAATTTTGAAAAATAAATAAAAATACTCAGGAGTAAAAATATGTAGAAAAAATACTTCAAATGAATACAAATTTCTACGGAATTTAAGTACACTAATTATAAACATAATTTCAAAGTTATTCGAGATCGAGTTAGCGAAATATGGGATTTTTGGCGCTAACTTTTGAACGCTATAAGATATCCAAATTACGATTTTTTTTTTTTTTTTTTAATGTTGCTTAACGATCCCACCAACAGCTGGGTTATACGGGGGTACGAATGAGCGGGTGATAATGAAACGATGAAGTGATGATGGGTGAAAGGACGTTTACAAAAACCCATGCCTTATGCGGGATTCGAACCCACGCCCATCGGTGACTTCAGTTACTACCGCTAGCGATAGTTGACTTAGCCACCGGGGCGGCTCCAAATTATGATACAAGAGAAACAGAGATATGTTTGATACCTTCAATTTGGAGTCAGTTATAAATACCCAACTAATATCGCATATTTATCAAACATATATAGATAAACATACTTTTTAGCTTTATAAGTCTGACAATTATGCGTTCTGAGATAAATAGTTGTAGCTCATACCAACTTGAAGGTATTGAAAATACATGTGTTTACTCAGTACCGGTATTAGAAGTTTGATATCACATACCATTCTAAAGTTACAATGAATAAACTGTTATTCCGCTAAATCGACTCCCATGCATTCTTTGAAAAAAACAATCAAGGAAATCAACAAGTAAATCCAATGAGATCATAAAACGACTGAAATAATCAATAGGTAGTCAGTAAAGAAGTGAGTTGAATAGATTCAAAATCAAGGTATGGCAGCCTAGTATATAAAGCTTTCCATTGCATATCATACAAAATCTCGCTCATCATACAAAGTATCTACTGCGTTTCCCTAGTATGAATATATGTGATCAGAAAACCCGGCACCTCCACCTATTGGTCACTATTTCATATACTCGCATCAAATCATATGCCGCGACATCAGTTTTGCAACCAAGTGTCCCATCATGCACCGCAGTCACGATTTTATGATACATATCATATCCTTTTACTGTCGCTAATAAACTCAGCGGAGGAGAGTTACAAAACACAGTAACAAAACTCGTCCAGAGAAATTACATTTTAAAAATTCATCCAACTTGCGTCAAATACACTATACAGCCACTGCGCTTTAACGTTGTTAAACATAGTTTAGTATTTATTTTGAAACTCCAGAAACATTAAATTGATCTGAATTATGATACGGTCTTCTCCTTCACTATATATGTCCTCAACTCTTGAAATGGGATTTGATTCACAAACAAATTGGTTTACTTTCTCTGATGTGGGCTTTATTTAAATGAAGTTACAAATCGCCCGCATGTGAAATTTGGTTTACTAAAATACATTTTATATAAACGTATACGGGAATAAGATTGAAGTAATGAGTAAATCGAATCAAGAATGTCAAGACGTAATCTTTTTCTCCGTATAGCGGAGACTCCCCGACATCACTCTAACGTCATTGTGTGCGTGCGCTAGAGATTTGCCCACAACGTTACATCGGGGAAGTTTTACCAATAGTTCGATAATGTTGTCACGGCCAACGTCACCGAAATGGAGTGAGGACTGCCGTGACTATGTTTACAATATCGACGTCGTTAAACCTCGGGAAAAAAACACCAAATAAACCCCCTGATGTTTTGCAACGCCACGTATTACTAAGCCCCCGAGTGGATCAAAATAATGGTACTTTTCCATTCCTGGAACTCCCCAACACATTTTAGAAAAGCCGTTAAGATCATCGAAATGTGAAACATTTATACTGAATCACTTTGCATCCTTTTTTAATATTTCAAAATGAACACAAAAAAGGCACGGGAAAAGTTTGGAAATCATAAAACTTTTCTGTTTTAACTTGAAGTATTATATTTTGTAAAATATATGTTCGGTCTGTAGGTCTCTAGGGACGCAGCTTTTAGAATATACTTCCCAGTCCCAGGTATAGGATAGGTTAAGTTCTCGACTGCAAGATTGTGTATGTGATCAATAATAAATCCATCTCCAGTGGGACTTAATCATGACTAGTACGCTTGTACCTATGAGAGATCGCAGAATGTTGTTTTATTGTGTCTGAGGAATTACTAAGTGAAAAGAAGCAATGCCGTAAATAATACAATGCTTTATATTCGCATGCAACGTATAATACGTGAATTGCTGTAACATCGAGTTCTATCCAGCTAGCTTGTGTGGCAAATATAAGTACGATATGTCTGACGGTGGGTGGTGGTGGTGGTGGGGGGGGGGATGAGTAAAATTTTTGTGCTATCTTTCTATGGGTTCTCGTGGTCGTTCTCGTGGTCGATGCAATTTGAAAAGGTTCAAGTGACATTGTTTTATACACACACATACACACACTCATACACACTTACATATATATGTGTGTATATATATATATATATATATATATATATATATATATATATATATATATATATATATATATATATATATATATATATATATATATGTAGGCACTATATACATAGATATCTTTCTAGCAGCTTCGTCTACTACACAGTTGAAGACTGAATTACGATAATTTTATTCATTATTTTGAATATGTTCGCCGCCGTTTCAATCTCGTTTACACGGAACATCGAATCAGCAATTTACCGTGATAGTTTATATTGACAATGGAATCAATGACAATTGTAACGAATGTAATCAGAATCAACGTTCGTGAACTGGAGTGTGGCTAACTCGCAATATCTCACAATTCTAAAGACATTAATTTTGATTGGATAGCATTTTCTTTGTGTGAATGACTACTGATTTGGTTTCGAATATATATATATATATATATATATATATATATATATATATATATATATATATATATATATATATATATATATATATACGTATACATAAATACGAGGTCGAACAATGTATTCAAGTCAACGTTTCGTTTCAAGAAAGGAATGATCAATGTGTAAAGCAAATCTCTTATGGAAAGAGAGACGTCACATTCAACGAAATTGTAATCGGAAATCGACTGTTGGTTGATACAACGGTTGTCAAAAATAACTGATAAGACGCAATAAATCAATCATTCTTTTCTTATTTTCATTCATCTCACGATGTTCGTGTGTTTACTCATGAAAATACATTGTTTTAATTGAATATTAGATATTTCAATCGATTTGAAAAATATAATTAATTTGAAAAATCAATTATATATTATAGGAAAATTATATGAAAATATTGGATATTGGTGTTTTTTCAAGTAGGCCTAATGTTCAAGTGTTGATGTATGATGGATGTTGATGATAAGAGATAATTTGATTCTACTGTTGAAATATATGTTGAAATACATTAGTATAATTAACATATAGTAATAAGTAGTGTCAATCTGATATATATGCACGTTCCGTACAAAAGCAGTAGCAGTGAAAAATGTAGTTCAAACGTCGAACTTGAAACTCTGAAGTTGAACGTTCTACAATTGTAATTCATTCCATTTCATTTTAATAGTTATATTGCATCAAATTTCCATTGAAAACTTTGCATTCACGATACGCATTTACCAAATATTCATATCGAATATAGATCTATTCGGTGCTGAAATCAGCCATTGAAATGAAAAAATTGCTGAAGATGAATGCTTAATATATTCTTAAAGAGAATAAAGAAACAAACTTTGCAAAAAAAATTGTCTTGAAAGCATTGTTAGTTTTAGATACCACGCACATACGATCACGTTCCTGAAGACACATCGATACACCGGTATACATAGAATAATTCTCCAGGGAGAAGTTCAACAGTTAAAAGAGGTGGCTAGTGGAAATTTCGTCTCCATCACATAGGTGAGGAGGGGAGGGGGTGGTTATGGGCGCAGGGGGGAACTGAATGGGTGGATTTATCGGTCACTATGCGGATCGTGGCTGCTAGTTTCACTGCTGATCCGGTGTATTTTTTATACGGGTTTCGTGTTATATACGGGTGGTCCAATTACCAACCGGTTGTTATTGCGGACTTGGCAGGAACATATACGACACCCACGGGGGTGTGACCGCACACACATCCACAGTCGAACACGCGCACTCGCGGACATTCATGTATGCATGCGTTTACCATCCCCTACAGCATCTCCACCTGAATTTCCCCGCTTCCTTCCACTCACATCTCTCCCCTATACACAACCCTTTGTTTACCGCGGACACAGATTCTGTAAACAACCCTTATCCCCAACAATAAACAGAAGACCTTCGTCGTGACATTAAACTTCAGAATACACGAGATCGTTCAGCGTTACGACTTGTACAACTCGATTTCCTTCTACACCTAATCATATATATACCGACAACTTTGTAGTATAATATATATTCTTCTCGTGATTTCAATTTCAAATTTTTATTTACTTGAAGTTGTATTTTATTCATGTTATATATACATATAACGGCGTTCGGAATTCGGAACCACGTCTGTGGCAGAGAACAATTTCAAATAGAAATGGGTGATATTTCAGAGTTCGACAATATTTTACACCAGATGTTACTTGTGACGAGTGACTTTCGTATTGAACGTAAATATTCTTTCTCTTTTATTATTTCCAGATAAAGGAATATGAATTGACGGAAGTGTTTCACCATTCCGAAGACGACCGAAGGTATGACGTGCTGAAAATGGAGCACATCACACACAACACAATCGAAGTGTTCAACAATAACGACATCGAGGCCGAAATCGAGGAAGAACGACAGGAACAAGAACGTCATCTCGTGTCTCTTTCACCTCTGGCGATGACACCGCTCCGTAACTTGTTCACGTCGACGACGACCACAACGACGACGCCGGCGACGACGTCCGAGCCGACCGAACCGACGCCGGGGACGACGCAGGAGGCGGTGATCGCTGCCGCCGCTATCATACCTCGAGGTGACAAGGATGCGATTCTTAACAGCATTGTTGAGACGTACAGGGGCGGGGCTGGTAAAGAACATCATCGTAAGAAGTATCGAGGAAAGCCAAGGAAAAACGTTAGGAAGATGAGTAAGTACACATTGAAGAGTTGATGATGTCTTGGTGTTTAGCTTCTCTCTCTATATAGGCCCTATGTCAAGTAAATTTTAATTAATCTAGATTCAAACAAAGTCAAAATGAATATTGTTTACATTGTCATAAAAGTAATTACCATCCTTTAACATGGATAAATTGCAACACCTATTCATTCCTGTATTTTCCTGTTTATTAATATAGAAATGCAATTAATGTGTGTAAATTGAAAGTCATCTCTTCAAATCATTATCATAAGTGCTATATAATATCGTATTCAAGTACAGTTCTATTGTAAAACATAATATGATTTAAGACAGTAATTCAAGCTGTGCATGTTGAACGTACACGCTGATAGCAAAGAAAATACGGTCTTTTTACATAAAAGAAATTTCATTTATTATTCTGGAATATATTGAATGGAGCTGAAACATTTTGTTGGAAATTAATATTTCCACTTGACAGATCTGCATATTATTTAAAATTCTTCCTCCAACGATTCCATAGAATGTAAATCTCTGTGCATTTGAGATGTCATTGTTCCCCTATAAATACATTTTTCACGATTCATTCTTATTTATTCCATCATTTTTTATTTAATTCATATTGAGTTTTGACGATGCACTGTAACTAAGATTTATTGGCGACGGTTAATGATGGACTATGTATGATGGGACGATGATATGAAAGGTTTTGAACAGTGGAAAAAACGGATTCATTCTAACGACAGACGGAAACCCAGAACAACCTTAGGATGATTGGCCATGGCGGGAATCGAAAACCCTTCTCCGACCTGACGTCTGTTTCAAAAGCAAAGCCTTCACTAACTGAGCCATGGACGGCTATTTAATCATTATTCGTGTACTATATATGTGTCATTTTTTATATATACCATACATCGTGAATCTTCTAAATGGACAAAAACAGACTCCGCTGTATTTCGAATAGTTTTTTTTCAAGTTTCAAAAAATTTCAAGAAAATACGGCCTTTGACTCGCGGAGAGACACGATGATGCATGAAATATGTATATACCAGGAAAGCAAAGTAGACAACGAAAGAAAAGAGAGAAAATATCTAAAACAATGTGAGCTTTTAGGCGTGTATATATATATATATATATATATATATATATATATATATATATATATATATATATGCGCTTTATGTAGAACAGAGAGAGAGAGAGAGAGAGAGAGAGATGTCAGTCGAGCACTAAAAACGCGATAAGGTGGAAGAGAGCGTCACGACCGACCACCCCTGCTTTTCACGTTTCCGTTCACTTTTGAAAACTACTCGCTGAGAGTAAAATACGCGTAGTTCAAAACGACATGAATGTGTTCTCTCTTTTTACAGTTTTTTTAATAATACGCGTATAATATTATATTTTTGTTGAAAATCTCGTATACCTTTTCTCTTTCTGTACACAAAGGGCTTCAACTTCTAACGGTATATAATTTGATTACGAAATGTAATTTCAAAGTGAGTTATAATTGAATTATTTTTCTTGTCAGTTTTATTTTGATTATGAACCAATGTTATATAATAAGCTTAGTCATAGTGCACGGAATTCTAATTCAAAGTTGATAAGTTTTTCTGCTTAAATGAATTATGTCCATATACTTATTTCATAAATTGATGTATAATATCTTGACAAATGAAAATATGAGTACTATATGACCATCGAAGAAACTGCGTGCAAGCATGGACAACATAAAATGTCTACATAAAATTTTAAAAAGCTAAAGTTCCAAAAAAAACAGTCTCGCGATACTCTAATATTTAAACGTATCTTGTGTGTGGTCCTTATGCAAAATCACAATTTCTTAATACATGATCGACCGATTACTTCATATACACGTAATAATAGAACTTATGTCTCCTCTCAAAAAGGCCAGTAAAAACCAAATTTTATGCTCAAAACCACTATATAACTTTAAAATCAAAATTATTCATACAAGTTATAGTGTCAAACTCTGAACTACCTATTCAAGCTAAGTGAGACATACTAGTTTCAAGTGGAGGTGCCGGGTTTCAAATGCGTTCAGTTATTATTATTATCAGCATCAGAAACTGTAGATCAAATTCAAATAAGAATGGACAATTCCTTTCAAAAGTTCCCAGCCTCCAGGAATTCCCCCATATCCTCCACTCACGCACGACCCCTTTCCATTTAAGCAAATAGCTTACAGCAACGTAATGAGGACACGCGTATTGAGACCAGGTTACTCTTCTGTATGGTTGAATCGTGAAGTATTACTCGAAGTACAAACTTTGATGTAACTCTTCATTGCAATGTATACCTTGTGGTCATCAATTGACTCAGTTTACAGAGCCGTGCATTGTCCACAGAGTCGATGTTCACGTAAAACTCGTATATAACTTACACATTGAGTCAGTTTAATCGAAGCGTGTGGGTTAAAACCCTTCATTAACCTATTGGCTTAATTTCACCTTTGTACCTGACCCTGTCTCTGATGTCAAATGAGCTTACGTTGTTGTCGAACTATCCACGCAAGAGAATTTCGTATACTTAGAAGGCCAACATAATTATAAAAACTTCATCAAACACCTAATCTCACTGTAATTTTTTTAAGATTTAACGCTTTTGATAGATTCATTTGGGTTTCTTATCGTTATTCTCGTCCTGAAATAATAATAGCACTAAACATTCAATAGTTTTACAGACAAAATGATGATATTCGTGTTTGTTATATCAGGAGACAACCTATTTCTTTCGTAGATGAAAGAACAACACATAATTGTTAGTACCGTATATAATATCAATATCAATTTATATCAATCATTATAAACCCTCAACATACCACATCTATACAAACATAACCATGATATTTGTATTTTTCATGTTGTTAGACGACTTTCTTCTTACGAGGATACAAGTACTACTTACATATTTAATCTTAGTATATTATATATAATGATACATAATCAGAATAATGATAAAACCATAACACCACATAGCAATACGAACATAACCATGATATTTTGATGACGTTATGTTGGTAGACGACTTTCTGCTCTCGTGCATACAAAAAAGTATAACTTATACTTTGGGTCAGTTTAATCGAAGCGTTAATCTATTGGCTCAATTTCACCTTTGTACTCGACCCATGCCTCTGATGTGACATTAGTTTACGTCGTTGGTCGACCTGCTAATGAACATGGAACTCACCTTTTCAGGGCCCCCACGCGATTGCCGTGTGGACGAGTGGTCAGCATGGGGCGAGTGCAGCAAATCATGCGGAATCGGCGAGATGCAACGACGTCGCGAGGTGCTAAAACATGCCCGACGCGGCGGTCGTGTCTGTCCCCCATTGGTCGATGTGAAATGGTGCGGTAGCGCGCGTGCATGCTCAAAGGGCTACTTCAATTGGTAGGGGCCCGTTGTTGCGACTCGCAGACATTCAACTCAAATGATTGACCGCTTGCGGTAGAATGCATTTCGTATGTGTGATGTGTTGCTATGACGCGTCACGCAAACCACAATAAGAAGACGACTGTGTTTTAGACAATCCGAGAACATACCTTCAGTTGTCTTCGAAAAATAAAAATAAACATAAATGCTGGCTTGGTGACGTGAGTGTAATTGCCGTTATCAAACAAAGATAATAGCGAGTATAAATGAACATAATACATATTTCCGGTAACATGAGTACGTTGTTTCGTAAAAAAATCTTACGAATGTACATTCTTATTATTTTAGTTCTCAATATAGAATATTTCAACACTGCAGAGTTTCACATGGATGCTCAAAAAATGGATGTTTTTACTATATAAATCATTTTTACAAAGGTAGAAGATTTGATCATCATCATAGTATTTACATTTGGAGACAGTGCTTTCCCAAAGATCGCAACGTCTAAAAGATATCGATTTGTGTGTGTTTATTGTGTATAGAGCAAAGGTATATATATACATATATACAAGTTCTATGTCGTATGGTCTCAGTGTTGTACTGGAATAATATTGTTCTATAGCGACTGACTGTGGTGCGGAACTAATGCTACTTGATGAATACGACGGTCCCAAGAGGTCCACGCTAGATCAATGCTGTTTCTTCACTATATATATGTACCTATATTGTATTGTACCTTCTAGTTCTAGAGTTCTACATAATAATATAAGTCTCAGTCAACTGTTCTTGTATATATTATTATAATATATCAGAGGGTGGTGCTATAAACTCTTAACCATCTTCGTGTGTCAATAAATGGCAGTATTGATGTTGGAAACTTTCATTACGATGTGTGTTTTTTCTCTGCAATTATGGTACCCGTGTAATCCCCTTTCGTTTTTATTAGTAGGTTTTTATTACAGTTGTCGGTCACGTTAGGGGATGATATTATTTCCTGTCCGATGTAAGCCTCATCTACTTTTACCTCACCCATCAAAACTGTTTGCTTAAAGCTTATCTCGTCCAATAATACGCGGGGTCCTTTTTTACTTCTATCTACGCGAATCCCTTTTTACCACGTTCTATCTCCCTCGCACACTTTATTGGATTGCCTCATCTTTACCATCCCATCTTCTCACATCTACTTTAATTATGTATATTTTCATCATTTATTCGGGCGTTCTGTTTATCTCGGTGTACACAAATCCTTTTGCCTTTTCTGGTTTTCAAATGTTTATTTTTACCCCCTCTACTGATATCACTTCTCGTATAACTTTCTCGGGCACACACACACATGGAGGGCTCTAAATTATCATGACTGCTCCAAAAATCAGAAATTCGTACTCCTAGAATAAATCCCTTCCTTCTTACACTATTCGTGAAATTACTCAGCAGTGTGGTGGTACTGACAGTGAGGAGTTATTATATCTGGATATGACTAGATTTATTTCCTGAGTATAGTTTACGAGTATAGAAAATATTGCTCGATTTTTTTTCTCCAGAGAGAAGCACTGCTGTAAGGTAATTCAGTCAAGAGCTAGTACGCAGTTAGTGTGCAGAAGTATCAGGATTTTATAATGACTTCTCGATGGCAAAAGTTTTTATTTTATTCATTTTTTCAACATCAATACCAATATTTTACTCACAAACATACCCGAAAACGTTCAAGTGCAGGTTGGTCTATAATTTACTTCATATAGCCTATCAAATTATTCACATACTAAAATTCGATTTTTCCACAATATTATTTTAGTTTATAGTTTAATTTTAATTTATTGCTTTTATTTGCATATGTTTGTAACACAATAATTTAATTTTCAAGTTTTCTATTTTAATTTTTGATAATGACAACAAAATACCCAGTTTCACATTATTGTATCTTGTCTGTCTTATAGATATATTAGGATTGTTGGTATGCATAACTTTCATGAATTGCATTATTAAAAAATATTATCCACCCATTTCTATTTCCGACTCACTAATTCACTTCAATTAGATTACAGATAAACGATTAATTTATTCAATTGGATCAATAATAAAAATGAGTCTTTATTCTATATCTGTATTGTGACATTGGTGGTACTGGTATCACAACTGTCTCAATAAGACAGTCAATATTAATGAGGTTGAATATCAAATTTCATAAATTATTCAATTATCCTCAACCAGATGAGATAATTACCGCGAAAAATTATAATTATTCAAAATGTCTAAATGACTTTTAGGGAAAACCATCTAGCTTGAAATCTGAGACGTATACAACTTGCCTCTCCTTTAATGTTAAGTAATGCCTACACACCGAACTAATCCCCTATTAGTCTGATCCGATTACTTAAAACAACCCCATCTTGTGGGATGGGAAGATACATGGCAAAATTGCGATATTAAACCCAAGGCTCATACTTAATATATTCATTGTGGTGTGTATAGCGCTGGGGAAGTTATTATCACGTATATATATATAGCGGTGCCTTTACGTTAGTTCTATGTATCTCTAGTAACATGCCTAATCTAGATTCACTGCTCTGCTTTGGTTCTGCCGCATTATAAGCTGCTAGCAACAATAGCCTTACGGTAAGCAAATCATAACATACGAGATAATCTGACATAGAACACTGGAGCAATCAATGAAGCAAAGTTATTAATAATTATTTATAGCCAAGTGAAGAGTGGTTTTATATTTTCGAACACTTAAGCTTCTAAAGGTCAACTTTAATATATTTGGGTCAAGATGGATGATTTTGCACATAATGTGTGGAACAGGCACCATGATTGTGAAACAGAAAACGTAATTACATATTACAATGAAGGAAGAAAATTAATATAACGGTACTTCATGTGTTAATTTCAGTAAATATGAAATGTACTATAGTACTAACGAAATTAACAAATTAGCTAGCGTAAACTCATGGAGCGTTATAGGTTACAATATTCCCAGGTTTGTGTAGCTTATTTAATTCGTTCAGAGGAAATGAACAAAACAGGTATTCAATTATCCTTAGAGCCCATTTAATTTAATACTCAAAACATAGCATAAAATGCTAATATATAAATAAATATATATATATATATATATATATATATATATATATATATATATATATATATATATATATATATATATATATATATATATATATATATACAGGGACGTCGGAACACTTGAAAGTTGGGGGAGGCAAGTTCAACAATTGAGTCCCACGGGGGAACAAATAAGTTAATGAAGTTAATGAACAAATAAAAGTTAAAAAAGACAGCCAATTTCAACAAAGTGGGTTTCAACAGGAAACAACGAGACAAATTGAGTCTTGCAAGACCTTTTTCTTGCCCCCCTGCCTCCCACCCCCTCCCCCTGGTCCCGACGCCAGTGTATATATATATATATATATATATATATATATATATATATATATATATATATATATATATATATATATATATATATATATGTATATATATGTGAGCACGGAGATTTTCGCGGCCAATGGTTGATGGTAAAAATGTTTCCACGGTAAGTTTGCTGCGATTAGAAAGCATGTTGGGTCCTAAAAAGGACCGGTTTATGCGACGTTTCGCTGGAATTTCATCCAGCATCATCAGGCGACGGTGGTAAGTGGTCGAACCTCTTACACTTTTCGACCACTTACCACCGTCGCCTGATGATGCTGGATGAAATTCCAGCGAAACGTCGCATAAACCGGTCCTTTTTAGGACCCAACATGCTTTCTAATCGCAGCAAACTTACCGTATATATATATATATATATATATATATATATATATATATATATATATATATATATATATATATATATATATATATACGCATGTAAATAAACTAATCATTTCATAATTATACGCAAGTACCGGTATACGTACAGCTTGAAGCAAAAGTAAAAGTCTGTTTTTCTGACGACTGGAGGGTAGGCAACTTGTCAGCCAAACCGGCCAAACGCTAGAAACCGGTGTGGGGGGGTCAGGCCAGGATCCAAAGTCCATATGCAGGTATACTGATGAAATAGGAATAGCATTGATTGAATGTATCACAGTTCGAAATATGAAGTAAAATAATTGAAGATATATTTTAGTATAGTTTCTGCTACTGAGATAATGCAATACTTGCAGAACATTGGACAAGACGCAACAGCAAATACACATTCAATTCAATTACAATTTCGAATAACTTCATACTGTACAAAAATTGTAGTTCTGTGTTACATCTGAAATAGGCCATCTGTCAAATATGGTGATTGATTAGAGATGGTATATGGTATATACACACACATACACACACATATATATATATATATATATATATATATATATATATATATATATATATATATATATATATATACACACATTTTTTATAAATACAAAGTCAATGAGAAACAATTCTTCAAAATTCAAACTCAATCGATCAAGCGTGCCATTTTAGAAATATGACAATATGGTTTTCTTTCGCACTTTTAAATCTATTATTATCTATCTTATCTCAAAAATATAAAATTCCGATCCGATTTTCCGTAATTTGTTGAATATATCACCCAGTTGGATAATATGAGGCTTTTTTGTTAGTCAAGAGCAACGAGTGTGTCTTTTCATCAGAGTAAAATGCATGCTACTCACCCACACACAAACACAATATTTCTCCTCCATAATTTTGTTCACAATTTAGCGGAACATCTGATAGGCCTATCATAAGTTCTATTTTAACGAATAATTTGTATCATGAATTTTTGTTGAATTTTGCTAGTATATTTTTATTATATTTTTTAATTGTGCATTCGGTTTTTGAATTGTTTAGGGTCCTTTATAGCCTGATTGACAGGCTGAAATATACATTATCTGTGCAAGTGTGAAAATCATCTCCCAACTTGTAAGAATTTTAGTACCAAATACTTGGCTCTGATTATTTATTGAATCTATTACAAAAAATGGTAATAAAAAAAGTGGAAAACTCACTATATATATGTAATAGCTCGATCTTAATATGCATATAGGCCTACTGTTTCAAATTTCATCACTTTTCATCACTTTTGAGATTGAATGGGGATCTACACACCTACGTCAGATCTTCAATGAAAATTTCTTATCGTCCTTCAACGGACCAAATTTCACTTTTTTCAATGAACTAGGCGAACGCAGAATATGCGTTGTGTGATGAGCGAGATATCTAGAAAGTAAAATCTAAAACTCTACACACCTTGATCATATAAAATATACTTCATTCGATACCAGCGAATCTAGAGAGCCGTGAATTAACAATGCAACATTTTCGTTTATTATCTATATTCAATGAATAAAAAATAAAAAAGTTTGGAGAGAACTTTTTATTCATGAAAAATAGAAATTATGGTTTCAAAACAGCTACATCGCGGACACGGAATAAAAAATCAAATATAAATGAGTGACAAATCATGTGGAGTATAATGATAATACAGAATTATAAGACATGGAAGACAATAATATCTAAAATCGTTGGTAAATAACTAACAATAAGGAATATGATTATGACAATCAATTTCAAGAATGTGTGGGTCAAATAAGTTTTTTCTCAATTTGGCCAATTTGATGAGTTTGGCCAATGCAAACGTTGGAATTGTTTACTATCCCTAAAATTATTACCCTAGATGTATTGTTCATGAGTTACATTATGACAAACGATTGTTTTGGGGTGGTAAGAACGAACGCACGAAACTATAACTATACGAACGATCCTACCGTGTATCCTTAGTCTCAGTTGGGAAACGATGATGTATGTATACAGTTTCGATGTTTGAAAAAAAAGTCTAAAGGTGAATGATACCTAGAAAAATATCATGTTTTCTTCCGACTCGATTTGGACTGATGGATGAGGGCTCTGAAATCGCTCATCCAACTATTGTATTCTGAAAAACTAGGCAAACGCAGCATTTGAGTGGTAGGTTGAGCGAGATATTTATATGAAATACAGTCGAAAACTCTACACGCATTGACTGGTCTTCGGTATAGCTCATCCAAATATTTTAAATTTTACAGATCAAATTACACAATAATTCTGTCCATGCTTTTTGAATATTATGATTAATGAATACAAATCATGGAGTCCAACTATGAAAATATTCCCTAGACTCCTATGAATTTTCTTTTCTTTGTATTTTACTTCATATATCAAACTAGTTTCACGTTCATGATCATATTGTTCTTTTCCCACTAAGTTATGAAAGATGTAGCATTACATACAAAATTTGGCTTAAATAAAGGAATACAAAATATTCATTCAAATGCCATGTGATGAGAATATAACTATATTGTATTTTATTCCATACTACATTTTATTTTCGAAAACAATCCACCATTTCGAGGTGAGATTCTCAAAATCAACTAAACACTTGAATCGAATCGTGAATGAAATTGTCAGAAACTATGCACTCATAAAACCTTAATTCGATTATTTGTTCAGAGTTTTTCATAAACAATTTCGCCTGAAACAAAAAAAAATAGTCATATGAGAATTTAAGAATTTGCGTTTCTGACCATTTGAGAGCAAAATGTTCTTTTCTTCTACTTCGTAATGGAATAATTTCAACTCACATTATGAATTGACAACAATGGCAACAACCCTTAAAACCTGTTTAACTAGTTAAATGGCAACATTGCTTGATAATACGATGATTTACAAGTACGCAGATCAAACTGCATGTGAGCTTCAAACAGAATCGTTCAAATCAGTCAGTATACCTGTGATGAGACTTTGCACCCTGGCCCTCACCGGTTTCTAGAGTGTCTGACAAGTTGCCCACCCCCCAGACCTCAGAAAAAAAGAGACTTTTACTTTTGCTTCAAGCTGTACATACAATAAAGACATAGTTATTTATAGCTATCCAAATTCAATAAAGATAACAGAAAAGTAAAGAAATTCAGAAGACACCTGTTCTTAAATAGCCCATGGAATAGCGTTTACGTATACGTACAATCTTCACGGTATTGTTGATTTAGTTCTTACTCGTTAGAATATTCAACAGTTTCTTTGCACGATCCAGTTTGTAGCACCGGTTGGGGTATGATTTTGACGTGCTCGTCACTTGTTCTCATATTCAGCCGCGTCACTCGCTTCAGGCCACAGCCGTATGATAAATTACTTCATCATCCCCTTCTTTCTCCCACCCCCTACTCCTACTCAACCCTTCCTCAACCCTTTACCACCCCTTCATTATAATTAGCAGACAGATCTACGGCTCTATACCTCAGTCAGTACGGTCCAGCCACTCGTTTTGTCACATTTGCATGCATCTATGCAACAGTCGTGTTAGCGTTGAGTAATGCTGATCTTGTTATTTTAATTGAGTAGACCACTCAGCCGAATTATCCGCTTAATGTACGTCGTAATCATACCCTTCATTAAGCGCTAACTTTTTAACCTCCATATTTTAACACCTTTTAGGTCTGCTATTTCAATAGTCCGTTAGAGAGTCCGTTAACTGGTAAGTCAATAAGATAACACAGGTAACCAAAGGAGATAATGAATGAAAGTTGATTAACTTTCAATTTTTTTTATATATATATATATATATATATATATAGTTTTTATCAAAAACACTGCCGACAATACGGTTGCCACTTGGACACAGAATAACACAAAATACCAAAATAACAAATATAAATAACAAAAAATTATTCTGAATAATTATCTAATAAACAAATTATACACTAGAGAGAAATTATATAAAACACAATGGAAAAAAATATTAAAAATATATATATATATATATATATATATATATATATATATATATATATATATATATATATATATATATATATATATATATATATATACGTATATTATATACACACTATATTTAAGTCATGTGGTTTAATTGAGCAACTGGGAAACTTGAGCATGACAGCTTCTGTTTGATTGTAAACCCGACCTTCAGTTTACTTTTACGAATCATGTCCACTTTGACAGCTTTACTTTTTGTATGCAACTCATGCTATATATAACACATTTGTGGATACGAACGAATGCAATTTACTTTATACGGTAGTTAAACAATTATAAACTTTAGTTGGTTATTTAATATTCTTATACCATCATTCACTGTAGCGGTGGGAATTTAAACAATCAATACTTGATAGCCTATTTTCAGGGGTATTTTTTGGAGGACCAGGGTGAATTAGGCTTGCCTCCGGTTGATTTGGAATTGTAATAATATTTTGTAGCTATATACCAAATTACGTGCCGGTAATCGGAAATGCAATATTCCGGTGAAATTATTATATTTATTAATTTATTTATGTTAATTATATTGCTCTATATGTCAAGTTTCACTTCATGCTTTACTGACAAATAACAACAGAAAATCGTAGGGCCTATAACTCATTGAAAAATCTATTACGATCACATTATCTAAAATTGATAACAAAATTAATAAAATGGTATAGATTTTGATTTCGATCATACTCCAGACAATTTCAGAATTTTAATTTCGATTTCAATTACAGTTTTCATCAATTTGGAATAAAAATTTATATTTATATTTCACTTCCACAAAATATCATTTAATTACGATTTCGAATTCCATTTCACTTCACGAGTCTTTCCTAGTAAGATTTAGTAGGTAGTCATTTTATTAAATGTAATATATAGTCACTTATACTTTTTACTAACCAATGTGAGTAAACAAGGAGCTTAAATTAAAATATGTCAAATATTGAGCAAATGAAGACTTTCATTACATTACATGGCCAGCTGTAGACCGCTTCTGAGTTTTCCCAATTACGCATTTTCGTTGTGTGAGTATGGCAATTAATTTCAACAGCGCCGATTATTTTTAAACTTTAAATGGGATAAATCGAGCCAACATGCCCACTAACAATTTCTTCTTCAAATAATGAGATAATATTTTTGGTACTATAGAGAGGATACTCTAATAAATTACAGCACAGAACAGAATCCAATAATTTTCATCTGTGCTCGGACGCCTACGAGCGCTATCGTACTCAACTAGCGCTTGTGGATGTATAATTTCCTGTACTGCCGGATAGAGGAAAGGCTAGCCGAGATCAACAGAGAAATGAGAATCATATTGCATTACAGACTTGCAACAAACATTTGTTACAATATGCGACAATGGTCAACTGTGAACAACGGGTCTTTATTTTATTTCAGGTGAAGACATGAAGTCTTAGTTAGTCATAGTTAGTTTATCCTAGTACTTCGCAAATCATGTTATTTTTGTTTAATCTTATTAGATTAAGCCGGGATGGTACCCACAATAAGTCGGCCATAACCGCTTCCTTCCCACTATCCTTCCCATTATCAAAGAACCTCCATCCCATCATCTCATTAATCATCCATCCAACGCCATCAGATCTGCGCTAATCGCTATCACAATAGTGCGTCGTTAAAACCAGTATGAAAAAAAGAAAGAAAAAAGGAAGTAATATATATTTTTTTCACCCCTTCAATCAAATAAGGGCCTGGTCCGTTGATTCTGTTAGTATAATATTATACAGTGTAGGCCTATAGAAATAGCGAGTTTCTAAACAAGATTCATATCAGTGGTAGACAAAAGATGAGCGAAGAGTAAGGTAGAAGTCCCAGATAGACTGCCATTAACTGTTTATTACGGCTTTTCTATCAAATAAAATGTGGATAAAATAAATGAGGTAAGATGAAGAAGAGATGGTTTAACGCACTCCTTTTTGTGAATACATCACAGTACAGTTGTACATAGAGTTGTATGTTATTATAATTTTTTTACTACGATTATTTGGTAGGGCTATCTTCCACCGTACATGTATCCAAAGCAGCTACCCCATTATAGTACGTAACTTGGCACTAGGGAGGCGACACCTAACGACAACAGGCAATGGCGCCGGTGGTACTAGTTTGTGGAGTAAACTGTCATTGTCACTGAGTTGTAGCTAGTAACAATGAAACGTAAAAAGTTTCATTATTAATATTACTTGTTGATATTGAATAGAACACAGGTACCTGTTGCTAATGATTTTGTCTACAAAGTCATTGCTTATCAAAGCAGAGGAAAATGTAATAATTCGCGGAATGACGAGATCAAACCAGAATTTACTGGTTATCTCTATATTTCTTGCTGCCACTATTATAATATTCGTTCATGTGTTTCTATTTCCACTTTACAACACTGAACTGAAGAAGAGAAGGGTGAAATTACTGGAGTATGAACAGAATATGTGTTCTTCTAACCTAAAGCCGGTCAAAGTGCCCGTATTTTGGAGACAGCACTGCCCCAGAGATGGTATTGTCACAGTAGCACAAGGGGGTCGTCTCGGAAACCAAATGTGGGAATACGCTTCAGCATGGGCAGTCGCTCGGAGAACTGGTTTAGAACCATACGTTCCTAGATGTATTCGTAAAGTACTCGACGACGTCTTCGAAGACCTAAGTATTCCGCCACTGGGTTATGTCTCGCACTGCACTGTACGGTGGGATAATGCTATAAAATCTTTGGATCAGTGGAGTCACACAAGTCAGAGCATACTGCTACCACGCTTTTCTGTTTTGCCAGAATTAGTTCTGTCGTGGGTAGACGATGTCCGGCATGAATTTAAATTTAAAAAACGATTAGCTGAAACAAGCAGAAAAGTTCTTGAAACTGCTAGGAAATTATTGAATAATGTATCTTTAATTTATGTTGGTATTCATGTTAGACGTACAGATTATAGAGATTATTTGTGGAGGACTCGTGGGATTTTGCTGGCAGATGCAGATTACTTTCACTCTGCAATGAACTACTTTCGAACCAAGTATAGAAATAATGTGGCATTTCTGGTAGTTAGTGATGACCCTGGCTGGTGTCGACAAAACTTAATAACCGAACGTAATGATGTATTTGTTGTTAGTAAAGGTGGTTCATCAAATCCAGGTCAAGATCTTGCTATAATGGCTGCTTGTAATCATTCGATAATAGATTATGGTACGTTCGGGGTGTGGGGTGCAATCCTCGCAAGTGGAGAGACAATCCTTTATAATATTTCCAAGCATTCATCTGTACGAGTTTCTGAGTTACTGCCTAATTGGCATGTAATGAATTAAATTGAATACCGTATCTCAATATTGATGTCAGAGAAAACTTTCAGAAATGTTCTAGTAGAATAAAAAGGCATAGTACTGAATCATAGCGAGTCAAGACGGTAACAAGAAACTCATCTTGGTAATGTTGTAAATATTATCAATCATTCATAAATTATTCATGACTTGAATTAGCCTAATAATCATAAACATATCTTATTCTTCTAAAAAAATATATATGTAGTTCTCAATCGTCATGTTAAAAGGTAAAATGTTGTGTTCACTTCATCTTTAGTAAACTTATGTACTTTAGTAAAGAATTTTACAATTCATTAAAATAGTAGTAGTTCTATAAGAATTGAGAAGTTTAATCAAATGAGTATATCAAAAGTTTGGAAATTGTGATTAAAGGTATCTTACAAGTGGACTTTTTAGAATGTATAAAAATTAGCCTATATATTGATGTTCATATTCAGTCATATCAGTATTTAATACTTTTTCTAGCCTACATATTTTATTGTATCCAGAGCGTAGTAAATTAATAATGGGCCAAATTAAAAAATGCCAAAATGTTAAATTGCAAAAGTATGTGTCAAATACCTAGATTATTCAACCTTGTGATATTATGCTATAAATAAATTATAGCATACAATTATTACCTTAATATAGGCGTAGTCTTCTCTTAAAGTATCTATATTTATAAATTGACTATTAGATGTATTTTAACTCTTGCTAAAGCCAAAAAATATTATATTGTATGTTATAATGTAATTTGTATTGTGATGTAAACTGTGATAAATAGAAAAAGTCGATGTTGTAACAAACTTTATTCAAGAATAAAAGTAATTTATGTGTCTTAAAAATGAATATGTTTCAACTCATATTGTAATAGAGTACCAAAAAAGTATGAATGCTGAATGAAGAATTTCTGGATTGCATACATATAATATCTTTAATGAAAAGATTCTATTTTACCCTTAACATTGCAAACACAACTAAAACTACCTCAATTTCTTACTATTACCCCCATAATATTATATCATGGTAATATTTATTCGTGATATGAACAAAGATTGGTGTAGAATACATCTATTTATATTTCACATAAAGTAATAGTAGGAACGATGGTTGAATATATTAAAGTATCGAACATGGACCATGGTCAATATTTTCAGTGCATTGCGATCGTTCGCTCTGGCATTCTGGTTGTACGGTACTCGGAGCAATGAATGCAATCCTGCGGAACGTATCTGCTTATGTCATAGGATCTCGGGGATAACGAGATTTGCCATTACACAGTACAGTAGGCCTAGTCAGCAGGTAACTAGAAGTGTGTAACAATGGAAAATGGCGAATCGAAGATCAATTTTAGCAGCTTCGATTGAGACACTTCCTGGATCAGCGAATGATCCATTGCGTGAACTTTTTGAAGCTTGTAAAACTGGAGATATTGGTCGTGTTAAAAAATTAATAACTTCTCAAACTGTGAATGCAAGAGATACGGCTGGAAGAAAATCGACTCCGTTACATTTTGCAGCTGGTGAGTGTCCCTTCACCCCTCACTTAGCCTACCTCTTGTGTCATCTGTAGTGGAACTTCAATGAAAACAAAGCAATAGCTCCATCTCTGTGCTTGCATAATGCACGATAAAAGTTTAAACTGTAAACGTCACCAAATAAAACAGTTCAGTTATCGTTGTTGAAATTTAAAGAGCAAGTAGTCCTAGGACTCAGTCTCACTCAGATAGGCTAATTCTCTTTGCTTAGGCCATTGAATTTGTCCAATGTTTTAGTTTCTGACATGACTGCTGGAAAGTGTGATTAGCCTAGGCCTATGGCCTCAGGCATTTTATATTTTATCAACTCATTACTGAAGACAAATTTAGGCTCAGGCTAGGCTGTTCGGATTTAGGTTTAGTTGTGTGATTAGTACATTATACATTAATAGTACATTAATTACAGTAGGCGTAGGCTATTCCATGCTGTAGGGGCCTATGTCATGCCTGTATTAATCGTAAACCTAGGTAGGCGTAGGCCTATTGGCCCTAATTATGCGTAGGATTGAAATAAAAAGGGCTCTACACCTATTGCTCTAGGCATATTTTAGTAGGATTTTGGATAGGTCCTAGCATAGGGTAAGTTCAATTATAAGGGTATTTAAGACTTAAGGTTCTAATCTATGGCAACGTTTGTCTAGCCCCTCATAAAATTTTTTGATCTAGATGTTTCAGGCCTGTACGTAGAACGTGTTTTGGTCCCAAAAGCCTGATGTTGACATGATCATAGTTCATTATCACACAAACTTCTTGAAGGAAAATATGGCATCAAAGAGAATGGAAAATTAAATGAAAATATGAAATATGACCGCTCATGGGTGGATCCTGTTCAGACCCAACTCCTACAGCTTTGCGTTTAATTTAAATGAAAATTTAGTCTTGTCGGATTTTTGAAAAAATTCAAACCAAATTATCGCCACAGAACCACAAGTCACCACACTTCATAATTCATGACAAACCACGTGGGCCTAGCTTGACATATGCATAATATAAACCTGTTCTTAACTCTATTATATTTTTTCCAAAATACAGGCTATGGCCGTCGAGATGTTGTAGAGTTCCTTTTAGCTGCTGGAGCATCAATCCAAGCTCGTGATGATGGAGGGCTTCATCCATTACATAATGCATGCTCCTTCGGTCATGCCGATGTAGTTCGACTCTTACTCGAAGGAGGTGCTAACCCAAATACTCGGGATAACTGGAACTACACTCCGCTACACGAGGCTGCCATTAAAGGCAAAGTAGATGTCTGTATTGGTATGTAGAACTACATAATTAGGCCTACTGGTCCTTTGAGCTTATCTGCTAAAATTTGTAAAACACCTACAGTTAACAAATTATTTCTCTTATTCTAATTCACTGGCCTACTCCAATTCACTGGCCGTAGACCCTACTTATAAACCTTACCATCCAACCTTAGACCTTACTAATTGGGCACAGTAGGCCTACTTTAAATTTCTTGACATTTTGATAAACCTAGTTGTAGGCAACAGGTGACTATAAAATATGTGTAAACATCCCATGTTGAAAGAAAAATGCAAATGTGTAGACCTAGTAAGCTTTTGAAAATTGAGATACTGCGCAAAATTATCACTTGATCGATAAATTTAATGTTCTTTTCATTTCTTTCTATTTTGTGAATTAATTACTAATATTGAATTTAAGTTCACTGATTAGTAGGCCTAAATATAAAAATAGGCCCAGGCCTATATATATATTTATATTGTTGATATATATATGTGTGTGTGTGTTTTGACGGAGATTCTCGTGTCGATGGTAGGCCTACATGATAAGATGAGTTGGACGTGGCACAAACGCAGAAAAAAGTAGGCCTATATATGTAAATATATACACCAGTAAATATTAATAATGAGCTTGTTTTCGTTTTGTCTGATGTTGCAATAATAATTGTTTAAATGCCATTACATTATGAACAAATAACATTTGAATACTGGTAAACCTTTATTGGTTTGAACCTTTTTACCATTAATGGTATTTTTCTAATTTTATTCTATATATATTTAATATAATCAATTTCAATCAGTTAATTGAAAGTCAGTAGGGCCTACAATAGTTGCAATGCCTAGACGTCTAACAGTGCAGGTCAACTTTGTTCTTTGTACCATTGAATCGAGGCAATGTTCAATAGCCTATGGCTACTGGTAGACTTGGTAGAGGAATTCTTAGAGGACAGTGTCATCTGCTAGAACCTGAATCACTGAATCAGCTAATTACCAGAAATAAACTTGGAAGAGATCAATTTAAAAGCAAAGCAAAATTTAGTATGTAGACCTAATTCAAACACGAAAATCAACCTAAATTCGTAAACTGTAGATGAACTCACAGGCGATGTAAAGCTTACATACGAGTATTATATGCAGTATTGTTTTCAATACCATAATTGAGTATTGTTTTAAATAATTTACATATATTATATTATTTATATATCTATGTTCCTAACTTATACTGTCTAGCCTAGTTTTAGTAAGTTCTTCACTGTAGTTATTATTTAACCTATAGGTCTACTTCGTTTTTATTTTCAGTCGATACTATAATCAACTGAAAATAAAATTGTCTATGCAAGCCATGGGCCTACACTGTATAACGAATCTCAAAAAATGTGACAATAAACAATATTATTATAATGAATATTCATTGAACGTAAATCTTGTTGCTATGACAGCTTTACTGCAACATGGAGCAGATGCAAACATCCGTAACACAGAAGGGAAAACTGCGCTTGAATTAGCTGATGCTGCTACACGCCCTGTTCTAACTGGTGATCACCGTAAAGAGGAGTTATTAGAGGCTGCTCGTTCGGGAGCAGAAGATCGTCTGTTACTTCTTCTCAATCCGTTGAACGTCAACTGTCACGCGAGTGACGGCAGACGGTCGACACCTCTACATCTGGCTGCTGGATATAATCGTAACCGTGTTGTGCAATTATTGCTTCAGCACGGTGCAGATGTTCATGCTAAAGATAAAGGGTGAGCAATTTATATGTATCTTCAAAAATATTAGAATCGGAATGCATTATGCCTATTCAACGTATCTGTTGATTTCTTTGCATAGTTTTCATTTGTTATCTATAACTTGTAAGGCTAGAACTATTAGAGCTAGATAAACAAAGAATGCTAACAAAAAATCATCCCATTAGGCCTATTACTTACATTTCATTAGTTAGTAATTTGCCGAGGATGACATGTCGTTTTTTTCTTTTCTTTGTACGTTCTGTTTGTATCTTGAATTCAATAATTATTCAGTCAAGTAGACCTATATTGTCCTTTATATCATTTTCCAGAGGTCTAGTACCACTGCATAATGCGTGTTCCTACGGTCACTTTGAAGTCACGGAGATGTTGATAAAACACGGTGCAAACGTAAATGCAATGGATCTCTGGCAGTTTACGCCATTACACGAGGCTGCCTCCAAGTCACGGGTCGAGGTTTGTTCGCTGCTTCTTAGCGAAGGTGCAGACCCGACACTGCTCAATTGCCACTCGAAGTCTGCTATTGATGTGGCACCTTCACGGGAACTACAAGAAAGACTTGCCTGTTAGTGAAATACTTTTATAAAATTATGTGGTATATCAATTCAAAAGTGCTAGAATATAATGTTGAACTTATGTTGTGTACCTTGTTGTTATGTACCACATAAAATGCACCACATAACGTAATTTTACGAAGCAAAATTATATCAGTTTGTGATGGATGATGTGAGAGCTTAATGAAAGTTGATGCTACAGAGGAAGAGTATCATCATGTCTGTATTACCGTACTCCATATCATCATCTATATCATCCACTACTACCGTAAATACTAATTGATATTATCTAAATTGAGCCCTACTTTGCAACAAGAAATTATTTAATTTAATACCGTAATTATAAATAAATTTAAACAATAATACTGGCAATGAGGATCACAGTCAAAACTAAATTGGCTGGAACCCTATGATGTTTAATTGAACTGCTATGTTTGGTACTATTTAATAACTTTCCTGAATATTATAATAAAGAGAATATTACTCATCATAATATTACGTATAAATCATCCATGTGTAAGCTTGCGCAACACTACTATGCTACAGAATACGTACCTACTACCTAGTCAATAATACACATATGGTCCATTATGGGTGTTACTGTAATGGAATAATACCGGTATTGTATGTTTATCTTTCTTACAGATGAATTTAAAGGACACTGCCTACAAGAAGCTTGCCGTCAAGCTGACCCAGCAAAAGTGAAGAAATATCTCGCCCCTGATGTTGTTAATTTCAAACATCCCTACACAGGGGACTCACCACTTGTGAGTAATTAGTATTTATTCTAGTTGTTGAGCAATGGCAAATTCTCTTTAAATGCTAATTTTGTCTTTAGTAGAATGTAGGAGTAGTGTTTCTCTTTAGAAGATTTAGTAAGATAACTTGGAAGCTTTTTTTGATCCCATCCACATAGTAAGCATATCCTTGATAAGTTTTACACTTTGGTAGGATTTTCAAGTCTGGTCCCCTGAAAACGTATTGAAGAGTATCGATTTTGATATTGTTCTCGAACCTCGTTTTTTTCCCAATCTGCCGCCCTCGTTAGCTCAGTCAGCTGAGGCACGCTTCAGACACTGAAGTCATCGTTGGGCGTGGGTTCGAATCCCGCATAAGGCATGGGTTTTTGTAAACGTCCTTTCACCTATCATTACTTCATCGTTTCATTATCACCCGCTCAGTCGTACCCCCGTATAACCTAGCTGTTGGTGGGATCGTTAAGCAACAATAAAAATAAAAAAATCCCAATCTGTGAAAAGTTTCAATTTGGTTCTTTTTTACTAAATAGGCCTATTAACGGTTTCTTTTCATTTTTTCATTATTTGAAATAATTGTTTTTTTCCTTTGAATTTGTTCTCAGTTATATGAAGATCATTAGGGCAATTAAATTTTTATACCAGTAACATCTAGGTCTAACTATTATTGATGTAGTTATAATTAAAATATAATAAGTGTGCCTCCACTAAGTGCGACCAGGGCAGATCAATTATTTATAATGTAGGCTACGTACCACGCATTATTAAAGTATCATGCTATTACACAATGTAACATCCAATATGTATGTTAAGTATAGTGTACCATACAGATTTTGATTGATTAATGATTATGATATGCTTCATGGTTTCCGTGATGTAAATGTTTCATTTTCTCATTTACTATTATCCAACTTACAAGCATTATTCATTTTTTTTAATGGTTCTTGTTATTTTCAGCACTGTGCTGTTAGTTCACCTTACCCCAAACGGAAGCAAGTATTGGAGACGTTGATTAGGAAGGGAGCGAATCTCAATGAAAAGAATAAAGAAATGTTGACTGCGCTGCACGTAGCTTCGGACAACTCTTATTACGACGTAATGGACGCCTTACTGAGGCATGGGGCTAAAGTCAACTCGGTAGATGGCTTAGGGCAAACAGGTGAGATATTAATTCTATTATTTTACTGAATATGTATATGATTAAATCTATAACCGTCCTGCTGCATATTGTAGAATGGTACCGGTAGCCTACCAAAGAAAATTGTTTTCATAAACCAACAGCTTACCTCAAAATTAAATTAATAAGTTGGCCTAAATGGGCTCAAATGTTTGACAATAAAGATCAATGGATGGAGATGGAGATAAATGCGGGTGATCTCAAGTCTATCGACTGTGAGATTGACTGCGTGTAGATTGCTCTAGTGCCACTTATTTCCTATACAACAATTGTTTCAAATTGTATTGGTGATTTGCAATTGAAGTGAGGCTAATGGCAAGGTTTACCTTGGTGCAGATAGAAAAGATGGAATATAGGCCTCGATTCTAATTTTATAATGTTCAACTCTGCTAGTACAGTACACTGGTGTGGGTTTTGTTGTTAACAGCATAATTCTCCTTGTACTCTACTCATTTATTAAACTTATGTGGTGAAGCTAAAATTAAATAAAGTCTAGTCACAGAATTGAAAATTATGAGTAAATTACAGGCTTAGTTGTAAAGAGCAAAGAAATTTATTTTGTTATGAATGTGCGTACACACTCTTACTGTAAGTCATTTGGATATTTTCAGCATTACATCGGTGCGCTCGGGACGACAATATCCAGGCATGCCGGATATTATTATCGTACAGCATAGACTGCAGTATTATATCGCTTCAAGGCTACACGGCCATGCAGGTGGCTACGGAGAATGTGCTGAAGATCTTGCAAGGTAAGATATATGTCAAAGAATACAATTTATTCCCAATAGGCTCTGAATGGAGAGGCTTCATTTTTGTGTCGACTATTCGTTATTCCAGAGCCTCCCACTCGCAGCGCTGACATCGAATGTCAGTTGCTGGAAGCTGCAAAAGCAGGCGACTCTGACCAAGTGCAACGCCTGCTCACGTCTCATCCCCCGATTGTCAACTGCCGCGACCTTGACGGCCGACATTCCACCCCCCTCCATTTTGCTGCCGGCTACAACCGGGTGGCTGTGGTTGAGTTCCTATTGGCTCATGGCGCGGATGTACATGCCAAGGACAAAGGGTGAGTTGACTCCTTTTTTAAATCATACATTTTGATAACACCTGTACGTTGACTGTATGATTTTCAGAAGTCTTACTCATGATAGCGTTGAGCATATCGGTAAGTTCTTACAACCGAACCATCAATCAAAGTTGTAATTGACTTCAAACTGCTCAATTTTTTTTTTTCATCTCTCAATTTGATTCATTCAGTATAAATCATCAGTACGTTTCTCTTTAGTACCTTTTAGTAATTATGTTGGGCTGTTTCATTTTTTGATCTTATCCTTTGCTGCCTCATTGATGGATGAACGTGTATCTAGTAATAATCTATGGAAATTTTAAAATAAAGCCTACCCAGGCTCCAACTTGATATGAACACGAGTGGTGCAGCAAGCTAGCACAGCCGCCCACTGTGAAGTGTAGTTAGATATGTAAGCTACTGTTTCTGTAATATACCGTGATAGGCCTATCACTTTTATTTCACCAAGAGATCGAGTTGATGGAACGATATAATGTGTTGCAGTGGTTTGGTACCGCTACATAACGCGTGCTCGTATGGTCACTATGAGGTTACGGAGCTTCTCGTGAAACACGGCGCCAGCGTTAATGTGGCAGACCTGTGGAAGTTTACGCCACTTCACGAGGCGGCTGCCAAGGGCAAGTACGAGATTGTGCGACTTCTTCTCAAGGTTGGTACTACGTTGCAATCGTTTGCTATAGTTTACTGGCGGCTCGTGTACACGGTCAATATTACTCTTTTCGAGTCAATTATTAGGAGAAGTAGGTTTGCTGTTGTATTCTATATTCGTTTTCAGTAGCAGTAGAGCAGAGCTTAAGGGTACAGTAATTTCAAATAATATTCTTTTCGTATCAGCATGGCGCGGACTCAAGCAAGAAGAACCGCGACAACATGACCCCACTCGACCTTGTACGCGACGGGGACCAAGATGTGGCTGATCTCCTCCGAGGGAACTCTGCTCTGTTGGACGCGTCAAAGAAGGGCAACGTAGCTCGTGTCCAGCGACTTGTCACGTCTGAGAACATCAACTGTCGTGACGCGCAGGGTAGAAACTCAACTCCGTTGCACCTTGCAGGTAACGGGAGTAAATCGAAGGAGTCAAAGATGTTTTGGAATTCTATCCTCTTATATGGGTCTAGATTTAAAAATAAACTGTCTGAACTAGGACAGTAAACCTTCGTTAATCCAAACTCAGTTCATACGAAATTTGACATATTTTGAACGTGAAGTCTTTCCCTAGCTGGAGGTATAGGCATTTTATTGTTAATTAATATGGTTAATTCGAATTTCGGATAAACCGTAATTCGAACTAATATTTCGACACTTCAATTGCTTCCACACTGTTTTTGGATTGGATAATTTGAAATAGTTGAGAGTGAATTCCTTTAATCATGCTTTTCCAATTCCCAGCCTTTTAATTTGACGCTTAAGAATTATGATCCGTGATGAGTCATGGTGTGTATGTGTGTGTCTGTAATCCCATTGATTGTGTGTCTTCTAGCCGGCTACAATAACTTGGAAGTTGCCGAGTTTCTGCTGGACCATGGTGCCGATGTGAACGCGCAGGACAAGGGCGGCTTGATTCCGTTGCACAACGCCTCGTCTTACGGCCACCTCGACATTGCGGCGCTGCTCATCAAGTTCAACACGGTGGTGAACGCCACCGACAAGTGGGGTTTCACTCCGCTGCATGAGGCGGCGCAGAAGGGTCGCACCCAGCTCTGTGCTTTACTGGTTGGTATTGTTTTCATTCTTTGTTCTGCGGCTCGTTCTCTCAATTTATTTCGGACTATTTTTATTTGCTATGGGGAAATGGCTTGTTCCTCAGGTTACCAATGCAACCAGAAAAGTTTAAGGCAAACAAACCAATGCCGAGTTGTGAATGTGTCGGAGTAGTGGACGGAAAACATAATTTGGGGGATGTTATTGTTTGATTATAAGAACAATGTGTGACATCACTTGATAAAAGCCATGACAAATAGTGGAACTGGAGTTTTGTATGCCCAAGCTATAAATAATTGAATTACTAAATCCAAATATCGGCTCTTCTTCATTTATTGGTGCATACGTACATTACCATTATATAGATTTACAAAAAAACTTTTTATGTGGGTCTAGTGCTGATGAAATAATAATGTTAGATTAAACTTTACAGCCAGTTTCAACGGATATTCTTAATTACAACTCTTCATATATGCCATTTAATTACAGACATCAATATTCTTTGTTTTTCGTCCTCAGTTGGCCCACGGTGCTGATTCTTTCCTAAAGAATCAGGAAGGTCAGTCTCCGATGGACCTTGCTTCCGCCGAAGATGTCCGATGCCTCCTTCAAGACGCGATGGCTTCGCAGCAAAGCGTCCCTACTGCGCCCGCTTCCACTCCAACCATCTGTCCCCCCTCCCTTGTCGTTCCTACCCCGCCTCCCGCACTACCCCCAACCGAAACTGTGATAATGCCATCGGGCGCCTCCATGACCTTGAGTATTCCCGTTCCACGTGGATGTTTGTCACCGATGCCGGCACCGGAAGGGTGCTGTGCAGCTGATGCTGTCAAGATCGAAGGAGCCATGCCAGACATGGATAATGTGGCTACTGTGCCCAGCTTCCTGACTAGGTAAGATAAATCTATCATTGCATCTCGAGTAATGTAAAAAATAACAATTTCTTTGGTTTTATTATTTTCATTGTGAGGTTGAGTTTTATAATTTCTATATTGACCTGGTGCTATATACTTACATTATAGACCAGGGATGAAGAAATATATTGATTTTGGTATCGATAATCGTTTTAAAATTTAATTTATCTTGTTGATAATACCGATAATATTGTTTTTCAAATATTTGAATGTTTTTGGGGTGAATTGAATATCCAGTCGATATTATTGATTATCGTTTCCACCCCTAGTTATAATGCCCGCCATCAAAACTTTGAAAATAAAATGTGTTAGAATGGGTACGCAGTTTTGGGTCCATTGAATTTTTAGTTACAGCATGTTCAAGGGTATGTCTTATCTCAATCGTATTCCTTGTTTTTCATGCAGATACTAATAGTTTGTCAAATGTTTTAGCCTTGGCTTGGACCATTTGTTGGAGTTGTTCGAGCGCGAACAGATAACGCTTGATATCCTATCCGAGATGGGCCACGAGGACCTGAAACAGGTTGGCGTGAGCGCATACGGCTTCCGTCACAAACTGATCAAGGGTATCGACAAGTTGCTCACCACTGCCGGTTAGTCATTTTCTTCTTTCACAATCGACACACATTGTAGTGTTTCTGATGAAGCTTTTACTCATTACTGTATTTTAAAAGTTAATTTGGTTTTGAGTAGGCCTACATTTAGTCTAATTTCAAAATTGACATCTCTGAATGGCCTTTTTATCTTATAAATAGGTTGATTGTTGATAATTTGCACTGGTACATGAATTATGGGCCACTTTCCAAGGAGATTGTATTGATAATTGTTTTGTTTGGCCGGTGTAGCTTTTTTGCTGCTAGACTGCACACGTTGCCACTAGACCGTGACTAAACTTCCATAGACCGTAACTGGTTTGGTTGAAAGTTGAAACCAATCTTTGTAATATAAAATATGAATATGACAAGCAGTACAATCATCTTTTACAAGGTATATTAAATGTTTCAGCTGCTAATATCTGGTTTTACGTATTATGTCTAGGCACTTTGTGGATGCCGCCTCCCAACCCTGGCACCTTGCTCGTAGATCTTCTCGGTGAAGACAAGGAGTTCATGGCTGTTGAGGAGGAGATGCAATCGACTATCCGAGAGCACCGTGATAACGGTCACTCGGGTGGGATATTCTGCCGTTACAATATTATCAGAGTGAGTTGCTGCTAAAATGGTTTCCATCACGTTTTTGTTGTTAGTAAAGAAAATTTATAAATTAGACTAGAGTTGAACTATAGGCAAGTGATTTAGTGTACACTCATGATCACCTAGAATTATTCATTCTGAAATAAGAATTGAATAAAATTGAAACATATTTTACGACTGATTTTATTCATAGACTATACGAGTATACGGAGTGTGTGTACAATATCTGCTAGTTTTAGTGCATTGAAACTTAACAATAAATCTTCTTGAGGAGACATTTTAATGTGGCTCGATCGTCCACTTTCTATAACAACTAGTGTACTCTTTATTGATAGCTACTCGTTGAGGTGTTGGTGTGCTAAGTTTCCAATTTTATTGTGTCACAATATTGCGCTTATTACACGTGGGTAACTTTGTGCATTTTATCTTTGGAAAGAAAATTAATGAGCTGGTAGAAAAACAAGTCTCTGCATATTAAAGTTACCTACTTATTGCAGGCCTACAATAAAAGTTTTGTAGTTTTTCTCCTAGGTGTGGTGACGTTTGTTCCTATTATTTAGCTCAGATTCTAAATACCTATTTGAACCATTTCATTTTTGTGTGACCAAGTCTATATAAATGTTTCTTCACTTTTAGATCCAGAAGGTTCAAAATCGGAAACTATGGGAACGTTACTCCCACCGTCGCCAAGAGGTGACAGAAGAAAACGTGAATCAGGCCAACGAACGCATGCTCTTCCATGGCTCACCGTTCATTAATGCCATCGTTCAGAAGGGCTTCGATGAGCGTCACGCTTATATTGGTGGCATGTTTGGAGCAGGTCTGTTACCGTGTTTTTCAATGCTCCTCTCGTACCTGTAGAACTCAGTGAAAGCTCTATCCATCGTTTTTTAAGGAACCAGGAAAATATTAATGGAGTAATGCAGCAAGTTTTACATCCGTTACATTAGAGTAGAGGGGTGGAGGGGACGAAATATAAGATGTAAGCAGAAAAATGATGTCTCCAGGAGTGACATGGCATAATCACAGTTTTACAGTAGATCCCGCAAGTTAATCTTTGTGGCTTTTGTAGGAAGAAGGAAAAAGTAAGAACCAAAAGCTTACCCATTCAAGAATTATACTCCAAAGTTGAGTATGAAAAGTAGGAATGAATCTAACATCTGTTTTGCAGGAAGTAGGAAGTTTGGATCTTTAGGAATATAAATGAGCCTTTGCATTTCCCATATTAGAGAAGAGATGTAGATGATTGAACTATCCATGTAATAAATACAGTTCAGCTTAGTGCAAATTAATCACATAGTCTATTTAGATTTTACCGAGTCTATTTAGGTAGATTTTATGAGACTGACCAACTAATTTGTATTTTTGTTTGGATTGTTCAGGTATCTACTTTGCTGAACATTCTTCTAAGAGTAATCAGTACGTGTATGGTATCGGTGGTGGTACTGGCTGTCCTCTTCACAAAGATCGCTCTTGCTACTTATGCCACAGGTAAGCAACTACGGACTAGAGTAGGCCTATGAAAACTAGCAAGCAATATTCATATCTGGTACAAAATACTAAAAACTTTCTGATTTCTGATACTAGAAATCTGATGCTTGAAACCCATAAATTTTCTTGTCACATTTTCATCCCAAAAGTTTACCGTCGAGTAAATGTATAAGAATGGTGTATTTTTTTTGTGTACGGCATATTCGGGTCGGTGCGGTACCCCAAGACTACCATGAATACTATCAAGCACCATTCACTTTTTGGTTGAACATTTTGGGTAAATGAACGAGAAATATACGAGTTAGTGGAACATCTTCAACAAGCCTATTATTAATTCATGCATACAATTTTGACAGTGAATCTGTTATGCCAATGTAATGATTAATCAAGCATTTGATCATTCTACAGATATTTGCTTCTTTGCCGTGTGACACTCGGCAAATCCTTCCTCCAGTTCAGTGCCATGAAGATGGCTCACGCGCCTCCCGGCCACCACTCTGTGATGGGGCGTCCGAGCGCCGGCGGGCTCAACTTCCCTGAGTATGTAGTGTACCGCGGCGAGCAGGCCTACCCTGAATATCTCATCGCCTATCAGATAGTCAAACCTGAGGAGACCGGGCCAACAAGTGATGCCGAGATGAGGTGATCGCTTGTAAGTGCTGCCCATCTGCGCAACTCGCGTTGTGCCATGTTTGTGCATTTCTTCCAACGACTCTTCCGGCGATCTCAACGTAAGTCCAAGAGGGACGCGGATAAGCAAGATGTGTATCCTCGTTAATTGGAATCTAGATCTGATCAAACAAGATTTTGTCCGCCGACGCACGGTTTCAATACCATCCGCTTTGGTATGTATCGTAAAGTGTACGTAAAGTAACTGGCTGATGATTTCAGTATGACTGTTTAATGAATTATCTACGAAATGTATAATGAAATTGATTGGTTGACCTGAGAAAATTAGAGAATCTAGAAAATTGAGTAATGGTTCTTCAAAAGAACATGGCAGTGGCTAGACTAACAGCTTACCCAGTTAGATAACCAGAAGTCTGTCTATGCACTATCAAATAGTTTAGTGATAGATGAGACATGGTAAAATGTGAGATACATTCAGATGTGATTACCATAATCAATTCATCATAGGCATAACACTGCCGTTTTTTACTTGTAGACTTGTCTTCAAGTTTTAATAAAATTTAGTACCATTTTGTTGTTACAAGAGATTGGTTGGCATCTTATTGCTTGTTCAGGGTGTAACATGATCCAGAGTCTGACCTCCTGACCTCTAATGGAGGAAAAAGGCATAAGGATATTTTAAGAGTATGTTTGTTGTCATTTGTTGACACATTTACGACAATATTATATCCCGACAATTGACGATTGGGGGTCTGCTGTATGCTTTAATATCGACGACTGGTCGTGCATACAATCTGACGACGATTGTGGGTTCGCCCTATGCTTTAACACTGGACGACCGGCAGTGTTTCACGGGAACTGTTTTTGCGATGTTTTTACATCAGAGAAAAACAGTTTTCAGCGAGCGCGCATGAATATATCGCAAAATGTGACACTTTTTTCCTCACTTATTTTTCTAAGACCCATGTGACTTTTTGATGACTTGAAAATGGAAAAAAGTGCGTCTTCTATGCCTGTAAATATGGTACTTTGAATGTGCTTTTGACATTTGTTTGTTTCCCTGTTGCTGTTAGAGGGGAAATATTATTTAAATCACATTTGACTTCTTTATTGCCTCTTTGTAATGACAAGCCTTATTAAAATTATAGTCATTTGTAAATCTAGACCACCTTTATCTTCCAGAAATCTAGATTCAAATGTGCTTGTTGTGAATACCAATCAGTGTTGTGCAGTTCAGGTACATGATTAACAATAGATGAACAATTGACTGTTGACTTTGATTTTACCATAATATAGGCCTATTACATAAAAATGAAATGTGATAAATCTTACAATAAAGGCACTAATAAAGAATAATATAAAGTAGGCCTAGTATGAAATGTCTTTTCATTATGAAACCTACGTTTGTAACCCGTTTTCCTTCATTCAGAACTAATAGTCATAGTGTATGGTTGAAAGTTGAAAACGCTGAATGCATGATAGCAGAATTGGAGATGCATTGTAATGGGAATGTACAAGTGAAAAATACTGGAGTAGGGACTGAGGATTATGAGACTAATAATCATGTTCTTTAAAATGTTCAGTAAAATTATATATAAATTATAAATACCAGAACAAAAATCCATACTGGTGACTAATACAGATTACTTTAGGTATTATGGAAATATATTTAATTACTGTATTTATGAATGTATTTAATTGTGAACATCTAGTAGTCTATTGAAGAAAGAATTATTAAACTCAAAATCGTATCTTTTTAGTCTTCTCAAGTATAGGCCTACAATATTATTACCTGTATATCAGGCTGTCATATTTTCATATTTATTTGATAAGTTATTTAGTAGAATAATCTGCAAAATTATTAAAAATATGACAATAGGGCTACTTCAAAAACAATTGAATCCAACTTAATTCAATTTTTTTTATTTGTAGGGCTCATATTGTATGGTCATGATGGCATTTTCTGCTATCAAATTTCGCAATATAGGCCTACACTTTTTCATGTTTGCAAATTATCATCACTTTGGAAGGCTAGCAAACCAATGCCCCCCCCCCCCTCTCCCATGAAGTTCACATAAAAGTTTTTTGGATCTTGAATCTTTCAAGCTGAAATCAATTTTAGAAACCAAGAGTTGTGATATGAGTTGTAATTTCATTACATATTTTACATGGCCATAGATAACAAGAGAACTGAAAAATTCAACAAAAAGGTATTGTCTTCTCAAAAATTCTTGAAGTAATGGACCCAGTTTTCGACCGTTGCAAATATTTCTTCGGACTGCTGAGATCTACAATTGATTTTATTAATTATCTATTTATGTAGTATTTTTCATGGGTATTTCTACATTAAGTCTTAGGTCATCTTCGATGGACCAAGTTTTATGAAGGTTACAGGCTTACAGCCGTGCAAAAGTAAAGCGACTGAATTACAAAAAGAGACAATTTCCGAGAATTTTTCCAGTAATTCTGTTTAGATATAATTACCGGTAGATATGTTCAGATTATAATTAGATATGTTTAGATACAATGATTCAATTCAGATTAATGATATACTTTCAAAAAAATTAAACCAAAAATCAAGTCTAATTTAAAAAATTGCTGAACAAAATTTTGGTCTGAAATTTTGTGAGACGATGAGACGACATTTGAAACCATGGCTTGGCCTAAATCCAGTGAAACATTTTCAACAATATTTTTCCTAGAACTCATTAGGATTTTAAGATTTGAAAATTAACAAAATTTAAACTAATTAAGTTATTTAAATTGTCTTTAAATACCTTGACAAGGTAGCTACCTTTAAATACCTTGACAATCATTCAGTGTGAAATATGTTATAACTCACTAGAAATCAGGGTATTAAATTTAATCTAATTCAGTAGCCTGGTTTGATTAAGTAATGTAACTTATTGAAATGTGAGTAATTTATCTAGGACAAAAAGGCTTTTTCTCTCAAGCTTATATCCATTACAGATTAGCACAACTGCATCTGGTTAAACAAAATATGACAGAGAACAAACTTCATGGTATTCGATATCAAGCAATTCCACATCAATTTCCGGAGACTGTCAACGCTAGCAACTCAGCTAGAAAGTTAACGAGATATTTGAGAATTTACTTGTATCAGGTGGAATACCTGTTGGGGTATTCTGCTTCCCTGGTACTTGAGTCAATTTTCCACGAACAAAATTTTTCGAGCAAATTGGTCAACAGTCCAGTATTCCTACCAGGGTAGCAGAGCAATCGACAGGTCGAGTTTTATTTATAATATCTTCTTCAAGTATCTCGACAACTTTGCAAAATTCATATGTCCAGGTAGCCGAGTGGCTAGCGTAGACGATTTCGGATAGTGGTCTGGAGAGGCTCGCTATCGAAACCCATACAGAGCTTCTTTTTTGTCATATTTAACCCAACAATTACCAAGATTAATTCAGTAATGAGAGTTATTACGGTGTGAATAATTTATCCAGTGAAGAGAGGAATTATCTCTGAGCTAATGTCCATTGAGGATTCGAACCATTCCATATGGGTATATTGAACAAAATATGAGAGAAAAAAAGCAGTCCCCAATGGTATTCGATACCAGGACCTATCGCATCGTGATCCAAATCCATCAACGCTAGCAACTAAGCTACCTAGACATGGAACATTTGCGAAGTTATTGAGATACTTGAAAAGATATTAATATTATCACCTAACCTGTTGGTATATTCTGCTCCTCTGGTAGGAGAGCTGCGGTTTGAAAGATTATTTGAATTCATTTGTGTCAGGTGGAATACCTGTTGAGGTATTCTGTTTCCCTGGTACTTGAGTCAATTTTCCACGAACAAAAGTTTTCGAGCAAATTGGCCAACAGTCCAGTATTCCTACCAGGGTAGCAGAGCAATCGACAGGTCGAGTTTTATTTATAATATCTACTTCAAGTATCTCGACAACTTTGCAAAATTCATATGTCCAGGTAGCCGAGTGGCTAGCGTAGACGATTTCGGATAGTGGTCCGGAGAGGCTCGCTATCGAAACCCATACAGAGCTTCTTTTTTGTCATATTTAACCCAACAATTACTAAGATTAATTCAGTAATGAGAGTTATTACGGTGTGAATAATTTATCCAGTGAAGAGAGGAATTATCTCTGAGCTAATGTCCATTGAGGATTCGTACCATTCCATATGGGTATATTAAACAAAATATGAGAGAAAAAAAGCAGTCCCCAATGGTATTCGATACCAGGACCTTTCGCATCGTGATCCGAATCCACCAACGCTAGCAACTAAGCTACCTAGACATGGAATAATTGCGAAGTTATTGAGATACTTGAAAAGATATTAATATTATCACCTAACCTGTTGGTATATTCTGCTCCTCTGGTAGGAGAGCTGAGGTTTGAAAGATTATTTGAATTCATTTGTGTCAGGTGGAATACCTGTTGAGGTATTCTGTTTCCCTGGTACTTGAGTCAATTTTCCACAAACAAAAGTTTTCGAGCAAATTGGTCAACAGTCCAGTATTCCTACCAGGGTAGCAGAGCAATCGACAGGTCGAGTTTTATTTATAATATCTTCTTCAAGTATCTCGACAACTTTGCAATATTCATATGTCCAGGTAGCCGAGTGGCTAGCGTAGACGATTTCGGACAGTGGTCCGGAGAGGCTCGCTATCGAAACCCATACAGAGCTTCTTTTTTGTCATATTTAACTCAACAATTACTAAGATTAATTCAGTAATGAGAGTTATTACGGTGTGAATAATTTATCCAGTGAAGAGAGGAATTATCTCTGAGCTAATGTCCATTGAGGATTCGTACCATTCCATATGGGTATATTAAACAAAATATGAGAGAAAAAAAGCAGTCCCCAATGGTATTCGATACCAGGACCTTTCGCATCGTGATCCGAATCCACCAACGCTAGCAACTAAGCTACCTAGACATGGAATAATTGCGAAGTTATTGAGATACTTGAAAAGATATTAATATTATCACCTAACCTGTTGGTATATTCTGCTCCTCTGGTAGGAGAGCTGAGGTTTGAAAGATTATTTGAATTCATTTGTGTCAGGTGGAATACCTGTTGAGGTATTCTGTCTCCCTGGTACTTGAGTCAATTTTCCACGAACAAAAGTTTTCGAGCAAATTGGTCAACAGTCCAGTATTCCTACCAGGGTAGCAGAGCAATCGACAGGTCGAGTTTTATTTATAATATCTTCTTCAAGTATCTCGACAACTTTGCAATATTCATATGTCCAGGTAGCCGAGTGGCTAGCGTAGACGATTTCGGATAGTGGTCCGGAGAGGCTCGCTATCGAAACCCATACAGAGCTTCTTTTTTGTCATATTTAACTCAACAATTTCTAAGATTAATGAGATCACTAAGATCAGATTACTAAGATCAGTAATGAGAGTTATCACGGTGTGAATAATTTATCCCGTGAAGAGAGGAATTATCTCTGAGCTACTGTCCATTGAGGATTTGTACAATTGCATATGGGTATATTAAACAAAATACGACAGAAAAAAAGCAGTCCCCAATGGTATTCAATACCAGGACCTTTCGCATCGGGATCCGAAACCGCCAACGCTAGCAACTAAGCTACCTAGACATGGAACATTTGCAAATTTATTGAGTTACTTGAAATGAGAATGAATTATTTTCACAGTTCAATAATAAAATGTTCTAATAGGCCTACATTTCATCAGATTCAGACCAGACGACCACGATTGTGTATCTTAATTGTGTTTATAACATGGCATTGAAGTTTAGAAATAATTATTTTACTTCCAATTTGAACAGTGTAGACTATAACAATTAATATAAATCACAATAACCATAAAAAATAGCGTGATTGTAACACCTGGACTAGGTACATCAACATTCTAATATAAGTGAGACATAGACGTGAAAACGTAATATTATCCGATATAAAAAAAATTATCTGATATAAGAGCAAATTAATGGAGTACAAATGGGCCTACATTAATTTAAAATATGAATTTACAATGTATGTGTGAATAAGTTTCAACATTTTGAAAATATACTTTGTCAAAGTTTCGTCTTTATCAAAAGGGCAAGTAGGGCCTATATGGTACGATTTCTATGTCTAGAGCTTGGACTTTAAGAATACCCGTCTAGGGCCAAGATTATAATATTTGCAAGTAATGCCGTGAGTTTTCTTATGATTATAGTTGTTTTCGTTATTTTTAATCATATGTTACCTGACACCAGAACGTTAACATTGATATTTTAACAACCATTCCACTCATTTAAATTTTTATACATAGATGAAGTTAAGATGAATAATAAATAAAATAGGCTTCAACGTGTAAAAGTTTGTATATCGATTAAAATCGAAGTACTATGTACATCTCAAATATGCATATTGTATACGTTAACGTATGTAATATATAAATATATCTCACAAACCAAATATATCTAAAATATGCACATATACGTATATATATGTAAATTTATGTATTAAACTCTATATTGGATCTCAAAACATCTATTTTATTCAAACCTTTGACAAATTCTAGTAACTTACAATAATTTATTGAGAGTGACATTCTGTGTCAAATCAATTTTGACGTCTAGCAATTATATGATATATCTTTAAAAATAATATAAGATGATATTTTTTATGGATATTATATAATGGTGATTGATCGATTTCCACCCTATGTAGACAACATTATACTAAGATAATGCATGGTACTTACACCTATAAATGGTGTTCACATAATTATGACGCGACTGTCAGCGAATCAAAATAAATGCTCAGAGAGTCTTACATCGTAACAGTGATTGCATGATGGACTTCATTTTTTATTTTGATATTATTGTAACAAGAGAATCAATTAATTTTATTGTGTTATTATGAGGATTTCGAGAATCGAAGAAATGATCGTTTCACGCAGTTTTGATGAAGGCCGAGGCCGAGTAATTTGAATACCGACACTTTCAAGTAAACTACAAGACATTGAGTTGGATGCGTGAACATAAATAAATATATTATATTACCCGCAAACGCTCGTCATGAACATCGAAATAAAATTTCCCGTCCTGTCAGTTCAATGCGTTATATAGTATACCGAGAAAGATGCCCGGAGATTTTGTCTGTGAAGCTAGCTACATGCGAAGGTCGGGCGTGTTAACAACTAGTATTAAATGCATCTGACATGCAGAAGCCAACAGTCAGTGTCCAGTTCGCATTGGGTGACGATAGAGGTGCTACCAACTTAGTAGAAACAATCTAACGTTCGTAAGTTAAGCCTTTCTTTATAAGATTAAAAATACCAATTGAAACATATAGACACTACATTGTTATATTTACGCTATTTAAATATAATTACGTACTTACTACTTATATCTTCAATTCAAATCTTGATTTTTTTTATGGAATCAAAAGTTCCCAAATTATAGAAACTATTTAAATAAGATAGCATTGTTTTTTATTTAATTTGTACACAAATTTGTGATTTTGTAAATGTGAAATTTTTTTAGTACCGTATATGACATCTCCAATTCAAACTGTAAGTCTGGTATTTTTTATGAAATCGAATCTATAGGTATACCATGTATTTGAACTAGAGAAACTATTTTGAGCAATTAAGTTGAATATTATATAATTTGAACATAAATATGTATCGATATTCAGTCTTCAGTTCGTAAGAAGACATTTTAAATTTGGCTCATATAGTTTCACGATTTCATAAAGCAGTGTTGTTGTATACATATTATCATATTGTACTTATTTCGCCCAGCAAATTGTCAAATGTACACTTACCTTCGTTCAAAGTATCACTTGTGTCAAAATGTGAGAGCTAAGCAGAGCTATATACATTATACATAATAATTGTGTTACTTCATGTAATTAAAACACATTGTATTACAAAAAAAATCGCTGAAGAATATAAGGGAATAAAATAAGGTATTTGCCTTTCATATTCCCACTATACTAGCAAGTATACAATCACAATTAACTTCAATTGCGTGCTTTTTATGAACTAGTAGGACCATGCTAAAAAAGAACACTCAAGATAATAGATAATTTCGTCACACTACATATTTTTAAATACGCCTAATAATAAAAGACTTGAACGATCTCTGGTCAAAGTATTGTATCTCAAGATATTGTAGGCCCACATATAGACTTTTTTGGTAACTTTATAGAAACTGTTGCTGTCTATAATCTAAAGAAAGCAATCAGTAGTAAACTTGGATGATACTGTAATAATATCAAAATTAAATTAAACACTTTGAAATAAAAATACCAAAGCCAGTGGAATCTCAAGATTTGCCTGAAAGTCAGGAGCGAGAGGAGTGAGAGGAGAGTGCATGAGGAATTTGTGAAAATTGTGTCCAGGCTATCTCAACATATACTTTACCCATAAAAATTTGACAAAATTCACTCGGGCGACTTTTTTTAGACATTGATACCTTGCACAAAACATTCAGTAAATTTATTAATGGGCATTATATTATTGTGTTTGTAATTTTATATTAATACAGACTTATATGACAAATTTCAAATAGAACGTTATACATAGCAATTATGCTACTTCTTGTATAAAAACTTCGTATTACAAACAAAAATCTCTGAAGAATATAAGAGAATAAAATATGGGAATTATTTGCCTTGAATATTCCCGATATAGGCCTACTAGCAAGGATACAATCTTTAATTAACTTCACTCTTGTGTTTTTGTGAACTAGTAGGCCCAGTTGAAAAAGGACACACTTAACATTATAGATGATTTCATTACACCACTCATTTCTAAATATGCCTAATAATAAATGATTTGTATATAAATTATTAAGATTCATGAATGGTAATTATAGAGTATAGTTTAAATGAAGGATCATAATCATAATCAATATCAACAGTTTGATATTGAAATAAGTAATTAGAGTGAGTCCTAAAGAATGAGCCATGGGTATTCCCAACTCGAGTGCATGGCATGAGACATGATAGATATGATATGCACACCAATCGATTTAATTTGTAACAATGCTGTATGATACTGGCTACATAAGGTACACTGCTTTGGATATATTAGAAACATACACTTACAATCTTTTCATTTTAATAATTATTTCAACTATTAGAACAGTACTAGCTGACATTGTTGAATAAATACTTTTTGAATATGGTTCATATAAGTTATCTGTACAATGAGTAACAAAGAAACATTCTGAGTGAACTTTACATTGCAATAATAATTTAACATTTTTTAAGCAGCCGAATAGATTAGTGTGTAAAACCTTCATCTATAGGGAGCTACGTGATACCGTATCATCATACCACATTGTGGTTTTTTAAGTATTGAAGAAAAACTTGCGGTTTACCACTATGGTCTCATAACAACAGATAATTTACACAAGCCACCGAAAATATTTGTATACCTATTTAAATTATTTTAGATGTTTAATATTAAAAATACAATCATAACAACACTGTATAAAATAATTATATATATATATATATATATATATATATATGATGATTAAACTTCTTGGATACGATCCAATCTCGAGGTGTATGGGATATTTTAGCCATGTCGTAAAAGATACGTCTCGACCGGGAATTGAACCCGGGACCTTCAGATTGCCGGTCCGCTGCTCTCCCACTGAGCTACCGAGATATATATATATATATATATATATATGTATATATATATATATATACATATATATATATATATATATATATATATACATATATATATATATATATATATATATATATATATATATATATATATATATATATATATATATATATATATATATATATATATATATATATATATATATGTAGGCCTATATATTGTTATTTCAAATTTTTTCCAAAAATTTCAATAATAAATCTCATAAAATGACTTGATATAAATGAAGGACACGGTTGTACTTGTTTCTTCCCCGATCAGTGTTGAGAAACTGAAAGTGTATAAACTGATTATTACACTTATCTTCAATTCTCGGGTCATGATCCGGATATGCAGTTGCAGGTTCCGATCGACCGTCTCCCCTGTCTTACACCAATAGCGCACGGGTGGTTCTCGCCTCCATCTTTCGTGGACACAAGTTGAACAAAATATCTATCATGCCAATGACATCATAAGACGGATAGTTGTTGTATCAAATTCTGTAAAAAAAACTTTGTTTAAGCCATAATCAAAAATCTTTAATTCTAGAAAATATATATAGGCCTACTCGACTTCTTTAAGAAATTATTGTTACAAAGAAATGTTTGAACATTATGAGCTCTTTGATGTCAGTTTATCAAGATGGTGTACATTATTTATCACAAGTAACACAAAATATATTAAATAAAGTTCATTTATTTTATTGAAGGCTCTTCAGTGATTTTTAAAAACGACTTTGGTAACCGTACACTTTTCAAGTTTAAGCTGTGGTTTGAGCTGAAAATAAGTAACATGAGAGAACTAGATCTCGAGTTTTTATTTGATCAAATTGAACTGAAATTATATGACATCATACCTTGTCGTATTGTTGAATATTTTCTAGAAAATGACCTTGTAATAGATATACATACAAAAAAGTAGAAAAAGCATAATGCTAGAAATTCCCGCTGTCATTATATAACGTTAAGCAATCAAATCCTGTAAATCACTTAGTTTATGTCGGATGTAGGCCCTACACATAGTGTTACTTTGTATTTTCCAACAAAATCAGGCTTACAAAGATGTAGTTAAAGAAGTGCAATAACTTAGTATATACACGTATTGGAAATAATTCAAATTAAATAAATATATATATATATATATAAATATATATATATATATATATATATATATATATATATATATATATATATATATATATATATATATATATATATATATATATATATATATATATATATATATATATATATATATATATATATATATATATATATATATATATATATATATATGAATGCATAAAAATAAATATAAATTAAATAATATGTATATACATTTATATATTAATAGAATGAAATGATTCATAAAATAATGCACGTTAATAAGAGAAGGTTGTGGCAACTGAAAATGAAGTAGATTGATTTGTGAATTATTAGTTGGGAAACGAAAATAACACATGTAACCACGTGTGATGGCAAATGTATGCATAATTCACTAATAATTGTTAGGCCTACAACCGGCTATAATGTACATAATATAATTCAAAGCATAAACAGTCGAATAAAAATTGTAAATTTGTAATATATGAATATAACAAGAATTCTCAAGTGTTGCTGTAGTCTATTATAATTTTTTAAAACATTTCTTCTTCTGTACAAAAAAACTCTGCTATTGCCACTCAATAGGATATCCAGGCCAGTAGTGACGTACGATATCTTGGTGCCCGGTTTGTTGAAATAAATTTTAACTGTCTGTTAGTACATGACAACACATGCACAATGACAAAACATGCATGGATCATTACCAAGAAAGAGCAACGAAGACTTGAGATTGATTGGTAATTATCAATTAATTCAATTACCACTATATCCTTGAATTATCTCATTCTTATCTACACTACTTGATATGCCATCTCACAATACTAATGGCGTCCAACTGCCTTATACAGACGCATTAGTATAATAATGCATTAAAATATAAACCGGAAAATCTTACTGACATTATTTGTGAATCAATAATGTATTCTTATAAAACATTATCGAATCACTAATTAACAGCTTCTCCACATTACCACTTCTATAGGTACATATAAGGTTATCTTGCGTTTATTGTTTTAATTACAAATAAATAAGGATTTTTGTAGAATTATTGGACAAGTTGCCAATGCAAATATGCCATGCATGGGAGGCAATTTTTTATATTAAAGCTCTACGGCAAATGGGAGAAACTTATACAGCCATGTAAATTAGATAAATTACATTTGCGTAGACACATTGCGTAGACCCCTATTTTCGATGCCAATTCTTAATCATTTGTATTTTTGGTTATTACTTTTCCAATTTATCAATTGAGCTTTTTCAATTTTGTTTCAGTTGCTTTTTATTGCCAAGTGTTGCACTGCATAAAAAGCAGAAGTGGTGCACAACTGTTGTTTTCTTATTTGTGTTGTATGTCAGTCAAATTCACTAGACAATTATCATTTCCATTGCTGATATTTATATACTTATTGCAATTATTAAAAAATCATTGAAATGTTAATATTTATTCATTGATTACCATTGTATGCCATTTAAATACTGGTGTGCGGTTGGTCCACACGAATGGTATCCACGAAAGGAGAGTGTGCGAACCACCAGATCGCAAGTGGTGTGGGCTAGGTGGGACAATTGATTTTTTTTATTGATTTGCGTAGTCGGACTCGGATACATGTAGGGCCTATATTGAATGATAATTCTATTTATATATTATCATAGACAAAAGATGGTAGTAAACGTAAGAAAAAGATTTATAAATGATAAAAAATACTTGTATTAGAAATAAAGTCTACATACAATTAAGCTCCACTTGTTAAATTATCTATATGAACTAAATAAGAATTAAGATTGAATTAGCCTAGAAGTGCATGTTTACAAGTCCTCATAAGATATTTACTATTTTATCACTGCATCATTTAAATTAAAGATCTACCTTTTAATTATATAGACACCGCAGCTTCCTGAATCATAATGAATCAATTATAAGTTATATGACGATAAAAAAGCATAATTACGCTTCGCATGACTGGTAATTGATGGTAATTTTTCAGTGGGTGGTACTCTGTACTTTACCGTACATTACGTAAATATAAAGTAAAGTTGCATTTATTTATATATCACTATACGGATATGAATGAGTTAATAATCTGGCATTGAATTTATCTGTTGGATATAACCCGCAATTTCAAAATAAAAATACGTGACGAAATACCATCTAAAGATCCGCTACTGTACAGCGCGTTAGTCATGAGTTAATTATTCGAATTACTTATTTTATAATAATATCTCTTTTAACATTGGAGTGAAATACAAATAATACAAATGGCATGGACATACATCACGAATAAGACGATGAAACAGGTTTCTGTCTTCACCTTGGCTTACTTTTTGCACCCCACTTTGATGCTATACATAACATAATACACACACACAATCAATCTAAAATTCTATCCAAATATATTACAAGTATTATTTTTTTCAAATGACATTGAAATAATTGCAAAGGCCAGAGGCGCCTTGGCTCGAGGCACTGTGCTCGAAGCATGGCCACACGAGTGCATTTAATTCCAATATATATTGATTGACATTTTATATTCTAACAGCAGTTGACGTTACTAGCCAGAAAACAAACGTGAAGTAATGCATTATTTATTGTTGTCGTCATATTATTCTCTCGCGAATATTAAATGAGCATAGTTGCAACGATAATTCGAAATAAAAATACTTGAGCTAATGGAGGGCGTTGATTTAATATATTTTTTCACTTTTCGTCGATGTATTCATTTTTATAGGTCTACACAGAAGTAATTTTTGTTTTGTAATCATGGTATTGGCCAAAGTATTTTTCATCTACGATAGTGAACTATAAAATAAGTGTGTGTTATATCAAAACGTGGAATCCATCTATTATATTGGGGATGGCTATTGTTATTTCAGTTTTTTCGTTTTTTTTTTTTTTCGTTTTCTCGTCCAATAGTAGATAAATAGATTCACAATAGAATATGTACGAGCTATCGCCTCTTGGAAGCGTCCACTTGCGTATATTCGTCAATCTCTGGTATATTCAACTATGGAAAACGCAGCATATGGGTTGTTGGATGAGCGGTGTAGGCATATTTATATGAAATGTAGGCCTAATTGAAAGCTATAAATACATATACACGTTGAGTTCGAAATAGATAACTTCTGTTTTAATGTTTATGTAAACAGTTTTTCAAGTTTTCAAAATATGATAAATATAATTGTATTCATTTCGTAATGGAAGTTCTGTATCAAGATCAAGCTTTCAGAAATTCAATGAAGAAATATTGAGAAACTTGTGAGTCATTTGTTGAAGCTTTATAGAGATAATCCATCAATAAATTATTTTAAGACGTTTTCCGTAGTTAAAAATGAATAGTTAAACGACACTATAAACTTCAACTATAACTTGTAACATTACGAAAGTTGGTCGCATAAGAGATAATAAAATAATTTATTTAATACAATTTTGAGCACTTTGAACTAATGTTAAATATTTTACAACTAGATTTCATCTAGATTTAATATATTAGTAGGCCTATAATAGAATATTTTAATGAATTCGGTCAACGATTTCCAAACAGTTGCGGTGAATGTCCCACAATAAACCCGAGACACACATCTTCCGATATATTGATGGTCCATCTAATTTCTTACTCATGTATTTACCTTGGCCAAGATAGGTTCCATACGAGTGACGATACACCACGCAGGTCCATGAGAGATTTGACCACACAACATATTTCATGTCTTACAGATTACGTCAAAGTCAACATGAACAGGATCTGGACAGCAATCCTCTTGGCATGCATTGTTGGTACAGCATGCAGCTCTGACGCAGTTAGTCGCATAGCAAGACAAGGTAATGGTATGCACGAATTATATGCTTTGTCGAGATGTTGGGCGGGGATAAAACAAGAGACCAACCACAATGTATATAAACACTAGAGAGTCTTAAGAGGGTGATGAAAGAAAAAGCAATGAGAGTTAAAAGATTAAAATCCCACGTAATACTATTTGTCATCATGGTCATATAGTGGACTATTTGGATATCTAATTAGAATGCATGTGATAATGGACAATGATAGTCTACATAGTTTGAAACTGAATAACAAGTGATACAAAAAATAGATTCGTATTATAATGTCATTTTTTAACAATCGTGTGGTCATGATTTGAATTTAGTGACTGTCGATTGGTAGTCGAACAAAGAAAACTTCTTTATTTTTTCTGATTCATATGGGCAGTAACTATTGTAAGATTGGCTTTCGAGTTGTTACTTCCGAAAATATAATTTTGTTGTGATATATATATATATATATATATATATATATATTTGTGATTGTGATATCATCAATTGTGATATTAAAATATATAATTGTGTTTTTACCAAGTTTCTCAGCTCTATAGGTTTGCCTTTTTTAAGTTTTGCTTGGAGGCAACATTTTAGAAATGTATAACAATAAAACCAATGTGATTATGTGGTTTTAATGATTAGATAAGTGTAGCGAAGACTTCGATTCCACATACCAAAATAAAGTGGGATCCGTTTTTATGTTTTTTGTTTTTGTCTTGTAATTTTGTACGAGGCATACAGGTTAGGACAAAGTAACCAATCAACTTGAAACTTTTTCTGCATCAAATTAGTGTCATACCAGAATAGGTTGGGATTGTTTTTGAGCAAAACTGATTGTATGGTTATTTCAGAAAAAAAATGGAAACATTGGGAGATCCTCATAAGAATGCCACACCTTCTGCCTGTTATTTATATGGTGCGACTTGTTGAATGTTTAAAAATGCGACCACTTGCAACACCTTTTGGTCCTGATATTCAATTAACTGTATATACAGGCTCTACTTTCAATGCATTTTCTTCGTTATTCTTATCTAATTTAAGTAAAAATGATTGAAAATGTTTATGATAGTGGTTTTATAGTCAGTAAAAATTTTCGAGCTTTTGAAAATCTTTTCGTTTTCAAATACTTTCTCTCCGGGTTATTCGTATGAGGATTTTACAAATTTTCATAATTTTGTCCGACAAAACCGTCGAACCAATTTTACTGAAAACCAATCCCAACCTATTCTGGTATGACACCAATGTCCAGAAAAAGTTTGAAGACTATTGGTTATTTTTTATGACCTACGTATGCTGCGTAAAAGATTACAAATAAAAAAAATAAAAAAAACATAAATACGAATCCCGATTTAAGTCTCCACTATACGCTCATCTAATAACTATACTTCACTAACTGTTAGTTGAATCAGAATTTAAATTATAATTTGCAACATGTCTAACTGTGTAATGATAGAACTTAATCAACATTTCAACCAGGGACATCACATAACATATACAGTCGGGCTATTTAATTGAATCAAGGAGTTCCCGAACTACCCTTTACACTAGAACTGACACTCGCGGGGTTCCAGCTGGAACCTGCTTTAATAGCAACTAGTGAAACGCAGTATATGCGTTGTGAGATGAGCTTAGATTCTTAGAAGAATGAAAATCCAAAATGAAATATATTCTGTCAGCTCACTCGACATCTTCTGACATTGGAAAACTTCAAAAGTGTAAAAACCCCACCTGCTACTTGTTACTACTGTGCTAAGTGAGCTACTGGTTATGCAACATGTTTTTTTTAGCATAATATCAATAAAATTTCGTAATATCGTAATATATAAATATACATACATATAGCAGTAATTGTTAGTATTGTATTAAACCATACTAAAATTCAGATTTAGAAACTTACATTTTTTCATATATCAATAATAATTTGATGAAATACTTATTACAAAATGCTAAAAATCAATTGATTTATATTTATAATTCTATGAATGTTATACCGATTCTCGATTTCCATGCTAGGTAGCTATATTCACTATGTGGTTGGGTAACAGGAAGTGAACAAGATGGCTACGCACTACGCATGATGATACTTCAAACAAGCATGGTCCAAATCCATCTAATTCGTAATGGATGTGACCAATTTACATTTCACGGGATGGTTGGCATTGGATTGCTACACAAATATGCTCCATTAAATGAGGAACCCCCACGGTCAATCGTCATCTCTATTCACCAACATAAGCCAATAAAATAGAAGAAATTCCACAGTTGGTTTCGAAATTATTTTCGGTATTGATTTTTTTCATGTAACTAAAAGGAATCACATTTTACTTTCACAACATACAATAAAAATAATAAAGCACACACTATAATGCGGATGTGTGTTGATAGATGACACACCTGTCAAACTCGAGTATTGTTTGGTAGGAATTATCTATTGGTTTCAGAGAAAGAACACAAATTTGGAAACGTCACAACTCACGACATTGGTCAATATTTATCACAATGAATCAGGAATGTTTGTGGAATGATACAATTCTATAAATTTAGGCTCAAATAAACCCAAATCCCGACAGGGACTAACATCCGAGTTTCCTTTTTATTCACGGTTAGGTGACAGTGTATACTGAAAGTGGGATATGAAAGGTAACGTCATTCATTCATTGTGAATATAGTAGAAGCCAAGTATTTTACATTTTAAGCATGAAGCATGACATTGCAAACACGTGTTAATTACAGTGTAAATATTGTCATACCAAATAGAACAAAAGTATAGGTTCTTTGAAAAACAATTTTCAAATTCAATACATCGTGTAAATCCCAGGCGAACCACAACTATTTATTTCCATAGAATAAAGAACTACATGGTCTTCCTTGTATCATCAATGATTATGAAGACATTCTGAGTACAAAAGTGTCCTAAGACGTAATAGTTGAGTAAATTAGCAGATACACGATCGTGTTTATTATTTTTGTCAATTATTTTGAGAATCGGTGTTTTCTTTATAATTTCTATAATTGATTGATATATGGGTGTATTATATAAATCTGAGTCGATAAGTGTCTCGGAAATTGAAAATATGAAAACTACAGTATCAAACTAGTTGACTGAAAATATAGTATTAGAAAGAAAAGTCGAGTAATTGATACACTTATTCAATAAATTGTGAGCAACAGATAGAAATCATATCCTCTATATTCCATTGAGCTTTCAGAAATTGCATCAGAAAACTTACCATACTTTAAATGAAATTATAGACAAAAAATAAACTTGAATTTTATTTCTGCTTGATGAACAATAAGTTAAAAAATGAAACGAATAATATTCACATTTCAAATAGTAATTATTTAACGACTGCTGGCTGAAAAAAAAATGCGAAAAAGTAAATGTATATGAATATAAAATGAAATGATGAACCAAATAAAAATGACATCAAGTGATGAGCTTTAGCTGATGCTCACGATGTTCATATCATATTTAGTTGGTAAGTTTGATCAGTACGTACCTAGTTCGACTATACAGATTTTTAAATATTGACAATAATATAAATAATTATAATTAATTAATATTAAATAATTTACGATTCTACGGTGTAGGACACTTTTTCTACGGTGTAGGATACTTATACAAAATAATTTAATGATACCCATGAAAATAATTTGAAAGAAAGGGGCAGAAATAAGTTGGGGGGCACATATTTCAACTCACTTATGTGTATTTGTAAATGCATAAACAAATATTAATATAACTTACCGTCTTGAAACAATTCGTTTTTTCTAGTAAATAATGTGCAGTTTGGCAACTCTGGACGATGCAAAACCCCAGACGGGAAGTCAGGAATATGCACAGGAATACGAAGTTGTCCCGAAATGTTGGAGATGCTTCGTACTAGACGCCAGGAGCCGGGAGTGGCAGAATACCTCCGAGCTTCGGTGTGTGGCTACGACGGATTCGACCCGCGAGTCTGCTGTCAATCTAAAACGAGAACGTCGCAAACCAATGGGCCAAGCCGTTCGACATCAGTCAATTTTCAGTCCACCTCAAAACCGTTTGAAGATAACAATGGGGATAGCATCACTGTTACACGGCTCCCCGTTCCAGATCAATGTGGCTTTACAAACACAAGCTCCTCACGTATTGTTGGAGGATCTGCATCGAAATTAGGCAAGTTTAATCTTAACGTGAATTTTAATAATTCGAGATATTATCATTATTATACATATTAAAAGTAGAAACAAATACGTACTGTAAACTAGTACATAAGTAACCATTACGATCAAGAGTACTGTAGATGGATAAGATTGTTTTTTGTGTTGTTTTACGGCGCTGATGTTGATATAATAACTGTTAATTTGTTATGTTAATTAAATTAATTTATTTTCCAATTTGAATGAAAGAAGAATTATCTTGATTTTATTTCACAGACGGTAAAATTTGTTATAATTATTTATATTAAATTATTCAATATGAATTTTTATTATTATATAACATATATAGAATGGGAAGCTAGGACACACTATTTTGGAACTTACTCAGTCATAGTGCACTTATTATTGAATAATTCGATCTTGTGGTTTATATGTATGAGTTTCACGTGACAACTGTTACAGGTGCATGGCCATGGATTGCCGCACTTGGATACACGCCTAAAGCCAGTAGTGCATCTCAGTCAACACAGTTTCTGTGCGGTGGAACACTCATCACCGAGCAACATGTGCTCACTGCCGGCCATTGTGTACACAACCGTCCTGACCTGTAAGTAGATAGAAAATATTGGTTAGATGTGTGCCTTAAACACCTTGACAATTTCATGCACATATTAAAAACTTTACTTCTATTAAACAAATCCATAAAGAACAAATTTATATTTTACAAGTAAAACTTTAGTTTCACAGCTAGGCATTGACCAAAAGACAAGTTGCACAATGATAAATTACAGCAGTGCAATATATTCACTTACATGTTTATGGTTTTCTTTGCAGTATATTGGTGAGGCTTGGTGATCTTGACCTTGAGGCAGATAACGATGGTGCTCAACCTATCGAAGTACGCATATCCAAGAAGAAAGTTCATGAGAGCTATAGTTCAACGGCATATACGAACGACATAGCTATTCTTACACTTCAAAATAAGGTTCCTTACTCAAGTGAGTATTGGAGTACACCAGTTTATAGTTAACGTTCACTAAAAAAACAAGACCAATCATAATCGATGATTGATCAGTTATGATAAGTGACTTTTAATTTGGATTGTAGCTGGACATAAAAATTACTAACGATTTATTAAAAATTAATCAAATCACATAAATCGAAAATTGATCGAACATCCGAATTCGATGTCAAATCGAAGTCCAAAAATATTAGATCAATCGAAAATATTGAAATCGAACTGCAACTCCACTTTCAATAGGATGATTTAGATCTAGAATTATTATTATCAAGTTTTACAAAAAGTAAATAATATTTTTACATGTATTCAAAGTATTAGGCCCAACAGTTTATGATTTTCAACAATACACAAACTAGCACACCTTCAATACCTAACAAAACACTAGTATAAACAGTACAACGATACACCATGCCTGAATATATGTAGCTACTATAGCAAAGGTTGAAAATTGAGATTGTACATTTTCAACATTTTTGTGCAGTTATAAATGTGATTTTATTTTTAGTGATCACCTATCGGCTATCTAAAAAGGCCATCTATCGGATATCTACATCGATATGTAAATTAGCTTGATTTAACTAGACTAAATTTTGTAGGTACAGTACTGTAAATGATTGAATTGACCAAAATATTTCTTTTAGCTGCGATACACCCAATTTGCCTCCCGATTACGCCTGAATGGAAGACCAAAAACCTGGTTGGATATTCACCGTTCATTGCTGGTTGGGGTTCCACATCGTTTAGTAAGTACAGTACAAAGTTACCTTATATTATATAAGTGAAAATATATGATTCTTGGGGAAGATATGCAAAGACTCCATTCATCAGTTAAAACAAATTAATAATAAATTAATAATGTATACTATCAATAATACTCAGTACATGTAAACAATAATAATACAGTGAAACCTCTATGCATCGATCCCGGAACCATCGTTTTCCTGCTTGAATCATTTATTTTTTCTGACCCCACTCCCATATAATCAATGCTAAATTTTCCTGGATGGGTCATTTTCCTGGTCCCTTGAAAAATGATGAATAGAGGTTTCATTGTACTCAAATAATAATTGCAGTATTGGTAGCATGAATTCGGATACTAACACCATTGAGTTTGGAGTTCAATGCTAACACTCAGTGAACACAAGACTCGAATAATCACTTGGCCGCCTGGGCGACCGGAGAGCCTAAACTAAACAACCCAGCACAACCACACAGGTTAAGGGTTTGAGATGAACTGTCTGAAAACTCATACGACTTCCTGTTGGCCTGCCTCGGACGTGGCTACCAACTGAACAGGAAAATGATTATTGATAACAATAATTATCAAGTGAATTATAGAATATTGCATTACAGACATTGATTATTTTTTCAAGCAGAAATGTGGTGACCGTCTTGTAATTTTTACTAATGGGCAATAATTTGAAACTCGACGGATTGTTTCTTGTTTGTCGTGGACCAAAATAATTATAACAATAATTATAACAATGACAATAATTATCAAGTGAATTATAGAATATTGCATTACAGACATTGATTATTTTTTCAAGCAGAAATGTGGTGACCGTCTTGTAATTTTTACTAATGGGCAATAATTTGAAACTCGACGGATTCTTTCTTGTTTGTCGTGGTTATCAGTTACATTTAGGCAGCTGGGCCTATGTTGTTGACCCTTCTTATCGAAGATCATAACCACTATAATAAAGTTACTACTCAATGTTTTGATTTTCAAGTAGAAAAATATTGTTCTGAGTTTCAATTAGGTCATTTATATAGAAAATAAAGTACCACTGTTCCTAGGAACTCTACTTTATATATGGGTACTCTAAGAATCGGAGGCAAAAATTATAACAAATTTTAAAATTGTTACAGAGGGACCTTCAAGTCCCAAACTCCAAGAGTTACAGATTCCTGTGGTCGAGCCTGCAGCTTGTAAACGAGCATTCCAAACATTTCGCAACACGGTGATCGACGACCGAGTATTGTGCGCAGGTTATGCTCGAGGTGGCAAAGACGCTTGTCAGGGGGATTCAGGTGGACCCTTGATGCAGCCAACCGGTAGCTTTAGGTTTACTCTAGTCGGCGTAGTGTCATTTGGGTTTAAATGTGCTGAACCAGGTTTTCCTGGGGTCTACACAAGAGTAACATCGTTCATCGACTGGATTGAGAAAAACGTCAACTGAAAGTGCTGGAAACATTTTTGTAACATTCAGTATTTAATACAGGTTTTGTTCACCAGTAGGTATACTTGGCTCGCACTGGAAAGAGTTACACTTCTTAATTGTGTATGTATTGTGCATGTAGGTATACTTATTTCCGAGTTATTTCATCCTAAATAATTATTCGAGTAAGTGTGTATTTATAGGCCGTCTTAACATGTCTACATTAGGCTATTTATTATTATAGGATATTAATTATTAATTATAAAATATTTTACACCCATTTTATATGTACTTTTTTAATTTCATCATAATTGCGCCATTACATAGATTAGACGGTAGTTCACATTTCATTTCATTAAGAAACCAGAAGCACTTGGATCATCTTCATGAATTTGTTCTCTATGCAAGATATAAATATCACAGCAGAAATGAATTCAAGAAAAGCAGTGTTACTATAGTACGTACATAATACGTATTGACTATTGAGCCACAAGATAAATGGTACATGAAGACCACTGCACTGAATTATGTACGTGTTGCACTGCAATATTGCTGCAGACAATTGATATTATAGAATGCATTGTAGTATTATGTTACTTAATTATAAGTTGATAGGTAAATACTAAATAGTCATTCTGAATATGATGTAGTACATAGCATTACGAATTCAATTTGGATGCAGTGTTAATAGTCTATAGAGAAAGCAAACACTATTAAATGTTATGCAATATATGTCTTGTATGTTGTTTTCATAATGCTGAACCAAGGTCATTTTAAGGTAGCCATTAATAGTTCAACACAATGTCCATGAAAACAGACAAAGCTTTTCCTTTCAAGTTCGAGTTAACTTGGCATAATGAACTTGAAAACATTCTGCCACAGTCTTCAACCAACAAGCAGATACACCATACTTTTTCATACTTTAGATAAAGAAATGATTCTAGAGTTATCAAAGCATGTATTATCAATTTCATATTATGCTTAAAAAAAGTCAAGAATTCATACAGAAATGACATTTGTACATAATATAGTCAAGCTACCAACAAAACAATTACCCCGTACTTCATTCAATTCATTGAGCTTCCAAAACAACTAAACAGAGACCAAATAAAGTTAATCACTAAACTAAATAATGCTATATTTCAAATTTTATAAGTAGCATCACAAAGATTGTAGCTAGAAGCAACAATTCACAATTTAGTTAACAAACAATATAACCAGATGAATAAAACTAAATTTCATTGACATATTTAATTATTTAAGTCATTAAAATATTGAGTAACAAATAGTGTATCCAATTAATTAAAACGTCAAGTACACAAAAATTGAATACACTCTTGGGAAGTAAAGGGCAAATCAGCTAAATAAAATATTCACGAAAATCGTAGTAGGGCCTACAAGTTCCAGGATGCTTAAAAAGTATTTCAACGTTGTTGGTGAAAATTTAAACAAATTTTTAAATGATTTTTAGACCCCATATATTTGATCAAATTCACCAAGAAATGATTCAATATTTGCCTACAGCATATCATTGGCACAGCAAATACTGGTATTGACATGCAAACATGATAGGATTTGGTTCACTTTCATAACAATAGGTAACAAGCATGCATTTCAGACATAATTTTCAAGAAACAAAAGCTACTTTCAAAAGATTCAATAATTTGGCAGCCCTAAGTTGAAAACAAATCAACAATGCTTGGAATGGCATAGAAAATTTGTGAGTACCGGAACTCAAAGCCTGTTGATTCGAGTAGAAATTAAAAATATGCTTTTGAGAGGCTATATTAATACTGCCAGAGACTGTCCCAGCCAATCATATTAAGCAAGGCCTGCCTCACGATGTACCTGGACTTAGTACGCGATTTCATGAAAAACTGAGCCACGTCCATGTTGAAATAGAGTAGGCCCTATATCTTTGACAACTTCTTGAGAAATTGGTTTTCATTTTTTTAAATCTATGTTGCTTTACGACTTCACCAACAACTTCAGTGTGACAGTTAACAGCCATGGGGGTAGTTTCCGATGAAAAAAAAAGAAAAAATGGACCCACTGACTTGTCTTGCTGATTAATATAAAGAATAATGAAAACATTTCACGTATGCTGCCTATTCATTCTTTCTTTCAAACTAGAAGGCAACTATTCTTAACGCGATAGTTGGTATCAAGTTATTTAAAGTCGATTTGGTCCCATCAAATGTGACTCGCCCTTAACAAGACTGAGTATGTGACTGAAATATGGTAAATCCAATAGGTTTCAGGAAACAATAATAACAGTAGTAGTCCGTATAACAATTCAAAATTAATAGAGTGAATTTTCAAGTTTCCAACTCAGCACTGTAGAATCAACTGATAAACTTCAATAGACCCTTTTCGAAATTAAAGAGCCATCTAGCGGCAACGTTATAACTAAAGGTAGATGTTAGTACGTGCGGTTGAAAGTGCTATGCTGCCAATGCTATTTAGCACGAATGATTTTTATTATTGTGCATTACCGTGAGCATATTTACTTATAATATGATAGTAGTTGCACCATTCATATGTCGACTATATTCTAAGAGATTTACACACTGTCAAAGTGAGTAAAATGAAAGATAATGTAAGTTATATATCTCGGTGTTTTGCATTTAACCCTGTGGATACGCGGACTGACCAATTGAACAGTACTAAAACACCCAGAATGCAATACCAGCGATCTCGGCCTCATGCAGGCGGTAAGCGCCTGCGTATTGAATTTCGAAAAGGGTCTATTCAGCCAGTAATAGATCTCGGTTACATATGAAGAACTGCTTCTACTAACCAACTACAGTAGCCACGACCAATTCTTTCCCACATCTGCATAGCAAGTACTATTCAGAACACGTGCATCCCTCCAAAGTCCAAAAAATAAATAAGACTGATCAATGAAGAAAACTATGGGTAATACAAATGAACTATAGCTCCACATGGCCACATATCAATGCCAGCTTTCCAAATACCAACTGATATCACCACATAAAACAATACAAAGATACAGAAAAAGAAAGGTACATAGTCTAAAACCTAGTAATCGAAATAATTGCGATATTCGTCTGTTTATTTCCCATTGTTCAATTATATATCACTGAGGAACACAGAACACCATCCACACGCATTTAGAACTAAATGTGACAGTTCAATCACTGTTAAAAAATGCACTTGTACTCGATCCATTACACGTAACAATAAACACCCTAACGCAAACACACCCGCAACATTTACACCAATCCATGACATGACTTATGCTAAATCTAGGCAGTAAAAAGACCATACTGACTTATCTTCATTATTTATGCAATATCATTAATTACATATTTAGTATTAGCTTTGGTATTTCTCTGCCATTAAAATTATTATGCTTTATTATACATGAACTTGGCAACGTGATTAATAAAATTATAATTCCAGGTATCCATTGTAATTAGGCTAATTATTTATGTTATTATTGCTGTTGTCTCTTGAAGCCAACAACTGATGGTTTACAAATAAAAATGATCTTTCATCAGGATATCCACAGAAGTAAGGCTACACATTTTCATAAATGATATTGATATTTGATAAAAAAAAAAGCTATTTGATAATCTGACGACACAATCAATCGCTAGTTACTAATTAGTCATTTGAGTTATACGGTTGTTCATATATGTAACCTGTTACGGATACAGGTTTCATCAGCTCATGGCAGATATTACATCCAAATATAGGTACATGCAGGTGGTTAGTTTGAATTTTAATGTAAAAACAGTCGGCATAATAGCTTGATATTTAATTGAAATTGTCTGTCAAGATGACTCTCTGTAAAAAATGAATAACAACATTTAGTTCCACCAAAGACTGTAGGCTTAGGTACATCCATAGACTATTCAACCGCAATTGATGTACTGAAAAAACTTTTCTCTGTAACAAATGGCCCTGATGAAGAGATAATTCAAATACTTTGCAACAAATTCAATATAACCAGTTTAGAGAGGCAGGCGGAAGTAAACGTATGAATCAACTCCAAAGAATAATGTAATAAAGAAACGGATCAAGTGGAAGAGACAAACACACAAGGCTTGTAGTTATATTAAGTTGAATAAATGTTGACAGCTCAGCACAAGGGAAGTTCCTCTCGAAAAGATCAGTTTTACTTGGCATTCCAATGCAATTAATTCAAATACTATAAAATCAAAGTTAACTCATTATCTCAAACATGAATTGTGAGGAAAATCGAAATCTATAAATCAACAAAACTTTGAACCAAGAGGCTCGGATAATTGAATAAAATGAATATGAATTACATAAAAGTTCATTTACTTGAAGGTACTTTCGAGATACTATTCCGAGCTGTACTTCCCTACACCGTAGCTAGTCACATCGTAAGTGGAACTGGATATGGCCGGATCAGAAGCGCATGTCACAAAAACACTGCGCATCACAAAACGCCGTCGTCTGGCGGGCCGTCACGACCACATTAGAAGGGTATAGGGGCGGGGCCGGGGTCGTCGTCACACCCCACGCACCCGAGCAGATGTCAAGTGGACGGCGCGTCCTTGTTGTGGTGCGTCTCAATGTCCACGCGACAGATCGGACAGCGTTTGTTAGTCGACAGCCATTGGTCGACGCACTCTATATGAAACAGGTGCATGCATGGCAGGCGTCTGGAAAACACAACACAGCGACAGTTAGAATATGTCGTCACCAACAGAATAAACAGGCCATAGATTAATGAGTATTGTATAGTGGTCGAAAGCTATATGGGGAAATATCTGCACCTTAGAAAATAGAGTGAGTGAGAACAGATATATGGTATCAGAGAAAAAAAATGTTAGTTCATTTCGGCCAAAGTGTGTGCGTCGATGTAAATCCGATATCACCCTCTTTCCACGCTGTTGCCACCGTTTCAATATCGCCGTGACTTAGTTCGCTAACCAAGACATTAAGCCCAACCCTTCAAGTTCTCAAAATGGTACTGGCAAGTATGATGATGAGCGTTAGAGATAAGGGAATAGATCTCAGCTCAGAGCTCACAGGCTGAGTTGAAACAATAACACCTCAACCACTACAAGTAAACCTTGCAGAATCTCTAAAAATTGGTACAGATATCTAACTTGGGCACGCTATCTACGATGGATGCGCAACTGAGAGCGACGTCGTTATGGATCTACGAAACCGATTCACAAGCCACCGAGATCGACTACTCAGGCCATCACAGCCCTGTTGTTAGCTTATAGGCGATCTAGGTTGCATTGATATTGAATGTTGTACGTGTAGAGCTAGGCATACACAGCGTAACTACTTCTGCTTTCAGAGAAATGAATGATCTCTCAGATAATGAAAAAACAAAAACATATAGTAATCACATGAAACAAGTAGATAACAGGGGTGCAAATAACAATGTGATTTGAACTTTACCTATCATGAAATACTGAAACTATTTATGCCCTGCAAATAATAATTGTTCAATTTGACGTCCATCTTGATTGTGCACTAGTATTCTATATTGTCGCTACTACCGCCATCGTCAAGGTTTCTTAAAACTGGAGATGGTCCGTTAGCTGGGAGAATATGGGAGAAGTCCAAGTTGCGTATTCATCGTTATCCTAGTTACATAAACGTTAAACATCTTTCAAAACTCTTCTTAACCTATGCTTTAGCTCTATGCTTCATTATAGCTGACAGCCCACTCGACTTGAAACAACAATTCATCCTAAAAAAGACTAGTACGGTTTCAGGACTGAAGCCAGATAAGAGGCAAAAATAAATTTCATGAATGCACGACACTGCGCATGAAAGACCTCTTCATTCCACGACAATACTTTTGTACTGCAACCAAACCATCAACCCACCTGACGTCTTCGTTATCCTCGAACTCGGAGAGGCAAATGGTGCACTTCTCTATATCGTCGTCGACGTCGTCGGTGGTCTTCTTCACCTGTTTGTACTTGTGCGGGAAGGTGTACCGCTCGATGGTGTCCTGGGTGGCACCGCGGTTCATCTGCGCCAGGCGGCGCTGCTCGACAACGCGCATGTAGTCCTCGAGGCGGGCGGTCATGTGACGAGCGAGGAATGGGAACGGCAAAAGCTCGGGAGGCAGCACCGGCGGAAATACCAGCTCCTGTGGCCGGGGACTACCAGCAGCCTGTGGCATCACAGAAGATATTTTATAACGAATTTATGATTCAATAGCACCGATAGGAATTTAGAGTTCAGACGTTTCAGACAAATTCAAATAAATAATAGGTAGCTAATTTATGTTCTATTATTTTCTTGTTTCCAGAAGGCAGTAAATATTCACACATATTACCCTCATAGGGTAGTCTAGATAAGGCTTGGTGTCTTGCATTAAACAATTATACACTTACAACAGTGTTGAATGACAGTTCAGTGTGTGAGTAACCAGTCTATCCGTGATAGGCTAATAGTTGATGTGATTGTATAAGATGACTCACCATGGTAGGAGCAATGCTAATGTGTACATGATGCATACGGTGTCCAGGCTGATGGTAGTGGTACAAGTGATGATGCACATGTTGATGCGTGCTCTCCCTAAAGACAAAAACAAGTGTCAAGTCATTTGAAATACAAATAGCATTGGCTACCACCCATCGGTAGGCCTATGTGTCCCATTCCCTAATTACTCCATGTAACCTTTACATTTATCGAGCCATAAGCATTTTCAGCTCACGGAGTTTTTTAATATTTTTAATAACATTCTTGACTGACATATTTGTATGGATTTACAAGGACAGTATTTTGACATGGTTTTGGAAAGCAATACATTAAAATTAAATGCTCATCTTCAAAAGGAAGCGAGACATTCTTATCATTATTAATAGTAATATTACAGGGTATTTATTATTGGCACGAACTAGTACTAATGTTGACTGTACTTTATATTTGAAAAGTTGGGTTTTACAAGATATTTGTAATGAAGGTTTCGAAGTTTAATATAGGGCCTATGCCTAGCATATTTCTTTTGACTGTAACTGGTGTCATTGCAGATGTAATAAAATAACAACATTTTACAATAGTGAACATATTTCATATATGAATAAAAGATCACACAGAGTTCTACATTTTGGTACACCTACAGTAACTTAGAAAAATATACATTTCATTTATTTATTCATTTTTAATTTTTTTTCATGTTCGATTATTTTTTCTTAAAAAATAATAGGCCTACTTTTATTTTTCATTTTTGACCTGGTTTACTCAATGTATTTGTGTTTTATGAAAACCGTGAACAAACAATAACACAATTAACAAAAGCGTAACATCAGCATAAGCTGAAATGGTGGGGTACTTACATTCCCATAGTAGGTGGTGAGCTTTGCACTACAATTTCAGTTGGAATATCAGGAACCATAGACGGATTATGATGTACCATAGTTGGGCCTCGTTGCATCATTGGAGGCCCATGCGGAGGTCCCACATTCATCATATCGATTGGCTGTTGTATGAGATTAGGTTGGCCGGGGGCAGAGCCTACTTCCGGACGACTAAACACGGTTGGCTGCTGAGGGGTGGGTAGAGGGGGTTGGTGCTGGTGGTGATGGTGAGCAGGGAGGGGATGGTAATGGGGGTGCTGAGGATGATACATCTGCTGCTGGTCATAAAAGCTCCACATATCGTTTGGATCTTCTCGAGGCCTGTGCATGTTCATCGCATGTGGATCTAGCCGGCGACGTTGTAACTCTTGCATCCGTTGTTGCGAATGCCAGAGTCTCTCGTGGACCGGATAGAGACGTGGCTGTTGAGGTGTGGGTGGGTTAACGTAAGGTGGATATATGTGCGAAGGCGTGGACCGCCCATAAGGGAAGGGACCAACACGTTCGGGTTGCAAGTAGTAAGGCTGCATACCGGGACAGTTGTTCCGTTGAGATGGCTGAGGGTGAGAGGGTTGTGTGAGGGGAATACCATTCGGGGAAGGCCAACGTGAGTTATTGTTCATCATGCAGCTGTTGTAATAAGCTGGCCGACAATGATGATCAGGTACGGCCGACTCGTTGTCGGCGAAGTGGTTTGTCGGAGGTTCGCGCATGCTGTTGCAGCTGGTTGGGTTATTGGCGTAGCGGCAAGAGGGGAGACGTACACGGACAAGCGGGGGAGGAGCCGTACGAGCTGATTGGTGGAATGGTGCATTGCTGGCAGAGTTGTATGGTGGCGGGGGTGTAAGCACAGCGTAAGGGGCGTTTGGTTCCATCGTCGTTGAGGTGCTAGGCCGACGGGAAGAAGCTCCAGCGTGGAACATCTCTTCGTCAGATTCCTGAGTGAGGTCGACAACAGTTGGCTGCCAAATAAGAAAACAAATATTATTTGGCACTACTTGGTATTTTACAGAAAGTGTATTTGGTAGGCCTACTGATGACTACTTGAACTGATGTATCTACAGTATTAGTACCTTTACACAAATTTGAGAGGGAATACCATCTTAAAAATGGTTCGTCCCATTTTGAACTAGGCCTAGCGCAAAAATTAAAAAAAACTTAGGCTAATTAAAAAAATAATAAAATGGTTGAGCAGTTACTGGGTGAAATGAAATGCAACGACCCTTGAGCAGTCTTAAATCCTTGTCTACAACAGCCTTGAATTAGAGACCATTAGGGTTGACAATTCAAGGCTATGATTGTACATTATTGGGCCTAAATAAAAATATTTGGAAACAGGCATATAGGCTAAAATACATATTAGGCCCTACCGTAATTATTATGATCTCGCTGCCATAATGACATGAATCAAGTGATTAAAAATGATAACAAATTCCCATGTACATTTTTTAAATAATCAAAACCTGGTAAAAAATCTTTGGATACTTCCGAATTGAAGCAATGGAAGAAAGTAGGATCGTTTGGACGGGGAACCACAAGGGCGATCTTACGATCCCATTTGAATCATTTTAAATAAAAAATAATGAACATTGACACCACGGCCATACTTCCTTGCTCCAGATTAAAGTATTTCAGTTTCTAGAAGTCCGGAACACATTACAACTTTTAAAAAGTATAAACCGTTTATGTGGTACCGGTACATCCGGATGTTACCAACATTGTTATTAAGAGTAAACCAAACACACAAATGTTGATTATCGTCCACTATGAACCAAGTCTCTTAGGCAATGTCTCTTCTTTCAAATGACACATTCTCAATACTGGAGTGATAGAACATGTTTTGAACTGAAATAATTTGAATACTTCCCGTGATATAGTGAAGGTAAGTGAAAATTCAAGATCTAGGGCCTACAAATGCAAATGTGACATAGGCCAATTAATATCAGACTTGAAACTTGGGCCTAATTTTGGTAAACTGGTATCAAGTAGGGCTACGGTAATGTTGAATGGCTGTCTTGTAACCATACTACACAGAGATGGGATTTTAAAAAACCTCACAAATTTGGTCTATATGTCTCACGTCTTTAAATTGTGTGATTAATTATGGCTGAAAGCGGTGCGGCGTCGGCTGGTTCCTTGGTGGTTAAAATCTAGTACCAGTAGGTTTAGTAAAAAAATCTATGATTTGTGCCTCATATCTGATGAGTGACTATCTCATTTTATAAACAACAAATTTGTTTTGCAATCGGATGAAACGTTCACAGGTTCCCTAGTAGGGTTCCACATACCCCTTTGTAGAAATAAAACAAGCACATAGTTGAAAATAATTCTAGTCATGCACAAGTGAAGAGCTTACCTCTTTTTTATGTTTGTACTGTACGCTGACAACCTGAATCCCATTTTCATCTTCAGAGTCACTGTCACTACTCGACCAATCCAACTGCAGATCTGGGGCTGACGGCCCGTCCTCTTTTTCAACCAGCTCAGTTTTTTGAATACCCGATGGCCCAGGGCTAGCATCGACTTGTGCCACAGCTTGTCTTTCGACCTTGACTTTTTCCAATGGAGGGGGCTGCGTGTACTCAGGTACTGCTGGTAGACTCAAGGTTGAATCTCGAGGTGATTCAGAATTATAAACGGGCAAGTGCCTTCTAGTCCTTAATGGGGGTTGCACAATTGAATTAGGATTAACTTTTCTTCTGGCACCATTAGGAGACATAGTACCTCGTAGAAAATGTTCAGGTGGAGGTAAAATATCTTCCGGTAAAGGTGGGTCTGTTGCATCGTAACTACAAGATGGGCCTCCATTGTCTACTACTCGAGAGTGATAATCTCCTTTCTTAGACTTGAGTTTAGTCCCTAGAGCCATGTCAACTTCACGCAGAACTCTTTTACGTCTAGAATCATATGGATCCCCTGAACTCCCACCAACTGCTTCATCACATTCCATCCTAGTTTCAGGAAAAAGACAGTATTGGCGGTTTTCATTTAAAGGGGGCCGATATGATGAATGTCTACGATAGATGTTATAATCTGCTGAGGTGGGGTCGGTACTCCGAGGAAACTGTTCGACATCAAAAGAGACAACATCCACATCATCTGGATCACTTTCCGCAAATAGAGGGTCATATTCCATATCACTCGGCCTGTACTCATCACTGATTTGGCGGTCAACGCTAGACGAGAAAGCTGTGTCGAATATTTCCGCCAAGGAAGTTGGGCTACCTACCACACCCTGACCAGAATAAGCTTTTGCTTGTGCTGACTCCCAAGGCCGATGCTTGGAAGTATTAGGTGGTGCTGTCATTCGCTCTGCCATTGCTAAAAAAAAATCACAGACTTTCATAAATAGGCTATTTATTATTGGATCTGACGATGAACATCTTGAAATATTGGTTCAAACATACTTCAAACACTTCTAGGCCAGATTAGGATTGGATCTATGCTCACATTGTCCTCTCATTAGGCCTATTGACTCTCCTATAAGATTCTCATGGACCTGAATAGGCAAAGGGCCTACAATAAATATTTTTTTTAAATACATGCATGTGTGTATACCTACTGTTACATCTGCAGACGGATATAGACACGAACACAATAATTCGGTGTTCAATAAATACTTTAGTTAGAAGAGCTGTAGGTCTAGGCCTACTCATTCCACAATCATTATTATGATTTGGTCATGGGTAGGAACATACCAAGATGGCGTCAAGGAACATATTCGCAACTGTTGGAACAACACAGTTTGACCTATTTATTGGTACTTTAACTAGTTCTACAATACTACGAGTGAGTACAGACGTGTGTTTGTAGTTCAAAGTATTACTTACGAGTTGAATATTCACGCAATGTCGTATAAAGTTGAAGAACCATCCAGTGTTATTGACGCACTTGCCTGGCCACTAAGCCTACGGTCATGATCCTAGGCCTATTCACTTTTCCAAACGCACTAAACTACGTCATTCCTAAAAATTATGACGTCCTCATTTTTCATGTAGTAATACAAAACCTTAACTATAATTCACATTACACTTTGAACACGTTTATAATTATCTGAATGACACTAGGTACTTATAAATAATAATATTGTATCGTAGAGAGATCCACCACAAATCCACTGTAAGAAAACATTAGGTGGGATCTCACAGCCATCGAGTTGCGAGTGACGTTTCGAACGGAGATTAAACTGGAATTTAGTTGGCTGTGTTGCCTAATAGAACGATCGCATGATCTCACATGGCGCCTTATATGAAGGAGTACTTGCGCTCAGCTGCTGGGTTTGTGTACCATTATTGGAGACGGTCATGCAATTAGAGTAGGCTTAGAGTAACAATAAGAGTAACAAAGAGTGGGGGCGGATTCCATGTCGACTTTTAATTTGTTGATTGTTTTCAGTTACTTGCAGCCAAAGGATATCGCAAGCTGATTTTACAAATTGGAAATGGTACTGCTCCCTCAAAGATGGGATTAGTTGAAGGAATTTATATTGAGTACTACCGATTCAAAGATTCCATAGCAGAAAATATACAGCAAGCTGATTTAGTAATCAGCCACGCTGGAGCTGGAAGTTGCCTTGAAGTTTTGGCAGCTGGCAAACCCTTAATTGTAGTTATAAATGAACAGCTAATGGATAATCACCAAATAGAGCTAGCTGAACAACTTCACGAAGAAGGTCACTTATTTTATAGTACATGTTCTAATTTGGAACAAACGATACAAAATATGGAATTAACTCGTTTAAAACCATTTAAAAAAGGTAATTCAAAGCTGTTTGTGGATTTTCTAGAGAACATGTTTGGAATTGAAAAATAAATGTAAATATTACCAATGATACGAGTATTTTGTTATTTTATTTAAGATATTACCTAAATTTTAGAAGCTCCAGCCTTTTATGTTCCCAGTAACATGGAAATATGCCTATATTTTCTGAAGCCAGACCAGATTTTTTTCTATATTTCTACGCTGATTTAATTATACTTTCAAATATTTTATGATTATAAGTTCATTAGTTGAATTGGGTTATTCACTTTGTATTATTACAAGCAATTAGTGTCGTTCACACACAGTAGGAAACGTCATGCTTATTCATTTTATAATACATTTACAAACATACATGAACATAAAATAAATATTACCAATAATATATTACTATTTTAAAATTAGTCCTAATGATCATGGAAATGATTCTCCAAAATAATAGAAACCCAATTTTGCTCAATCCCTTTCCATCCTCTCTTTATCCCTCTTTGTTCGTTTCTTCCTCAATTTCCTTGTCGATCGGACCATTTCAGCATTTGCTGTTGAGGTCATCTGCTGGAGGATGAGACTTGCTCTGGACTCGGTTGAGGATGCCGTTGATGGTCTATTTTTTGCGATGTCATGACGCTTTGACGTCGATTGATGGCTAGATTTTGAGTTGATTGGGTTCACGTTGACATTCATACTGTCTTGAGCAGCATCAGGCACCTGAGAAACTAAAGATTTATCAAGAAATTATTATACCGTACGAGATAACATTTTGGATTTCAGAATAATTATAAAATATTGGGAGAAGGGATATAATTATGTATAGTGTAACAGATCTAATTTCGTGCATTCAATCACGCAAATGAGAAGTGCTAAAATGCATCAGCTATGCAGTTCTTCAATATCTACAGCTAGCTGTCTCTATTCATTTAAATGTATGGTTAGATTTTTGGGGCTGTGAGATCGTCTTGTGGTGCCCCATCCGAATAATCCTATCTTGAATTCTTAGCCTTAATCGGCGAACTATAATTTTGTGTCAAGTCCCGATGTTTAAAAAATAAATTACAATATTTTCATCATTATGGCTTTATAATATTACTAGGAAAACCATTACATGATATGTTTTCCAAATTTCCATCTCTGGGTTATTCTTATTAGGCTTTTAAGAATTCCAAATGGGTTTTCTCAGTAATCGTGCAACCGATTGCGACTCAAAATATACAGTATCGAATAAAATGATGACACTCTTGTGAATGTCGGTTTATGTACTGACTGTGTACTTTTATTTGATCTGTGGAGCGCGAAAAAAATGCGTTTTTTCCAGTACGGTGAAAGTGAGCTAGTCTTCGCTGCGCTTATCCAATAAATAGTTTATGATTCATTGTTATATGCCTAGTATTATATAACATTTTCTTTCTGCACTCCTCCATACGTTTTATTCTGGAGAATTTAATAGTTGTGTATTAAAATTAATTAAAATAGCATACGATTGTTCGATAGATGGCTACTTACCAGGATTGGGCGCTTTACTTATCTTCTCAGAGATGGGCCTATATGTTCTGTTCCTTTGTTTGATTTCTACTTCAGGATTATCTCTGTCACTCAACAATTTCTCCTGTCTATCCATAGTTTCAACTATCCTGGGCACTAACCTAGAAAACAGAAAAAACATTCCTATGTAACGGTACTAAATAACACCTTTAGTCTTCTTGATTTCAATTAACTATAGCAATATATTCTCATTATTTTTCTCAATGAACTCTAATACCATGTCCACTAAGAAGAAATCTAAATACTGTGTATTTGGCATATTGTACTTTCTGCCTGTTGATATGATTAATATGATGATTACCCTGATTCCCTGACAGTCTGAAGGAATTTAGCAAAGGAATCAAAGGCCTCCTCAATGTCTTCGACGGTCTCATGACTGAGGATAATGCTGCCTTCTTGTTGCCGTCGAATACGTAATAACTCCGATTCGGCTTCTTCTCTCTTCTTCTTTTCGTCGTTCAAAGTCTGCAATATTGTTATCATGCTTGATGTTACTGACTCAACCTGTTCCGTCAACCGATCAATCTGCTCTCTGCAATCAAACGCATATTATACTATGTATTAATATTAAACTACTCCATTACACTGGGGCCTCACGCAACTTGGTAGGACCAAATCCTCCTACAGTAGGACTCCAGGTGGTAGTAGAGTCTTATCAGATAGTTTATTCAGAGGATTTGAAAAAAATCGTAGCGTATAGGAGCGTAGTGTAGTAGAGTAGTAGGTCAGACTTCTATTTACGCTAAATTATAAATAATATATAATATATAAATAATAATATATGTATATACAAATAACATATAACATTACGAATAATATATCAATTTTCTTCTCAGTTATATTGTTGAGAAAAGTGTTTGTCAGTGTAATCCACAACTGGGGAAATCAATTGAATTTAAACTTGACGTTTATTAACACTGTCGAATTTGAACGGAATACTTTCTGTGGAAAATCATTCAATCACGTTTATGAAAAAATGAGAAAGATATTTGGAAAACCCCCATAAGGAGAAAGTATCTACGGAAGAAGGTTTGACTAAATACCCCTTCCCGGAAGTAGGCCTATATCAAAATGGAATATTCCCTTACTTATCGCCGTCGGCTTGTTGGGTAGGTGACCTCTCGGGGATAGATGCTAAATATGGCGGTATCATCAGTTTGTATTGTTCAGCGCGAGGTATTCCTGATGTTGCGTACAAACCGCTTACTCGAGGACTGTAACATTAATGTCACTAATTACCATTTGGGGAAAAAATTATAAATTAATAAATGAATGAATAAAGGACATTGTTTTCAATTATACTGGCCTACCATTTGGAACCGTGATTGTTTTACAAACTAGGAAAACTCAGTACATGTGCTGTAAGATGAGCTAGATATTTATATGAAATGTAATATAGATCTACACACCTTCGTAACCGCTGATGACTATAAAACTCGTCAAACATCTGTTACTGTTGCCATTACATTTCTGAACTGGAATTTTTCCGGATAAAATATTCATCACTTCTTCTTCTGGTATGTTATTCTTATGGGTATTTTCGTCACAACTTCAATACCGGTAATCAATTTGTCAAAATCTACCTGATTTATTGTTACCGGTAACTACGTCAAAGAATCTTAGTCAGATGCCTGAGATCGATCGAGTACATGAGAATGGAAAGGGTGCCAAAAATAGAGAAAGCACGTGGTTCGTATACCAAATGGAAGTCGTAGCCATCGCTCATCCATATATCATCACTTTTGTACAAGGTTTTTAATGGTATACCAGTTGGAGCCGAGCATTTCTTTCAACGTTGATAGACTTTGATTTGTCTTGACTATTCTAGATGAACCTACCCAGGTCGTGGCTTGGCATATCCAGGAGTCACGTGGTTTTTTGATGAGGTTGACTTTGCTTCTTTTATAGGCTTCTGACTTCTTGCTTTGGGGGGACAACATCCTTTCTTCTGTTGTGTAGGAGGCCGCTTACCATTAATTTCGATCGACAACCAATCGTACTAAAAGGGAGCAGTTCTTGAGGTTAATTTGAGATTAGCTTGTGTCCTTAGATTACTTTTTGTTGTAAATGTTTTTTGTGGATAGAGTTGTATTGTGTAAGGAGAGCCGTCTACCTTTTTCGATAATTGATTTAACTTTGATCAATTGGAAAATATTTGATATAACCCTTGAGCCCAAAAATATCAAAAATATCTCCTCATCCACTATCAAAAGATTTCGCAACTGTTCCACCCACGCATAAAGGTCTTGAGCTTATCCCGTAAATTGAAATAAATGGTAAAAATCATATTGACCCTATGAAATTCGTTAAAAAATGAATCTGCAAAGTTTGTAAATCATAAGTTGAAGGAAATTTGGCCAATTCATACCCAATTCATCCTTCTAAAATTCTTACACTCAACGCCAAAGTAACGCATAAAGTAACGTATACTCTCATTACAATCTCTATACTAGTGGTATTGGTGGAAGTGCCGTGTTTTACAATATGATCAATATCAACTGAAAATGAGGAGGAAATCAAAGATGTTACGCTTTGAAAGAACTAGGCTCAAAAGTAGCCCAAACGTTTTTACTTTTCCGAAAAAATTAATGACCGAGTTATGTGGACTATTTAAAAAATAGTAAGCCCTATCGGGCTATCTTCAGACGATATCTAGACCTATATTTGTTCCTTGTCAGTTATTTCAAAATTCCGTAACACGTACACACTACATATTTTCCTGTAGACCTATGTATAGGCCTACATACATGTTTGGAATTCTCAAACTTAAAAATGACTTTTATGACATGTTTAAATAATGTAACCCTGAGTATGTAAATTACTTTTAAGCTTCAGACCAACCTTGGCTTCAGGCATAAATATTGGCTTACTGTATAACTGTACTTCTAATCTAACAACTTACATCTGTACATTAACATTTTAAAAAGTTCGGTCTGTTGCGTTAGATTCAGAATCATAGTAGCCGTTTGTACTATTGACCATAGTTGAATTAGTGTGGCCTATATTTCCAAATAACTTCTAGAAGTTTCAATGAGGCCTACCTGTATTGCTTTCTGAGCATTGTTAATTTGTAATTGATGCATAATATTATCAATAATTTCGGTTGACAATTCTTGATTTGCTCTCACGTCAACTATTTCTATCCAAATATTTGACTGAAGCATTTTCAAGATGGCTTTACCAGCTATATCGGATAGACCACAATCCTGGAGGTCCAGGGCTGTAAGCAAAAAGAAAATGAAGTATTAATTACCAAGTTTCAACTACCGGTATCACATTTTTTAAATTTAAAATTTCAAGTTTAATATGAGTAGATATTGGATCACAGATTTAACGCCAATTCGGAGATCTATTTGATAACGAATTTTATCCTCAACCTGAAATGTTTGAATAGTTGTTCATATTTTTCAAAATTCTAAAATGGAGTACATATTTTTTTGTCGCATTTCAACTTCTCAAAATTCAATTTTCAAGGTAAGTGATCATTTTAGGATATTAACATTTTCCTACACAAAATAAGCATATATTTTTATATCCAAAGAATTATGGGACGTCTACCAACATAAAAAACTCAAATATCTTCGTTTATTTATGTAGCTGTGGTATTTTAAAGATATTATAGACTTTCAGGACAACATTTTCAATCAATAGAGGCACATATTTCGAACGTATTACATCCTTCAACAATATTATATAATTACTGACGACTTTACAATCATTTCGTTGATAGACGACGTTCTTCTTTCGTGGATACAGAAAGTATAGACTTACTATTTGATCATTTTTAGGCATATTTTTTTCAGGACATATTTTCCTGGGTCACTTTCCCTAATCTTACCCTTGAACCACGCATGTTCGTCGAGTTCTTCGATCAAAGCCATCGCACCGGCGTCTCCAAACATGGGGTTGCGATTGAGTGTGATACGTTGAAGACCGGGAGTAGGCTGCACTTCGGTGTGTTGATCTCTTAGACTTTGTTGCCAAGCATCCCGAGACATCAACATTCTCTGGTACTAGATAGAGCAAGACGGAAGTATTCAGTTATTGGTATATTAAATTGGAAACAATTTTGAAAAATATTGATACATTTTTAAAAAATATGTCAAAAGTCCATGGGAGTTGATTCAGCGAATTATAATATTTTTGGTGACATCGTAATTCTAATGAAGAGGAAACACAAATATTTTCAATACCTTCAAGATGGTGTGAGTAATAACTATTTATCTCATATCGCAAAATTGTCTTGGTTATTTTATTTTGTCGTATACGCGTGACAATTGGGCGGTATGGAATGAATAGTTATTACTTAAAGGTAATTCTTGAAGGTATTGAAAATATCTGTTTCCTCTTTATTACAATTATGGTATCTCATACCCTTCAGAAGTTTTCACCAATAAACTGATATTCCGCTAAATCGACTCCCATGGACTATTAGAAAATATTTTCAGCAGTTCTATATAGAAATGTATGTACAGTACATATATTACTTTATTCGTGATATCGTCACATATCTGACATATTTAATGATATTGGGTTCAACGATCCACTCTAACGACAACTACTATTTATTGGCGTCGTATTTTAGTTATTTATATTGGGTTTAACGACGCACCGTCCTGATGACCAAGATCTATTGGCGTTAGTGAATTCTGAGTGCGATAAAGGAAACAGTCATGCCATCCTATAATACCAGTATATTTACTTCAACGGCTGAAGGAAACCATGTGAAACCTCTTTCAATTTAATTAAATTGTTATTTGCATGCCCGAGAGCGTGAAGGCTACTCAAGCTCCAAAAACGAAATATAATGTTCCAGTGTCATTAGGATTTGTTGAAAATAATCATTGCAAGACTGCAAGACCCTCTTTAGCCGATGAAGTATCTGTTTGGATATTCTGACCGTTGCAGGAATCGATTCCTGGTTTCCCGAATACGCCAGTGACTGATCCACTCTTCTCAGTAAAAACGTGTTCATATCCTTAATAATCGAACCTTAATAATGCTAATTAGCGACTGAGTTGCTATCCCAGTTATTCCACAGCCAGAGATGTCCAAGGAAACAACCTTCGGTTTATGTTTCACTGAACGGCAGATTATTTCAAGACTTTCGTCGCTGATCAAACTGCGATGAAATGATATCCTACTCAGAGATTCGCAGTTATCAATACCCTGAAATAAAAACCACTGTTAAAATATTCAATTTCAACTATATTCAATTTCTTGCTCGACATTAATACATCATAAGTAGCTTATGTCAGTAGAAAAAAACATACTCTTACATTTACTTATTAATGGTAATGCTGGTAAAATTGTAGCGTAGAATTAAAAAATAGATACAATTATATAAACTAATCAGAATACATTCTTAATTTTATTGTGTCAATTCATTTTGAAAAATATACATCATAAAGTATAGCCATTGACTAACTATGGTATAGCTGCTACGATGGTAAAGAAATACAATTACACTTTTCATCTATAAGTTTGAATTAGTATTGTATAAATATTGCATATATTTATGAATGAAGTTTTGTCTAGTTCTTATATATTTTATTACCTTGGTATTGAGTAAAATAATAATGAGACTTACAGATGTATGAGTCGTTTTGTTTATTTTTTATTAACTGAACGTAATTTAAATCGTTATTTTAGTTCTTATTTAAATCATATTGATAAGGTTTTCAAATAAAATAAATGTTCGATGTGTGTTTATTCTTGTATGACGACCACACACTTTCGTGCAGCTGTTTGAAGTTTGATAAAATCCAGTATACGTATACTCAGTCAGGTGATACACCCGCATGCTAACGACAGCTGCTAGATATAATTTCGAAATACGTATCAAGATCCGTCTGTCTGCGTTTATTTAATGGTAAAAATATCACACAAAAGTTTCAAATAACTACAGATATTATCACAATCATTACACTTACTCTCACAATGTCCTCAATGTATTCGAGACTAAGTGGCAAACCTTCCAGTTCTAAACAAGTTAGAACTTTATTAGCTGATAGACATTCAGTCAAAGCATCAATTAACATCTTCATGACATATCTAGTTAATATCGCTGGCCTAGTAGTACAATTCCTTGCCTTCACCAAAGTACTAGCATTTTCAGTTATTGTAGAAGTTGTGGTACATCGTATTGCAATGAAGCGTAGACTTCGATCAGATCCCAAAGCTTTTATAATTGGCTTCCATTCGTCAAGTTGAATTCGATCACCGTAGAAATCGAGAATATTTTGTGAAAGATGGGCTCTTACTGAGTGCACTGGCACCGTAGCATTCCACCGGCAGAGATCTTTGTAGTAATCATTGAAAATATTACGATTTGTCTGTTGTTCTTTCACAACTGACATTTTGACTTTTGGGATCATTTTACTGGAATATATTGAACAATTATTATCAATTCATATTATTATATTTTAAATCTGAAGAATCACATAATTTCCCATTATCAACGTCTTAATTTTGTTGAGATAAATTTAAAAAAAAATCAAATTGATCAATAATAAGTCCAACTAAAGAGAATTGCTTGTTACGTACAATAGGCCTATATCGTAAGCAAATACCTTCATATTATATTACTTGGTGGTGATTGCAAGTATTGCTCAAATTCAAATGCTTATCAATGTAATATTTCTATTGTTAGCAACGATCTATAGGATCATATTGACTATTTATTGTTTAGCAGGAAACAACAATAAAAACGCGCTATATTCTAGCAGTTATTAATGTTACGGTCTAGTTAAAGTGTAGAATGCATCTTCTGATCAATATGGCTATGAAAAATATGTAAAATTACGACACACCAAGTTAAATCGATAAGTATATTGTAGGAACTTACAATTTTATTCCTTGGCAAGTCAGTGTCATTAAAATTAAATTCTCTTGTCATGCTTCCAGCTACTTTGCATAAGCGACGAACTAACATCTGAACACACAAGCCGCACTCTTTGAATACAAAATCAACAATAAAAAATATAAAACTGTGATGTAGAAAACTCTCAGTTTTGTATTCTGGGTGGCCGTGATAGAATTACGTAATTATATTCACCTTGTCGACTCTTTCAATCAATTCACTTCACAATGTTCTGTTCAACGACAGTAATTTTCACGAAAGAACATGTATATGTTTCAATACAGTTTCCACTGATTATGTACGTACACTTGTAACGCAAAATGGTTTAATCCAAAATTAAAATTTCAATTCAGTGAAACCCACGCACATGTAACCGCAATTGTTTTCACAGACCAATTGTGGAGTGTGTATGCAGTTTTAATACGTATAATATCAGTATATTTTCTTCAGGGTGCATTTTAATGAAGCTTGATCGACCACTTTATGTGACCGCAACCGTACATGTTTACTGCGCAAATATTTCACCTCGTGTGAGGGTTTGTAACAGGAAAGTAGGGTTGATAAAAGCATTCTACGCTGTATACACGCTGTCAGTCAACCATGACCAATCAGCTGTTCTTAAATAAGTAATATGGCCGCAATTATTGATGCGATGTAAGGTGCTGGGTTTTAAGACCAGTTACAGGAAGTAACATCTATATTATTTGTTCAAATGCTTTTATAATAAATTATAAAACCATTGAAGTGAGTACTGCGCTTATGTTTCATATAATCAGATAAAATATAAATAAAATATAGATATTGAGTGTTTTTCATTTATTTTGAAAATGAGATATACTAAAGTATACAATTAGTTATTTTTGTTTATCTATTGATCACAATATAGTTCATGTGTCTTATTGATGTAAAAAAATATTCAGTTGAAATCATCATTTGACATAATATAGACAAATTACACAACACATAAAAATCACAGGTGTACTTGAATCATCTTAAAAAAATTCTGTTCGTTTTCATAATCCATATCATTCGACCAAAACTTCTATAATGAGTAAAAAAACGAGTGATTATTTCTGGTGATAAAATGTTGGAATGTTTGAGGAAATGATAATCGAAAATACAATTTTGTATTCGAGAAACATTCCCAAAATACGTCACACTGAAGTAACTTCATTGAGTTGGTTCCATACAAAAAACATCACATGGCGTCAAAATTTACCAGTTTCCTTGCATCAAATTTCGAGCCTTCAAGCTTAAAATAGTTTCAAGCATAGGCCCAGAATTGCACCATGCACATCAATCCTACAGATCGAGTGGACAATTTTTAAAATAATATTTTCGATATTCTTGGTCGCTCATGGTGATGTCTCGAGTAACTATGGCAATAAACAAGTATCTGTGGATTCTGTTCCCCTACTCTGAGCTTAGTCGTATAATGTAGGTTTTTTCTTTACGCCTGTGGAATTTCCCTGGACCAAGCTTTCAGATCTACTCTTGGTATGGACTTACTAGCACAAGCCACACGTTGGTTCCTGCAGACAGAACAAGATTTAGTCAATTTCAAAATATACATCCAAGGAAATTATATTTGAATATTGTTACTGGTTACTATCGGTGCTATCAAATAATACATACACAAAAATCACATTCATGTCACATTGTCATGATTTTTTTTTAAAATAATGTTTTCCTCAGTTTTAAGCCATTTACTTTAGAAGACTCGGGTGTAGTCGCGTGCTGTATGTTTTCTTTTGAGTTTCATCAAGATTCAAGTATAAAATTCAAGTGGCTATACAAGGAACAATAACAATATTTAAATCAATCTTTTGTGTTGAATATACTTACGCAAATGATGCCTGCAAGAATGCAAGTGGCTGCATTACTGCAATGTCGTCCGAGTTATCACAAAGAATTCTAGCCAAGCTGACCTTTCGAATTTCATCCAATTGACCTATAGACACAATAAATATTATTTCATGATTCAATTGAAAATTTAAATATTCAATGTTGAAATGGCCATAGATATAGATGGAAATAGAAGGAGGTAGATGGTGTTAATACCTAGAAAAATTGAGAGGTTGTAACGAGGATATTGAGATGATGGAGGAGATTTTGGAATTGGGATTACTGAATCGTTCTGTGCTATAGTTGGCTCTAGTTTTTTAGTTAGAAAATTGACACTCAACTTTGTTAGAATGTGGATTCAGAAATAATAAGGATAATAACTTTTCTTTTGAGAATTGCCTTCTACTCTTTAGTAGGCCCTATGATGTAACTACCTTGTATCAACGCCTATATTTTTTCATTACTAAATATTATAAATTTCGTTTGAAATGAGTTATAATATCACTATCACTATCACTATTTCATACGCATTGTATAAGTATTGCAGCAAATTCAGCCATATTATGAGTTTAAATAACTGATTCTTAGTTTCTTTGATTGTTAAATTGTTATAAATTTCTTACTCTGATTAAAAGAGGATGCTTGGTTCGATTCTTCATAGAAGAAACGATCGCCTCGTTTCAATCTAGCGAATTGATCGCCGATAAGGCAGACGAATGTTTGACCGATAAGTGCGCCAGGGATTGGACGCTCGGCGACGCCAGCTACGAACAAGTCGACTTCATTTACCGACCCGTAGAGACGCTTCAATGTAGCCACACTCTGAAAACCATAACCGAAATGTATTTTCCAACCTACAAGTTTCATTTCACTAGCATAAGCATGCTTGCATAAAATTTGATTGAATAAAATAAAATTCATTTGAAATGTGATGAATTAGAATCAGAAATTGAAGAGACATCTATAAGTATTTATAAATGTATGAGATAGTGATTTTATCCATAGTTATCAATAAATAATTTTATGAAATTTACAATTTTTAATATAAATTTTCTCATTGATTCTCATTGATTTCGATCTTGATTGATTTTTGGTTTAGATTTTCTTCAACTTTTGACTTATTCAAATAATTTTTTGTAAAAGTATTTCAATATTTCAGCGATTTTCAACATGAAACCGTAAAAACTAGTTCTTATAGACATCTATTATTTTATTTCATCATCGAAAAGAAGTCTCAGTATATGTCAAATTTGTGAGTAAACTATGTCAAAGTAGATGTATGTATGTATGCATACCAGTGGGTCCATGACATCAAGGAGGCTATCCCAGGAAGTCGCTCGAGGCAAACCACAAACTTCCCTCCAATCGTTATACGGAGGAAGCCCGTGATCCCGACCACGTTGGATATTCAATGCCACGAGATCCAGGCCAAAGTCCAGATTTCCTTGGAAGAGACGATCAGTCAACTGGAATAAGAAGGGACGACGTTCATAATAGAACGCATAATCTTTATGATATTTGCAATGACTTTGATAGATTCAAATTACTTTTGATAGATAGGCCTACAACTACTATCAGTGGTCAACATGGATGCATTTTATGTGTTTGCGTTTTAATCTACATGAAAAAAATTGTACTTCCAGGAGATTTAATGATGTAAAAAGGTACAAATGAAAATGGAATAGTACTAGGAAAACGCAACATATGCTTTTTTGGGTGAGTGATATAAGCATATTCATGAGAAAGGTATTGGAAAGCTATATTTACACATTGAGTTTGAAACAATTACGTAACTGCATTCATTACTTGCATTCCGTATTCTATTCAATTAATTATTCATTTTAATCGTTTCACGATTGATTCGGTTATTTTTGTTGGTTTTCGTAAAGTACTTTTATAGTAACTTCGATCGATCTTGAAAATCACATTATCATATTTTTTCATTAAAAATGGCTGATCCGGATTTATGTGACACTTTGGAATTATGTATACCGGTATTAATGTTTTGAAATTTAAAAAAATTGGAGATAAAATGTAATTTAATGCTATGTAAATAAAAGATGAAATTTGAATGTATTCGAATACAATATTTTTTCAAAATTTTCTATTCTGGGTTATTCTTTTCTCTTCCTTCAAACTCGAGTAGTTTTTCTCAAAAGTGATGCAACCGACCTGAAACTTATATACCAATTTTCCCAACTAAATTTGTTCTTTCGTCCAACTTGTGAAGCGCAAACAAAAAACAAAAGAAAGGAAAAAAAGCAAGAGAAAAGAACACGATTGTTTTTATCGAGTGCGGTAAAATATAATCTTCGTTTCGCTCATACGATGAAAAAATAAGCTTGAAATGACATTGAGCCCGAAAATATTAAAAATCCATCGATTTGATTAAAACACCTGCTTGTCTATTAATCATCTATAATGATAAGAACTATCAGTGTAACGGCCTACAAGATCGCACCTGAATAGTGACGTATCATGATGTACAAAATACGACTTTATGCAATATCGGGCTAATCAAATGCCATGCAAACGTTTAAGTATGAGTTACTTCTAATATTTTTCTGAGCAATCATTTTTCACCAAAAATTTAAAATTCAATTTTTATGATTGAATTCAATTAGTTGGTTACCAAACAAAATAATATAAGTCTTGCATGCGTGTTAACAAATGTAATTTTGAAACTCTGACTAACCTCTTTGCTGAAGAACCTATCAAAACGTTGGCAAGTTTGTGTTGCAAGACCACGGATGAGATCGTCGAATGCACCATCTTTGTACAAGACGAAGGGCGAGAAATGATTCTGATGAAGAACAAGATTTTCACGCACGTTACCAAATCGACTATAGCCTCTGCGAAAAAGACACATATTATTATAATTCGATATAAAATACTAATCAAGCTCGTTCATATATAGCAACTTTTCAATCATACGCTTTCTGGTGAGCTGACAACATTTATAAATTTGAGAGTGTCGCTTAGAGTAACAATTAAGACGGCAATCATCAATTAAATTTAATGCCCTTTCCAATATTCATCTTTCATCAGATCTTTCATCTTTCAAATTTCATCAAATGTTTATTCATCAAATTATAACACAAATTGATCTTTGTATTAGTTTTTTTTTAATTCTAATCAAGTAACACATCTTCTCATTATCACATTTCACTTTTTCCATTCAATTTTCCTTTCAACTATACCAAGTTATATAAAACCATTAATTGTGTTATTGGTATAACACGTATTTAATTACATTCATGTAAGTGAATCCAATTATTCTACTTATATTGATGTTGACTATTCTTTGTCTTAAGACAACCTCATTGCTGGGCAGCCGAGATTCTCATTTAGAATAGAATCTAAAAGAAATCTGTTTATTCTATACTGCTTTTCCTATATATTTATTTAGGAGTCAAAATCAATATCCATCAATCAATAATCCATATTTCTTACTTCATCGTGCTTTGGATGAGACTGTGGCCGAAACGAAAAGCCGCAGTGGCGAAGACGTTGGTGATTCCTCCGTTGAGATTGGCATCATACAAACGCGAGAAGCCACTGTCTTTGGGTGTTAACTCGAACTTATCCATGTAATCGCGACCTGGAAAGAAAGAAAACCTTGGAAATGAGAAAAAACCAGAAGCCAAGGTAAGAGGAATGGTGAAGAAGCAGTCATCAGATAATGATGAATAGTGACGGAAGCAGACGCCGCTTGACAGTTCAAATTGGGGTTGAAGGTTGTAAAAGTACATGGTTTTATACAATGGTTTGACTCGTTCTCTCTAATACCAACCTTGATAAAATAGATGCTGTATCTGACAAGACCAGTCTAAGGAAAGTGGAAGGTTCTTTACCAAGAAGGATTACATCGCTATAAGACATGAATGAATATATTTTTTCTTCAAGATGCATCAATATTAGTACAATTATCATGAAATAAATAGAAAAGAATGTGTCTTAAACAACGAGTAATTTACGTTTCAGCGATAAATCTTAAACATGCTACTCTCAGTAGCATGGGTAGTATCAATAACATTTTTCTGAGACGAATAAATCTCAGATAAATCTCAGATAAATCCAGTCTTTCACAGTAGTTGGATGACGCAATCACTACGGATGAACAGATTTACCCACAGTAGAGATTACAAGAAATTACAAGGAATGTATACTACGCTAAGTATAGTAGCGTATACTTAAGCTGTAAATATGAATCTCCATACGTTGAATTCTATTGATTTACTAACTAGTTTTGAATATTTTTTACTATCAAGATTCTAAACAAGAATTTAATTCTCACCCAAGATGAGCGGTAGGAACTCGTTGTAGGTGATGTGCTGCATTTCAGCGACGACAATACGTCGAGCTTCCTGGAAGGTCCCCTCATCGCTCCAACTGGGGTTGATCTTGGCTAACTCGTCAGCCACTCGGTTGTGTTCCCTCATCCAGATAGTGTGCATGACGGCCAGGTCGACTTGTTCGTTTGCCCTGGAATCACCTGCCTTGAAACAGGTCATTGTCTGAGTCCTGTCCTGGCACTCACCACGGTTTCCTGGCAGAAGGGAGCGACCTCGTACGTTCTGGACCTGGAGGAAGAAGATATAAATATAATTGAAGAATACAAAAAATCATCATTTTCCATACCCAGGTTACGAATATTATTGGACCAGTGGGTGCTCTTTATGTAAGCATATTACACGTGAAATTGAAGAAGTCAATAGAAAGTTTATCAGTAGACCTGTGACGGATTTTATTTTTATCGTTTTCATGAATTTACGAATTGACTAATCACCCTTTTTAAATATCATACTGGTCAGAATTGTTGAGCCTAGGTGGTCGCGAGATAGTTTGTTGTCGTTTAGTTCTTCCCTGGTTTTATATGAACTATATTTTATTTAAAAAAAAAATGATCTATCGGCTTCTCGACCTACCCTTAATCGACCTCTGCTTCCTTCTCTCAACTCTCTCTGAGTATTCGCACTGGAACCGTAGATATTAGACCCATCAATATATCCCGTCACTTGATTCATCTGTTCCCGGGGACCGAAGTTACACTCAGGCCTGGCAGCCGGTAACGACCTAACAAACTCCATACAACGTTCAGCGAACGGTGCAAAGATGTGGTCATTGAGGGGCAACGAGATCGGGAAACAATCTGGATGTCGGATTGAAGCGTCGATGATGGTACCTTCCCGACAACATGAGAGTCCCGTACCACTTTGACCTCTGCTGATTGGTGTGTGGGTAAGATCGTGGTCAAGGAATTGTCCCCATTGCATAAGAAGGAGGGTATAGTTCTCGTCTGGCTGGTCGACTTCGGTGGCGAACTGGGTACTGATGACGCGGGCACTGGTCAACTCTTGACCGTCGGCGCCTCGAGATCGGGGGGCGTTTACACCTGGAAGAAATCAGATTCTATATTGTATTCAAATTAAAATTCATTCTTATTAGATTGATTAATTTTTTTCAGAAAAATGAAGTAATAGCAATGATGAAGAAATATTTACCATCACCGTATTTAGGGGGCAAAATTCTCTGTAGAGCCCGATTGACGGAACCCCATTTTGGATTGGCCATATTGTTACATGAGCCATCGACACTGCGATATTTCTCCACCCTACATCCACCAGCCTGGGGACAAGTGTCGGCAATCACTGTATTCAGCACGCTGAATGTTGGCAACGCAAACGTGCCCTGATCAGCACTGAGGTTGAACCTGGATGAGAAAGAAACGAATCGTATTGTGTTAGGAAACATTGTGTCAATATTGGATAACTTGAAACAAAGTAGTGGGTGTTAATTGTACAAAATGTAATTCACTTATTAATTCTAAATAATTAATTCTAAATAGGCATAATTTGTAATTCAATTCATCCTCAATAGTTGATACAATATATTTTATAATATGTTATCTATATCATTTTATGATCATATAACATGGCAATTTCATTGTCGTTTTTATAAATTCTGAAAAATATGTTTGTGACAGGGGGTGCGCGTTATACGATAAGGTGTTTACGGACTACAGATTCAAGATTCCAAAACATGCTCACCAATGCTATGGCATTTAACATTGTAATATTTTTTGTCTTTATTTAACTCACTTGACGAGGACTACTTGGGTTCTGTTACCTTTGTATCCTTTGTTATCTTAGGACATCAAACACATAAAAATAATTCAAATTTCGCACTTGTACATTCAAGTAACTAAAATAATAAAAGTCACCATATAATCTTGTCAAAATAATCGTTGGGATTTTGATAATCCGGTTTATAATCCATGCATCATAAAAGCAATTCCAAAATAATAAAACTGATCAAGTTCTTCGCAATCTGCATACTAAAATAAGGTTTTATTGCAACGTGTTTTTATTTGTATGTTTTTGTTTGTCCACATCTCACAAGTAAAAACTGCTACAAAACACGTAAAACTGCAGAACGAAAACAATTTTAAAGACCCGTAGTCGGTATTACACCAACACTGATGTTAGTTGATATGCAAATCTTTTTCTAACGGGATAAATAGGTACACATATTATTGATGAAGCTATAAGATGAGCAGAAGTGAATTAAGACTCAAATTATTCATGTACTGGAAAAATTATTCAGAAGTTTTTTGTGTATAAGTGCAAATGAAGAAACAGGATATAAGCTCACTCATCAGAATGAAACTAAATAAATTCATTTTCGATCGATTGTATGTAATACAAAAAATAAATAGTAAGATAATGTACTCACTCGTTGATAAGGCTGACACTAGCTTCGACGTTCTTCTGGGCTTCATCACCCTGGGCTAGGGTGCTGTTCGTGGATGCGAAGAACTCCTGATGCCAAGCTGCTGGTGACCCAACTTGAACTATGACCTTCTGAGCAAACAATGACGCGACGAACTCGATGCGCTCTCGAATACGATCCAGCGCGACGGCGGCGGCGTGGTTCAACTGTTGGGGCGTGAACGGGGGGATAACGACGTTTGGTGGGGGTGGGGCGTGGAGGACGCCGTTGTTGGGACGGTCGAGACCAGCGGGTACGGCTGTAGAACAAATGAACTTTTTTGTTATTTCATATCACATTTTTTTCTTTCCAAAACTGATCACTTGATATATTTCTATTTCCACTGTTTTATAGATACAGTACCCGACAGTATACCCAACGGTTTGTAGACGGTCCAGTGAGCCATATTCCGAGAGTTTATCCCTGGATTTCAATGGTTCGTTGGATACTCTTTTAGGCTAATCGCCTTACCGGCCAATAAAATGACACATTCATCGCCAAGGGCGATAATAAGTCAACAGTTAATTAACTTTTAACGAACTATTGAAAAACCGGGCTTCAAAAAAAAACATAAGTGTGATAACTACACTTATCCGCCAGTTAGAGCTACTCCCAAGTTCATAATTTCGTTCAATACCCCCGCACTATTTCATTGTAACACAGTTATGAATAAACACAACAAATTCACCAATATTGAAACATGCGAGCCTAGTGGTAGAGGGGTCCAAGTTCGTATATTATTTGTATTCTTTCCAGTGATTTCTTCTTACTTTTAGCATACATGTCATTGAATTGTAATCAATGAAATATCAACCAATTTTACTGTACACTTTTATTGTATACTTTTATAGGCCTATTTTATTGTTCGCTACTATTGACGATCGACGAGTCGTCTGAGTTAGCTTCCTGATTGTCATACAGTCAAGACGTAATGTAAATAAATACATGATGCAATTGAAATCAAGGATTGCACACGTGATGTGCTATGTATACATATCCTCATTGTGACTGCGCGTTAAATGCAGATATTTCTATCATAAAAAATGTTTATCTTTTAGAGATAAGCTAGATTTATATACAATACTTGAATGACCTATATATAGAACCGAGTGATGAATCTAGTTGAATCATTCTGCTATTGACATTGGTAACAGTAGTTGCGTGATATCGCTTTAGTTGAAGTGAAACAGTACCTGTTATTGCATACGCATATATCCTTAAACGGAATCAAAATGGTTCAGGCTCGAGTTTTCTGGTAAGTATAACATATAACTTTGTTTTTTCAATACTTTGGGTCTCTGAAATATTCTTTGGGCTTTTCTTAGATTTCCTGTGTACAATATTTGGAAGCACCACAGGCACGTGATATAATAAACCTTGTGTTTGTGTTTATAGATATATAAATATATTATACATTCTACAGTTGAAGTCCCAAAAATTGAATACGTCTACGCTTTGAAATGTTTTATTTGAATAATGATCGACTGTGTTTTATATAGGTAAATGGATATGATTTTAATTTACATCATTATTGTTTGGGCATCTAATTATTGTTGAATGTGATTATTATTGCGTGAATAAATTGCGTGAATTATTGCGTGAATAAAATAAATTCAAATACGGAAGAAATACAGATATTTGGCATACTTTCAAAATGATGTGAATAAACTTATAACCTTGAATTATAATATTTTCACATGAGGGTTAATTACAGCTTAACATGTGTTTCTGTTTTTCCCTCGTATATTCTTGACTTTCTTTAGTTTTCACTCAACTTTTATTAAACTTTTAACTACATTAATTTAACTAAAACCCCTCCCTTTATAAATGTCTTATATATCTGACGTATTTCTAGTTATGCCGCAATCCTCGCTGTGGCTTACAGTGTGCCGCTGATGATTGTAAACTCTCCGACGAGATCTGAAAGTATTGACGACGCTCACAACAAGACCGTCCTTGAGAGCGTCTGTTTTAGCATGACGCCGTATCACAGTGGAAGCGTCCCTCAACAAAAACCGGCGCCGTTTACGATGACCGTCTCGGAAAACAATGCATCACCAGGCGACACGATACAAGGTGATGGAAATAAATAGTTTAGATGGTTTTTGGTTTTAGATGAGCGTTAGTGAATACTTCCATACTCTTCCAGAGCTTTGTCTGTGTTTTTGCTTTGTTTTTTGTTCGCACTGCACAGGTAGGTCACATGGTTCAACTGATCAACACGGAAATAAATGATAAATGATTGAAGCTGCAGTGAGTTTCTCTACATATACTGACATTTTCCAGTTATTCAGTTATTAACGACATTCCTTTTTCGTGATTCAAGTTTACTAATGATTTCAAATTCAAATTGTTCTTTTCTAATCTTTTAGTCCTTTATTTTCTTAGTGCATTTATTCCAATGATAATGTATTACGGTAGTATTATATGAATGATTCCTGATTATCAACTTTTGTTTGATTAATATAGATGATTCATAAATATCGAAAATGATTCATGCATGAAAAACACGAATACATTTTATTTTGATGATATATTCTGTGTATAATTTATTTTCAAATTCCAATCAAAACATGAATTGATCGATTCATAGTATTGTGGTGATTTAAACATCATTTTTTTCAAACATCGAATTTTGCTCCTAGCATAGAACAATACCGTACTTCTTGAAATTGTATCGTAGATACGTTAATAAACATTGAAAGGCGTATTTTCTTTCTTTTCAGTGATTCTATATGGGAATAACAATACACAATTTCTTGGTGTTTACATACAAGGGCGTAACGGAGAAATCCCGGTGGGTCAGTTTTCACCATCAGGACCCAATACACCTCAGGTTACTTTAACAGACTGTCCTCCTGGTAATAAGGTAAGTACCAAGATGCATTGAGGGTTGCGTTGGTTCGCCATCGAGGCCGGCAAACCAACGCAATCCTGAATGCATCTCGGTAGTACATAGCATCTTACTGGGGTATAAGTCCTATACAAGGCTAAACGATGGAATCATGCTATTTAGACTTCTGGACACCATGATATTATATGCTTCTTATGAAATGTATTCATTCAAACATCTGTTCTTTACATCATCAGAACCTCAAAGTCCGATTTTTATTATTTAGTGTTTATTTAATTATATACATAGTTCCAATTTTTTTTTTGTAAAATCGTGACAGACAATATCGTCACTATTTATGAGACGGTTGAAAATGTAAACATTTCTCTAATAATTCCATATATTATGCTATAATATTCAAGTCAACATTTTACAGCTTACGTAACGATAAGTTATTTAGAAATTAAGCCTTTTGTCAGCCCTCCAGTCATTTTATTTCATCTAAATGGAATCTAGGCTAATATAATTCTCGTATTAGAAATTATAGAATTGAAAAGTTGCTGAATATTTAAGATATCATAAATTCTCAAAGATCGAATGAACTATTAGAAAAATTAAAATGTTCTGATATTGCATTTTTTGACTTGACGTAATTGTTCTGCATTTTTGTTCTATAGAATACCGCCAGCTACATTAGTTCACAACCTATAAGTCAACTTATTCTCAGCTACACAATCCCGAAAAATGTACCTGCCGTTGTATTCAGGTAATTTTTATTGATATAGATTATTGCATGAGTTATAATAAAAGGTGATATAACCATAAAATTAATTTAATTTCAGGGCCACTTTTGTTCAATCATTTTCTCTCTTTTGGACCGACGTATTCTCGAATGAGGTGTTGGTTTCATAATTCGACTTCTTTCAAGAGTGAAATGATGTTTTAAAAAACGAAGTATTCCAACGTGTGTATCATGAATCTCTTTTTCTGAATTAAATTTAATTTAAGAAATAACCATTACCTATGGTATGATTAAACATAATCTCTACATAATATTTAGTCTGTAATTTTATAAAACAGTAAATGATAAGAAATGATGATAATAATAATAATAATTTTCTATGCAAACGCTTATAATAATTTTGTATAATTATTTACTTGTATTATATTATTATTCACTGTGAAGGTCTTGGCGTGTGATTTATAACAATGTCATCTTACATAGAGATCTAGCTCAGAGGAAGCCTCATAATGATTCTCGTTATAATGAACAATTAACCATATAGCGGATACGGTATAACAGCTCACATGGAGTTTCAAATGTGTACCTCATTTAGATTTTAGATATTATATTTTCCAGAAAAACAAGTGTAGTTACTGGACCAATGTGATTGATTGCCTATACATTTATATATTGATTGAATAATAAGTAATCAATCAATAGTTTATTGTCATTAAAGTTTATATTTAGTTATTCTAGGTTTTATTCTGTGTATTTATATGCAAACTTGTATTCGAGACAGAGTCTAATAAACATGTATAGGCCTATAATATATTATTTGATAGTTATTAGTGACCAAAATAATTATATATATTCAATGATCCAAAGAGATGCTCAACTAGATCCCAGCAGATGTAATATTGATGATGAAAAATGAGATGATTGTATAAGAAAAGATAAAAGCTAGCTTATGTGATAATATGTGCGTATACAGTAAAGCGAGGAAACGGTATTCATCCAATCTTGACGTATTCTACTATCAACTTTGACGATTGAGGGAAAGCTAAGCAATATCACTCACAATGGTCGACCATGGCGGGAATCAAACCTTGATTTGTTTCCAGAATTATGTGAACAGATGTACATGGCTCTTAGAAAAATGTATGCAAACGAAATCAAAAGTGACCTAGCTTCTCGCACCTCTTCATTCGAAGTATTCATAAAATCTCGTTTGATGACATAATTTCTATTGTCTGTTCTCTGAAGTCCTTGGTCAATAATAATGTCAACTTGTATCACGCCTTGGTTGTATAATGCTAATCATAGCAGTGATGAGGACATGTTAATGGTTTAACCAGCTTTTATTCACTGTAGATGATTTTACTAATAGATATACTTATAGTCAACGCCTTTGAAAATCCTTGATCTGTACAAATGAGGTATCAAATGTAAACCCCATAATTTCACATTTATAATACTTCCAACTTGTCATCAATAATGTAATATATTGGATTACAATGAGTGAAAATTACTATTCAAAATTTGAGATGTGAAAAAATAGCTTAAAACACTCAGAACGATTTATTGTTTTGGTTTATCTAGATGAAACAAAATTTGAATAAAATAATTTAATTGTCATTTTCGTTAGTTCCTATATAGTTCTCTATATTCAGTCATATATAAGCTTTATTAATATGGGATATCACTAAAGGCAAAATAAATACGTAACTTGAGCTTTTTGAATAAATTTAAAAAGTCTGAAAAGTTGGCTGACAAATTACCTATCACAAATTCTGTGAAATCATTAGTAAAACCAAGGAGGTTATAGCTACGTCAACTAATGATACCTTTTACCATAATATACAATTATTAAAACTCATAAATCTTCGCCTTGAACTGAAGGGCTTTGTGGTAAATGATCATAGTTGATATAATTAACTTGAATTGAGTTTATTACCTGAGACTCTCTTCCTTGATGGACAGCATACTCCGAACTCATTGCCAAACAGACGACACGGTTGCTTCCTCAACTCGGGTAGTTCGGTGTAGAAGGTGATACATCGCACAAGCGGGCGACAAAATCCTGCTTCCCCGCTTTTAGTTGCACATGGAGGAGCAACAATCACTTGCTGAACAAACACTTCGGGTTGTCCATCCTGGAAAACCACTGAGAACTCTGGAACTACTGGAGCAGACCTCGCAGGCTCCTGTTGTGGAGCTGCTATCGGTTCTTGGAACTGAGGGATAGGTTCTGACTCTTGAGGTTCCGGTCTCTGGGTTTGTGGTACAGGTTCTATATCTGGGAGTGGTTCTTGTTGTTGTTGTACCTCTTGATCCGGCTGTTCTTCTGGCTGGAATTGTATAGGCTCTGGTTCTTGAAATTGTGGTACAGGAGCTCTTGTCGGTAATTCAATTCGTTCCGGTTCCTGTTGAAACTGTGGTGGTGGTTCTCTTCTCTGGAATTGTTGTTCTGGAAATTGTTGGAACTGGTTTCCTTGTGGTCCTTGCAGATTAGCGAACAATGATTCCTGCAATCGTATTTGCAGTTCTTGTTGCTGTCTCTGCGTGTCCTGCAAACGTCTCAACAACTGAGATTGTTGATTCTGCAATGAAGTTTGGATATCGACACCCTGAGCAGTTTGCCATTGCCGTTGAAGCTGCAAAAGTTGGTCCTGTATATTTCCTTGAGCAAACTGCAGTTGCTGTTGTTGTAATTGTTCAGGGAACAATGTGTTCCTGAAGAAGTCTTGGCCCAATACTGTACTCAGTAGAGCACATATCAGTAGTAATATTCGGCGACCCTCCATGGTCGACGACTAGAGATCAAGTGATGTTTCGTGCAGTTTCTTCAAGCTAGTATACCTTGTATTGGCGCAATCAGGCGGTTTATGTCAGGTTTGCGCTGTAGGAGGAGACTTGAAGGACGCTTAGTCGCGGGCGTTATTTATACGTTCATGCTAATGAATTAGGTTATAGAGACGGGCTTAAACTTTGAAGATGATAATATACAAGAAGAATTCGAAGCTTATAGTAGCACAGATTTGAAAAAAATATTGCAAAAATGATCGTGTTATAGTAGGTCTCTGTCCATTAACAAATTAGTGAACAACAATAATAACTGGTATGATTCTGAAAGGGAGATCAAAGTACACAATCACTTAATATAATTCATGTCACTTGTTTTATTATGAGCCTACTGTACTTCAAACATGCATGTATGATAAATATGTTATTGTAGTTGTAACTGTATGAGACTATTTTGTAAAATAACTTTACAACAACAAATATGAATTATCAACGCCAAGTTCTCTCATGCGTAGCCTGCTAGGTATTTGCTATCATTTTATTTTCAACGTAATGCATACGAATAATAAGTATAATTGTTGTAAAAAAGAATACTGTTATAATTATAAATAATAAAAAGGACATTATCTGTACTAGTTACTGTTCTTATTTCCACGAAATATGAAGGAGCGAATCACCCGTGCGATAGTGGTGTAGGATATGGAGAAGACGGTCGATCGAAAACGTCTTTCGTAGATATAAAAGTATAATATATAAGAAGTTCAAGTTTCCTTTATGTGCATACGAATTGTCCTTGTGTTTATGAATAAAGATTGCAGATCATTCTGCAGGTGTATTTTAGATCAAGAACGTGTAAATATGTGTGATATACACGAAGAAAGCCACAAAGAAGGCATCGATAAATCTATTCTGGTTTTTAAATACATAATAATACCGTGTTGTGTGATGACTCGGTCGAAAAAAATGCATCGATTGAATTTAAAAATGTATATTCTTATGATTGCAATGATTATCGTACGTGATTGACGTGAAAATATGCTATTGTATGTTCTATGGTTATTTGTAGCATCAATCTGAACATAAATTGAAATGAAATAAATATTAGAATGTGGTAAACAGAGTTTTGAAATAATTCATGGAATGCATCGAGTTTTATTTTAAGTTATTTTTCGTTTACATATACCAACCAAAGTCATACATGGTTTAACAACTAGTTAATGGTAATGTTAATTAGTTATCCCAAGTTTGCTATCCATTTTTCAGGCGAAAAAACCTCATATACTATTACATTTACATGTATGTAATATTTCAAAGCGATTGATATGAATCACTAATTCAAAATGTGAACCAAACTATTTTCAGCTATTTTGAATTTTACATTTTGGAATTTTTGCAATTTTCGTTTGTTTGCTTCTGGACGAGCTACATTTTAGTTCAGTTCAGTCGCCTCATATGTGCTAAACTCAGCTGGGACTGCTTCAGACAGCATCCAATTTTACGAACATTCAACTCTTCGCCAATACTTCCAAGAATAATCACATTGTCTTCAAATTCTAAGAAACCTGTTCGATCTATAAAAAATTTACAGTCGAGTATAATTTCGTCCCTATTCTTCACAAAGCACGTATATACTCGCCCGGATATTTTTCTCGCATCATCCATTATCATATCATCGACATAGCCATCCAGGCTCGTTGTTGTTTCGCTCCTGACCCTGATACTGATAAGTTTGCTCAACTCTATTATACCAGTTGCACCTCCTAAAGCCATATAATTTCGATTTCGTTCAAGTCACGATGTCTTATACATTAGTCACGTTTTTACAAGCCATCCACAATCCGTTTTTTTTATTTTCATTTGGACATCTTGGAAGTACCATCGTCTTCTAGATGTTTGATCGAAACCCTGGATCGGTAATTATAAGTAATAGAACGAAACGGATGCTCGAACTTTATTTTTCATGACGTAATGATTATAATACATTTTATGAAACAAGGTCAAATGTTGGAGAGGGTTTTCAGATCTTGCGCCGCTGTAGGCCGGTGGTAACAGATCCGGCTTAATTTCCCGGACTTCTGTTGACCCTATGACTAACCAGACATGTTACTATCACTTTCACTATTAATATACATGGTGAATGACGTCATTGTAGCTTTACCTTTCTGTTAAGTCATAGGACGATTACGATCTCAACAGGGAACTGTATCGTGAACTTTCAGTCATTATAGCAGCTCACTTTTACTGCAGCTGCAACTGTTGCAACCTCTCGAGAGGGAGAGGGTGGGCGGTCAAATCACAAATCATAGTTATTAGTATATATTTATTATATATATATATATATATATATATATATATATATATATATATATATATATATATATATATATATATATATAGTGAAAAATTAAATTGAAATATTGAAATTACACTTTTGTGCAAATTCTGGTTTTATATCAGTCAGTAGGCCTGAAGGTTTTCGTGTACATGTACACAGAGTTCGAACTGAACTGAACCTAATTCAAATTCACTTATATCTTATTTTTTAAGTGCATTCAAATACATTTTTATATTACTAACGGTCAAGTAGGTAACTTTTTAAGGACGTGTGCTAATATTAGCATGTAGGAATGAAAAATATTCGAGATAATCCTTACATAATTTCTTAATCCTTAAACAATCATGAATCCATCAATAATGTATGAAAGATATGTTCCAAATCTACTACCACTTCGAAATAATGCATGATTTTATATTATTTAAATGGGGTTAAATTATTAGCAAGATGCATTGAGGGTTAGCGTCCCAACGCAACTCTCAATGCATCTTGATTATTAATCAGTATTATGCCCATGCATTGGGTTCTTATTGTTAACTTGCATAACTGTAAGACATTCCATAATAATAATTTTTAATATGACTCGAAGCACTTGTTTACATAAAACTTTATTTAAATAATATTATACTACAAATTACATTTTCAAGTGTTTTACACGTTTAACTAATGTATATATTGTAAAGTTAAGAAGACAGACAATCCATGCTTCTTATATAATAAGTAATGAAAATAAATTAATTACACGTATAAAAAATCTATATTATATTCTTAAGAATTAACAAGAAAACTATATAAGTTAATATTGAGAAGAATCTTACCGTAAATATCGTACGGTATTTTTATGTAAAAGTGGGATAAGTATAGGAAAAACACTATGTTGAATACACATTTACAATACTCATTGAATACACTTTGATTGATTAATTATTTCTTCAATATAATTCATTAGAAATTATCCATTTGTAAGAAAACCTTCAGAAAATTGCGTGTACTATTTTAATCTCTAATATATCAAAAGTAAATAAGCGACCTAATGAAGTGAGTGATTTTTAAAAAAAATATTATCCGTTACGTGCTTTTTAACAATTATAATTTATCATTTCACTTGAATTTTTTCTTGTATTATATACTGAATTAGGGCTAAGTGCTCTGGTATATAATGAAAGTTTATAATGCTTTCAAGTTCTTGATAGTCAACGTAATAGCAAAATTCAGTGGTGAGCAGTTATTATGAAAAATATAACAATTACTATCCATGGGATACAATATGAGTCTAATTTTCATAAAATTAATATAAATAAAAATATAAAGAGAGTGCACAGAGTGGACTGAAATTAACAAGCGTTAACTACGATGTTTTGCATGCACTCTCTCCTTGGCTTAATGAGATAGATAGGTGTGTACCACCCTTATCAGGCAAAATATTTACTGCTAACATTAGTAATTATCACGGACATTCTAATAGGAACATTTTTGTGACATTGGTAAAACCTTGGCTTATATTGAAGTAGACCAGTCTACTCAAATTTTTCAAATGAAATCATTTTCATACAAAATAGCCAGCAGTGACAGATACAAGATAAACGTGAAGGTTTGATCGTCTAATATATATAGGCGCTCTGACAAATAATCAAAATTGATATATTTATTGCATTACCTTGAGTTAAAATGAATTTTTATCACAGTATTGTAACTACAGATAATTTAATGAATATACTCGTTTGAAATAATATAGCTTGTAACCCATTTTTCTTCTCGAAAAATTATAAATTCAAACAAATCAATGATATATTGGTTCAACATATTCTGCGTGACAAATTTCTTACATAATATTGTAAATTCAGTATCCGTGTGTTGTTGAAACTTGAAACCAACGAGAAAATTAAAATTCATAAGCCTTACCAATTTAAATCCCGAAAGTGTACGAAGTCTACTAGTATAATAGTAAAATTGCCTGATCTTAGAGTGGTAAGGATGTCACGATTTGAGTGGTTACATTTCTTCAGGTCACCATATTGTCTTTGATCCAATCCATGTATTCTGTGACTCGCGTGTAAACGCCCGGGTAGCCAGGTTCACCACACTTGTTGCCGAAAGAGACTACACCTATTTGCATCCACTGGCCGTCGCGTTTTAGCATCAGCGGTCCTCCAGAATCGCCCTGTGAAAATGAAGGAAGACACATCAAGTGTTGTTAAATAAGCGGTGAAGAAAAGAAGTTTACGTTTTTTTATATATTTACTAGTAAAGTAGTAAATATGGTAGTGAATATGGTGAATAAAATATAATATAATAAAAATATATAGGCCTAAAGTACACAAAAGTCACAACTACACACGGCAAAATTGTTTCGTTAGGTTTGTGTGGCTTTGTTTCACAAAGTTTCGTGTGGTTTGGTTTTGTATTGCGAACTGGGGTGTGCGTATGAAAATCAAAGGGTACCTGATTTCAACAGGATGGAAGTCTTTGCTCACGCTCATCCACTGATGAGAATAATTATTCTTAAAACAGAAATATGTCAATTTTTATTGAGAGTGAGGATTTTTCAATTCAACGTCTGTTCGGTAGCTTATAGTAATCTACTTATGGCACACCTAATATAAATGTTCACGATTTTTTAAAAATATATCAATAATCATCTCATGCTTAACTTAATAAATTTAATTATTCCAGACTATTATACTCCGATACATAGAAAGCATCAAAAAGACTTGAAATCGCCTCCAAATCTATAAGAGGGAGAAAGTTTATAAGTTCAAATTGAGTGGGTATTTAAATTGATTGGTGTAAATTACAATGAAATTATTTTAGCTATGTTTTAATTCTACTGGAAACAATTTCAAATATCACGACTGAATGAAAATCGTGAAAACAATTATAATTGCAAATTTTTATCTTTTATAGTGTTCACAATGCAGAACGGCAATAATAACTCTTCACACCCATGTAAACGACCTAACCTAATGGTTTTCTATTTTCATGGAAAAACGTTTTTGTTATAAACTTCATATTATACAATTTTTTATATTGACTCGAGGTAAACTGTGTACGAAAATAATAGAAGTTACCGGAATGGTATTACTAGTGAATTGGGTTGGATTATTTGTTACATTATGGAAGAATAGCAAGGTAGCAATCCTCATGTTATTTTTTTATAAACATACATATATATATATATATAACTTATATACTTTTTTAAATAATACAATACAGTTTTATAGTTGAATTGAGTGGTCAAATCAAACTAGTTTTTATATATTCAACGTTATTACGTATATTTTACGTTGTACTGATGTCCACAAATGTTTCATTCTAGTCTCATCTCATTTTATTGAATGAGCGCGAGGTTTGAAATTTAGGCGGCTCGCTAACTACTTCGTTCAAATTTTTGGAGAGTATAATATGTCAGTATGTATATTCTTTTTTTATTATAGGCCTATTATTTTATACCATCTTTCTACCAGTACCGAATTAGGGAAACCAATTTATATATTTACCTGGCATGCGTCTTTTCCTCCTTCCTTATATCCTGCACAAATAAAGTTCGATGTTATCCTCTGGAAATACGTGCGATCGCATTCTTCATTCTTCCAGACCGGCAACTGTGCTTGCCTCTGTACGGTACTCTCTTTTCCCCCGTAGTATGTCGTTCCCCAACCGACAACTGTTGGTTGGTTTCCCACGAACAACTCATTACGATATTGTGGTTGAGGCAGACAGAGAGGGATGATATAGCGAGATCTCTTGATATCTCTGTCCAAGACCAACATGGCGATGTCGTTGTAGAAACCGACGCGGCTGAACCGATCGTGCGCGCGCACTTGGACGACGTTGTAGGTTTCAGGAGACGATGGTTCGTCGGTTCGCTTGAGGTCGATGTCGCCGAGACGCACAGTGAACTGGCGGGCGTTGAATCTGAGGAAAGTTATAGTCTGTGGTTTGATTGATTCACGATATTTAAGAAAAAAAATCAATCCAGGCACCTCCACCGAAAGTAGAATAAAATCTGGAAAATTAATGTATCTTGTTTGAAAAGTTATGTTGTAAAAAGTTGGATAAAAATTCAAACTATATCACCTCATTGAACATTATTAGAATAATTATAGTATGCTGAATAGACAATTACAAATACACAAAAAGGAAACTGATCGGTTGAATGATTTTAACATCCAATAAAACCCGGCACCTCCACCAAAAATTTCTGAAATGCATATTCTAATAATGAATCGATACGACACTTCAAGAGAGAAGTGACAACAACTGTGTTATTATTTGATTCAAATTATAATAATATATGCCTCTTGTGAGATATTTTTAATCTTTATTGAAACTCATTGAATTGATATAACTGGCTTGAATTGATAACTGTTAAATTTGATCAAGTTTAGTTAGTAATCGAGTCAAGTTGCACTGGGCTGAACGATATGAAAGAGACTCTATAACATTTGAAAAAATTTATAATAATGTGAACGATATAAGCGTGATATTCATATTCTCACGGTCTTTGCTGGGTGTCCCGAGTGCAATGAGCCGCTGTCAGCACATGACGCGGTCCAATCAGTGAGCCTCCGCACCAGAACTCAGTCCGCCGCTGGCCGTGGAGGAAGATAGCTGCCATCCAGGGCCATCTTCCAGGCAACGCCTCCTCTCCACCCACCACCCGGAAACCAGGCACCTCGGGCTGGCCACATTCTAGATCGGAAGAAACGATTTATTGTTCTATCTGATGAAAAGCTACGCTAATCTTGTAGGCCCAGATTCAAGATATTATTTTGGGTGGTAGTATCGCCCTTGTGAGTTTTATGTGTGTAATTTTTTTTTTCTGCCCCGTTCAAACGATCCTAATCTTTCATCCTTTGCTTTTATAGGGAAACAATGGCTTTGTGTCAAGTTTTCGATGTTAATAACGAAATCTAGAAGTTATATATATATATATTATTTGTACATACAAAAATACACTATGATTGCAGTTGAGATTTTCATCTAGTGGCATGCTCATAATAGAACGTTTGATATTACAATTTACAACAATAATTATAGAAAATATAAACGAGTAGCTTCGAGTAAGATAGCAACATTATGTATTATAGAAAATGGAAAGAATTTATGAGTAAAACTATAACAGTAACTTGATGCTAAACAAAATGCATTGATAGGTTGGTAAAATTAAAATCATGTTTGTATTATCAATAAGAATTATATTATTGAAATTTCCACAATGAAGCATTAAACTGAAGACAATAATAGTTATAAAGGTCTGCCAATGATTGATGATACTGTTTTGGGATTAAAACGTAATAAAAGTTTACCCAATTTATTATCAAATATTTGTTTCAGTAGTGTATTACATTCCCCAACAGTTTCACTGGCAGTGTTCTCACATTTGTCAACACGATATTCAATTTCCCGTAAACACCTCCAATCCCCTGGCCTTTGGCTGCAATTACACAGTGTGACTTTCCGCACGCTAGAAAGCGCGACAAGAGGGCTGAATTGTGGGTCGTGGTTGGCCAACTCCAACCCGCTTGTCGTGCTTTCTAGCGTGCGAAACGTCACACTAACTGCACACACAGGCGAGGGGATTGGGGTGGGACGGGAAATTGAATCTGCTATAAGAGTGAATTGTCTTGTTAGTATATCTATGGTCTGAGGTAATAGTTGACGTACCCCCATCTGGCACAACAGTCTGCTGCACGGTAGGCTTGCTAGTCGTCGGTCGCGGTGTCGTCGGTCTCGGAGTAGGTTTTGGCCTTTCAGTGGTGTACCGCTCCGTCGTGTACCTGTTTGTGGTCTGCAGGATTGTAGGGCGTCTAGTTGGTTTAGCCGTCACTGGCTTCAACACCACTGGCTTCGGGCGCTCCGTTACAAACCTGTGTAGGGGAATTACAAGAATGAATATTGTATTTTATTGGTGGTTATTACAGGTCAAATTCTCGGAATACTGATCAGTCGAAAGACAGAATTATCGAAAAACGTTCTGTCGATGGTAGTTTTGTCGGAAACCAATGTCACGTAAGAGAATTTTGTGATAAATTATGAAATTATAACTAAATAGGTGAATACCAAATGCTCGAAATTCGAAATTCAAAATTTAGAAAAGTTTATTTGTGGAAATCTTTTTGTTAAATTATAGGTTTTTCGAATGATCAATAATGATTTTGTTTTTCTAGAATTTCCGTTTCTGACTAGAAGATATTTCGATAGTGGTACGGTTGCGATCATATAAAGTGGCCGATCAAGCTATCTTAATGCATACTGAATGAAATATACTGATATTATACGTACTGAAACTAGAAGACAATATTATTATAGAACTAATCATAGAACCAGATACGGAGCTTTGATATGAGCATTAGGTAATCATGTACGCACTCCAAGCATAGTCTATGAAATATAGATTTCATTTAAATTCAAATTCAGGATTAAACATTTTTTGTGACCGCAAGTGTACGTGTAGTCGTGTTTAGCGACAATACCAAAAACTAGGTAAAGGTTAAAAGTGAGTACGAATCTATGATAGATAAAAGATTAATTGATGTTAATTACATTCAAAAAAATATATGTCTACAGCAGGACTCGACTCCACGTCTGTCTGGTCTCACATTTCCGAGCAGTTCCTAGAGAGAGGCACAGCTCTGAAATGTGAGACCAGAACTGGCACAGCTGACACAGAGCAGTGTCACTTTAATAGGCTATATCAACACATATATATTTATATAATGAGAAAATAATATTCTCGTGATTCAAGAACTGGAATCCCCAGCATGGGTATTCATTATGTAAAATAAATATTTCGCTATCTTAGATTTAGTACATAGCGAAATATTTATTTTACATAATGAATACCCATGCTGGGGATTTAGATCTTAGATTTAGTACATTATGTAAGAACGACTCCGGGATTTTCCATCTCTCATGACCTCAGACAAATCAACCAATAGGCTATTGCGAATATGTTGACAAATACAATTCAAGTCAAGGTTTCATCTGCATGGAGGTCTTGATGACACCCATGGACATCTTGTCATGGAAGGATGGGCATGTAGCCGCAAACAAAGTAAGGTGAGAATATTAGACTCTATTGCGATTCGTTAGAATTAGCATTAACATTTAACGGTAAAAGTTCCCGAACGGGTACTTAATAAATCTTTTCAAATATTTGTCGCACGAGTGATTCACAAATATATCATCAAAAATCAAGATAAACCTGTAATAGCTGTACATTATAATACGTAATTAATACCAGTTTAAAAGTACTGACTTGTTGGTTGATCACGGTTGTTTTAAAAGCCCTAACAACTATTTTATTAAAAAACATGAAATCTTATACCTATATCTAAATGGTGAATACTCAAGATAGCTGTACATAAAACTTATATGACTTCAATTGGACTTCAATATCAAGCATTTAAATTACCGTAATACAATTAGCATACAAAAGTAGGTAAAAAAATATTTGCCAAGTATAATCAACAATCATGTGCGTTAGTATTAGATAGAAAGTAATAAAGGCTACAGAATCACATTTTTTTTCATCAACATCGAAATTTGATACAGAATCATTGTTCCCCAATTAAGGCTATATGAATGAAAGTAGGATCGTTGGACGGGGTACCACAGGGGATCTTACCACCCCATTTTAATTATTTTAAATGAAAAACATTGAAAGTTGACAACAGCACCGCGCTGTCTGTGAACATACTTTCTTGCCGCAGAAAAAATACTTTCTGTTTTCGAAAGTCCGGAACGCATTTTTAACATGATTAATATAACAATATAATATAATGTATAATTTTAATAATTCACTGAATATATTTTGATGATAAATATGATATTTGTAAATGGGCCTTGAAAATACTATACTTGATATGAATTACTTGGAAATTTTTCATTAATTTGTCTTTATATAGCAAGCCGAACATATCACCAACAGCGCAAGATCAGTTACAATTGTTTACGACAGTGTATAGTGATTTCGGTGCAAAAAATTAAGAAATTGAGAAAGTATACGTTTGTTATAGTGTTTACAGTCTAAATATGTTTACATAGAACGGAGTCTCAACAAGTCAGAACAAAGCAACACACCACTACAAATCTTCGGAATCTTACGTACTTTTCAAAACTTTCGGACAAACAATATGCAAAAAATTGTATTTTAGTCTGTGGAAGTGCTTTGCGTACACAGTGTAGCTGACTGTGCTCGTCTTGGTTTCCATCGAGCTCTCGCTCGACTATTTCGAGCTCAGTAAAAAATATCAAGTTATCATTATTATTTAACTAAATATAGTAAATTCAATAAAATTGATATAAACTTACGATTGGTCAGGTCGTCTCGGACAACAAACTCCAGGTACGAATAAACTCTTGAAACAAATCGAGTCCCTCAGACTAGAAAGATCAAGAAGAAGTTGAGGGCACGTACTCAGATCATCACAATAGCCTGGACCACCACTAGGTGTAGTACATTGTCGAGCACCACCATTTTGTTCAACAGCCCCAGGAGGCAGTACCACCTTACCAAGAGGTGGTATACCCCTTACGAGAGGTGCTATCGTGTCTGTGACATTGCGCCCCAAGACGTTCTTGCTGATTGTGTACAAAGCGCCGGGTAGGTCCTCGCTGGGGGCGGCGTTAACGTCGTCGACACGGTCACCACTGTTTTCAGCCCCCCCTCGTGTCATGTTCACTAAGTACCGCCCGACGGTGTTGATAGCACCTAATGGGCGAGACAATTGTTCAATAAATGTTAATAATGTTACCAATAAATTGAATATTTATTGAAACATGTTACCAAGAAATGTGTAAGTAAACGTTTTGTTTATTAACTGCGTTAGCTGAGTAGGTCAATCTAAATCTAAAAGAGAATACTACAAATATTTCAATTCCCCCAGTTGAACCAGTCGTCTGAAATAACCAATTTTCATTCCTCTCGAATTATTCTTCACACATTTCTACTGAATATATTTATAGAAGATGATGTTTGACCAAGAGCCGGTTTTACCAACTGATGACTAGTGAATTAAGCGAAAGTTAGTGAATTCATTTGTTATCACCCTTGGTTACAAATGTTACCTAGAGTAATAATTAACTAATTAATACTCAATTATCAGTTGGTAAACCGGCTCTAAATACTACACATTGGAAGTGATTCGCTTTCAAACCATTGAGTCCTATTTTATACCTCGATAATTTTCTCTGCGACCTTTATGTTTGTCGTCTTTTCTCTTAACAATGTTGGCTTGACTTCATAATAATCTCTCTACATGCAGAAGTTTCCATATATTACAGGCTTGGTAAAATGAACTTGGATAAAATAAGGAATTAATAAATTAACTTACAATACATAAAAATCATTTTTCAAGCTCTAGTTGTCCTTTGAAAATGAAAAATCATATTTCAAGTGGCTCTGAAATTTGGCTTCAAACATGAGAAACTTGAAAGAATTTTAAATACCACATCCTTGTAACCTTAATTATATTGTTATGAAGAGACATTTCAGAATTTTTCACAGTACGAAAGATATGATTGTTGAAACACAAAGTCGCGTTGTAATATATTTGGAACAGTTGAATGCACATAACTAAACAAGCTATGTTCGGATGAGAAAATAATTGAATAATAATTCCTTCTGAAAATGTAGAGAGTATAAAATACTCGCTTTATTCGATGACTACTTTTGTCACACAGCTGAGAAACAGTTTAGTCGACTCTATTTAGCTTGAAACAATTAAAATATGTCACATTCATCACAATACCTCGAATTGCTTGAGTCAAAACAGATTGGAAATCGAAAAACGTTTGCATATTTGCTTACTCACACCGCACAGCGTCGCACAGCACACGCATTAGCGTCAAACCGTTTTGGCCTGTTTATCACACACTTTCGATGGTATTTGACATTGCCTAAATGCGTTTTAAAGCGTGCTGGAACTGGGTCGTTACAGCCTAAAATCAGTTTTAAGCATGTTTAAACTTTAAACTGTTTCCGCCTAAATCGATTCGGCTCAACTAATTCTCGACATTGTGATAAGCGTGTTCAATATTTTCAATGGTTTCATAGTTTAACGATAACGATTCTATATATTAATATCATAATCTAGACGGGCAATGTATATAATCATGATGAATATATATTAAAATATATTATAATAACATAATAATATTATTATAATTTATATGATAAAGATGGGCCGAAATCCATATTTTGAGGTTACTCAAGCGACCTTTCACGTCTTCAGGAAATGTAAATGAGAACACATGAGTGCGTTTAACAACCAATATCTCACCCAGCGTCTCTGTGATAGTGGCAAGAGTCTGTCTTCTGTCTGGACCGGCGAAAAGATGACGTCCGGATTCAGCGTCGTCGTCGGTCGACGCCGCACCGGACGTCCCTCCGCTTCTTGGATTGTACTCATCTGATTGGCCCCATGACGTCCCAGACGGCGCCCAATCGTAATCGTATGAGTAGGCTACGAATAAATATGATTGTATTGCAATATTGGGATCATTTTTAGTATTCCGGTTAATTAACCTGATAATATTGGAATAATAAATTCAAAATACCCTGGAAAGTAAAAAACCCAAATTATCCACGATACTTCAACTGAATAGTAATGAAATCTTACAGAAAGATCAATTTAGCCCCATTAACATATGCGTTTAATAAATATTTTACTGTGTGTTTAAAAATAATTGAATTTATTCCATCATTTTTTTTCTAGTTTTACATTTATAATTTTCCAAAATTATGTTCTATAGAAATAAGAATGTAACCAATTATTATTTTCGTAACTTGGGATTACAGAATCATTGAAATTATCTTGAAACGGAGAGTTTAAGTTTTGAGAATCGTTTTGAGAGATGTTTTATTCTATTTTTTTTTTGTCAAAAATCATCGAACGAACACACATAGTATTTGAGAAGTAAAATGGTTCATTTTAATACCGTATTTTAATACTCAATAGTATTTATATTCTGTTTACCCTGGTTTTTACATTCAAACTACCATAACACTTTCTCGAAAAATCCGTAAACGGTAAGGTCAAAGGTCGCAAACAATTAAAGACATTCCTAAAATATTGTATTATTCATGAAATGACATTGTGATGAAAGTTATCAGGTGATATAAATGTTGTGGGTGGATACAGTTTAACGACAGTCGAAGTGTGTCAACGGGTCGAACAGAATTGGAGGTAGAACTCTCTCTTTCGGTTCGGTGACAGTATGCGGACATGGATCTAACATTCGAACGCACACAACAATCAACATTCAAACACTCCAACTGGTATGACGTGACGTTGAGCCACCGCTTGCTTGTGTTCGGAGCCAATTAGGAAACACAGCACGGTAGAAAGAAAGTGAATACGTGATGAGAGAACTCAAATCTGCATGTTGTTTAGTTTTTGCGTGGTACGTCTATGTCCTATACAGGTGACTGCTGATTGATTGGTAACATTGAAGTTGTAGATTTTTTTAATAAGAAAAAGTTCTAGTCATACCGTTTTTTCTTATCTAGTTTAACGACGCACTATTCTGATGGCCAAGAATTATCGGCGTCAATAATGGAGGAATATGATGATGGGAAGATGAGAATCAAGTTTATTGTTCTACCCGTTTTTGGATAGTAAGAAGGGAGTGGTCGTGGAGTGTTGTTCAAAAACCATCCTTGTACAACCTGAACGACAGGGGAAACCCCGAAAATCTCTGCCAATATGATCAACCATGATGGGAGTCGAACCCCTGAGTTCTGAATGACGATTCGACGTTGCTAGTATCGAATTTGAAATAAATTTAATTTATTCTGAACTTGGGATGAGCATGAGCGTATAATGAAAATTGGTTTCAAACTTTTAGGGGGTCTTGGACTTTTTTTTCATGGTTGATTTCGGAATTCATAAGATATTCAACCAAAAGAAAAACAACTTCAACGGAAACAGTATTTGAGCTGAATATTCTGCGTCGACATTGAGGTCATTTTGCACCGTGAAACAACATTTATTTTCAAGTAATTTACTAATTAATATGATGATCTTTACCAATTTTGAGATCAGTGTAATAATTTCTTGAGAAAGTTTTGTTCTATAATTGAGGTAAATAGCTTGAAGAATTCAATTTGAATGAGTATGGATTAAAATTTAACATTTTAATTTTAATTGTTGTGTGGAAAAAGATTGACATGTAATCTTAGAAACCTGAACAATATTTGAATTAATCATTAATAAATATGAATTAGTTATTATTTATTGATTTGTGAGAGTCATTATGTCTACGATAGGAAGGCATCACAGGGCTCACAATAACAAACCTAGGATTCCAGTTCACATCAATTCGATAGTGATTTAGCCCGTTCCATAATTTTATCGTAAACAACCGTTTATTGATGTACGTTATGACTATGAGGACACACATTCAAAAGAATTATTTAAAACCCAAACTACGGTTTGACCTCCTCATAGTCGATAATACTGATTATATGTTTTATCATAGTATGAAGTATGGGTACCAGCATTTGATACTTTTAATTATTTCGATTATTTTGTTTTCATAAGTTCATTAAATATTAGTGTTACCTTGACGTTTTTCTCTTGATGAAGTTGTCTCAGTCGCTCGAATGAGCAATGGAAGTGTACAGAGCCAGCAAATGAAAATTCCTGTAGAAAGAAAATAGGGCAAACATTAATCTTATGGTTCTTTATGTCTTTATGAAGCCTAGTTATTACACCGTTCTTAGAATATATAATTTAAATTATGATTAGTAAAGCTTAGCTCGAAAGGAAGGTAGACGTAAAGCTAGTATCCATTCAAACAAAAAAATACTTCCATGTCCTATAAAAGAAACTTCTAAATGTAAAGAATATTTAAATTATAATATTGTTTTGACTGAACAAATCTTTTCGACTCTCTTTTTCAGGTCACTATACCAATACCCACGCGGCACTGCTCGATTGAATCTTTTGGATACAGGGTAGGCGTTCTGGTATAGAATATAGCGACGACACACCATCCTAGTTTCCCTATTTGTACATCAAAACCAACAAGACGTTCCAGTGACCCTTCTAAAAACGATAAGAAAAAGTAATCTCTTGATAAAAGTAGTTTAAAAATCAAATTACGTTCTATATAAAAGCAGTGCGAAATTAATATCTAGAGTTCTTGGAAGTAAACAAGTATTTTGTAAGTGTATGACTTCCATAATAATTAAAAATTATACTAATCGTTTACCCACCTTGTTTCTTGGAATCAAATTCAATCTAAACGTTTCATCTATAATTACTGTATCCCTTCAATAGATCAACTATGGCAGATGGATTATATCAACTTCTTCCTTAACTCGAAGGTATTAGGATACGGACATATACTTCAATGTCTTAGCTTCGATTGCTACATATTTGACGTATGCATCTATCCTTGGTATATTATTAGTGTATACGAATGATTTGTTGTATTGCATGATATATAAACATGAGAGAAAGTGTCCGGGATTTTCCCGCCAGGGCGACGCCACAGAAATTGCCGTTGCGTAAGTGGTCCATGGGCCATCCTGGATAAGATGTCGCAGCCTCTTCGGTGATTTGGTTAGTCACATATGGATTTAATTCTTAGAAGATTACAATTAAGAATAATTACTTAATTATTATAACATTCTCTCAGCTTGGTTGTACCTCTTGCAAGAAGACTTTGGCTTACCACACCACACCACTACAGATTTAATAATTTAATTACCACTAATTCAGCACCACTAATTCAATTAGGTTCATCTTTAGAAATCTTGATGGTTGGAAATTTTAAAATTGCTTCAAAAACTTCAAAATTTCGAAGAGATATTCAGAACAAAATATAATAAAGTTGTTCTCGATAGATGTGTAATATCTCGTATGCTTGTACTGAAATCTAGTGAGATATATTTAATTGTGCAAAAATATATAAAATCTATTAAAGGAATCTAGTACAGAGGACATACAAATTTATGACTAAGTTTATGACTAAGATACGGATAAGGCGGTATGTCGTTAAATCGTTGCCTACCTGCAACTACTTGTTATCAAAATAATTGCATATAGGCCTCCACATGTCCATTATCTGTACTAGAATACACATTTTATAACCTGATCGGTCGTGTCCATAGTAACATTGCAGCCATGTCACATACCCTATCAACCGCAACACATCAAAACTCCCAAACCGGAATTTAAAAAAAAACGTATTTTGTGGTAAATCTCTTAAAATGTATATAAAATTCTCTCAAATGATCCGGATCAAACATTGTTTTTGATTATTTAAAACACTTTATAAATACACTAGTAGAGAAAGTAACTACAGAATATATAGAGATAAGACGTTGAAATAAGCAGGCAAAATCTAATACTGATTTCTCCCTTGCCTCAAGCCTGCAATGAAAGTATGTCACGCCTCTATATAACGTGTTTTATTTGGATGCATCTGATAGTCCATGTGCTTTGTGTGTATGTATGTGTGTGTTTATATTTCACTGCCAGGGCTTTGTGTGGCGGAGACTGACCTTCAAATGCATCTCACTGGCCGAAGAAGTGCATTGCATCCAAGGTATAAGATATAACTTATATCAACGAACTATCATCTTGAAATAATGATAATGTCGACGAGATGAAAATTATGAAATCAAACAAGTTTTAATATGTATGCCTAATATTTTGTATTGAATTTAAAAGTGGCTATCAGTTCCTATCAACATTTTTGTTTTTGGGAGTATGTATAATCAGATGATAAGTGAAGTGTGAAAAATGGGCGATTTGAACAGAAGGCATTATCAAAGTATCTTAATATGCCCACCTTAAATTGACCCTAATTAAATATTAAATTTATAACAAATGTTTATATGAATAAAATAAATGATACATTCATATATCGTTTAAAATTGAATACATTGAATATATAACTCTATATTGAATATTGAATCACGAAAATGGGACAATTTTCGGACAGAATAAATAAGATTTTATACATACGTTTATTTGGGAGTTCAACAAAATCGCTCTCATCATTTCTTGTATGAATTTTTTGATGTCAATAAAATGATAATCTCAATCTTTAAAATCGTGTTTCCTATCACATAAACAGCTTCCATCATATTACGAATTAAATTTAAAAAAAAAATCTTTCCATTGAAAGAAAATTGCACTATAGTTTAGTACCGGTAATTCAACCTATAATTTATTTTACTAAATACATTCTTGTGGATGACTCATATAGAGTAGCAATAGTAATGTAGCAATAAAACTAAAAAATACATTTGAAATTATAAATCTCCCCGAAGGGATATGTTTAAGATCAAACTAAATAAAATCCCGAACACCAAAAAAGATTGATTAATGATCGATCTTCAATATTTAAAAGTTCAATTTTCCCACCTGTCAAAAATCATGGTCTTCACATGGTTATGTAGTAAGGGTATAGACGCTACATGACTTGCCTTATAATGGAGCTATTGCATTAACATCAAACGTTTTAATACGTTTAGTACAAGGTAATTTAGAGACAAAAAGAGATGTAAGGATACCTCACGAGACTAATTATTACGGCACATACTTGTAAGAGCAAGCCAATGATAATAAAACCAAAGAACTAGTTCACGTGGGAAATGACACTGTACAGGCTAATGAGTAATGACACATTATTTTGTTCTAGTTGCTGTAATGCAGCTAGTAATCTAATTTTAATAGAAAATATTTTAAAAACGATTCATTTTATATTTTTGTATAATTATATATATTACATTGATGAAAGCTGCATGAATCTGGCATTAAATAATAATAATAATATCATTAGTAAAACCAAATTATATAGGCTACAAGAAGTATATATATACTGATTATAGTAATTTGTTGTATTTATTTTTCGATAAGATTACTCAAGCATTACTATATTTGTTACTGAATTTGTTAAAAGTCATCTATTTGGAAAGAAATCTATCGAATCGATACGTTTAGTAGCGGCACCGATAGTAAAAGAACGAATTCTAGTATGTTTTTTTACTGACAGCACAATTAGAGCGGAGTATGCATTATCGACAATGATGCCATGGCATTCTGACGACTCAAGTTATTCTCATGTTCGATAACATTGTTTTTGAACAATGAAAAAATTACAGCCAATAAATAGGAAAGTATTTATTGTAATCTGGAGGTTATGTACCGTAAATTGCTATGTAGTAGGCCTATACGAAGTCAGTAGGCTATGTTGGTAAAATATCATTTCAAATATTAATAAAATATCAATATTTTTGCTGTGAAATTATGTTGATTAACTGTCTTTTCTTACACCCAACTGGCTGATGATTACTATGAATTGATAATTTATGATGAATGAATAATGATTTGTAATTCAAAGTTGATAATTTAGCTTGATTGATTTCGTATTCACTATTATTTTTCATTCTCTTAAATTATCGATGTATTCAATTATTTTCATAATTAATAATTATTAATTTCCTTCTTGACGATATGCAATGAATTACAATGAAAAAAAACGTTGAAAATCACTTATGATAATAATCATCACATTATTGAAATTCTTCATAATAATGATGATTATCTGTGGTGTAATTTGAAAATATAATACTAATATTTAATAACGTTATTATATTATCTTTTCAAAGTCATATGTATCCAACAAATTGAACAATATTAGGGTTTACAATTTTCAAAATAACATAAAATTCTTTTGAATAACTATGTAAATAATTCTCTCTTCAAGTTATTCTATAAAAATTCAATAATCCATTCAAATATACAGTATTAAAAAATTAGTTAACAATAGCTTACCTAACTCAAAACACTGAATTTTCATTGCTCTGATGATAGTCCTTATTTATCCTTAATCCTGCACAATGATTACTTGTTAATAATACGTTGTATAGATGACATTGCAGCCTCCTCTCTCTACAGCTACAATGCCACTGTCCAAACTAGCGTCACGGCAACGTAAAACTGAATGCTTTTGACCCAGTTCGAGAAGAGCATCCAAGGAAAGTGAAATGCTCTCTCTACCCCTCTCTCCTTGATATTATCATCAGCTATAGCGAACTCTCTCTAACTACCTAACTTAGGTGTTGGAGCGATGATTGTCCAAGGTCGCGGCAGGATCCAACAAAGATGCTGTGTTGCCTTGCGTAACGAAGGGAAGAAGAGTTAACGCATCCAAACGAGTTGTAATAAGAAAGGGTTGGAATGACTGAGGAATTCATGATAAAAATACTAACAATAAGTAAAAAGCAAAATGTAAAAAATATCAAAGATATATTTGTGAAGGTGTTTTATCTAGAGACAATTTTCCAGATAAAAACATTTTTCTGGTCATATAGTCATGTACCAGGATTTCCTGCATGTACACAATGTAAATATTAAACGAATGATTAGTAATCGGAGAAAGGGCGAGTGAAAGTGTATTCGGTCGTCTGGGTTTAACTTGGGATATTCCTATACAGCTCAACTGCAATAACTTCGATCGATCACTCATATCGAGTGACTTGTAACATTGTTATAAATGTTAGCTCGAATTCAATACTGTCATTAATAACGAATGCTGAAAGATACGAGATTTACATATCATATAGAAATGAGATAAGTTTCTCAATAGTTTCTAATTATCATTGTTTTAAATACTATCTTCTCTTGACTGAGTAAGTATATCTTTTGTCATAATATAATTTTTACTTTTTCTTATTTATACACATGATATCATTTGCAGTAAACAGAGCTACTCTGCTATCCTGCTCTTTTGACACGAATGTCTTCTTTACATCAGCAATCAGCATAATAAAAGCGTAAATAGTTTGGCCGAATGAAAACTTGACAAGGTATGAGTTAGGTCTAGTTCGTGCGTCTTCGAAGACGCCTTCTAATCGAGTTGAGTTGTTCTGATTTGATATCTGTACTAACTACTGTTCCTATAGAGACTGGTGTTGACTTATTGATGCCTGGTAGTTTGATCATTCCTGGTGATTCCATTGGTATTTTGACATCCAATTCAATTTCTTTCATATCGCCATCATCTTGCAACGTATATACAATCGGTGACCAATCATTCACATGTATATCGTCCTCAGTATCAGTAGGGAGGTCAACTACTTCCTCATTCTTGATGTCATCTCCAAATACAGCATCTACCTTATGGGTATCCATATTATCAATAGATGCTTTCTCAGAAACTACGACTCCTGGTGCCTTTGCGATTTCTTCGTTAGTTGTTTTAAAAGCAATATCAATATTCTCATTTTCTTTTATTGGTAATTGAATTTTTTCGATAATTCCCACTTTCTTAAAAACCTCTTTATTATGTGCCTCATCTTCACCACCATTGTCCCCGATTTTGACCACATCCTCCTTCTTTAGAGAATCTGTTGCTATCCTTACCTTCTCAACTGGCAAGAAGTCGGTCTTGTGGTCGACTACTTTATCCTGGGTATCAACTTTACTACCTCCCACATTTACTTTTAATTCTACTTCAGTGAGCTCGGCATCAATATCAACGTGATCTTTCTTACTAACTGGCAGCTCATTTGTCATTACTAAATCAGGTTTATCATCTCGAATAATTAAATCTTCGTTATTATTTTCTATTATTAGATCTAGGTCCTCGGTTTTGTTTACAAGAAGAGTCGTCGGTTTGGCACTGGTAATGTGCACGTCTTTGATTGGTTTCGCTGTTGTCGTGTTTTTGGCATTATATTTGCAGCAGATGAAATGGGCGCTAGGAGTGAAGGCGTTACGGAGACCGTCGCAGTGGCCATTTTCGTCGTCGGGGAGGAAATCTTCGTCAGTGGTACAATCGGCCCCAAGGAGGCAGTAACCGTCGCCAGCTCTGCATGTGCTCACTCCCATTATCACAAACAAACCTATAACAAGAACGAATATATCAATACATATGTATATATATATATTTAGCGACCCCACCTATAGCTAGGTTATACGGGGGTACGAATGAGCGGGTGATAATGAAACGATGAAGTGATGATTAGTGAAAGGACGTTTACAAAAACCCAAGCCTTTTGCGGGACTCGAACCCACGCCCAACGGTGACCTCAGTTTATATTTTAATAATAAAATAAATATGCAGTAAATAATATTTACTCGAACCAATGAATTAAGAACTGGGTATATTCGAATTGAATAAATACTTGACGCCCAATTAATCAATCAATCAACTTATATATTCTTTTCAATAATTCAATAAATATCATCAATTATCATTTATCATGAAACTAATTATCAATAATCAATTATTATTTATCATTCAATCGATCACTATTGAAATTTTAATGAATGAATGAAGGAATAAATAAATTTATCATCATTAATTAATGATTATTTATGTCTGGCTGATACAATTTTGAATATTCTGGAAGTAGGCTTATATAGGCCTACTACACTATTCAAGCTGTGCATAAAATATGTCTTCGAGGTTATATTATATTTTGTTTGTATTTTTATGGATTTCAAACTGAATTGTGGTTACCGAAGCATTTTTGTATGCCTAGGTATTTGAATATTCAAACGAATATTGAATATTCAATTATATTTTGTTTGTATTTTTATGGATTTCAAACTGAATTGTGGTTACCGAAGCATTTTTGTATGCCTAGGTATTTGAATATTCGAACGTTTCTCTTTTACTCTCTTCTGATCTTCATTAGAATTTAGAGTAATTTATTTTAGCAAAAAAACAAATTGAATACTTAACACTGTGTTAACAATATTAGAAAAATGTCCATACTCTAGTTGTTTGTACATCATAAAAATTGTATTAAATAATTCTGATTTTTTAAAATGAAAAACTGAATGCATCACATCATCATTATATAATTACGATAAGTTATACTTCTGAATGAACAATTCACATATATTCTACGTAGGCCTATAGGCCTACAGTACCGTACGTCAAAGATTATGTGCAGTCATCACAATGTTATTCTGTTCCTGCTTCCCCTATATGCAGCTAAGTAGTAATTATTATATTAATCGATTGCGCGATTAGAATTCATTTCTCTTACCGGGGTCAACAATCGGTTTTGATGTCGCCATTTTCATAGTCGCCAATAGCAGCAGAGTTAACATCAAGTAGTGCGTCATTTTCTCGTCGATGTCGCGTCTTACGTCACCTGTAACAATGTAATGATTTATCAATTTTTTTACACCATAGGCCTACGATAATACATGTTGAACAATAATTTCATAACTAGAGATTTTTATTTACGTTTAAATGCAAAAAACTATCATACTGTGTACTCGTAAATCAATCTTTTATATATCTGTGTAGATGTTTTTAGGTTTTAGATTATTTGAAAAACTTGGTGTACGACGAATTCGACAGAATTTAAAAAAATAATTATGCTTCTAGAGCAGAGCATAGGGTGTACAAAATATGTGAAAATTGAATTTACTCTCCAGTTTTAATTGTTTAATGATCATCATAAGTTCTTATTCAAATGTATTGTATCAAAGTTTACATTGTTATAACAAATTTGAAAGGTGGCAAGCTATGAAAAACAAACAAAACTATAGACTCAAGAGAACCAAATGCAAATGTTTATGATCTCATTCAGTCGGAGAAAACTTGTGATATTGTTGAATAGGGAAAGGAATAATGAATAATAAGATATTATTATTGTCCAGCATGAAGTAAGTGCAAGTGAAGGGTTGGCCATGCGGGAAGAACGAAGCGGATGAGAGAGGTGAGATGATTGTAGAGATATGGGCATTAAATATTCACTTCTAAAAGGCATTCTATAGATTATGTTTTGTGATTTTTGTGATTTAGTCAGAGAATACATAAAGATTAGGAAAATTAAAAATCCAAGTGGGTGATAAGTCTGCGATCGACATTATAAAATTGTTGTCATAAATTCGAAAGATGCGCTTATAACAACTTCTAAATAATAACATTTAGCATAATGTAAATTCCTATTTATTTCATCTTCATAATTCATTGTGAAGAGTTACATTCCGCTTGCAATGTCAATTGAAGATTCACACCATTGATTTAATTCCCTATTGGTACCTCTGAAACATTAAGAAATATATTGCGTCAATCAAATAAAATACAGTAATTTCAACTAATTATCGCAAATAATTAACTTTTTCAATAGTACTTTTATAAAATGTGTGTTATTCTAAACTTTTTTACAAGTACCATTGAGAAAAATGTAATAGTTATCTTATTCATTCATATGTATGGTTTGCGTTATTTAGTAGGCCTAAGTGCAGCATAAGATAAGGTCCGGAGGTAGTAAAATCTGAGATAAAATCTCACACTAGTTCTTTCTATATTTATTTATTCGTCTTTTAGCTCAGCAGTTGACGCGATCGCTTCGGGAATGTGATCAGGGAGGTGAGGGAAGACCTGGTTCGATCCCCACTGCCGTTCCTCTTTTTTTGTGGTTTCGCTCTGGAGTCTACAGACCAATGCCGGGGTGGTTCCTTCAATGGTTTCTTCAGGACCTCTTTCTTCCCATCACCTAAGATACCCTCTTCTCAGCATCCCATCATCTCATTAATCATTCATCTGACGTTAATAGATCTTAGTTATCTTCTATTATTATTTTCATATTGGGTTTAACGACGTACTGTAATGATAGCTAAGATCTGTTGGCGTAGGAAAGATGATTAATGAGATGATGGGATGATGAGATGAAGGTTTCTTGGGTAATGGGAAGCATAGTAAGAAGGAAACGGTCGTGGCCTTTATTGTGAGAACCATCCCGGCATTAGCCTAGACTACAGAGGTAAACCACGAAAAACCCCTGTGAAGATGGACGGCGGTGGGGATCGAACCAGGTCAGAATCTCCCGAATCGTCTCCCGGATCACATGAGCGTGCGCGTTAACCACTGATATGCATGTGCCGCTTCTTAGTTATCATTGCAGTACGTCGTTAAACCCAATATAAATAAACAAATAATATCTATAGTATAAAATGAATAAAATAAACGTTCATGGGGCAACTCCATCAATCATTTAGTCAAGGGGGCAATATGATAACAAGCAGCACCCTCCAATACCTGCACTAAGCCTCTACTTGAGGACAAACGCAGAACCCACGCTACACTTCCTAAAATAACGGAAACTACTTCTGTCTAAAATATTTGTCTGCTTTACCTCTGTTTATATATTGAATAATATATTTATATATAAATAATAAATAAAAAATATAAATATATTTTGTATATTTATATATTAAAATTATTAAACCTCAACAAATTTCAGTTACAAAGTCAGAACCACTTTTTAATTGTCATAGATTTTTGTCGCTTCCTTGCTCATATCATACTGAAACCACCAGGAGTACTGTACTATACTATACTTGTATCCACGAAAGAAGAAGGTGCGAACCACCCACGCGTCAGAGGTGTAGAGTGAGGGGGGCGGTAGTTTCCAACCTTATTTATTGTTAATAAAAGTCTAGTAAAGCGTCAAGTTAAAATGCATGTCATATAATTTCGTCTACAGTTATAACTACTTACATAGTGGGTGAGGGCCACCAACAGTGTTGGCAAGGTTTATGTCATGTTACATATTATTGTCAATAGGATTGGATCGATTCTTCTGCAAGCATACAGCATAGCGGATGACGAATGAGTCGACACTTAAAACTAGGCTGATGTACCGTAACTAAGAAAAATGTGTCATTGATTTTTACATTTTTAAACTCATACCAAATACAAAACCGTACACCATGCAATGTAGCGATAAAACATATTAAATTTGTATAAGGTCAAGGTACATAGGGGTATATTAGGTAATATTTATATTATTCACAGTAATGTCTAGCTCGTGGTAACGTAAAAATTTTAGGCGTAAACGCAGCATTATAGAACACATTCAATGCAGTTACGATTCAAGAGAAAATATTTAGTAAGGGCCTTTTAATCTTAATATTGAAAACCACAGAAGTTATGTGGCTTGAGGCCACAAAACTACAAATACCAGATAAGTGAGATATATAATGGGATTATAATGATTACGCATCTTCATCCAAAGATAATCATACCCTGTTTTTAAACATATGAAGATGACCAACAATATCATTAGGTTCATTGAAGCTATCTTACTTATGTTGTTTATATGAACAAAGGCTACGATCGGACGATCTTTACATCGGACGATCTGTTACACATATACAAATTCTATATACCAAGACGTTAGATGGACATTTTTTGGATTGTATTTTGTGTTTGGGGTTCATACGTGAGCATGCTTAATCGAAGTATAAAGTATAGTGCACAGACGACGACCGGTCCAATCAACCGTTATAATTATATCGGTTTTTACCAGAGATTGAATAATCAGTCCCAAGTCGCAGTCAGAACGGTACCTTCCTTACATAGCCTCAGAGAGTGGAATACCTCGTATACCCTGATGTGTTTTAATACTAAATACGTAAGCTAATATTTTCAAAGCTGAAATAAATATGTGTGTAATTTTTGTTTTGCTATAAATATACATTTGGTTTACTATCCTCTAGAACATCAAACTGAATCCTAATTGGAAAATGCGAAGGAATATTTGAATATAACTGATAACACATATCTAAGGTTTATTTAATAATGTCTGCGAGAAAAATCCATGAGAAAAATATGTTCATCCTCAAGTAACCATCAATGATGTATTCATGTTGAAATGTGAATTAGTATTAAATTAAAGTTGATATCATGCTAATTACTATTATCGTTATTAGAAATCATTCGTATGGTAGCAGAGTTTAAGAAAAACATGATTTCTGACAAATAATATGTAATTGCATTGTTGAAATTGAAATGGATGATTTTATGAATCAGAAAACATCCACAGTTCTACCAAAATGTCTTTTGTACAAATTTTTTATCTTAAATATGAATTCAGTATTATACTGAAGTATTTACATACATTATCAAAATTTTCCAAGACCGGTTGTACTAATTCAGACAATTAGTGAATCACGCAATAACTAGTGCAATAACATCAACTTCTATCTCCCTTGTTACATAAATTATTTCATGCCTTGACTAATAATTATCTAATTCATCAGCTAATTAATAATTGATTATTACTTTGCACCACCGGGGCTTACTGTACAAGATAATCTTACAGACCATGTATGTTTGTACTTACTGTGTTAGTACTAGTAGCGATGTCGAATGTGTGTCGATTGCGACAGAAGAGCATGTCACTCCGGCGTCTCTATAGGTCGTATTGAAATGTACTAGTCGTGGTTCTGCGGTTGGTCGGATGGCCGCCGAGTGGCTGCTGCCCCGGCTGCCAGCGACGGTAACAACGCGCGATTCTGGTTCGGACGGACTTCGGATGGGTGCAGTGGCCGCATCAACCTGGTACAGAAAACAAGGCCCTCAGGGATAGCCGAAGGTGATCGGCTAGCATCGGCATACAACCTCCGCAATCACAACGAACACAATATTACTTCGATTATTGGACTCGGTGGAGTAATGATTTTGGTCATTCATGTAAGGAGTAGGAAAATATAATGAGGATGAGGATAACTGATCAGAGGACAACTCAGGGGAAAATATTGAGTTTTTCACTTGTTCCAGTTGAGGTAAGGGCTTGTTATGGGATAGGCATACTTTGTGGGAACTGGTTCTCTGAAGATCTTTAGAATGCATTTATCTTTACGTATACTCTTGAAAATAGGAAAATGATTACAATTCTTCGGAAGTGCATTTTGGATATTTTTGGGAATTTTAATAATATAATCAATCAAATAATAATAAACGAATAAAGTAGGAACTATCCTTATTCATATCTTCTTGTAATTACAAAAGTTACATAAAAATAAACTAGTAATACTTCATAATTTAAAAAGTTAATATTTTGTAAAAGAAAGTACAAAACTTAGTGATAGCTAAAGCCTTCTAGAACCTTCTGTATCTCCTCTTCTTTCTGTAAGATATGTATTGTAGATAATTAGTCTCGATATCAGTTTATAAATACTATCTTCTTCTTTTATTTGTTTCTTGTGTAACAGTTGAGGTTTAGAAGTATTGAGTTTTGTAACCTCGTGACATCATGAACACAACACACGACAATATTAAAATTGACAATACTAGGGATAAGATTTTTTTTATTTTCACTGGACAGGGAGACCTAAGGTCTCCCTGTCCAGGTTTGAAAAACTGAGAAGCAAACTTGGATAATGACATTTGTATTTCTAATCGAACTTGGGCTTTATAAAATTTGAAATATACAGTTAAAAAATTGAAATATTCACCGGTATATGAAATATTACTTGAGTCACCTTTTTTGTTCATTGGGACCAATTTATCCATATTTTACTTGTTCGTGAGTCGCTCAGGGCATGCTCTTATGGGTACTTTGAATTAAGTATGAGGGAAGCAAAATTGTAAATGAAAAGGTAATATATCTGTGAGTGATTTTAAGTGATTGTGATAGGTGAACTGACGGAGGGGTCATTTCCCGCTCATCTCTCATTCCCCTTTCTAAGCTCCTGGCTCAAGGCTCAAGTGTCCTGGGAAACGATATACATGCTCTCTCGAGGCTCAACGTTTTATTTTGAAATGTCAATGAGATAGCCATATACTAGATATAGTCTATTGATACTTTCCAGTCTACACGTTGCATTACGTGCACAATTTAATCAATTTTAATTGAAACCTAGTATATAAATAATTGTAAAACCTCACATATTTAGAAAAAAATATATTCAACTACTTCAAATTGATAAATCACGAAGAATAAATGTAAAAATTGAGTTTGCCTTGCCAATCGGTGTTAACTTCATGCTATCCTTTAACGAAATACAAATTGTCAAAATAATCAAACTGTACGGTACATAACTAATCTGAGCGAACATACAACAGTAATTGTGAGTGACACTTGGGCCAAGTGTCACAATTATTATTGTGCCAAGTGACTTGGCAAACCTGAATACTGACGGCAGGACCAAAGTCATATTTAAATTACTCGTCAAGTCATGGATGACCGACTAAGGATTGTAAAATAAATAAAGTAGCGTGATATCGTAGTTTCATGACGAATTTCCCAAAGAAAAATAACTACAAAAGATAAGCAGACCAATAGGAATAGGAAGATATGAGCTATTGAAAATGTCAGTTTATTATTTGGTTGGTGGACCACAACAAATGGCATGGAGAGTCGCGGGTTGTGCACCACTGTAAGGAATAGAGGAGTTGTACTTCAATTACTGCACTAAGCCGATTTAAGTCAAAGTCATTTCCTAATTAAATTAATTAAACTGTAGAAGTGCAACTTGAATGATTCAATTATTCCATTTCTATGATTATATATTCGTGCTGATAAGCGTGCGGGAAAAAGTAATGAAAAAACGTATTTTTAGTGAGGGTTTTTGTTTCTTGAGTAGATCAATCAGTTCCAAAATTGATACAAATTAAATTAATATGGTACTTTAAATTTTAATGTGAAAATAAGTCGTTATTATTTGCAACTAAGATTCAAAACTGTGAAATAGAGAATAAGAATAAAACTAGCCTTCCTCTCCTCTTACACTGGTATATATGGGAAAAAAGTAATAATTCCCACAAAAGTTGAAAAATCATGTTTTTGTTTGTGTCAATTCTACGAGTATTGTACTCTACGATGTTTCATCGTTATTTTGCATTTCTATGTTCAGGTGGACGACCCATCAATTAAATCATGGTATGATGCATACAGTCAATGAAACAAGTCTTGCAGTCCATCTCCCTATTCGATGGCTGGTTCAGTTCTACTTCTAGTTCAATCTTGAATGAAACTAGTTTACCAGAAATAGAAATGTTTAAAATATTCTCCTCACACACAAACATACATTCTAAACTCATTTTATATTGTACGAGAGGTGAAATAAGTTTCAGGACATTTTATAACTATAAATAAGTGTTACATTTTGGTTTACTGGACTGTATAATAATTGCATCCAATTCGTGCTGCTGTCAAGTGCTATCCGGCGAACGATATAAATACGGCGTAGTTAAAAATGTACGCCTGAATTCAAGCAACTTATTCTACGCGTCTGTAAAGCGGGTTGCGTAACAGTTCCTGACCAAAAGAAACCTTGTAAATATCATGCTCGACATCAAAAGAAGTTACCTTTATAAAATATAGAACAAGTAATTCTATTGTGATAGGAAATTTAGTAAATATGAATATATCTTCATATAAGAGTTTTTTAATATTACAGGTGATAATCCGAGGAAAGTGAAACGGGACCTGAAGAAGTCATTGACCTCATAGTGAAGGTTTTAAGTTCAAGGAATCTCAACGGCGACCTTTCTTAGTCGTCAATTAAATTCTCTGGCATCCATCCTTCAAAAAATCCCCATAAGTAATAATTATCTCAATCTCGACTCAATCCTCAACACTTGGATCTATTCTAACGGTAACGGAAAGTGAGTTGTTATTGCAAAATAAAGCCAAGATAGAAGTTCGTCTTGGAAGAAAGATAAAGATGGTTATCAAGTGTAATATGCGCTGGAAATTCGAATATAAATAAAACATTTAATTTCACTAACATAAAATAATCATTAAATCAGGAGTGAAAATAGAAGTAGAAATGAAGAGATCGAAGGAAAGAAGAAAAATATCAATATAGACTTCTAGAGGAGAAAAGATATGGATTAATACAAATATCAAAGATTCCAAAACAGATGTTGCATTGTTCATCATCTCTCCCCTCGTAGCATATTATTTATTTGTATTATATTACTATTTCTAGTTTCTTCTGTTGGTTTCATTATAATTAATTATTTTCTCTGAGGTTTGAAGATCACCGTTGTGGTGCCCCATCCAAACGATCCTATCTTGTCATCCTTAGACATATGTAATACTACTGTTTCAAATTTTTGATATTGCTAAAAATAAAATTCAAATCGAAAATTATTGCATATCCAAGATTTCTTTTTCAAAGGCTTATTTATATTTCAATAATATGGTTCTCTCACGAATATTTCGTACCATCAGGTAGACAGAACACATTTATATATAAATAATTTTTTGTTATTTTAAACATGGCACACTTAAACAAACAGGTCGAGTATAACAACTAATACGATGGTAATATTTTACTAACGTTGTTTCAGAATATGTTGTACATTAGATTACAATAATAAATTCATCACAACATTAAAATTCAAATGTTCATTTACAATTGTATTCTTGAGATTGCGAAACACAATTAAATGTCTGTACGGCTCCAAACATTTGACTGCATCCAACCGTTCAGTGGAACGAACACTTGACCAGTATAATCTTGCATGTCTAATGACTAATGAGGTAACTGCATTAATTAGAGTATGCAACACCGGCCGCGTATACAGGTAACCTATGATAGTATATAAGGGGTAGTACGCCATTCAGACGAGTTGATGTAACGGAATTCTATACTCGTAACAACGAGAGAAATAAAGGTTCCGATCGACCGTCTCCACTAACCCACAACACTAGATTCACGGATGATTCGCACCTTCATTTCGATAGGGTACACGTATAGCTGTTTCCATATTCAACGACAGGCCTCATATACCTTGGAATTCATATCCAATACGGCAACAATACTTCATGGCCTTGCCTTACTGGCGATACGTGCTCATCTTCAACCTATGCTATACATTTGAAAAAGACGCCAGCGACACGTTGGGAATGCGTCGACGACGTCGATCTGATTGCCGTGGAAATGTGTTGAAGAGAGAATATAGAGAAGCGGATTATCACTCAATAACTTATCTGGGATAATTATAATAACATCATTCAATTATATTTTCAATATATTTTTCAAAAATGTTATCTAGTGAATTACAAATGGGCAAAAATTTGAAACGAATATTTTTCATTCACTTTCATCAATTTTGATTTCTGATACTATTCATCAAGAATATTTAAATCAGATATAGATGAAATAATAATTCCACAAACAAAATCAATGCAAATGAAATTAAATAAATCAAATTGAATAAGTGTTAAATAACTTATAAATTGATCACTGTAGTGAACTACAGCATGAAAGTGTTTTACTAGAGATGAAAATTACAAATTGGTTTGTATCCTAAAGAATTTAAAAAAAATGGATAAACTGTATTTCATATATACATATATATACATTTATATATATATATATATATATATATATATATATATATATATATATATATATATATATATATATATATTTATTTATGTATTTATATATATATGAAAACATAACAATTTCATTATCAACTTGCATCGTTATCTTCAATCAAATCCGAACATTCAATTCATTCCTCATTTTTCTTGTCAATTATTCTTCTAGAAAATTCGTGATTTCTCTCGTTATAATTTTGATCCAGTTCCTTTTCTATATGACACGACTTCTTGAATCTAGACGATAATTGAGTCACACTAGAAATGTCATTGTTTGTGAGATGATTTCTCGACTCTCTAATAAGTAGTGTACCATACGGTAGTTATATATGTATACTAGTAGGCCTAAAGAATGTTTGTACACTATAAACAACTATGTAGGCCTATATATATTTATATATATATACTACATTTCGGATAGACATCATTTCATTCATTCACTTCAACTATTCAATGTTGCATAGGCCTATATTTATGAAGTTGAAAATAGTTTCCTTTATTAGAAAAACGTTTAGGCAGAGAGTAAATTTGTCATTTTGAATTTGTCATCTTACTCATTTATTCAGAAGAATATTGCGTAAAATGTAAAAACAATAAAATTAAATATATATATATATATATATATATATATATATATATATATATATATATATATATATATATATATATATATATATATATGTATACACATATAAATTAACCACATAAATATAAATTATCGATGGAATTAGCAGTTGTTGAATTTGTTTACAATTTCTTCTGAAATAATGTTTGTATTCGTTCAAGAATTCCCATTAATCCATGTAAACTCAAATTATCCAATGATTATAATTATAGTATCAAAAACGAACAAATAATATCAATCAGTTGTAAAAGAATATGTGTGAAATTCGATGATTTCAATTTGATAAGAGAGCTCTGATTCCAAGCCCAGCGTGTCGAGTGACGTCACTAGCGTGTTGGCCAGGTATCACGTCGAGTCGATCTAAGAAGCACAGTTCTTCTTCAGTTCCGTAGTTGCAGCTCGCCACAGTGTTGATCGGTGATCGGCGAGTACCACAAGTAGTGGTGTATGGCATACAAGAGTAACGCGCGTTTAGCGGTTTTTTCATTCAACATGAGGACGATATACCTCATCACAATCTTGGCACTAATCGGACGTCAAACGGTCAAAGGTCAAGATGGAGAGTCTTTGGCTACTAGTTTCTTTTCCGGTGAGTTGAAGTTCGCTTGTTTCGTACATAATTACAAAGAAATTACAGGTTGAACTGTTGAGTAGTTTAAAAGGTGTGTTTTTGAGCTTAGATAATAGTTCGTAATATAAATTAGCGGTCAAAAATGGTTACGATTCGATGTGTTGGGTTACTGATTACATTTAGAGTGATGAACATGCAATGCACTGATTATCCATACAATTTGTGTATGCTAGGATTCGCAAGGGATATATTACGTTTTTTTTAGTTTCGACGCTAATTAAATATCATAGGTATTCTTGTTTATTAGACATAAGATAATCTAATCTGTACTTAGTTAAACTGTAAATTGTTAGATATAGTTTGATTATTGATAAAGCAGAATACTTTCATTTAGGATAGAATTCGATCCATTGTAATGAGATCTATGTTATATACATAGATGAATAATAATATTATAAATCTGTGTTATTACCGTGAAACCTATGAAATGGACATAATTGGATACATAATTTAATGTATGATCATTCTCTAACCGAGCTAAAAACCTCTTTTTGAGTGTGTTTTTTTATATTAGCTATACAGAGGTGGGTGTTTCTTGACTGGACAGTGTCAACTTGATATAATATAGCTTTTAAGATATTATTTATAAGCGTGTCTTAGTCGTCTTCCGTGTATGAAATGGTTGTGTAATCCACGATGAACTCTCGAAGAATCTGCAAGCTAGTCCAGCATCTTCTTAGGTCGGTGGGCGGTCTGGCTAGTTTTCGTATATTCCCGTTTTTGGCAGGAACGTCTTCACATAAAGAAAAGCGACTTGCGGTTACTATACGCCCGAGGTGAGACATGTATGTTGATTTGTCATGGTTTGCCTTCAGAAAGAGGAAGAACACGAAAAACAATGAAAGTGCAAGTGTAACAACAGCACATGGATTGAAACGCCAAACTGTCATCATGCATCCACATTGATGATTATCTAGACACTTTTGATTGTTTTGAAACTGTATGTGTTACGTGAATATGTGAAATTTCATCTACATTGTACTAAATGAAGTATAGTAATAATTGGGATGATCGCAATAAATAAAAACAGTAATGATAGTAATTAGCAGAGATCATTCATTTTCTTTTAATTATAACTTGAGCGAAATAAAATTACTAAAACGCCTAAAATGATCCGGGATATGGCAGTGGCATATAAAGCCATATAAAAGATGAAAATGACTATGCAGTTTATGCACGAAGTCTGGGCAATCGTGGACGCCTAAAGAAGAAACGAGTACCACCATCACTCATAAGGAAGGAGGGACTATAAGAAGCCGTGTGAACGTTGTGATCGTGGCTCCACTCCGACACATCCACTGCTCTTTCTGATAAATCAATCACCCCCTTCAATTGATCAAGTGATTCAAGCAAAGTGTTGATGAAGGTTGACCTGTTGAGTGGCGGCAGTGGCTACAGCAACTACAATTACCTGCCCTTGAACTTAGCAACGGCAACAAGCAAACACCAGGAAACTGTTGCCAGTTGCTGGATGGCCTCATTTCATGCGATATTATGCTATTGGGTCATTACTACATGCATGCAGACACCAATAGCAACTCGACATTATGGGTTTTCCATCGCTGAATGAGCACCATCGTATATACGTGATCCAAATGAACCAGAGTCTGCATGACTGACTTATCAAATGCAGTTGTTGCAGCTCGCACTTTGTGTTCTACATTATATTATTCAATTGTGCAGCCTTAAGCGAGAAACGACTGCATAATAATAGAAGTTGAGCTTGATAATTGGACGCATGAACTGGAACGACAACGGTTGCAACTGAAAATGAAGATCTATCCTCAAAAATGGAAAAAATTTGATTGATATCAGAACTAACCTAGTTATTATGTCGATATAATGAACGTAATTTAAATAGCGATATTTTGAAGATTGTGCAAATGTTGGTGATTCAAATAGGATGCAAATAGGTTCGTAATGACTGATAATAAAACAGATGAGCGACTATCAGAAACCAAGAAGAATTTTAATTCAACTTAAAAACAGATTCACTGAAACGGTAGTTTAATTACTCACACTGTTAAGATATTTATGACTCGTTATGAGCGGCACCCAAAACTTGAATGAAGAAGAGCTACGAACCTGTTCAATAACATATGTACGAGTAACAATCACTCTTAACTATTTTTCGACCTAGTAGGAGAAGTTAATTTGTAAATAAGGGTTAGAAGATATTATGTAAATTAGGTAAGCAACGAGGATGTTATTTTTCATTTTATAATTTACACCTCACTTTTGTGTTGAACGCATGCGCGCAGTGTGTGACCAGTAATGTTCTAGTTGTAATATATATGATCCAATTTTCAAGTATACATCATTGACATCCAGTTAAATTGGAAAATCAAACATTAGTTTTACGCTTACGAGTACATGGTCACAAATGAGTGAGATAATTGAGAAGTAACGTACACAGAGAGAAGAAAATAAGTAGAGTGGTGGTCACTGTGCTAATTTTAATTATGTTACTGTTATGATTTTGGATATAAGGTTTAGTTCTTAAATAACTTTTAACAGTGGACCTGGCAAAAAATCTTATATATCATGGATTAGTAATGAGATATATTATCTTTACATACACCAAAACGTCAGCAATGAGAAGGATATTGTTATTCGATCGTACATATCTATTCAAAATACTAATGAATTTGGGAGAGAGATTTTGTATAGGGTCTATAGATTGAGGAATTATGAAAACTCACAGAAAACCATCAGAGGAACCCAGTAAGAAAACAACCCATCTTTTATCTTTAAAACTCTCAAAATTGTGTGTGTCAGACAAATTTGAAATTTTTTACACCAATTAAAAATTTTCATATAAAATATCAAAACTAATATGAAACAAAATTTCCATCAAGCTTCGTGTTTTCATTAGCAGCCCAACAATAATTGTGTTATTAAAAAATTGAATTAGAAAAAAAAATGGAAAATTGTTATCTCCCCGTCGTTATATTTTCCTAAAGGTATTGAGATAAGAAAAGTTTGATACAATTTGAAAGTGTTGTCTTCACATTGACTCATACAGTAAGAAGAAGATGAGGTAGATGAATCACATGACCTAATATTCAGCGACAATTCCAACCATATTACCTCGTGTAGTGACTTATCAATTCATGTTAAAGCAAATGAACTTTCCCTTAAATAAAATTAAACACTCATCCATTTATGTCTTTATGACTAACTACTAGAATGCAATAATACATTACTTAAAATACTAATATCTCTGAATTTACAAATAATGTTTGCAACTTAATTGTAGTTTGCGAAGAGGGTCGCAATTATTATGCCATTTTTGTTTGACCTCTAATTAATAAATTGGTTCACTAGAATCCGATAACGCAAATATAATTCTACAAGAAATTGCATATTTGGCTCCTCTTATCCCAAATAATATCTTACGTCATGAAAAGATCATCATTTTTCAAGACATGTAGATTGTTTGTGTACCTGAAAAGAGTATTTTTAGAAAGCTTCAACACCCATTTCTACATATCTCGATAATTTTTGTTCAAATTTTAAACGTACATTTTATAGTAACATATTTACTTTGAATTACAAAAAACAAAATAATGTAAAAATTTTCCTGTTCCCATCTATACAAAACGTCGAATTCCGATATCAATATTATACAACGTATTCATATTATCTCATTTTCATTGCAAATTTTGGTACTCGTAGCGCATATTTTGACATATTGAAGTGGATATTTACGGGGCTTGAAGCATTGTCGGTTCAGAAACATTCTAGCTCCATTCATGATTCTGTGAGAACGTCTAGTACACACATTTTGGGTTAAAAAATACAAGTTTGTTTTTAATCCACCTTGTCAAAATTGTAAAACGGTATATGTATGTAATTTTCATAACGTGTACCATCAAAAATTAACAATATGTTTGTAACTACAATAATTATCATAACAACTTATCGTAACATAAGTCCGTAACATAGACATTATTTATGAAACAGTCCATCTCTGTTCCAAGTAAATATGGATACAGTTTTAAAAAGTACGGTAATGATCATTATAATAATTAATGCTGGCCGGTAGTTTAATATATATACAAATATGCAAATTTGTACAATTACGACATTCAAGTTCATGTCTGTGTTAAATAATTCATTTTCGCTCTATTTAGCGAAAATACAAATTATTTTGAATAACATAACAAAAATGTTGGAAATATTTTTCAATATACAGTTGCAAATTCATAACATCACTATAAGTATGACAGATCCTTTCTTCAATTTCTTTTTTGGATGATCGAAGCGAGGACTCAATTCACCATACTCGAAAAAAATAGGTGATTTTGTTTTGTCTGCTCTCCATAACTGAAACGAAAGCACAAAATTCGATGAGTATGGGCATGAACATATGTGAAATATTTCCTTAGAATTCATTCAAATTTGTATGGGATTTGAGCATAAAAATAATGATAGACATTATCCCAAATTGTTACATAAATCAGATTGACCGTTTTGGAGAAGAAATTATGACTTAATTTGTTGAAATCAATCAGAGGCTTTTAAAGCTATTAGGAAAAGCAACAGCTATAACCAATTAAAAACGTAAAACGTTAAAATGGGCAAAAGAAAAAATAGGAAGGCAGTGACAAAATAGACAATAGTTTCAAAACCAAGTTGTCTCTATAACTTTCCATTACATTTCATTCACCTCCACAAGCACTCTTCTCACAACGCATATATTGCGTATTCCTAGTAATATATTAAACAAACACTGAACGTATACACAAATCATTCAGCTATGACCCTATGACAATACATGGACTAGGCATCGAGTAGTGCTATGAACCTTAACTAAACAATTGCACTATGTACATACAAAACCATTAATCATTTGACTGTGGGTTTAATGTTTTGTATTCTATACAAGTGAAGTATGATGATAATATTATAACGGTAGATTTTTGTCCACATTTGGGATCAGGAATGTCCGAGGCTGGGGGCACTGACCTCTTAAGCACCCTTGTCCTCAAGGACGATACAAATGTGATGCCCTCAAGGCACTTTACCAAAACTTACATCACAAAACAAGAGGCAAAAGGGTTATATTTGGTGAAATAATAACAAGTGGCAATCGAAAGCAATCAAGTGGAACGGCTATTTCTTTTCATGTATACAATAGAAAGGATATTAAATTCACTACTCAGGTATAAAACCGATTGATCTTATTACTTTTCAAAGCCAAGGTTGTTAGTTATTTTCTCTTCTTCCGTATTATGAAATGTTCAAGGTTGTAAATTTCATCTGTGTGGCAGACTTGAATTGATGTTGGTCCTCTTCTTCTCTAATTTAAAACCATGCACCGTTAGATTGAAAGTTATTAGGAAATGAGCTCCGCATCAAATGCTTTGCGCATGCTGATGGTACGAGATAGAATAAAAACACAGAGCATAACCCATCAGAGCTAAAATATCTAACACGTTCTCGAAAATGAACTTGAAAAAATCGTATGAAACATGTGTAACTTGTTTAGGTATAAATTATGTGCATGGAAATATAATCCGAATTGAATCTGATTCTTTCTGGAATTGAATGTTTATATGACTAAAATAAGAAAGAAATAAGAAAATCTAAGAAATGTCACTACAACGAACGTGAATTCTTGGACATACTTTTTTGATATCCAAGACAAAATTATAAATTTTCAATACATTTTGTATTTCGGCATGGCATCTTTGCAGGTACTTTTCCTATGTTGACACACCTTCTGTATCTCATGACAATGATCAACATATTTGCAACGATTATTATACAACTGTCAAAAGTGTACTGCATCACAGCACGTAAATATGTAGTAATGAATATTGTTGTAAAATGAAGTGTGGATCCCGTTATTCTTGATTCATGACGTCACAGGCCGTTAGTTACTTGCTCAACACACACCGGCAATGGTTCTTCGACAGGACTGGTATGGGAAGTATTCATTTGTCATTCGGCAATCACAATCGACCACTTCTTCCGTATCACGTGCTATATCTTACCATGGGATACGCCGTCAAATAATATATGCAGTGTCGTTCACGCATTTTGCCACGTTCGTAATACTAGTTCATCGTCCTGTTAATGCATATTCACTTTGTAGTCTAGACTATATCTATTACCTTGATAAAGAATAAAAACACGAACAATTCTGCCCACAGGAATATAAGGATTCCAAGTAAAGGCGTACATCAAAACCATTGTTGTATAGGAGAATTGAACAGATGCATAATTATAATAGTTTAGCAGAGTTAAAGATACATAGAATTATATTTGAAGAAAGAAAGACAACATTTCAATTAATAATAATGACAACCACATGCTCAAAGATATTAATTCATTATTGGATGAGCGATAGCGCAGACCTCCAAACTACTCTTACAGACCTTTGTTTAACTTTTTTCTTTGTTTGTTTGTTTGTAAGAACTGCACAGGCCACAAGTTTGTCTGATCAACCAAAACCATTTCTTTACACGCGCGGACTTATCCAACTTGGCATTTTATAGTCTCAGGTGGAGCCAATTGGTTGGACCAGTTATGAAAAACACCATCACGAAATTTCTAAAATCCCCATAAGATTAGGCTGGGTGAGAAAATATGGAAAGTAAAATTTCTCCAAATCAAATTCAAATTGTCACTATATGTAGCCTACACACGTAAAAGTTACACATTAAATCACATTTCTATGAAAATCAGTCCATCCGTTTTGAAAAAAATAATGTAATAAAATTAATGTTTTTCATCTGTCAAAATTATAGATAGTATAATAAAAGCATGGTGCATGTTGCCGAGATTCACGGCATTCTAGATTCTCAAGTGGCCGAATGCAGTAAATTTTATATGAGTCTATAGGTGTGTAGAGTTTTCGATCATACTTCAAATTAATATCTCGCTCATCATCTTACAACGCATTTGCTGCGCTTGCAACCTTGCTTGGTAGAACGCCTGTGCGGTCAAGTGGTGGATCTTCTGCATCGTAGTTTGGAGATTTCAATGCAAGGATCGGAGAGTATAGTAATAACGTCTAGTACGGTATATATTAATATCATGATGGAGGGCCAGTGATGTAGTATCATTCCCTAGTTCCATACTTCAACAGTACGTTGAAGTATTCAAATATGTAGAATGAATTTTCAATATTTATGTAAACATATTTTAATACATAACTTTAAACTCAATAAACCCCATTAAAATTGTCTATAGTTTAAATGAAAACAAGATTGAAAAATTTTGATGTTTATACTCTCATTTCATATTTTTTCAGAAGTCAGTCCGAGTTTGAATTGTACTTATAACAATTATCATAGAGTACAAATGATTTTTTTTTCATCAAAATCGAAATCTTGATACACAATCTACCTATTAGGGTTAACCGTAATTCAACAGAATGATTGATTTTTCTTCTTTTCAGGACTACTTGATACAATAACGAGTACTGCAGAGAGTAAAGACTGTCCAGGAGTGTGCGTACATTCTCTCGCGACGCTAATTTGTTACGAGGTCCTTGAAGACGTCGTTTGTCCGTCGCCGTCGATGCGTTGTTGCGTCGAGCCGCCCCCTCAACCGACCAATGGCAGTGCAGCGGAACAGAAGAATCCACCGCCTTCGAAACATCCACCTTCGACGCCTTCGCCGCCCCCAACAACAGCTGCTACTACAATGCAGACAACTAGGCCTACAAAGAGGCCTCAGGTGAGAGACGTTATTGACATACCTGCAGAGCTTTAGAAAATATTAAATTTACAAGATTTTAGAGACTTTTTTTAAAGCAAAGTGTGAAATGAATCAGAAATCGTGGCCCTGTATCAAATTTTATAATATTTAAGTACAATTTTTTAAATTTTATAAAGGTGTCTTTCTTTAGAAAAAATATTCATATTTCAAAACTTGATGTGCAGAATACATATTTTTACTTTTACGAACAAGAATTAGAAGACTTATATTACCGTACGAGAGATCGTTGAAAGTGGATAGTGAATGGACAAATTTCATCAATAATAAAATACTTGTTATAAAGTTAGGAATATTGAAAATCAGTTTTCAGTGAGTATTGAAACTTTTTTCAATTCTCTTAAGAATAATAAACAGTGAACGTTTAATTATGCAGACTTTTATCGAATCAGGGTTAGTGCTTGCTGAATCCAGAAAACTTATTAACTTATCCTTAATTCGAAGAGAAAGATAAAGTACTTTATTAGGAGTGCAGTTTTTACTAGAGAAATTATGAATAGCAAATTCAACAATGAACATTACTGGAGAAAAGTTTAATCGATGAGCAACATGTTTCGGTGACTCTTTATTATATTTAATGAGGATACGGTTGTTCTACATAAGACTGCGTTCTCTCTGAATGGTTTTAATGCAATTACTTAAGAGTGCTGTACCGACATTAAAGCTACTTTTACTCTCAAATTGATGTTTGTCATGAATTTGCCTGTTTCATATGAGTGTATGTAATCATATCTATGAATTTAATTGATTCTAAATACAAAGAACGTTCGTTAGTTTAAGCTGAGATCTAATTGATTATTTATAGAGAATTTCAACTTACAAATAATTATTGAATTTCAGTCGCCAGATCCACCCACAAAACCGGAAGCGTCAGCTGTAGTCATGGAGAAAGATGATTCTGGTGAGTATAGATTGTACTTAGATCTAATGTTCATAATTTCCTTCTATTTCCCTTCAAAGTCTGAGCAGATGACCTAACTCATTTTAATTTTACTTTGATTTGTAATCAATTGGCAACTTGGAGTTGGTAATCCTCAACTTTCCCACTTTTCAAGATGGTATCTCATCAAAACCTATGTGATTAAAGTTACATTCCATCAGCCAAATTTAAGAGGACATCAAACAGAGATAAATTGATTGTTGGTAGAGAATTTGTATAAATTATAGATAATCGATAATTATTGAATTTTGTTTGGTATATATAAATTTACTTATCGTAAAGAGATATTAAATGTCCACATCCTTTTTTTATCGACAGTGAAGGCGTGTCCCGGAGTGTGCGTTGCGGAGCGCATAGCCGACTACTGCGAAGCTGTCCTCAACGTCGACGAGCTCTGCAAGACAGGCCTCCGTTGCTGCGTATCCCGTGACCAATACGGCGAAGGCGAGCTACCCGCCAACGTGATTATCATGGACCGTAACTCCAGCCGTCCAAGCAGTCGTCCAAGTCTTCCAAGTCGTCCAGTCACGTTAACCTCCTCCACAACCTCTGCCCCAAGACCTCGTCCTACTACTCGTCCACCAACAACATCTCCTCGACCAACAAACAACTGCCGGGGGGAGTGCGTCAGCGGTCTATTTGCTTTATTCTGTGATGATATCGATGCAAATGCTTGGTGTCCCGAAGAAGGAAGCTGTTGTATTACGAATCCACCCCAAGATGAACCTAGCCCTAGTCCAAGTCCTCGACCTAGACCGACAACGCAACCTCCACCAAGGAAAACAACACCAGCACCTACACAAGCATTACCACAATGTCCCGGATTTTGTCTGCTCAACATTATGGCCGCATTCTGCGAGAGGCCCTCGGTGTTGATTCCTCATACTTCCAACTGCCAGCGTGGGTCAGTGTGTTGTGACAATACAAGAAGTGGAGGAAGTGCGTCGCCACCGAAACCGAAGCCTCGACCGCATAGTACGACGACGACGACGTCGACAACGCCGGCACCGAAGGATGATCGACCGGATTGTCCCGGCTCATGTATTGTCTCTTATCTCTCCTTCACATGCTTCAGTGAGTAACCAAGTACTGACATTGTAGTTGAGTCTTGTAATACAAGGTTCATTCTTAAAACATCGAACTGTACATTTTAGGTTAACAGTGAAATGTACTCAGCTGTTATTCTATGGACTAAACTCACTACTTGATGTCATATGATGATATAATTTGGCAACTAAAGTAGCTGCACATCCAGAATATAACAGCTATGATTGTAATTTTCATTTCCATTTGAGAGATGCACACTTAATATCTGAGTAATACAATTAATGCGTCGTGCAGTTGTTAAAAATTCAAATAATTCAGTTTAAAATATCAGATGATCTGTAAAATGATCCAATACCAATAGATAGGTCTATTAATCATAAATACAGAGCGTCGTTAAACAAAATACATATAAATATGTATTTGAAAGAGTAACCTATGATTTTTTCACTCATGTTTTATGTACAAATTATCAATATTGATTTGATTGTTTCATTTCAGGAAATGCTGAGATGACAGAGTTATTCAAATGTCGAAAGTCTGGTACTCAATGCTGTGCGCCTAAATCGGTCATCCGTGAATTGCTCGACGAGCGAAACGGAATTTCAGCTCAATCAAGAAATGAAACCGTACTAACACCTTATCGTCCAGCTCCTCAACCACCCCACCCCATATCCCCCGCCCATTTAGCACCCTTACACAGTGGCCCATCAGCAACCACGACGACGACGATAAGGCCGCCGGTTTACAGCAAGTACGTGTGCGGCGTGAAGGGCACGACGAGGGCAAGAGCCGCTGCTGCAGAGAGGGCGTCGAGGATGGTCGGTGGTGAGAGAGATGGGAAGGCGATGGGATCGAGAGGCGGAAGAGTGGTAGGAGGAGAGGATGGTGATCCAGCGGAGTGGTGCTGGCAAGTGGCACTTATCAATTCGCTCAATCAGTACCTGTGTGGCGGTGCTCTTATCGGCACGCAGTGGGTGCTTACAGCTGCGCATTGTGTTACAAAGTGAGTTCGTGGTCAAGGTGTTTTACTTATTAAAACTGAATTAGTTCAATTGTATTTTAATGCATAGTAAATTGAAGGTGAAAATTAATTGTAATTGGAGGCATGTGAAATAAAAATACGCTTCTTGTTATCATTGTGGAATGTTGAATGAAAATTTAATAATTCGAATTCAATTAACAATATTTTCAATTATCATTATAGATTCTTCACTGAAAAAAATATTTTCAACCCGAATTCAACTAACAATATTTTCAATTATCATTATAGATTCTTCACTGAAAAAAATATTTTCAACCCACTCGAAACAATCAACTTCTTACTATCAGTAAATTTTTAATTCAGAATGTTGATACATTATTTACACAATCGAATGATTCCCTTCCAGCATTGTTCGATCTGGTGACGCCATCTACGTGCGCGTCGGAGACCACGACTTGACTCGTAAGTACGGCAGTCCCGGCGCTCAGACGCTACGCGTCGCGACGACTTACATCCACCACAACCACAACAGCCAGACTCTAGATAACGACATCGCGCTCCTCAAGCTGCACGGACAAGCCGAGCTGAAGGACGGCGTCTGTTTGGTATGTCTACCTGCCAGGGGTGTCAGTCAAGCGGCGGGCAAGAGGTGCACGGTCACGGGCTACGGATACATGGGAGAAGGTAAATATGAGTACCGGTAAAACCGGTACCGGTTGAAGTTGTTCTGGTCCGTAAGGGTCTTGTGAAAATATAAACAGTAAACATGGTAGAAACAGACCGCTAATTATATCAAGTAGGGCCTACAAAAAATACAGTTTTTTCAATTTGCTAGATAAAATTTATTTTAAATTTGAATTATGTATATGTTAAACATCCAGCCAACAAATTAGAACGAAATATAATCCATTTTTTCATGCATCTAAAAATTGAAGTGGTTTTAGCAAAAATGTTGAAATACTATGTTCAACAAAATTATTGGAAATATTTTCAACAAAACGTTTCAAAACTTTTTTGATGAAATTGTTATAGAAGTATATTTTCTAATGAGGTTTCAAAATGAGATGTTGAAAATATTTGTTGATAAATGCTATGAATACATTCAAATGAATACATTCAAACTCTTTTATTTGTTTAGCTGGGCCAATACCATTGCGAGTACGAGAAGCTGAGATTCCGATAGTCAGCGACGCAGAATGTATAAGAAAGATCAATGCAGTGACAGAGAAAATATTCATCTTACCAGCAAGCAGTTTCTGCGCCGGAGGAGAGGAAGGAAACGACGCATGTCAGGTAAGAGCTTGGCATAAATAATGTATAATTGACAGATGTCTAACGTCTACATGCTTCTTTCTGAGCTTATCGGATTTTTTTTCTATCCATAATAGAGAAGTAAATGTCATTAAACAGAAATGTCCAATATTATGTACAGATTGTAAATTGATTATTGTGGGAAATCGATCCTTTGTCTGTCAAATGCTAACGACTTTTGCAATGACTTGTGTCAAGATTCACTGATTTAAAGATTCATCAGATTCACACCATAACAATGGCCTATATTTATTTAAGAATGGACGGTGATTTAAATATTTATGAGTTTATACAATCTAAATCATCAATAAACTTATTCAAATTCTCCCAGGAGTTTAGTAAATATAGATCAAACATTATTAATATATTTAGTTTTAAATTATCTGTTAAATTTGAATCATACACCAATGTAGGTACTTCTATCCACAAAAGAACAAAAAGGAGAATGACTGGTGAAAATATGTATTATATTGAGACATATAAATATAACATATAAAAAAAATATAGATTATCAAAGACCTACACAGTTAAAATTGTATTTATTTTAAACAAGAAAATGTATATATTTAAATTATAAAATGGTTTATTTTTGATCAGAAAAAGTAACATACTTGAACTTTTCCTTCAAAGTATTGCCTTCAAAGATATGGTTAAAACACATGGAAAAAGAGAGCAGAGAGATACTATATTTCTGTCATAGCCTTCTTCGGGGAGAGAAAACATAGGCAACATGCTCGAGATTTTTATCATTTTATATTATAAGCATCAAATTATAATCAATGAATCTGTTTCTCTTTTAAAATTTCAATTCGAACTAATTGTTCAAGAACTGATTGAAGATATTTTAACATGTACATGGCTGTGTTTTGCATTAAATCGCATACTGGATACGTCATTAGACATGTGAGTATCCCTGCATAACCTAATGAGCTGTACCAGTCGTTATGAATAAAAGTAAAGACTTTCAAAGTCTCAAAGCACTCGTTTTGATCGAATCAACTGCTGGTTTCGAAGATTAATGTATTTTCAATTCCCTTAAAATCATTCGTTTCATGTGGTCTATTGAAAAGCTAGATCAGCAGGTGGATAAAAAGAGAAATAATCAAGGCAACAGTGTGGACGACAGAAATGACTGACAATATTTATTTTCACAGTATATTCACTGCCTCGTCAACAAACTTCATCCTTTTAGCTAATATTATCATTTTTTTATCTTTATCAAAGTGTAATTTCTATTAAATGCCGAAATAATAAGATGTGATTGATAACCTTTCGTTTAGGGTGACGGCGGTGGACCTCTTGTTTGTCAAGATGACGGTTTCTTCGAGCTTGCCGGACTTGTTTCTTGGGGTTTCGGCTGCGGTCGTGTCGACGTTCCCGGCGTCTACGTCAAAGTCTCCTCCTTTATCGGCTGGATCAATCAGATCATCAGTGTTAATAACCTATAATATAACGAAACCATGCAAAGTGAAACTGCCAAAGTGATTTGAGGAAAACTATTTAAATGGAAAAAAACGAAAAACTTTGTAAATAGAATTAACTTTTGAATAACAAAAAAGCCGTTTAATTTATATTGAAATATCGACATAAACACCTCATGGTGATTTACCAATAATTTATTACCACTCATCTTTTCATCAACTCATAATTTATTTAAATTTGTTCGACTGTCATGTTTTCATCTTCCCATCGCCATCATCTCATACCTCAAAACCATCAAGATAATCGACAGTATTTATTTTGAACTATGATTTGCATGTGTGTGCTTAAAAGAATATATTATACTTGCATCCACGAAAGAATAATGTCGTCTACCAACCATAACAAATACAAACGTCACAGTTATATTTGTTGTATCTATGAAATTTTGAGAATAACTGATTTTTACGAGAAACGACAATTAGATAAACAACCACCTTTTTCGAAAGCGTTATAATGTGTAAGCTGCAGCGAGTTTTGCTAGAATTTCCGACTCATTATAAATTATTTATTTGGTGACGACCTTCTTCTTTCGTAGAAACTAGTACAAATTATACCGTTTCTTGTCATCACAATCCCTGACCTATTATTTGTACAGATACACATTTTGTTTGTATATTTTTGTAATAAGGGAACAAGGATTACTTGTACAATTGTTTTCATTTATATCCTTGTTCAATAACAATCTTTCCAAACTTTAATCTATCTCTTCCTTGCTCCTAATTGTTTCATTATTGCAATATTACGTTTTGTGAGAGGAGTTGTATAAGAAAATCATTGAAAGAACACATTTAGTTAGTCTATTTGAAAGTTTAGCATGTACAGCAGTTTAGCATGTGTTAAACTTAGTTAAATATAGTTATAGGTAAGTATTATTATGCAGTCCTCCTACCATAGAAGGTGAGGTTTACCCTCACTAACTCTCTATCCTCAATTTATTACAAAAACCGACATTTATGGAAGAATTATTTCATCTTATTAGATCAAATCAATATATTCATTTTGAAGTAATATATGTGAATCATTTTGTCATAATTGAATAAACCGGGAATGGGAAGAAGAAATGTTTTAGGCACTATATTGTACATGCTAAATGACTAAATGTGCATTACCAATCTCCGTTTTGAAAGTCACTCTTCTTATTCAGTACTAAATATGATGCAATGAATTTACATTATCTCCTCACTTTTTCACTATAAAATAAATATTTTCATTCAAGGTTGATATATTATTTTCCTTGGTGTTTGTCGGTCTTCATGAGTAAATTGGAGACACTGGTGCACTGCACGCACAAAGGGAAATTTGTTTTAGCACAATCAAAATAATATATTGGAGATTTGAATGTTCAAACTCTGGGGATAAATGAACAACCTATTCATTTTTGCCCTAACAAACATGAAAAAAAAATTCAAAGAAAGCGATACTCCACTACTTCATAGCATGGGAAAATAATAATCTACTTAGCTGAATTACTTCCATTGTTCGTATTAGATCAATTTCACTTCATTGAATCATTTTTTCTTACTATGGGTCTTCTTCAAATGAGTATTCATATAGCGTGTATTTCTCTTAAAATTAAAAAAAAAAGCAGATTCGGAACAAATATGAGATTAATCGATCACCGTAAATTAAATCGAAGACTATCAGTATTCAGTAAGCCGATCGTAATTTTAGAAAGAATGAATGTAATTGAATTGATATCGTGAGGCTTACAGTTGAAGCAATAGAAAATGAAAGCCAAAAATGTTGTCGTAGATAAAAGAAAAGAGCTTTGGATTGTTAATTACAATTGTTATTTGTTGTGGGAGAGTGGCGTTCAATGTCTTTTCCCCTTCTGAGCAAAAGGCTAATAATTAAGTTCTGATTGCCACATACTGTACAGTTACAGCTAGATGTATAACAAGTTGCCTAGATCTAGTCATTGTTTTTCGATACCCAAGTAGAAGCACAGTAGAAGTATCGAAGTAAAATCTCTGGAGAAGTTTCGTTAAGCAAATAATAATCATCATAGAAGCATTTTAAACACGCATAGTAAAAACTGAAGATTAATAGCGGCATAGCTCAGTCAACTGAGGCACCGCTTTAGAAACTGGAGTCACGTCTTCGGCACGGCACGGCTTCTTCTAAACGTTCCTTCACTAAAAATCGCTTCATAATTTCATTATCATCTTCTCATTCGTACGGCCAAATAACCCAGCTTTGGTGTGGTCGCTAAGCAAATTGAAATCATCATCAAAACTCAATGGTAGTGAAGTGGTATCAAATACCCAATTTATCGATTTATTGAAACGTATACTAATTCTAAAATAATCAATAAGAACCAGAACATAATATATTGAATTGTTCTACTACGGTATATAGAACACATAGGCTCTATACAATTCACACAAATAAACTCAAACAATAAAAAAAATAGGAAATGATCTTAATTCCTAAAGTGTATATTGTCCAAATTCTCTTTTCAGTCAATAGTCATATGGTACAAATTTATTACTTCTTCACAAACTTCACCCTTATACTATACAATATACTATTATGTAACTCATATTTAGTTATATTTTCTTTTATACTAACAATTTCATTAAGAACCCAGCACAATACGTTACTTGGTAATACATGAGAGTAGATGTGGAGTTGATTTAGAAGAAATATCAGGTTTTTGAGTGTATATTTTGAATGATATGGGATATCCTGATTCTATACGGTAGAAATACATATATTTTCAATAACTTCAATATGATATAAATCATTACTATCCATCACATAGCTGTCAAACTATACAGCTAAGATAATTATATTTTAGCAGTATACGTTTGAAAATTATGCGAAGTTGAAACCTATTTAAACTTGGAGGTATTGAAAATAACTGTTTTTCCTCCGTATCAGAATGTTGATATATGTACTTTTCGAAAGTTATCACACAAAAAATGAAATTAGCTAAATCTCATGCACTCCAAGTATTACCAGAATATCTTGAATTAATTGTAAGGAGAGGATGCAGGAATCAACTTTCAGAAAAATATTGCAAATACGTGTGAGCCACAATTAAAGGTCGTTTGGTAAATGAACTCGAACTAAATATACGAACATTTGTAAAGAAAGTTTATTTTAATAGACAACCAACATTATCTATTCAATATTTTGATAATCTCTTCCTATTATAATGACGGCTTCTATTTAAACACAATTTATCAAAAATGTATTAACCAAATTATTTTAGGAATTCCGTTATGGAATACAAATAATTTGAATAATAGTTTGATGCATATATTAATCTTATTTCATTATCAAATATCATTCACAGTCTTTAGTATAGGTACAATTTCCATAAATTTAACGCAAAATGAATGTGTACTCTATACACAAAACTAATTATACACTTATATACAATTCTCTATAGATAACAATTTATTTTTTTAATAATATAATAAATAATTTTGTTCAACAATCTTAATATATTATATAATTTAGTTTCTATCTCTTTGGTCTTTTTCAAGAATATATTAAACTTTTTTTTACAGATTCATGATCTTCGTTTCAATGGGCTAAATCAACCTTCTTGGCTGCAACTGTCCAATTAAAAACGTAACAACTTACTATTTCCATTGACTGGTTTCGCGTCATAAGTCATAGTACTCTGAAAATACAGATTTATTTGAGCGTATTTCTCTCATCCTCACCTATCGTTCCGTTCTTTTATCTGTTGACCAATGACAAGACTTACATTTTAATGATATTGGTTTTGTTGGTACACGTGAGATTATGATTCTTTCTTGATTGGCTAAAATCTTCAGCTCTCCGCGGACAAATAATATTCAACAGCATCTCTCGCTGTAGCACGGGTTCTGCGTCGTTTCGAGCACAGTCGATTGTGAGAAACAATTCTCATTTAGGATACACATCAAGGAACAATTACGTTAATTAAGTCACATTCTCGAGTATCCAATGCACGAATTTTGAGATGCGCGTGCATACACCAGGAAGATTTGCTTCTGCGCAGCCTATTCCCCAGCTAATGATACCAGCAAGGAAGTAGCGTCCATCTTTACCGCGTACCTGGAGTGGGCCTCCAGAGTCTCCTTGGCAGGAGTCCTGACCTCCCTTCTCATATCCCGCGCACAGGAAGATCTCTGGAATGAACTCGTGACGTCCGGCGCGTAGGAACATTGATTTGCACTGCTCATTGCTGACGATTGGCACAGAAACCTTCAATATAAATCAAACAACCGTTTTTATAAGAGTGGTAGTAACTAGTAGACACTAGTATAGTAACTACATTTTAAACAAGGCACTTTAATTCTAAGTTTACTTTGTCGGTGTAATTCGTGGTATTTTGTATGGTATAATTGAATCGGTATGGATTTATTTGATGAAAGTTATAAAGTTATAGTCCTTTTGAATTGATTCATTTTATATAAAGATTTAGCTCTCATGTCTATGTATCATTAGTTTTATCTTTTACAAAAAGTACACCTAATTCTCTTTAAAAAATACAATACTTTTAGACAACATGAATTATGTTTCGTTACTGATATTTTTCTGACTATGAGCTTCAATCAAACAATTGTATTTAATCAAAAAATTACAAATCCAAATCATTTCAATTTCTATGACACTCACCTCTTGCAATATCGACGGCAATGTGCCTCCCTCCGAGAGCCGTCCCCAACCTGTCACCGTAGCGTTCTCTCCAATTAACAGATCGTCGGAAGCTGGCAGACATATCGGAGACACATGTGGAGCGAACTCGAGTGCCGCCTCCAGTCGTACAAGAGCCAGGTCGTACTCGTACGTGAAGAAGTTGTACTTCGGATGTACGACTTTGCGAGCGACACTTCGCTCGATGAAAGGGTGAGGTTCTTGGACACTGGAGAAGTCGTACTCACCCACGCGGATACGGATTTGAGATGTCAACAAACTAGTACAAAACATAAACTGTATATTACTGTATTATCATTGGTGATTTACAAAATTATATTAGCCAGTTATAAACCATTAGATATGAAACAAATTCACTATGGAGTAGCTATTAAATGCATCGTGAATTGTAATGTTTATTATTAGTTGTAATAACAATTCTATACATTCAGGGAGATAGCAAAAGAACAGTAATCGATTTTCTGTTATGGATCACATGAATATTTTATGAGACCATATATAAGCATATAATTTAATGCATGCATGTATGTCTCAATATAATATAATATTTTTACCAGTCATACTCTAATCGACTTATTTGCTCTTTCGTGGATAGAAATTGTGTGAGACGAACTTTGTGCTCTAAATCGCTCTCCCCTACATATGCAGATATACATTTTTAAAATTAATTGAGAAATTAAGATACACATCAATGACACGAAACTTTTTGTGAAAAATGTGATTATTAGTGTAATTACATAATCTTGCTACAGCTTTGAACATTAAACTCTTTTGAAAGATTCATTTATATTTCTAATCATAAATCTCGTCCTGAAAGTGTAATACCCTTAAAATATAGCAAATACAAAATAACGGTGTTCGTAAAAAACTTCTTCTATCGTGGATACAAGTGGACACTTATACAAAGGTTTCTGATCTGTTGGATTTTAATAATACTAGGGTATACTAGATTACATTATAATTGTCATAAAGCAATTGCCATTTTATGGCAACAAAATTATCATTTTTAATTGAAGCACTCATTAAAGACAAATAATTAATGTGACTGTACCTGCATCAACTCCCTCGACTTAATTTAAATAACAAATGAAAATATCCCATATTTATAATTGAAAGAATTGGCAATGCGAAACACCTGAGTACAATAAACGTATCATAAAGTACACGCTTTAATATAGAAGGTTTTTATTTTAATGCCTTTTCCGGGTCTATAAGCTGCATAACTTATTTCAATTTTATAGCACCTAGAAACATGTTTGAATATTGCAACCCGTTTTGGTATGAACTCTCAATACTGCATATTAGAATAGTTATATATAAGGTGGACTTCATTTATCCCGATATTATGCATTCCTTATGCATTTCTTAAACTATCACCATTAATTGAAGTAGTTTCCATATATGTAACGTGACTGATAAGTAGGCTATTTCTCTTATAAATCTCTATAGAGGAGGTATATTATAATGATTGAATAATGTACTTACTCGTCGACACAATGCCCCGCTGTGGCTATCCAGTTCTCATTAAGTACAGCCCCCCCACATCGGTGTGTGCTTGAAAACCCGAAGAAAGATGTACGCCGCACTGATACCTGTAAGCAATCAAATGATAACGATGTATTATCTTGTAATTCATTGTGGATTTTAGGTTGATCTGCTAATGGAAATGTGTACGAAAGATAGAAATGTCATTGTACCTGCCACGGCCAGCCTCCGAATGCAGCGTTTCTGCCGCCGACTATGCGCATCTCGGGGCGAGGTTGCAGTTGTGGTACTCCACATTCTGAAAAAAAAAACAATAAACATGTTATATTTTTGTAGGTTTTAAAGTAAACCCTATAGTTATTATGTAGTCATATGATTATAGTTTGTAGGCCAAAACTGTTCGGTGCATTACTCTTTTCACTCTCTTTGAATGATGGTAAAGCGACTGTGGTATGGATGAAGAACCAACCCCGTATTCAATTTGAAAAATCGAAAAAAAAAAACGAAAAATTCAGTCATTCAAGATGATAGGCAAGGAAGAAAATCGAACAACCGATCTCCTGAATGACGGTTCAGCTCGCGACTGATCCTAATGTCGATTAATGGACGTGTTTTTATCAATTAATATAAAGTTTTTATTCTCGATAATACATAGTGAAAAATAGTATAAGTCTAGAACATTTGAAGAGTAAGTTCCATTGAGATATACTCACGTTCTATATTTGAAACTAAATAAAATATAGTGATAGTCACGTTTCTGTTATTAAAGAACTGAAAAACGATTAAGGGAATCAAAAGTACGATCATGCTAAACCTAAGCATCCTCGTTGTTTCGTCATTTCTTTGCAGTTAAGTGGTATTTAAACCTTAATAATACTGAAGAGGTATTTAAAATTCCAATCATAATAATCTACCAAATGAAATGAGCAACAAACCCGGAAATTCATTCTCTAAATGCTAATCTAGTTTGAACATTTCTGTGCGATTCTGGCTGATGATAATTGAACCTACAATATAATCATATTTTACTTATTCATAATTAAACTATATTATTGTTTTAATCGGTTTCATATTCTATAATTAACGATTCAAGTGTTGTGATGTACAAAATGATAGTAATGTGCTATAATTAATGTTCTACCGAAACGTCACAACTGCTTGCGATTTTAATTCAAAACTTTGCGATGTTTCTGGTAATATCTGTTATGGAATGCTTTTTATATATTAAAGTAAAACTATGCTAAACTGTTTTCAAAGAAATTGAAGTTGTTACTTCAGTTATCGTTACATGGAATGGAAAATGTAATTATTTTTAACATTGAAACACCGTATAGTATAAAGATTATTACATGAACGCAGCGGAGCTGTTACATATGTAACATGACAATAGATTCAATTGAGTTTGCTTGGATTTGTACAAGCACAACATAACGAACTAAGGTAATGTAAGGAAGATTTTAGTCGATAACCATATTTGATTATGAAGTTCAAGTTCCGATATTATACAAAAAGGACGGCAAAGAAGAATCAAAACGTTGTACTTGTTTGCCTGCCATTTGATCCGAGTATGGCCCGTTTTGCAAGCATGTCATTTTACAAACGATTTTATACAAGATACGGTAGCGCGTATTACATTATGCTCATAAAATTAAATTTCAATTGTTCAAATAGCTTATTACTTACGTACTTTCAGGAAAAATACTCCTGTCAAAAACAATAATTATTTTATAACTGCAAAAAAATGAATACTTTTTAGCATTTATACTTTACAGCATTTATACATTTATATTTCAAAGTGATTCACAACCGAGGAATAGATTCGGTAATTGAATATTCTCAGCTCTAATGTATTTCCAGTTGACATGTGACATCTTAACATTCGTAAACACGTTTTACGATTCATGCAAGTAATTCGGATGTGATCTTTCCTTGAACTTACGGACAGACTTTTCGCCATGGAACGCCGAAACGGACGAAGCAGTCGGTGTTGAAACCGGTTCCACAACAGTTGTGGAGGACGGTCGCGGTGTTGTAGTTGTCGTTGTTGTCGTCGTCGTCGTCGTTGTCGTTGTCGTTGACGGTATTGTCGTCGTTGACGTTGACGTTGTCGTGGTGGACGGTGTGGTGGTCGTCGTGGTGGTAGTCGACGGGGTCGTCAACGGTCGTCTTGTCGGCCGGAGGCGAAGGGGAGGTCGTGGCCGGTAGCTAGACGATGACGGCCGTGGTCGAGTCACGAAAGCGTGTTCGGTCGTGACTTGCCACGCTACTGTTGACGGTAACCTCTCCGATGTCCACACACTGTTGATCGAGGAGCTACCGGAGGTGCTCATCGTCTCACTTGAAGGTGGCGAATGGCCCCAACTGAGAACATTGATCAACATTTCAGCAAACATTTTCGAAAATAACTCACATAGTTGAGTTTTCAGTGGTGTTTGGTTGTACGTTACCATTCATTATACGTTGGAAATAATCGACCATGAAAATTAAACATGATTATTTTAATTTTGACATAAATAAAATTCAGACCAAAGTCAAAACTAATAATTTTGATTTTCGAATCCATATTACTCTTGGATGAAGACAAAAACCATTTTATATGTTACGTTTCTTTACCTGAATTTAAATCACATAATTATTATAATCTTCATATATTGTCATATTTGATTTCGAGTAAAATCAGCGTCCATGACGCAGACGATATTACTTTGTTCTCCATACACTACCGGAATAAATAATTGCATATTATAATATATTATTATTTTAACAATTTCAAGTCACGTTTACCTCTGAGCATTTCACATCATAATTACATATTACAATTTGTAAAATGTTAGCCACATCTAAACATTGAACAATTCTATAAGTTCTACTTTCTTGTACACCATCCAGTAATATCCTGAACATATACACGGAATGCCAATATGTTTATTATAATATTTAAGTGGCTTATAACGATTGTATGACACATTCGACATTTACAATTTGCATCTTATCTAGATTTGTTACGCAGCTAAATGAAATGTCGAAGATTAGAATCTCATACTACATGCAACATTGAAATAGTTGATTTAACAATGAAGACATTAACCCAATCGTATGCAAAATGATCAGTCGCCTTACTTCGTTTGATTTGTAGATGAAGGTCTAGATGCAATCACTGTACTAGGTCTACTAGCCGGTAACATTGACGACGACGGCTTATTAGTTTTATCACTTTGAGCATGTTGCTGCAAACTATTCACTTGTATGTCACTACTTGGTGGTTTGGGACTCAGACTAGAATAACCACCATGTGGCCGGTAAGGCTTCCCATATCCCGAATAGGAAGGAAACTTTGCACTAGAACCACTAGTCGATATGAAATTCGGTCGATTCGAATGAATTTGATTTGTCGCTAATGGCGGACGTGCTGTGAATTTATGATGATTAGTCGAAACGTGTGTTTTATCGACATTGTTCTGTGAAGGTTTGAACTTGTGACTTGTGGTTGTGTAGGACGTTGAGTTTGGTCCGTGTGGTCGTTGGGGCGGCTGGGATGTGAACGCGGTACTGTATTTGTTTCCGGTCGACGGCGCAGAGTAGAGGACGGCTGGTTCTGACGACGAAGCAACGATGAGGGGACTCGCGGGACTGACGTCGGTCTGGTTGTTGGAACAGCAACTGCCGAACATGAACGTGTCGACGCACATGCCCACATGCTTGCCTTTGGATTGGATGCACTCCCAGACAAACATGCATGTTCCTTCGATGCCGTTGACTTGGCATGGCTTAGGACTTATTTGATAACCTGTAACAAAAAAAAAAATATATTACTTTTTATTAGGAAAAAAACAATGTTCCCTTTTATTAGGAACATAAGAGATATGTGCCTTATTGTTTCCGTGACCATCCATGCACAACGAATATGATTGTACATCGTATAAAGCCTATTCACATTCTAACCAATATGTTGAAAAAGCGTGCCATATGCCTACTTTCGAGTGTCGAGTGTCTAGAACGTATTTAGATGTATAACACAGATGTGATTATTCGGAGCAGATTATGAGAGTATAACAATAATTAAAACACATATTCTTTATGTCACTCGGTTTATTACACTGCAGTAATTTGATCACTGGTTATTTCGGAATTGGCAGTCATTACGTAGTTTTCGATATAACAATGCAACGTAAACAGTGTAATCATCTTTGTTTGCCATTGTATTATTGGCTATAATGTGAATATAATTAGCAGTATAATAGTATAAAGTGTTGTGCTCACTTATGACAAATTTGAACATTTGAAAACTGCATGATCATTATACTCTCCAAAATATCATCATCTAGAAACACAATTTTATTACACCATTGGTAGTTTGAGATCCGGCTTCGACCCCCTACGATCACCTCTCAACTTACTTCGTAATTACACCAACATAATGCAAAATGGAGTAACCCCGATCTAACCACTTTTCATAACCAGCGTCAATAGATACGCGAATAACGTTGCAACATTAAATTACACTTCACAATACAGAAAACACCAACCTCATCGTCTGCTTCCTAGGGGTAGGCGACCTATAAATCATCCAATAATTAGATTGTGAGTTTACAAGCATTTGATTTGTTTTAATTATAATTTCTAGATTGACATTATAGAGCTGCAGGAAAGTAGGTCTACTGCTTCGGGCCTCGATATATAGAAAATTAATCAATTTAGATTGAAGAATGTTCTATCGAGAACATCAGAGATTGATTGTTTGATTAGTGACTTTGATATAATTTGTGATAGAAAAAATTATGAAATATGGATGGCTCCTGCTCTACGTCAACAGACTTTCATCATAGTCAACAAAAATCGGTCTTGAAACACGATCGATGATAATGTCTTTTACAACCGGTATTCATGCCAATAAACAAAACGAATTGAAGTCAGTTTTCAAGATATTCAGACTAGTTTTCAAAACGCTTTAGTTCATGTCACTTTTAGTGAATCTTCTCATTGTAGTCATTGTTCTGGTAATGAATGGATATGTATGAAGGTGTTATTACAAACGAACATCTGCTAGTAAACAATATCAACAGAGCGTATTTTCTGTGATACAATGAAATCAGTTGTCGACATCACTAAGTTTCTTGAGGTAGTCTGCATAATGGTTCATTGTGATTGGACAGACAGTGAAAACTAGTCGAAATGAAATAACTAAACATTATCATTGCAAATTAGAACCATTTTAGTTTTATTCATGACGTGTTTTGTCATTGTTGCGTTGTTATGTACTTTTTCGCAAACGATGAGGAAGTACTTATACTGTGTAGCAACTAACAAAAGCATTCAAGCAAACTGACTCGAGATGAAAAATAAATAATATTTTCCTATCATTATGTTAACTTAGCCATTGTAAGGGTTTTATAATATAACTGAGATTATGTGGAAATTCAAATGAGTTGGATGTTTAAAATACCCAACTTCCTTGATTTAGTCATTCTGCATGGTAGGATTTAAAATTATCAACACCATAATCGTGCGTTAAAATGCTACCGTTAACGGATATTACTTGCTTGTCAGGCTGAGTCGGCATGTTTGGGTGGCTATACCGTTTTGTAAAGGTGTTGATCATTGGAGATACATCATTGCACCTCTTGTTTAAAAAGGTGCGGCATAATATTCAACTCGAAGATTACAACATACAACGAAAGTATAAAAATACTTCCTAATGAGAGTTGGACAATAATTGTAGTTTCAATATGTAAATAATGGTAATATTTGTAAAGAGTGGAGTGATTCTATGACAGATGATATAATTTCAGAATAAACCCAATTGTATTCGTTGATCGCGATCAAATTTCTTTTTCCCACTATACTTAAGTAAACACTTTGTGATTGCTTCTAAATTTTATACTTATTTGTGCAGCACCTATATAGTACCAAATGCTAATGCGCTTGATGTATTTAACTTGTTTATTGAAACCCAAATATTAGCACTAATATCGCCATGATGACTGTCACTTTTTAAAGCAAATAAATTAACTCAAATTTGCATCACTGCAACGCTAAGAGAGCTTCAACTAATTTTTTTCATTCCTCAACGATTTATTCTCATTTTCGTTTTCATTTTACGATATTCTATGCCCACAATTTTATCAATTTTTCACTATCGATACTACCATCACTTCGCTCCAATCATATCGGCTACTTTTATAGTAATCTATAATATAATTTCATTTTAATCGCGGTACATACTACTGCTTCCTCTCTGGAGGGTCCTCAGCGCCGCGACGTCAGGGGGCGACGCCCACACCAATATGGCGCCTAGCACCGGGACCCAGAGCATCCTGGTTCCTGAAACAAAAACATTAGCAAAACGGTAATTTTTAATCATATTGGATGGGGCCTACGAGGCACTTCACGATCACCAAGTTGTGTTGGCGTCGATAGATGATGCACAAGGTGATGAGATCAATGGCTATTTTTATTTTATGTGTTCTCGTAGGATGGAAGGAAACGGTTGTGGCCTGCTATCCCAGTATTCATATTAATGACAGAGGGAAACCCAGAAAAGCCTCTGGCGTGATGGTCGACCATGACGGGAATGAACCCCATGTCGCCTGAATGATGCTTCAGCGCGCTAGCACTAGATCTATCTATCTCAGCCAAAACGTTGCATTTCGCTTCGTGCAATCCATAAAAACATAGCTAATCTTATACAATTATTGTATGTTATCGCGACAAAAACTGCGATACGATTGTTTTGTCGCTTCGATCAGTCGAGTTGACCAGAGACATATGCACGAAACGAGGACAATAATGCTTGTATATAAGCGGCAAGTTGACCCAGTTGAATGACCACGTGCAGATTGACCAAAGGGATTCTGACTTCTTCACATTAGAAAGACAACCTGTTGCAATTGAATAATCGCCACAAGACACTTTGTTCTGAATAATACGTTTTTGTGTTCAATTTCGTGTACAAATTGTATCACATGGTTTATGTAAATTAATACATCTTGAGGATATTATATGGTCCATTATCTAATTTACTGCAATTACCTTCACTGTTGCATTATGCATACCGCGTATTGAAGAGCACTTATAAAACAACTTGGTAACTTGCGAGTCAGTCATTTTCATAAGAAATCGAACGAGTTAATGACGTTTTAGTAAATAATTACAGATCAACTCCCGCAGTCGTACTAGATCCTATTGTGAGCTGACTTCTTGTCAGTTTTAGACAGTTCTGCTTGTTTTGAAAGAAACTATTTCACAGCAAGTCAGCACTACACTAATTGAGTTGAAGTATCGTCTATTTTCTGACATATCATCAGAGCAAACTGTTATATCAAGGTATTTTATTTGCAACAGTTATCAACTTATGACTTACACCAAGTTTATATAACAATTTTTTCATTCTTTCATATCCAACATGTGCTCGTATTATATCAATATATTCTCGATTGTTTAATGTGAATGTACGTGACACATGTAAATAAAAATTCCAAAAAATGTAAGTGTGTAAAATATATATGAAAATTATAATTTTATTTAATGAAAGGTTGGAATTTCTCTCACTGCATTTATGAATATTGTACATTGAATAATAATATTGAATATTGTATATTAATCCATTCATACAGGTACGTGAATGTCGTTTTGATAATATATATATATATATATATATATATATATATATATTATCAAAACGACATTCACGTACCTGTATGAATGGATTAAATGAAGCAATTACACTTCACGTATGTAATGCAAGTAATAGCATGCAGTTGCTTGCAGCGACTGATTATCTCTCTATAATTTCATGATGATTGTTTACAATCTTGTACACTATGTGATCAATAATAATGCAAGCACATAATAACAACACACAGAAGAATAATGAATAGTGAATAGTTAAATACGTCGTACTTTTAAAAACGAGTGGTTACTTTCAAGTTTCAACAACAACAAAATATTCAAACCGAACACAAAAACTGTTTAATATGCCCTATTAATTTCATTTAATTGTTGATACGTACATAAACTAATTGATGTTTCACTTCTTAATTAAGAAGTTAACTGTCGTTAATTGGCAATTACGTGCAAAACAAACAGAGAAAGGTTCATGTAACGAAATGCTGTGGCGAAGCAGAGCAGAGCAGATAGAAAAATGACTCATTTACTTTTTATATGGAGGTCATTTACAGTCTTCCCTGTTCTACAGAAAACCATTTTATTATATATTTCAAGCGATTATCTCTTATAAAATTAACTGGAGCTCTTTCCCAATAATACTACACATATAATTGTATGATGTAATTTCTTCTATTGAAAAAGACAATTTTTATTTCCAATTTAATTATTAATTGTTTGATTTATTGAAAGTGTATTCGATTATACTGAGCCCATATCATGCATGCTAATGACATATATCTGTAAAACGGTTGCCAATATGTTGATCTCGCACATAAGAAGATGGCACGTGCCAAACGATAAGTCTTGAATAATTCATCCAGGCATAAAATGACTTCATTGGTTATGCATTTGATTTAATTCCTATCGGTAGAGTACCTATATATTAACGAGAGTTTATTATATAGCTTTTATACACTTTATAACACTGACATTTAGAATACACTTAGAATATAATTAAAAGAATTGATTCAAGATACGTGTCGTCTAAATAAGTTATCATCTTTTTTGCAACCCAGCAAAGAGGCTATCAATTATATAATTATAAAATATTACATACTTTTTTTGGCGCACTTATATACTTGATTTACACTTTTTTGTGTGTTGGCTTGTTATTTAATATATTACATATGGATTACAACTTATTTTTCAGTATTCGCGTTATAAATCCAACTGAATAGATATTAATTGAATAATTTCAACATGTTCCTTATTAGCAATAACATCGGAGATATTTGTACTTCTTCTCATCTATCTCATCTCATCTCATCGTTTTTTTAATTATGCTATAATAGTATATGCTCTTGATCACTTATTATATCTTGGTTATACTTAAATGCAATTTTTTAATTATGTTTGTGGTATTTACTCAGTAAGTATGTTTTTGACGAATTGGTATAAGTAATGGATTAATCAATATATAACTTAATTGTTCGACTGTTCTGTTTAAGTGACCTGTTCGTTCATTTTGTTATTATACTGATCATGACTTTAATTGGATAATAATATTATAATTATCTTTATCCACCAGAGTAATTTATAATGCCTTCATTAATATAATATGTTTATAAAACCATTGACGAGACGAATTGGTGACTGATAACTTATTCAACAGGCTGGAAAAACAAGTGTTATATTCAATAACAACAACTCACGACCTAACGTATACCCCATAAAAACAGGAAAAGATAAAACTGCATGTAATATAATCTTTTCTTCGTGAAGTGATTTGGAACCAAAGGTGATCTTGAAATAACACTCCCCAATCAAACTATCTGGTTTTCCTCAGTGTTAGCTTCAACAATAGTACGACTATACACTACAATTTTATAAATATCCTAATTCAAAACAAACATTACAAGAACTTGGAAGATAATCTTTCACTTGTTCAGATACTATTCGAGATTCAATATTCGGAATGAAAAACTAAAAGCTCGTTGTAGGTGAGATTCAAGTTCCAGTTCATGGTTAGTAATTGACTTGCTCGCTTTACTATGGTTAATTAACGTTGACGTTAGTAATATGTTCGCTTCGCGATTGATTAGGTTCTGTACCTGCTCAACTGACGCGAACCACAGCAAGTGCCGATATGTTACGTCAACTACTGCGCTGATCGGAAAGACACTTGTACTATTCAACAAGTGATTGATTGAATAAGTATGTGGAGCAGAAAACAATGTAAATACATGTAGAAGTTCTGTTTTAGGAAGATAGATATAAACAACGTGATTGATGTGTGTTACGAACAACATAGGCCTACGTGAAGATTGGCAAACCAGTTAGAAACTTCGCTATTTCAAGTCGAAACTATAAAATAAAAGGAATCAACTCAATTAATCTAGGTTCTAGTAATGGTTAGCATAATGAAATGGCTGCTATTCAAAACTGTGATAAAATATTAATATTCGTTCATATTTCTCCTGTGAACAAAAAGGCTGAAGTAAAAACGTGGCGTATAAATATGAAATGCCATCATTTTATTACGACCAACAATGGTGTTTATATACTCAAGTGTTTGTGATTTATCTGTGTCGTTGTAAATTGTTGTTTGTTTCATTCAGAACTTGCTTGATTTCATTGTGTTTTTGTGTTGCATATACAAATGTTAAAGAAACCCTCTGCCTGGAGTGTTTCGTATGTTTGAATCATACAGAGTCGATCGTGTGTGCATGTAGAGGCTCGAGGAAGGTCTATCAAAGGAAACCAGTCTCAAATTATCATGTCTATTTGTGTGAAATTTTCTCCAATTTAACACTATTTGGAAGCCAAACAGTTGATTGATGCCGTAAAACCGGCACTTTATGCTCAAGTGGAAAACCTCAAGTATATGTTTGTTACACCTTTGTTGATTTGAAAGGTGTGGAGAGGTATTATAAGTGTTTTAACAAGAGAATTTTACAATGCTCTTCACAATTTCAAAAGCTGTCGATAATTTATTCCATTTTCGACCCATTTCCCTAGAATACTTGTCATAATTGTAGCGTGCTGCATACACCTTGATAATTGACCATTTATCATATTAAAAAAAAAAAAATGGGAAACTGAAATGCGAAAACAATTCGTAGCTAATGCAGTATCATACAAAAGGATTGCATGATCCATTTCATCTATTTATTTTTATTATTTAACAACCTTGGTGGATCCTGTTCTAGTCTACGAAATTTGATTTTTTTTTATAACTTATAATTATCAATTACCACCACGATGTCTTAGGCAGCTCGGCACGGATCGTAAAATTAAAATCAATTTGAGAATACTAACGAGTAACGAGTACAACCGGTAAACCGGCCTCAACATAATATATACCCAACAACTTATGTCTTACCTTTTAAGACATTATAAATACTGTGAGAGACAGTCTTATATTTTTTACAGTAACAAGAAATAATTTCGTACATTATTTCAACTGTTCAAACAACCTGAATTTTATGTTTTAAAATAATACCGAAGCCCGGATTTCAATAGTTTCTTAGAAAATGAGTTATCGGCTGATTACGTCAACATAATTAAACTGGTAAACGGTAATGGTAGATAATAAATTAACAGTTGATCAGCTAATAATGAACTTTCGTCGAACCGGGCTGAAAATGATAATATATAGTAATATTGTAATATGTTGAGATTTAGATACAACATTTTTAAGTACAAGATAATAAAATATGTAATAAGAGGGTGGTTGGTCGACTGCACTGAAACTATAGACTGTCCTAAAAATCGATCAACTGTACTAAAAACCGACAAACTGTACTAAATCTGTTTTAAAAACCTACTGTACTAAAAACCAACTGTACTAACACCGATATGTAGCCTACTAATTTTCTACTTTTTGAGCCATGTGTAGAGAAGTGAAAGTAAGGGGTTAGGCTCCTCCCTTTCACAAATTGTTACCACCCATCAAATGTTTAATAGATTTTTCAGTGATCGTTGAGGTCAGGTGGGTAAGGTTTGTGTCAAAAAACATTTCTGGAGAGTAGGAGCCAAACCTCCCATTTTGACTTTTGTACAGATTGCTCGAGAAGAAGAAGTTAGGTCAGTTTACTAGTGCAGTTGATTTTTAGGGCAGTTGTTGATAGTACAGTTGGTACCTTCGCAAATAAGAGTAAATCACGATTGAGTGTGAAGGTGCCTGGTTTTTTAATCTCTCGTGCTGCATGTAAAGACGTGCGTAAAATAGGCGAAAGAATCCACCAAGAAGCTGTTCATCTGAAATTAAATTCATCACTGTATTGTATTCTATTGACAGGTAGTAAAATTTATAATAGCCATTTTCCAAAGACTTTCTTATCATATTGCAATGTACTAGCACAATAAAACTTAATCCTATCACTTAATGCGATTTAATTCATTCACTATCATAAAATAATAAATGAACAAATAAATTGCGGTATTTTATTGAAGATTTAATTGATACTATCTTGAAATAAAAACGCGTTGACACTATTTATTTACTCTGCTTCAGGAATTAGAATACGGTAAATGTTGTACCATATCGCTCATTCATGGTTCGTTCTGATCTGCAATACGGTATCATGGAAATCACAAGTTTCAATCAAAGGAAAAAAGCCATAAGTTCCACTCCACATTCACCTTCATTGTCACCTATCGGACATTTGGGTGAAAAAGAAATCAAACTGTATCATTTGAAATATCGAGATTATTTCATGATTGAGCTGCTTCTGTCGGTTGGTTCGTTCGTTCGAGCAGACGTCACGTACACTGTTCGTTGATTAAACAAAACATCCGTTCGGCTGATCAACGATCGGTCGTTCCTGTGTCTCAACAGTCAAACAGTAATAGTAGTAAACAACTTACCGGCCTAGTCTTGATAGATCTAGGCTAGTTGGACCGAAGCGAATATCAACTTCAGGACCGAAACAAATTTGTCCACAAAAAGTCGTGCTAAACTTGGTCGACTATTGATACCTAGGCGATAACTAATAACTTGCGGTCTTTTCTAAGTAATCGGTCAGCGGAATGCATGGCTGATTCGCGAGTAAAAAAAATAAATTACTTCATATATAAGCCAAATAATAATGTCGGTTCGATTTATCGTACATCGAATTATTATATGAGTTCGTGGGAAATAAAACATCTTCCTTGTATGAATATCATTACAATAACTTGTATAAGTTATAATTCTGGCTTCAACGTGAAAAACTTGAAGTTCACTATCACCATATTCAAATGTATCAGGTATCTACATTAGGGTTTCATTCTTTTTCTTCGAAAAATGAACTGCAGTTTACAAGAGAAAATAAGGATATTGGTGGAGGCGCCAAGTTTGAGATATTATTATTTTCGCAACGAATTTGACACAGTTGAGTTTATATCTAATGAATTCCGTTTTAGAATTAATTATCAGGGTTATAGGTGTCTTTGAAAAGCTGTTATACTTAAAAGCAGACGAGAAGATCATATATAGAAAGAGATACGCTTCTGTACTGATTGCAAACGCGATTATAATGTTATAACGACTAGTATTTAAACACGAAGTTGTATTTGAGATATTATACAAGATTGAAACTGCAATTCTGGCACACATTATGTTATACCTATAGTTACGTGGAACCGATATTCTATATATACGAATCACGTATGCGAATATTAATGAACGAACTAAATTTAAAATCTGAAAGGTACTAGGTAGTGATTAAACAAAAAAATAATACGCGGCGTTATGTGTTCTTTCAACAACTCATACATACGATAACTTGAGTATCTAAAACAATCGTAAAATTCAAAAGAAGGTTACTGTGTCGAAGGTGAACACGTGTGTCAAAATATACATGCGAATAAACGCAAAAGTTATTGATATGGTCCTGGGACCAACTTCCACTGGCTTCATTTCCATTTTCGTATAGCTATGGCCGAAGTGTGCGAATGCGGTTCTCTTTTTTTTTTGTTAATGGAGAAACGTTTTTCAAGTGGTCGAGATGTTATATCATGACACATTTAAATATCGTCACTATAAACTAGCCAAGTTTCACGATCATTCATCACAATTAAATAGATTCTCATTCGCAGATTCTCAAATGTATCTCATTTGATTCATTCCAAAAGCAACGGAAATAGAAAGTAGGCCTATTGCAACAAATGTTGTTGCTCGAAAGTTTCCGACAACTGTTCATAGTTTTTGAAGGAATGTAATAAGTTGCCATTCAAGTTGTATAAATATCTTTCCGGAACAAATAATATTCATCTGTCACCAATTAATATTAGTCAATTGATATATAGGGTCAATTAATTATATTTATAGCCGGCAATATATTCGAAAACGATTTAATTTGACTGTTGTCTGTTCTAATGGCTTTTAATTATACTTCAAGGTATCGATAGAACTTTTTAACTTGAAATAATCATCACCCAAATATTGACTAAGGTCATTAAGGAATTACGAATTACTTTTAATGACACCGGATTTAATTTCGCTCAAGGTAAAATCTTCTAGTATGTTATGTCCACTCAAATGACCAAGTTTTTAATGTTGATGTTCTAGATCATCTTCCCAGTGAAATAAGTACGCTATAATTTGTCCTTTGAAAAGACTGGTTATATTTCTAACATGTACCGCATTTACTTTTTTTATTCCAAAAGCAGTGGAATTGTTTGGGGTGTTTTCAGACTAAAGGTGTAGGCCTACACTCCAGTCAATCAAACATTATCATCGAGTCACATCAGCTGATCGTGTAACTTGTTAAGCAAATAATAGATGGTTTCCAATGGAACACCTTTCACCCGGCATCTTTGATCATTTATCAAATACCACCTTAAGGTGTTCATGAACAAGTATGCAACTTGCGTAAATACCTATAGTATAAGAACTTCAGCGAGGTTACAGACCTCTTGGACTAATTAGCGAACTGTTAAGACGATAGCAACATGCTACACGTTCACACATTTGCTATTATAAACTAGCATTGGTACAATGATATACGCGTCGTGGTCTAGTCAAGATAGATGAGCCAGAGAAGAATGTAACATACTGTATATACGTCGGTTGACTTTGTGATTTTGGTCCATGCTATTTCCGACTGCCTCAATAACTAAGATGATTAGATCGCACATTTATCACTTTTGCCAAACTCAGCTTGTAAGCATTATCTAAAGTTATGCCTTCAGGGTTGCATTGTTTTATGCGCTATTGTGAAGGCTCTGGTGTGGGCCGTATTGTGGTTTATGAGTTATGACCAAATGGTAGAAAACCGTTTGAGATAATAAATGAGTAGTTTTTAATCTTAGTCTTAATTTCGGGTTGGTTTTCAGCTCGTGCTCTATTATTCATCGTGAATGTTATTGAAATATTATAAATATATAAATTAGATGAGACAAGTGAATGAATAGTATTTCAGGAAGAGTGAAAGAGTCATATCTATCATCGGAAATAATGGCTATGAAACAATTACAATAATACAATTTCAAGTATAGTACGTATAAAGTATTGAAGATTTTGAAGATTGCCATCAAACGCCAAACAAAAAATGTATAATAATTTTTTAAACGTCGATCTTTTTGATACAAGATAAATTTGTGATACTTATGAACAGAGGATAACTCTCATCTCGTTTTGACAACATTATGATTCTATAGAACACTTCTTTCTGTCTTCCGTTGGAAAAGTAAAATTACACTTTTTACTTGGTACGATTAAAATTGAATTATAAGTTACTTGAATAGTCATACTATGCCAGCTATTCTGTAATATAACATAAAAATTATAATATAAACATTGAACATACTAATACAAAAATGATAAAAATTAATGCAGAACATGGTTCCACAGTGATTTATATGTCTGTAATTTAGACGTATTTCTATTATAGCGTAAACAGCATATTGTTTTGTTTTACAGTAACAGAAATCACGAACGCACACACTTTTAAATAATAAATATCCAACATTTCGAAAAAACAAAAGTAAAATGCCAACATACACATAAATCACTCACTCATGATTTGTCATGAAATTAGTATTTTCTCTCAATTGGCAAATCAATATTCAAACAACGTCTCGAAAATTGTTAAATGAAATGTCAATTCATTGTCGTAGTGCTCTTAAGGTATCCCAGATCAATGTTTCCAGGGAATTATCCACCAGAGGTTTGTTTCCCGTACGTTTATTGGCTTAATAATTTGAAATTAGCTTGAAATATGTACAAAGTACATGAGCGTCGTGAATAAAGCAAACCTACGATACATGAAAACGCATTACGTGCCATGGAATTATTTGCTGCAGTAATGTTGAAGATGCATGTGCATTTTCTTACACGGTAAATTCTTTAACCATATTAGATACAATTCTTGGTAGCATAGAATATGTCGTGTGTACTTATTCCATCAAGTTGTAGTAAAAAGTATACTTGTAAATTTCCTGTATATTATTTGAAGTCTCAATCCAATATTATACGTATCATGCAAAAGTGCTATTATATGTTATCTTTCAAGATCTAAATCGTGGCAAAACACCTTACTGATTATCTCGTCCTGATGATAGAATTGTTATACAAAACATGATAATTCTCAGGATCAGTTTCTCAATAGGTCAACTTTCCGCAATGTTTTGTTGATTTTATTGGAGGCAGATTATAAATAAGATAATCTTGTCTGAATGTCTGATTGATTGGGAAGAACTCGTGAGAATTTGAGTATAAGTAGTTCAAATGTACTTAAATATACTTTGTATCTGATTGATTACATATATAATGTAATGTAACATTCTATTCTTAGAACTGTACGCTATAATATTAAAACCAGATATCAATAAAAAAAATACATCGAACTCTCCATTTTTCTATATAACTCGATATGTGGGTTCAATAAATAGAATAACCATTTATTAACCATACATCGTCTCTAAAACCCATACTTAAAACGCATATATCCATGTCAAATCAATTTGACCGTATATTTAAACCTAACTAAATTTCCTGTTAGCTCAACAAAATAATGGTTATTTGATACGTTAACAAGATAATGATAAATAATTATCAACAAACTCACTCGATACACTATACTTAGGTATGTTGCAACATATTTCCGGCAGGGCACTACTGCGGCTTCCCCGCACTCACACGACCCCCCAACACATTCGTGTCACCCAAGCGTGTCACCCAAGAACACTCGCGTGTCGCCCACCAACGCAAGACAACTATTCGAGCACACACGTCGACGTCAAAACAACGAATGCGAGGGAGCAGAAATTGCACTCTTCATACAAACTGTAACGGTAACAAGAGATGGCTACGGCTCTCTTGCTGTATTCCGTTATAGTATGTAGCCAAACGCAGTGGTGTGACGTGTATATAGAGTATGATCCGATTTACATTAAAAATGTTTATCTGTTCTATTTTTTGATTTACTTCTTTTTATTATTATTATTATTATTATTATTATTATTATTATTGTTATTATTGTTGTACGTTTCACATTCTGTTATTAAAAGCAAATAGCTGAGTAATGCATATGCACTATATTATTATCGGCTTTGCAAGAAGTATCACTTTCTTTTATGGATGCTATACCATGCCGAATATAATAAATCGTTCTTCACGTTTACCTAGCATCCTTGTTTCTTCGTGATTTTTATACACAATGCACTTTTATAACAATTGCATTTATCGCTGAAGGAGGGAGTGCACATTAAACTGAAAGAGAAGCTGAAATAATTGTGGTTATTTTATACAATGTTACACCTATAAATCGCTTGACCATATATATATATATATATATATATATATATATATATATATATATATATATATATATATATAACTTATAGAAAAAATGCAAAATTACCATTAATTAATCATGTTTCTTCGCAGTATGGCTCACGATTAACATGGTTGACAGAATTATAAGAACTTTCTATTCAAAAAATTGAAATGTATCGCAACATCAATTAATATATTTTTCTGTTAATGACAATAAAATAACCTCCAGATATACCGTGTCGTATGAAAGTAATTTCTTCAATACTTTTAATTAGATATTGATAAATCATATAGATAGCTATAATGGAATGAAGTAAATATAAAAAGACAGAGAGCAGTCTTCTTTCATTTAACAATAATCCGACGTTTCATTTCCCATAATAAACTATATACACATTCGTTAGGATAATGACAATAATTAAAGATAATTAATTTATTTTTCAATGCGAAACATTATTGAAGTAATATGCCAATTATTAGTAATTACTATTGTTCACGTTCACTGCTCGATAAATCTCAAAGCTGTGTAGCAGGTTAACTTAATTGCAAGAATATTATCGTGAGTCTACTTATTGACTTTTTCTACACGTAGCATACGGGAGTGATCCTACTTTTTATAGGATTCTTGTGTGTTTGTGTAATTATTACCGCAGTGCGGCCAAGAGCCATATATACCTTCACGATTATTATAACTGATTGCATCATCAAGTCAAAGGTCAAGTAATCACCATTTTAATTTGACTTCATTTTGCTACTGTCTGGAAAACAGGTGTGTATACCCTCACACATTCACACCAAGTAGAATCAACTTGCCTTTCAATATATATATATATATATATATATATATATATATATATATATATATATATATATTTATAGGATTGTAGATTCAGTTTTATAGAACTTATAGAATCTTCTAGAAGATATATAAAATTACATGTCCGGCACACATATTTAATTGCTTTTAATTACAAGTATTATGCCTACTGCTTTTTAAAGCTTGTAATTTCTGCGTGTCCTTTTAGAAACATGATCCAGATCAGTTTAATATGATTAAATATATAGTCGCACTATAAGAAATTATAGTGTTATTTGGCGAGAAAACATGAGATAAAAATAGAACGTGTACTGATAAGAGGTATGGATGATCGAGTCGATCGCTTTTAACCGACATTCATTAGTGCTTCCTGCCACAGTCGACAATTTCACTGAGCTAATACGTGATTTCTCTCAGTCGTATGGTGTACGGTTCCTTTATACTATTATCGTGCCATTATCCTACGACTGCTTCCTTCCTCTGATCCAAAAACACCATTATTGTGATTCCGATGGGTAGCCTAATGTAGAGTTCCCTAATAGGCCTAATTAAAACAAATCTGTAACAATATCTTACGACGGGAGGCTTTGGACATAGGTCCCTCTAGACTCGATATTGTCTTGAAGGTTCGGTCGCATGGTTTAGTGCTTCTAGACGTCTGTCGTATGAGTTATCATTCCTCGTGTGCATATTATTTCATTACTTTGTTACCAATAGACATCCATACAAAAGTGTATGAGGTTTGATACGACCTTGCCTTGAAAATTGATCTACTACTTAGAACAATTTTTTAGTGTTTCGTTTTTAAAAAAAAAACTCTTCTCTCGTTAAAAGTGATAGAAATTAAAGTAATGTATTTCATTTTATTATATTATTTGACAGAGGACATAGTTTTTGTAAGTATAATATTCTATTAGTCGTTCGTCAATTCTTTGTGGGTCTTTTTGTGCTCCACTGCCGCGAGCCTTGTATTTCTTGTGCATGTTGGCATCTTAGCAACATTACAAAACATCTCCGAAATAAGAACTAGAAGAGATAAACACTATTTGCCTTCAAAATTCAGGCCACACAGAAATTAAGAACTCATCATATATTACACAATACACTGTTTTTGACGAACTTGACGTTTATAGAAGGAGGTATAGACAATATCATTAAGGTCAAATGCTCATCACGAGTGGTGGTCACGGTCGATATAGTAATATTATTTTCAAATATTATTTACAAATTCCTTGTTGAATAATAATTAGAAAATTCCTTGGAATATTAGGGATGTATTTGTTGCGGAGAGGATACATTTATCAATTATTGGCTTGGCCATTGTGAAACATATTCTTAAATTTTCTGATTCTTCTCATATTTCTACCCACATTTTCGATTATCCATGAATCTGAGCTTTTGAAGCTGAAGAGTTGATTTTTTTTGTTTATGTTTTTATATTTTTTTTATAATTATCATCGCCATAAACATTTTTACACTCGTTATGTTTATCTGAAAATCCAATTAGGGCTACGAACAACTTCCTGGCAGTTTAATAAGTTTTGAAGATAAATTACACAAACCAACTTAAAAGCATGGCAACAAAAAAGCACACGGCCCAATGAGATTTCCTACTTATAAATCTAACGATTATAAAATCTTCGTTCATGTTGTCCTTAGTTCGAATCGTAGATCAGAAAAACACTGGCGTGATTTGATAAACTCTAGTTACTGGGGATAAATCTTCTTCAAAAAAACATCCCTGTCGCTCTTTACGAAGAACTTTTCACATTTATCATCATTTGTATCGTGTAAAAAAGACATACTAGATTATCTGCAAGCATCTTTGTACTACATAGAATGTTTCTTAATCGTGTATTTGTGTTAAATGTATAATAGTTATGTTTATTCTATTTCACATATCCCCTTTATGATCCCCTTGAATCTAGCAAATTAGTAATCGAAATTAAAACAAGTTAGGCGAGGATAAAATAGTTAATTTCACAGCTGTCACACTTCCACCAATGTTAATGAGCTTAATATGTGTTCACATTTGATGATTACAGCAAAAGAGGTTCAAAATGGAAAATGAATAATTGTAAAATAAAAAATGTGGCTCATCAACGACATCAATGACTAATATCTAACTGAAAGTGAGTTTTTAAAATAGCAAGAAGGCAAAAATACCACGATAGAACATTTCTTTTTTAGGGAAAACTGAAATCTTATCTCTACATTAAAATCGTCTCTCTAAAACAATTACCACAATTACTGAAACTAATAATGACTATAATTATTGGCATTGGAAGTGTCGGGTGGGCGAGTGAAGATTGTGTAATCTAGTAGCAGTGGAAGCACCTGAATCAATCGTTCAGGTCGTGGAGATGAGGGGCACAGCTATCACGGTTACCTACTGCTCATCAGTGAGCTTGCTAGTCTGTTTTATTGGTGGTACGCAACAACCGTCACTCCTATCCCATAACACCAACAGTCGTCCGTGTCAAACCGTTAGCATTGATCTACCTTGTGGTTTTAATCGAGAGAGGACGTAATCGACAAGACGCATAACAGTATGTTTTTTTTTTCGTTTTGTCCCAATTTTTTAATAAAAGCAACTAAAACATCACAGCTCGTGAAACTTTTATATAGTTAAATGATC